>JABSTQ010009708.1:0-600000 GCA_013358835.2 Ixodes persulcatus
AAAAAATCCCAATATCAGAACGCCTGGATAACAAGAGATATAATACATCTGAAAAGGACATCTTCAAGAAAACAGAAAGCAAATAGTAAAAATGCTCATGTCATATCTTCTCTCACCGTGACGTTGAAACGAAAAATAAAGACCGCGCGCGATCATTTGTTTTTTGGAACAAGGTTAGTAAACTTAGTGAAAGAAGCGCCCCAAAACTTTTGTTGGTATTTGTCGGGCAACAGTAAATCTATTGAACAGCTTCACGTGGATGGAAATGCAATTACTGACTCCTAACAAGTTCTTAATGAGTTTAAAAGCACCTGCACTTTTGAAGAAACTACTAACTAAGTACTTCTTTTCCCAAAAAATGCAAGATTTAGACTTGAACAACCACAGCATACGTCATCTACTTATAAACCTTATGTAAAAATGATCCCCGAATGCTTTTCTGAAACGTTACGCTGAGATGATTTTACAATGTTTATACGTCAGGTTCAAAACCTCTTTGGATTAGGGATGTCTTCCACCCGACTAGCTTTGTGCAAAAGTTGTACCTGTTCATAAGGATGGGAGCAAACTTCTTGCTGAAAATTACAGACGAATATCATTAATGAGCACCTGCTGTAAGTTGCTAGAACATGTCATCGCCAGTCATATCAGCTTTTTTTTAGATACGCCATAACATATTAGTCAACTTTCAACATGGATTTCGAAAACAACTGTCTACCACTACTCAGCAACTTTCAGTAGTGCACGATTTCGGTCATGCGATTAATAACAGAGAACAAATTGAAGCAATACTTTTATACCTTCGACGGGGTACCGCATCACCTACTACTAATAAAATTGCAGCAGGTTGGCATTGCTCCTCGCCTTGTAACATAGATCTCTGCTTATTTGAAAAATAAAGTGCAATTTTTTGAAGTCGGCGGATGTCAATCAGTACATATTAACGTGCTGTCTGGCGTACAACAAGGATCGGTCTTAGGACCAATCTTATTTTAATTTCTTTTTATGTCAACGACATAGCCGACAACATTGACACAAGTGTGACTGTGACAATGTTTGCTGATGACTGCGTGGTTTATAGATCTGACAGAAACACGTTGAATTAAGTATCGCCTAACGAAAACTTTACAAAATTGCCGAATGGTGTGGGAGGCTGTAGATAGTTATTAATTAGACTAAAACATGGGCTCTCACAGCAACTGACAAGAAATCCCATATACGTTTTGCATACCACGTAAGAGACAAGGGCATCAAAATTGTAAACGAGGTAAAATATCTGGGCCTAACTCTTAATTCAAAATTAAATTCGGAAACTCATATGGATGATATAACTGCAAAGGCTTACAAAAAGTTGTGTTACCAAAGACAGAAGATGGGACAATGTGACTCGTTGGTAAAATTTTCGGCATATAAAAGTTTAATTCAGCTAGTGCTAGAATACGTATGCGTACATTGTGCGAGACCCGTGCCTGATAAAAGACACTCAAAAGATTGAGAGAATTCAGCGCCTCAGTCTACATGATTTATTTCTTCCGATTTTAGGCGCCTATCATCCGCGTTGGACATATCCCACGTAAATCCTATTTGAGTCGCTAGAGTCTAGGCGGAAAATTGCTAAGCTTTTTGTTTAAATAAAATTTACAATAATGAGTCCGGCCTAGAGAAAACCTTGTATCTTTTGCCACCTCCCCAACGCTCTACAATTTTGAATCGCACACTAAATGTCAGACCATATCTCCCTAAAAATAAGATGTTTAAATACTTCTCTTTGTGCTTACGATTAATGATTGGAATTCACTGCCCTCCGATCGTGTGATGGCCCCAAATATTGACTGTTTTGACTATTCTGTTCAAACCCTTATGTAACCGACTGTGTGTATGCCACAACTATTGACTGTTCTGGTGTTCTGCTCGAAATCCTATGTAACCCTCTCCTGCTTAGATTGTGAAAAACCATCTGCAGTATATTCTAAATAAAACAAATTTAACCATTGAGCCATACATCGAATACGCCGGATAAGGAAATCTAGTTTTCGTAACAGCAAACCGCCAGGGAGTATACATAATAGACCATTGTTTTTTCATCGAAACTTACATGTTTCAAGCGAATTAAGGAATCGAAAGATTTAGTCTGTAACCAAATATTTTAACAAGGCTATTTTACGCAGTTCATAAACGTTGTGTACAATCTTTTTCTCCATTTTAGACAACATCGTAACGTGCTAGCGGTGTTATAAACTGATAGAATGGGGGAAAACTGAGCTGGTGAATATTAATCATTACAAAAAACCCGAAAGTACGGGTGAAAATGACATATACATTAAAAGGTGTGTGTGTCATTTAAAAAGTGATACATATAAAATGTGAAACTAAAAGGTGAAACCTTTACGTGTATCTGTCGTTTTTTCCCGTAATCTTTGAGATTTTTTTTATTGTGACCTCCACAGTCCAAGGGTCCGATTTGTTTCAGCAGTAGCTTGGTTTCATTGAGCACGTTCAAAAATGTGTATATGTACCTAAGTCTGGCTGAAATAATTTACGTTTTTTTTTTCTAAAATAAATATTTCGAATAAGAATTCTCAATAAGAGCTTTGAAGAAGAGTTCGTGAAATCTGGTGAAATTCGAATGCCAGTTTAGTGTCGCGATCACGTTTCCATCTGGCAAAGCTACTATGGCCCGAAAAGGGCCGAACTTTTAGCCTTACTACGGGAAGCCAAAGAAACCGCAAGAAACCTACAACACAGCGTCACCAAATCGGAAATCTCTAGAGGTTTAAAAAAAAAAAACATAAAGGAATTTAGCTGCGACATGAGCCAGGGCGGCTTTAAAGTCATAGTTGAGGGTATTGCGTGCAAACCCAGGAATGGCATATGGCACTCCTGCGACCACCTGGGCATGTTTTGACGTGCAACTCAAATCTCGGATACACAATAGAGAAAGGGTACACAATGGCTTCTACGCAATGAGCCTCCGTCAGATTGCGGGCACCTCGGCTGGCATTCAATCCCGCCAAGTGTGGATCCGAAGGCCGGAACACCTCGGAGTTACCAAGGCTTTTTTATCACTGATTTATTGGGAACAGTGCACACAGATCTTTCGTCCGACCTCTGTCATGTGTTAAAGCAATACCTCCGTTCGTTTGCTGGCGAAAATTAAGACCTTCGCATTTTGTTTACTGCATAAGGCATGGTTCTACACTCCCTCACAGGCTCTTGGGCTTTTAGGACACCTTCTTAGGAGACACCTAGGCGAACCCAGTCATAATATATAATCATAGTCATTAAAAGTACCATTGGCAGTTTTCGCCCTGCCAGGCTTGCGCCTGTTGCACGAGTAGTAAAGTTTAGCGCATCTCCGCGCTTTCTACGCGCTTTACGTATTTCTACAATTTACTGATTTAGTGGTTTCGATGATGCTCAGCAGGTTTCGAATTGAAACCTTATGTTTATTTTCGCTAGTTAAAAATATATTAGTCATTTTCGTTCATGGTTCGACCTATAGAGACGATTAGTCCTTATATATTGGCTTACTGGTGAAATAACTCACCTCCATAAAACACATTTTTGTTGCTATCCGGCTTTATTATGTCTAAAACTTGATTTGGAACAACCTGTATATAAAAAAAGAAGATTCAATAAAACCCGACTCAAATTGCGTGCCAGTGGTATGCAAGCACCTGATTTTCCATCAGCAAACATGATTTGTGAACAACACATCTAAAAGCAGCAGGCGCCACATTCTATTAAAGGTTTAGAAGGATGGCATAGAGATCACAAAAAAAATATTACTCTCAACTCTCCTTCAAAAACGGGATTCTTATATCGGTTTTATCCAACCCCACGTTCGAACACATCACTTGCTTGGGTTCATCTCAGTACTTAGCTAATACGTGTTACCCCTGCCGCGGCAAACAAACGACGCTCCACTGTGGCTGTCCAGTAAAGGAACATCAGCGACGACAACTCTATTTCTCTTGCGCATTTCTTTCGCCGTACTTGAGATCAAAACTTTCATTATTCCGAAGGATCACGGAATGTATAGTTTGGGAAACGTTGTGTACTACGAAAGCGACATCGGAATGCATTCTTTCTGCTAGCATTGTGGAAATCGTCGCTTGCCAGCGAGAATTTCGCCATATGTGTTCTGCAGCTAGGAATCGAGGCCACCTCTAAGCGATCTGGGCCTTTCGCAGCGCCTACAAAAATGCAACAAAAAAGGAAGAAAATGAAAAACATTTGGGGCGCTCTTTTCTTTACAATAACTTAGAGCTTTCTACCGATTGAAGCTATCGTCAGAAAAGGACCTGAAGACAACTTCGCATATAGAACTCAGTCCTAAGGTAGTACCCAGTCAGCGCCACACATTGTTGCCAGACCTGCCAGCATTTCGCGCATCCTATATTATGTGGGATTATGACTTACGTGCTTTCGGTCCGCAATCATCGGAGAGCATGCAATGGGAGCACCAGAAATCTAGGGCTTTTTGAAAAGCCGCCTGCTGAAAATAAAAACACTGACAGCGCCATAATGGAGTCTGGCAGCAAGCAGGAGAATAGTGATATGTAATGGTTTGAACGAAATATATGACAGATGAGCACTTGGTTGCAAGCTCGCACACCAGTGTGCCGACGACAAACATTCGATATAAGACGTAGGAAATGCACGGCAGCCTTTCTTGCTCTATCGTTAGGATTTCACCACTTCTGAGTAGAAAGCAAAGGGACGAAACATTTCTCACAAATTATTAGAATGGTCACACCTCTTCTCTGTTTGGCAACGCGATATATGTAGTAAGAACGGTTCAAGGATAAACGAAGTACGTAGGTCCGACTCATCCATATACCAGGTTTCGGTACGCATTATTGTATCAAAAACCATATCAAACTGATCAAAAAGCATATCTGGTTTGTTTATCTAGTTGCTAGCTTGAACGCTCTCTTTTTGATTCAACAAGAAATGACAGAGTAATATATAACAGCATACTTTTGTTGACTAGTGTTCATGATTGGACTGGTTGGCAGATAATTATTAAAAATGAATCATGAAGAATATGGCAACAGAGGATACGAACAGAAAACAACGCTGTGTTCACCTCCTCCTTCTTGTCCGTGCCATTCACAATTTCTTTTTTTATTTTTATTAATACATTTTTTATTATTTTTTTTTAATCATCTGTATAGGAGTTCACTGTAACGACCCACCTGCCATTGCATTCACTTTAGGGGCAGCTCCCCCTTCCTCATGGTGCCATCGTTGAGGAAGCGCAGGGTGGGCATCACTCCCACTTTTGTGGTGCAATTCCCCAGGTTCCCACAGGCTGCAAGCTACCAGCCAAACTGAGTCAGACCTGCCAGCCCTGCGGGAAATGTGAATTTTACTCTTTCAGACGTAGACACCCACGTTTTGCATCACTCCCACTTTTGTGGTGCAATTCCCCAGGTTCCCACAGGCTGCAAGCTACCAGCCAAACTGAGTCAGACCTGCCAGCCCTGCGGGAAATGTGAATTTTACTCTTTCAGACGTAGACACCCACGTTTTGCGTGTACCTGGAAGAAGCTCTAACGGAGAGGACAGAAAATAATGGCCATTTTTGAATGCATCCTTTTCTATTGCTGAGAACATAAATACAAGTCACACACTATTGCACATTCAGGGGTACGGCTTTGTTTATGATGATCCCTTTTGTTTTTATAAAACTTCGTGCTTTCAGGGAAAACATTCAATATGATGAGCTGAACATAAATGGTTTCTATGAAATATCTTATAAATTTACACCTTAACTGATATCATAAAAACAGTAGCGCAGGGTAGGTCTGTACTGCAGCAATTACGTATTTGTAACCAAGTATTAGTTGACAATTATTTAGTTTATTATTATTGACTATTATTCTTTGACAGAAAAATAACTGGGTGAGTTGGTACGCTGGTAGTCTTTCAACTCCATCGAATATTCAGGTTAAACATTACGCGTTTAAGTCATTTTTGAAGCTTTTTCTATGTTTTTGTTATTTCAAGTTCTTATGGTTTTTGTAGCGGCTTTTGCTACCACTAAACATCGTGACATCCAAACTCCTTTTTACATCACGCAATCGTAAACTTGTAAAACGCCCCACTTTGGCAAACGCAGAGAGACAGCGCGTCTCTACTTGCAGTCTCTTCGCGAAGTGAAAATTATGCGCAGAGCTCACCAAGCTTACACGAAACATGTGAACCTGTATGTTTTCTCATGACAGCGTTATTCAATAGAGGAAGCAGAAAAACGAATCCTTGACGTAGAACTTCTGGATAATTTGTTGTGTGCTACGTCAGCTACGTCACAAAACCGTTCCTCAACTGCAACAAGGATACCGTTACCATAGGATAAACCGCAATTCGGGTGTTCCGTAAAAGTATAGTGAGTGGTGTACACTGCTGGCGCCAAAGACAACGCAGGCCGAAAGGCTGTTTCCTCCAACTCGACAAACATAGATTTATACCTTGGAAAGGTGACACTCCCGAGACTACTATAATCAAGAATCAAGAATCAAGAATAATTTTTATTAGGTGTCCAGGAACGACCAGGCGGTCTTGGTACTGGCACACCGCAACTTACACACTACAAAAAAGTAGGAAAAAAATAAAAATAAAAAAAGAAACATAAAAAACTCAAAACACCGAGTAAAATATATGATACATATAACGCATGCTGACACAACAATACGATATACACAACAAGGAAAGAACGGGACTGAGGGTCCGAACGCAGAGTAGAAGACTACCACAAAAACGAATATACCTTATTAAAATAATATATAATAACATCACAATCACGACAGGTTCAACGAGACTCATACAAGACTCTGAAAGATCTGACAAATTCAGTCACACAAAAAATATCAAGATCACTTGCAATGCCATTATATGCCCGGCACATGCGAAACATGGGGTCCAGGATATTTAACGTCCGAGGAGAGTAAAAAGACGTTGTCAAACGGGTCGCTGTCCGAGGAACTCGTAAACATATCTGTGAGAGCAGTTCTGAACAGTCGGCCATGCCATGAAGGACTTTGAAAAATAAAACCAGATCTGCCTTTTCTCGACGGTGATAAAAGCTGTTCATTTGTAGGAAGTCCAATACACTGTTACTCTTTGATAGAGATGTTTCATCGCGCAGATATCGATGTCAATAAATAGATAAAAATTGGTTTTGCACTCTCTCCAGCCTTAGGAGGGTAGTTTTACAACTACCATTCCATACAGGAGATGCGTGTTCGAGTTGAGACCTTGTCAAAGTGCGGTACAGAGTTACAAAGGTTGCGGGGTTTTTAAATACTTTAGTCGCTCGACAAACAACACCGAGCGCGCGCAAGGCGCAGGTACTTATACGAGCCACGTGGCTATCAAATCTTAAGGAGGAGTCAAAAAGCACTCCCAAGTCCCGCACTTCAGTAGAGCACAGCGTCAAAACAGCACGACGAGAAAACAGCACACGTCAAAATAGCACGCGACAAAACAGCACAGTGTCAAAACGGCACAGCGACAAAACAGCACACGACAAAACAGCACGCGACAAAACAGCACGGTTGAAACAGCACGCGTCAAAAAAGCACAGCGTCAAAACAGCACGGCGACAAAAAAGCAGGCGTCAAAATAGCACGCGACAAAACAGCACAGTGTCAAAACGGCACAGCGACAGAACAGCACACGACAAAACAGCACGCGACAAACCAGCACGCGACAAAACAGCACGGTCAAAACAGCACGCGTCAAAAAAGCACAGCGTCAAAACAGCACGGCGACAAAACAGCAGGCGTCAAAATAGCACGCGACAAAACAGCACAGTGTCAAAACGGCACATCGACAGAACAGCACACGACAAAACAGCACGCGTCAAAAAAGCACAGCGTCAAAACCGCACGGCGACAAAACAGCAGGCGTCAAAATAGCACGTGTCAAAACAGCACGGTCAAAACAGCACGCGTCAAAAAAGTACCGCGTCAAAACAGCACGGCGACAAAACAGCACAGTGTCAAAACGGCACAGCGACAGAACAGCACACGACAAAACAGCACGCGACAAACCAGCACGCGACAAAACAGCACGGTCAAAACAGCACGCGTCAAAAAAGCACAGCGTCAAAACAGCACGGCGACAAAACAGCAGGCGTCAAAATAGCACGCGACAAAACAGCACAGTGTCAAAACGGCACATCGACAGAACAGCACACGACAAAGCAGCACGCGTCAAAAAAGCACAGCGTCAAAACCGCACGGCGACAAAACAGCAGGCGTCAAAATAGCACGTGTCAAAACAGCACGGTCAAAACAGCACGCATCAAAAAAGTACCGCGTCAAAACAGCACGGCGACAAAACAGCACAGTGTCAAAACGGCACAGCGACAGAACAGCACACGACAAAACAGCACGCGACAAAACAGCACGGTCAAAACAGCACGCGTCAAAAAAGCACAGCGTCAAAACAGCACGGCGACAAAACAGCAGGCGTCAAAATAGCACTCGACAAAACAGCACAGTGTCAAAACGGCACAGCGACAGAACAGCACAGGACAAAACAGCACGCGACAAAACAGCACGCGACAAAACAGCACGGTCAAAACAGCACGCATCAAAGAAGCACAGCGTCAAAACAGCACGACGAGAAAACAGCATGACGAGAAGCAGCAAAATCTTTCGATTCAAACCTCAGTTTGGTTTGAAGATATCGAAACCTTTCGAATTCGAACCTAGGGTGGTTCGCGACATCCCTAGGTAAAATGGAAATTTATTGTGGAACGCGTGAGGCAGCATCGCGACGCGATGCTGCCCCACGAACCGGCTGACGATGGGAGCCACGACGCCCAGGTGGTGGCTCAACGAGCTGAAGAAGTTCGCCAGCTCGCCCGACTTCGGATTCAAGATCAACAACGTGCCAACGCCACACTGTTCAAAACTTCGTCGGATCGAGGCTGGCTTCAAGCCCGAAGGCCATGTGTGGGTCTGGACCCCGATACGACGACGCGGTCTAAGCGAAACACTCCTGAATCGCTTCCTCGGACCCTACAGAGTGCTTCGTCGACTCGGGAATCTGAACTACGAGGAGATGCCCGACAGGACACGGACTTCATCACGCCGCCCTCCACGACCGGAAGTTGTCCACGTCGTGCGCCTCGAGCCGTACTACGATCGATAGGACTGGGAATCGCGTGTTGTACTGCCCTCGATAGGATTGTATTTTACAGGTTTGCGTAGTTTTTCATTGTTTTTGTTCGTTTTCCATTTTTGTTTCCCGGCATGTTGCATCGAGGCGATGGGCTTCTATGAAGGGGGGAGTAATGCCACGCGCGACACTGAGCGAGCGCGTACGTGGCCGAATGGTTACCCTGCTTGGCTGTCGCGCGGAGGATCTGGGTTCGATTCCAGGCAGCGGAATGTTCTTTTATTGATTCTTTCTACTTGGCGCTCTCGCAAATTCGAGAGCTTTCTTGTCTGATCGAGTTACGAATTTTCTACGCGCCGAACGTTCTAGGCCGAATGTTCCAGAGACCCACGCGTCTACAAAACGTGCTCCGCCTGGCAAGCCGCGGTCAGTCTCGCACCAGCGTTCGATCCTGCTGCTACGCCGTCATCGATGCCCTCGACGCTCTATTGTTATCTTTTGTTTCCTTGTTGTTTTGGGCACATGTTCGCCCCATTAAATGTTTACTTTGTTTCAGTTTTCGTCGCCTCATCATTTGTCATTCGTGACAACATAATGGACCATTGTTATTTTATCGAAACTTACATGCTTCAAACGCATGAAGTGTCCGTGAATTCAACCCAAAGTGCTTCCCGCCCAAGCAATCGTTGTCCGACGGCATCTGCTTTTCCCTTTTAACGGCACATATCCAGATTCTCGGAAGAACTGAGCACATGAAAACTGACCTTCAAACCTTTCTCGACTCTTTTGGTACGGCCCCAGTCGCGGCGTTTTGACGAGAAGGCAGGTTTTTTTCTGGTTTCTTTCAAAACAACGCAGGAATGCACGTCTGGCATGGGAACTTCTGCCCACAGCCCCAGACCGGAACTGCGCCCGACGCGCCACCACCTCGCCGTGACGTCACAGAGTTGAGTTCGTGTATAACCGCTGCGCGCAATCCTGACGTATTTCTTCGAGAATCAGCGTGGGGACAGCAGCGATTTAGGCCCATTTTTCCAATTGTATATTTGTTTTCTTAAGCAAATACGAACACGGCTATGCTGCTCACCGCAGTTATATACGCTTTGTAGCTACGAGCGACGCAGGTATCAACCGGTCTCTCGGTGCTCTAACGGTAGTGACTCACATGAGCAGTAGTGACGATATCGTCCCCTGTCCGGAGTGGTATCATACCGTATTTGTATAGAAATATTCTCAAACTATTAGAAATATTTACCAGAGCGCTACCACTGTTCTCTGTTCAATCCTAAGTAGAGAGTGCGGTCGAAGCTACGCTCTCGCCTGAGCAATGAAACGCTTCCCTTTCATCACCCCATTCCACTCTCCGCGTCTGGGTATGAGCGGGAGCGTGATCACGCGACGATAGCTCGACGTATGACTGGTTCAACGAGCAGGTAGCTTCCACCGTGTTGTCATCTTAGGGTTGAACGGAGAATAGCTACCACGGGCACGTAGCGCTCCGGGCACGGTCTCTACACCATATCACTTCTCGGCTGATCGTAACTGCGCTCGTTTTATTTGTCTGTTTGGTATCGCCAACCAAAATCAATCTAGCACAGTAAATGCGTTGCCATCCAACGCTTTTGTTCTTAATGTGTGTTTGGTTTAGTCGGTGCTAGTGAGCCCCCAAAAAGAACAGTGGCCGTGATGAGGCAATTTTTGCGCTTCTTAATAGGCATCATCGGATCGTAGCGCCGACTGCTGTCGGTGGCAAAGTAAAACGAAGTATAGAAAGTATGTTTCTAAATCACTGCTGGCGCGCAGTTGGAGCCCTACCTTTCTATAGTTTTGTAACTAAGCGCACACCGATAAACGCCATTCTTTAAGTTGAAATTTGTGTTCTTTTTTATATGTCGTAGGGTGTTCATTTGACGTATCCCCGTGAAGTCTTCATGATATAAAAGACGAGAAAATTCCGAAGAATAGTGTTTGTTACGACTTATGAGACCCTATAAACTGCGGACAAGATATCTAGACATGTTCGTAGCGGTTTTTTTCGTATCGTTTGTAGCCGGAAACGCCTTTTCAGAAAGCGAATTTTATCGTCTTCCTAAAATAACCGAAAGAAGCTCGACGAAGACCTACACGATATTTGACCCCTGCACTACGGATAAACGTGAGACCACTTTTTTTCATCGAACCAAGTAGAGCAAACAATGTTTAAAGAAGCGGCTCTCTGATTGGTTGTACGATATATTATCGCGTGCATTAACGGAGAAAGAAAACTTCTCCGTGCATATATACTTTGTTTCACCTTACGTACAGACGTAACTGACACTCCCAGCTGACGGACAAATCAGGCAGTGTCAAAAGTGCACCATCATGGCGTTCGCCATGTTTCTATGTTCTATCAATGTTGAACCCATCAAAACTAAAAAGTGCAGTGACTTGCGCTTTTGACGCTGCTTGATTGGTTCCATTAACTCGTAGCATCAGCTGCGTCTGGATTTAAGACGAAACAAAGCATAGAAGTCTCGTGTTAATTTTTACCACGAGTGTAAAATGTAAGGAGGCCAGAATGACCTTTCCTAGCAAGTCTCACACTATAGCTAACTTCCGAACGTTCTAGGTCGAATGTTCGAGATACCGAGTGTAGTAGACAAGGAGCCGAGCGCGGCACTGCTGATTCATTTACTGATGCACCCTGGCAATAGCCAGCTGTGACACCGACGCGCCGTCGCTCACCGCTGCCGTGGTCGTCGCTCGCTGCTGCTTTCTCGACGTGTGTTCCTCCTTTTTTGCTTGCGGCACAAGTTCACCGATTAAAACATTATTTTCAGTTCATTATTCAACATCTAGTCGCCTTCATCCGTGACAATATCGGGCATAGTGTACTTGCATTGGGCGACTGTCAGCACAAACAAGAGATCAATTTTTTTTTTTAAATTTTCCTTTCAAAAGGTTTTTGTGTGGCACCCAAACATTACCATTCTCCGAAATTTTTCTTGTTCTAATGACGGCCTTTAACTTTAAAAAAAATGACACGCACAAGAAAAAAAACTGAAGATATATTGTTTGCGGTAACAGTGTTGCTCAGTTGCATTCGATATATATATAATGACCGCTATACGTTTTAGATGTATCTCATGCTCGCATTTCTTCTTGTATATCCAATTAACGTTATCTCGTAACGTTATCTCTGTTGTGCCAAAACATATTTGCTTAAAGGGACAGCCAGATGAATTCCCGAGGAAAATATTGGTGAATCAGTATGTTTGTCGTCACGCTCGCATTCCTCCATCCATGGCTCTGTTAGAACACGACCGCACAATTCTGGTTCCCGCTCCACTAAAAACGTCCTGCCGAGTGGCTCTTTTTTTTTTTTCTTTTCGCCGTGGAAAGCAAAAGTGCTTAAGGTTACCGCAGCGAGTAGTATTGAGCCTTGTGTCGCTGAGTAGCGGTCACAGTGGCTGGTAGCGAACGAGCGGGAGCGGGGCGAGGCCCGAGCAACGCTAAAGCATTTCACGTGACTAAAGTCACTGTATCTTGGGAAAGCAGCGCCACTGCCTTCCTGCTAGCCGGATACAAACAGATATAAACATACAGACGACCAAAACCTCACAAGGCGATTGGCCGACCGGTCCTTTCTGGCCATGGCAATCGCCATTTCGGTACTTTTAAAACCTTCGAAACTTCGAAAGGGTCGTTCTGAAGCAATCACGCCACGAAAGCTATGAAACATAGTCGTTCTGAAAGCGTTCCTGGTCAATATAATCGTTTCTTTTTTTTGCACTGTGAATGCAATGAACTTACTAAGCATGCTCACGTCCACAGATATCTCACAATATACAATTCTTGCGTATTTCGACAAAAACATTTATTCTTCAGTCCCACCAAGGATCGATGCCGCATGTAGTGGCGGTATGAATATGTGCGCTTGTGTGCCTTTATAAAGCAACCTGTCACCAGGAATTTTGATCGTCACCAGGAATTTTCCTGGTGACGATCACCTGTCACCAGGAATTTTCCATGATACTTCTCCAGGAAGCAGTGACTTTACACATGACCGGGGGATCGGTGGCCGAGTGGGTTAGCGCACGCCAGCTCGGAGCACGTGGAGCGAAAGCTCGCGCTGCAGAACCCAGGGATCCTGGGTTCAATCCCCACCCCTGCCCGTTTCGATCTGGACGAGAATCGTACCGGCGTGCGGTCGTGTATTACTACTGCATGGCGCACGTTAAAAACTCAAGGCAAGTCGTTGTACTGCACTGGCTAAATTGCTCATCTACAGCGAGTGACTCGTCGCAACTTTGAAATGGCTGACCAACCCCCCTTCCCCTACACGCTGTATAAATATCCACTCAACCCCAATTAATATATTCCACGTGACCGCTGTTTCACGCCTCCTATAACGATCTCAGGCACCTCAGCTGGGGCTCTTAGTTGTACACTTGGCTAGAAAGTGGCCGATATCTCTGCGCAACGCGATTGACCAACGCCAAGAACAAGTGCGGCTCTGGTCAATCAAGGCGGTCAGATATCTTGCCGAGCTTCTCGCCAAGTATTACACCTAAAGCCCCTAAGATCACTGTTTCTATGAACCTCCTGGTGAAGTGGAAGGCTGTAGCGAAACGAAAGTGATCAAAAATTCGAAATTGGGCATTGACTAGATAGACCTCAAAAGTTTAATTTCTCCGATCTTTCATATCTTTAAGTAAAAGATAGTTAAGCGGCCGCTTATAACCCCAACATTGATATTTTGTATTGTTGCAAACACCTGAAAATTATTCCTATAGATAACCCTTAAAGATTTACTTTGGGAACTGCATATTTGCCAAAATAAACCACATAATAATAAAAAAAAAACTTTTTGAAACTCCCGCATGAATTTATGACATGGTTGGTGAAATTGTTCACTCCTGGCATTTTGGTATGACTTCAAAGCAAAGTGTTCTTCAGCTTTCTTTTTTTGCCCTCTCATTGAGCACGGCAATCACGAGCACTCGCTTCCAGAAACCGGCGAATCAGTGCACACATTGCTGTGCGCTTTTTACGGGACCTTTGTCCGCGTACACACGACGTGCCACTTTTTTTGTTTGATGTCGTTTTTGTTTTCTTAGCAGTGTTCTGCTTAGCGGGTTTGAAATGTATTTTAGCGAGGTAAAGAGGAAAATGACGTAATGCAGGCATTAATGAACGACGCGTAGAATAACAACTTTTTAATTTTTCGAGAAATGCTACGTGAGGGTATCCGACAACAGAAAGAACAACGTGTCCAAGCCTAAACCGACATTCACATCAAAAGCCTCAACACAGTTACTCAACAAGGCCACCGAACAAAGCCGTGTTGAAATCAAGAAAACAACAAGCCAGGAGAGGACCGATGATTCGTCACTACACTTACGGTCTCTAAGTTTTTATGTTCTGAAGTCAACGGCACAGGTCGTTTACAGTTGTCATAAATTATATTTGTTAAATGGAAACAGAAGCGGTTTTGTACTTGATGAAAAACACCTAAATCGTCTTCATTCGGCCTCCAGGATCACGAATAACGAGATTATTTTTCAATTTGGTGCACGGAGGCTGCCGAAAAATTAATTTCAAGGTACCGCTGAAGCCCCTTATTTTCGGAGCGTTACGTCACAAAATGAGTTTTCGGAGTCTCCGCTCTCGCGCATCTTCAGCGCCTATCAAAGCTATGGACGAGCACTCTTGCTATTTTCAAAAAGAACATAAAGAGACATAACTACTGGTGGCAGTGCGGGGTGCGGGGGAATATACCTGGCAAGCTTGCAATTGCACGTGCTACCCACACGAGCGACGCCCGCTTGGAGGCCGTAAGATCCTTTTATGACGTAACGGCTGATCCGAGGCTTTTCGTATTTTCTTGCGTTTAGTTACATTTTGGGGAAAAACAAACGTGATATTTAGATTCACGGGATAAAAATACGACAGAATTTACATCTAGCTCGTTTTTTTCAAGAAGTCTTTTAGATTCCCTTTAACGGAACATCCTTAAGAATTGTTACACACAGAACTCGCAAAGTCTTTAAATATCTAACAAATGTCTTCGTCATCTACGTCACAAAAGAAAAGTGAAAATGTACGCCCCCCCCCCCCCCTTTCTCTTTCCCCTTTAAAATGAACAAACTATAGAATTCACTTTTTTTTTTAGCTTTGCAACTGCAAGACAGTAATTTTGTGTCTTGGGCAATTTGTGACGTTCGAGTCACTGTGACGTATCGGTGGTCGCTGCAACCGCGGGTTCTGACACAGTCCCTCTTTATACAACATTAATGAGCAGCGTCTCTTTCACTCTTCTTTGTTTGAATGTTTGCAGCTGGCAAGCGAAATGTAAGCTGTACCCAGTTAAGAATGATGGGAGAAAACAGGAGCGACTATAATAATATAACTCCTCACAGTGAAGTAAGTGTGTGGTGTGACATGAAGACCGATGGCGGCGGATGGACTGTAAGTGTCATAACTTACTTGATATTTTAACAATCATAGCAAAGACAAAGCGCGATTTTTTTCTTTATTTTCGCTAAAAAATATTATTAAGTGGGCAGTGAACAAATTTCGACATCGCGAGAAGCTGAAGCGCGTCAAATTTATTTCGTTTACCTTAGAAAAAAGAAAACAAAATACATCGCTTTGCCCTAGTGTAATACTTCGATTCCACCGTGCTATCGCAAAGCAAAAAGACTCAGTACTTCACAACTCGCAGCCTCGAAGGTGACTATACACACTCAAATTTGTATAAATCAAACAAAACGAATTCAAAATCAAGCTGCGCAGTATGCAACGAACGACTACCGTTTCTGCGAGTGCGATTCTCAAATCAAATCATCAGATCAGGTTTATTTGTTGTCACATTTTACATGACAACAGGGACTCGGACAAAAAGCTGCTAAAAAGCAGCTTGACAAAGGTCCCAGCACCCATGCAGTTCGCGACAGTTTCAAACACGATTTAAGAACTAAAAATTTGGACTACAACAACACAGTGTACAGAGACGAGTACAAACCAATGCAAAAAGCCTGACTTATACAATCCTAGATTTGATGCAAACCAATAGACGAAAAATACACAGGCCAGTGAAAAACACGACTAATTAAAGGGGCCATGAAACGAATTTTGGGCTGGGATAAATGATTTTAAATTTTGACTCTACTAATCGCATATCGTTTAGTTGGCCAAAAGAAAGAGGGAAGAAAGTCAAAAGCCAGCTTTTCGGTACGAACATCTGAAAGTATAGCGGACTATTTTGTACCTTCTTTCCTTCGAAAGCTCTCCGCCTTTTCACTATGATACATCCGCGGTTCCCAACGCGCGTGAACAGTGCCAACCTGACGTCAGCCGAGCCCAGCTCACGCATTGGACTCGAGAACTGCGTCATTCGGACGTATGCGCTCGTCAACAATAAATCCGTCGACAAATATTCGGATTCGCGTTCGTGGCCAATGAGTGCCCTGACGGAACTTATCGTTACTGGTTAATGACAAGTTCTATGGTGTGCATAAAAAGCACGGTGGAAGCTAGGAGTCATCACACCGGTGCCGAAGAATGTCACGACGAGGTGATTTGACAATTCGCATTTGAGTTGAGGATTGAAGCTAAAGAGGAAGAAGCAGAAAAATCGTTTCATGACCCCTTTAAAGCAATGATACAATCGTCCATAAAAACATTCATCGTATTCATAACAAAAGCATCAGCAGTATTCAAAAATCGCATAGAAAAGTTCATTTAATTTCCTATGTGATTGGGATTCTAAATGTCGACCCTTTTTATACAATCTATTTAACATGGTGGACAGTCTGAAATGAAGCGTCTGATTTAGGTAATTTGTACGCGTTGGGCGAATCATCCAGGGCTCATTTTGTCTTAGGTTGCGTGGGATGATGCGATGTTTATGTTGGCTAGTTTAATAAAATGAACATTATTGTGCTGAAGAGCCCTGTGATACGTTGACAGCAGCTTGTAAGCATACATTTGCACGACGGTTTGTACATCTAGGGATTTAAATAGGGATTTAGTGCAATGTAGAAATGGAGTTCCTGAAATTGCACCTACTGCCTTCTTTTGTAATAGATGCAACTTATAGAAATTACTTTTTGTTGTGGTGCCCCATATCAGGTTACAGTAATTTAAGTGAGAACAAATTAACGTATTATATATAGTTAATTTAATTCGAGTAGGAAGTAAACTTTTAAATTTTGTGATTAGGCCTACATTTTTAGATAGTTTTGCTTGCACATAATTTATGTGCGCGTTCCACCTCATATCCTGAGAACACAACACACCCAGAGTTTTAATACAGTCTACGAACTCAATTTCTTCATTGTTTATTGTAAGATGAGGTAGGACATTTATTTTCTTATTTTTGGCCTAAACAAGAAAGCTTTGGTCTTTTTACAGTTTAATTTTAGTTTGTTCTTTAGCGTCCAGGCGGCGATTAGTTTTAGCACTTCATGCACTGTAGCAATAGAAGTACAAAGATTGTTATGGGAGAAAAAATACTTGTATCATCAGCGTAAATTATCAGCTTTGGATCACCGTTTTTGGCCACATGCACAATGTCGTTTACGTATAATATAAATACCAATGGGCCTAAAATGCTACCCTGGGGAACACGCAATTCGATAGCAAGCCTATCCGAGTGAAAATTCGAAAAAGACACGTATTGGTTCTATTTATTAAGTATGATTTTATGAGATCGAGTGCTTCGCCTCTTATTCCAAAAAATGGTAATTTGGCAAGTAAAATATCATGATCGATGGAATAAAAGGCTTTTGATTAATCAAGAAAGACGCCTAACGTAATTGGTTTTCGTCAAAAGCTTTCGCAATTTGTTCTTTCTGGTTTAATAAAGCCAATTGGGTAGATCGATGTCTACGAAAACCAAATTGCGCATCGGAAATTAAAGAATGCTTATCAAGATGTGTTATGAGTCTATGGAGTATTAGTGTCTCAAGTGATTTAGAAAAGACAGGAAGGATTTAGATGGGCCTATAGTTATTTATGTCAAGCCTATCACCACCCTTATGTAGAACACTAATTTTCGATACCTTCATTCTTAGAGAAAAACACCCTGTTTCTAATGCGAGGTTATATATATATGTGAAATATGGTGCAATATTATCAATTTGACGTATTTTATAGGTTTTACCTGCATGTTATCGGCGTCGATGCTTTTGCTATTTTTAAGATTTATGACGGTCGAGTAGACTTCTGACTCATCCGTGGGGAAAAAGAACTTTGATTTGGTATACGATACTGGCATGAACTCTAGAGCTTTGTTTAGGCAGGACTAGGACAAACCAGAAGAACCAACATTTACAAAGAAATTATTGAACGCATTTACCATGTTCACCTCTGTAACTTTAACGGTGTTTATGCTTATTTCATGGGGCACGTTTTGAAATGGCTTATGATTCAGTACTGATCGTATCCTCTTCCACATAACGTCAGGTTTCTTAGTTTCTAACGGATCGAAAAGATTATGGTAGTAGTCACGCTTAGTATTTCTTAGTAGACTTGTTAGTTTGTTGCGGTATTTTTTAAAGGTTTCAAGCTTGCTATTTTCTTTTGTTCCTTAAAAATTTTGATATAAATTATTCTTAACCCGTATCATTGAGAATAGCTTTGGCGTGATCCAAGGCCTACGCGACTTCTTAGATGCTTTGAGGTTGACAAAAGGAAAATGCCTACTATAAATTTTACTAAATGAATCGAGGAATAAAGTTTATGAGGAATTTGCTGATTTTGTCGAAAAAATATGTTGCCAAGATGTCTTTTAAATTTCTTCTCGAAAACTACGCAATTGATCAGGGGTGATAGACTGAACTTTAATCTACTGATATCAATAGAAAGAACACCTGATGATACCACCGATTCTTCATGGTTCGTGATGAACAAATCAAGCATAGAAGATGACGTATTTGTTATTCTTGTAGGATGTATGATAACATTCGACAACCCATTAGAAGCAATACGGTTTAAGAAAGAGATTTTTTGGCCAGAGTTCGAAATCATATCAATGTTGAAGTCACCACCCAGAATTAACTTGTAATCGTTATCATTGACATAGTTAAACAATGTCTCCACCAAGTTAAAAAAAAGGTATGACTGGAGAATTGGGTGGCCTGTATACAACGGAGTGCAGAGTATTTTTTAAACGTACAGTTACAACCTCATAAACATCAGTAATTTCACAGAACGATTCTAATATCTCACAATTTCTTTCATTTTCTACAACGTAGCAACACCACCACCTAGCCTATCGTTTCTATCTAGGTTGAAATGAGAATATCCCGGAAGCAGAAAGAAATCAGCACTACAACTGTACCACGTTTCAGTTAGCATGACGACATCAATATTCGGTCCAATGCAGTCGAACAAAATTGCGAGGTCATCGTGCTTATTTCTCGCAGATCGAACATTTAGGTGAATAATTGTCATTTGAAATGCAGACTCATTCTGAAGTAGATTTTTTAGTTTAAAAGGTGAAATGAAGGATTCAGACATAGTTTTTCAAGAAGACAACCAAAAAAACCAACACAAGGAAGTTTGCTAGCTCGCCGTTATCTTCCACACGTCATCAGCACACGTTACTTTCAGAGGCGGCGTTTGGTCAGCATTACGAGCTAATATGCTACCGTTTCGGACCCAGACGAACATCAAGTTGCATTTTTTTTTTCTTTGCGACGGTCACTCCAAGCAGTTTCTTTAGCGCGGGGCACAGGTGCTCGTTCATATAGACAGAGCTACCCGAACTAATGCCAAGGTCCTCGCAAGTAAAGCGTCGTTCTTTGGCATGCCCAAGGAAGTTATCTCGCCTGTCCCGGCGCATGAACTGAACAACAATGTTCCATTAACGTGGATGTTTGGGCTAGTTGGTAAGACATGATAAAAACAAAACAGCGCAAGGACAAGGACGAAGTAGAAGGAACAACAGGACACAGCGCTGACTTTCAACTGAAGATTTATTCGTGAAGGCGTCTGTTATAAATAGCAAACATTCCACCCGAAAAAATCAAGGAAAAAACACGAAAGATATATAACATGTCACGTTTTTCAATATAACACTGTCACTGCTTTTGCCCTCATCGTTCTAGGAACTGCCGCTCCTTATCCGAAAGTACGATTGACGGGGCACTTACACAGTGAGGACCAAGTCGCGCAATATCACGGGCTTCTATTATTTCCCGCGTCACCCTGTCCTTATTCTTAAAAACCACTTGGCATCTCTCGAAGGCAGGAATGCACCCACAATCTCTGCAGTGCACGCCTAAGTGCCCTGACACGACTTTAAAAACGTTGTATCGATGTTCTCTGAGTCGATCGTTTAAACATCTTCCCGTTTGTCCTACATATCGACGGCCGCAAGATAAAGGAATCGAATAGACCACTCCTTGCACACAAGAAACGAACTGATTTTGGTGTTTCGTAGTGCACTTGATCTTGTTGTCAACATCTGAATTTACTTTTCTGCACAGCCCTGCCAACTTATTAGGTGCCGAAAACACAACCTCAACGCCTACTCTACTTCCCACTTTCTTCAGGTTATGTGAGATGCCATGAAGATACGGTACAACGGTGACGTTTTTGTTCACTTGTCTAGCCTGTTTTTGTTCACTTGTCTAGATACGGTACAACGTCACCGTTGTACCGTATCTTCATGGCATCTCACATAACCTGAAGAAAGTGGGAAGTAGAGTAGGCGTTGAGGTTGTGTTTTCGGCACCTAATAAGTTGGCAGGGCTGTGCAGAAAAGTAAATTCAGATGTTGACAACAAGATCAAGTGCACTACGAAACACCAAAATCAGTTCGTTTCTTGTGTGCAAGGAGTGGTCTATTCGATTCCTTTATCTTGCGGCCGTCGATATGTAGGACAAACGGGAAGATGTTTAAACGATCGACTCAGAGAACATCGATACAACGTTTTTAAAGTCGTGTCAGGGCACTTAGGCGTGCACTGCAGAGATTGTGGGTGCATTCCTGCCTTCGAGAGATGCCAAGTGGTTTTTAAGAATAAGGACAGGGTGACGCGGGAAATAATAGAAGCCCGTGATATTGCGCGACTTGGTCCTCACTGTGTAAGTGCCCCGTCAATCGTACTTTCGGATAAGGAGCGGCAGTTCCTAGAACGATGAGGGCAAAAGCAGTGACAGTGTTATATTGAAAAACGTGACATGTTATATATCTTTCGTGTTTTTTCCTTGATTTTTTCGGGTGGAATGTTTGCTATTTATAACAGACGCCTTCACGAATAAATCTTCAGTTGAAAGTCAGCGCTGTGTCCTGTTGTTCCTTCTACTTCGTCCTTGTCCTTGCGCTGTTTTGTTTTTAACAATGTTCCAAGCCGTGCTGTTCGGAACGGGCACACCGTGACACACCTCGATATCAGTTTCAAGTATAGGCTAGCCAATCACGACTCCCAGTTTTCCCACAATGTCAAGCAAGTTTTCGTTTTGCTGGGGTGGGATTCTCTTTATCTCCACATTTCGATTTCAGCTGTATTGCTCGAAATTTACAATCCGACTTTCACTTTCTCTGGTCTGCTGATACAATTGCTTGCATTCCGATCGAAGTTAATTGTTTTCCGCCCTGAGCTCCGCATTTTCCTTTATTGTTGCATTTAGCTTATCCTTCATTTCCTCGAACGTTTTGTTAATAAATTCCATACTTGCTTTCACTTCTCTTAACTCTCCGCGCAGCTCTCTTTCAATTGTGCTTTTTAATTCTTTGTGTTCTTGCCTCAGTTCTCGCTTAAGGTCTTTAAATAGTTTGGCCATTTTCTCGGACTTTTCTTGTCTATCACAAAAGGTTGTTTGCTTACAACGTCACAAAAAAAATCTGGGATGCACTTTGAAACAGAAAACACAAATACACGCTTTGCAGGGAGAAAACACCAAACGTGCTGTGTTTGGCAGCAGTAAAAATAAGAAAAAAAAAAGAAAAGAAAAAGAAAGTGTCTCATCTGCAAAGAAGATAAGACAGAAATTAGATGCTTGTTGGTCGAAGAACTGCTGCCGAACTGCGACGGGTCTTGCTCCGCTGTCTTCTTTTATAATCTCCGATGACGGTAGGCTCCGTCTGTTGGCGTCCTTTGGGTTAACCACGTGACAATGACTTGAATTTCCACGGATGATGAACAGCGAGAAATGCCGATAACCGTCGCTGCAAAGCAGATAAGACAGAAATTAGATGCTTGTTGGTCGAAGAACTGCTGCCAAACTGCGACGGGCCTGGCTCCGCTGTCTTCTTTTATAATCCCCGATGACGGCAGGCGCCGTCTGTTTGCTTCCTTTGGGTTGACCAGGTGACAATGACTTGAATTTCCACGGATGATGAACAGCGAGAGATGCCGATAACCGTCGCTGCAGAGCTGATAAGACAGAAATTAGATGCTTGTTGGTCGAAGAACTGCTGCCGAACTGCGACAGGCCTGGCTCCGCTGTCTTCTTTTATAATCCCCGATGACGGTAGGCTCCGTCTGTTGGCGTCCTTTGGGTTGACCACGTGACAATGACTTGAATTTCCACGGATGATGAACAGCGAGAGATGCCGATAACCGTCGCTGCAGAGCTGATAAGACAGAAATTAGATGCTTGTTGGTCGAAGAACTGCTGCCGAACTGCGACAGGCCTGGCTACGCTGTCTTCTTTTATAATCCCCGATGACGGTAGGCGCCGTCTGTTTGCGTCCTTTGGGTTGACCAGGTGACAATGACTTGAAGTTCCACGGATGATGAACAGCGAGAGATGCCGATAACCGTCGCTGCAGAGCTGATAAGACAGAAATTAGATGCTTGTTGGTCGAAGAACTACTGCCGAACTGCGACAGGCCTGGCTCCGCTGTCTTCTTTTATCCTCCCCGATGACGGCAGGCGCCGTCTGTTTGCGTCCTTTGGGTTGACCAGGTGACAATGACTTGAATTTCCACGGATGATGAACAGTGAGAGATGCCGATAACCGTCGCTGCAGAGCTGATAAGACAGAAATTAGATGCTTGTTGGTCGAAGAACTGCTGCCGAACTGCGACAGGCCTGGCTCCGCTGTCTTCTTTTATACTCCCCGATGACGGTAGGCGCCGTCTGTTTGCGTCCTTTGGGTTGACCAGGTGACAATGACTTGAATTTCCACGGATGATGAACAGCGAGAGATGCCGATA
Source organism: Ixodes persulcatus (assembly GCA_013358835.2). Taxonomy (NCBI): domain Eukaryota; kingdom Metazoa; phylum Arthropoda; class Arachnida; order Ixodida; family Ixodidae; genus Ixodes; species Ixodes persulcatus. Next base: position 23,291 of record JABSTQ010009708.1, read on the forward strand.
ACCGTCGCTGCAGAGCTGATAAGACAGAAATTAGATGCGTGTTGGTCGAAGAACTGCTGCCGAACTGCGACAGGCCTGGCTCCGCTGTCTTCTTTTATACTCCCCGATGACGGCAGGCGCCGTCTGTTTGCGTCCTTTGGGTTGACCAGGTGACAATGACTTGAATTTCCACGGATGATGAACAGCGAGAGATGCCGATAACCGTCGCTGCAAAGCAGATAAGACAGAAATTAGATGCTTGTTGGTCGAAGAACTGCTGCCGAACTGCAACGGGCCTGGCTCCGCTGTCTTCTTTTATACTCCCCGATGACGGCAGGCGCCGTCTGTTGGCGTCCTTTGGGTGTACCAGGTGACAATGACTTGAATTTCCACGGATGATGAACAGCGAGAAATGCCGATAACCGTCGCTGCAAAGCAGATAAGACAGAAATTAGATGCTTGTTGGTCGAAGAACTGCTGCCGAACTGCGACAGGCCTGGCTCCGCTGTCTTCTTTTATACTCCCCGATGACGGTAGGCGCCGTCTGTTTGCGTCCTTTGGGTTGACCACGTGACAATGACTTGAATTTCCACGGATGATGAACAGCGAGAGATGCCGATAACCGTCGCTGCAGAGCTGATAAGACAGAAATTAGATGCTTGTTGGTCGAAGAACTGCTGCCGAACTGCGACAGGCCTGGCTCCGCTGTCTTCTTTTATACTCCCCGATGACGGCAGGCGCCGTCTGTTTGCGTCCTTTGGGTTGACCAGGTGACAATGACTTGAATTTCCACGGATGATGAACAGCGAGAGATGCCGATAACCGTCGCTGCAAAGCAGATAAGACAGAAATTAGATGCTTGTTGGTCGAAGAACTGCTGCCGAACTGCAACGGGCCTGGCTCCGCTGTCTTCTTTTATACTCCCCGATGACGGCAGGCGCCGTCTGTTGGCGTCCTTTGGGTTGACCAGGTGACAATGACTTGAATTTCCACGGATGATGAACAGCGAGAAATGCCGATAACCGTCGCTGCAAAGCAGATAAGACAGAAATTAGATGCTTGTTGTTCGAAGAACTGCTGCCGAACTGCGACAGGCCTGGCTCCGCTGTCTTCTTTTATACTCCCCGATGACGGCAGGCGCCGTCTGTTTGCGTCCTTTGGGTTGACCAGGTGACAATGACTTGAATTTCCACGGATGATGAACAGCGAGAGATGCCGATAACCGTCGCTGCAGAGCTGATAAGACAGAAATTAGACGCTTGTTGGTCGAAGAACTGCTGCCGAACTGCGACAGGCCTGGCTCCGCTGTCTTCTTTTATACTCCCCGATGACGGTAGGCGCCGTCTGTTTGCGTCCTTTGGGTTGACCAGGTGACAATGACTTGAATTTCCACGGATGATGAACAGCGAGAGATGCCGATAACCGTCGCTGCAGAGCTGATAAGACAGAAATTAGATGCTTGTTGGTCGAAGAACTGCTGCCGAACTGCGACAGGCCTGGCTCCGCTGTCTTCTTTTATACTCCCCGATGACGGTAGGCGCCGTCTGTTTGCGTCCTTTGGGTTGACCAGGTGACAATGACTTGAATTTCCACGGATGATGAACAGCGAGAGATGCCGATAACCGTCGCTGCAGAGCTGATAAGACAGAAATTAGATGCGTGTTGGTCGAAGAACTGCTGCCGAACTGCGACAGGCCTGGCTCCGCTGTCTTCTTTTATACTCCCCGATGACGGTAGGCGCCGTCTGTTTGCGTCCTTTGGGTTGACCAGGTGACAATGACTTGAATTTCCACGGATGATGAACAGCGAGAGATGCCGATAACCGTCGCTGCAGAGCTGATAAGACAGAAATTAGATGCTTGTTGGTCGAAGAACTGCTGCCGAACTGCGACAGGCCTGGCTCCGCTGTCTTCTTTTATACTCCCCGATGACGGTAGGCGCCGTCTGTTTGCGTCCTTTGGGTTGACCAGGTGACAATGACTTGAATTTCCACGGATGATGAACAGCGAGAGATGCCGATAAGCGTCGCTGCAAAGCAGATAAGACAGAAATTAGATGCTTGTTGGTCGAAGAACTGCTGCCGAACTGCAACGGGCCTGGCTCCGCTGTCTTCTTTTATAATCCCCGATGACGGCAGGCGCCGTCTGTTGGCGTCCTTTGGGTTGACCAGGTGACAATGACTTGAATTTCCACGGATGATGAACAGCGAGAGATGCCGATAACCGTCGCTGCAAAGCAGATAAGACAGAAATTAGATGCTTGTTGGTCGAAGAACTGCTGCCGAACTGCAACGGGCCTGGCTCCGCTGTCTTCTTTTATAATCCCCGATGACGGCAGGCGCCGTCTGTTGGCGTCCTTTGGGTTGACCAGGTGACAATGACTTGAATTTCCACGGATGATGAACAGCGAGAGATGCCGATAACCGTCGCTGCAAAGCAGATAAGACAGAAATTAGATGCTTGTTGGTCGAAGAACTGCTGCCGAACTGCAACGGGCCTGGCTCCGCTGTCTTCTTTTATAATCCCCGATGACGGCAGGCGCCGTCTGTTGGCGTCCTTTGGGTTGACCAGGTGACAATGACTTGAATTTCCACGGATGATGAACAGCGAGAGATGCCGATAACCGTCGCTGCAAAGCAGATAAGACAGAAATTAGATGCTTGTTGGTCGAAGAACTGCTGCCGAACTGCAACGGGCCTGGCTCCGCTGTCTTCTTTTATAATCCCCAATGACGGCAGGCGCCGTCTGTTTGCGTCCTTTGGGTTGACCACGTGACAATGACTTGAAATTCCACGGATGATGAACAGCGAGAAATGCCGATAACCGTCGCTGCAAAGCAAATAAGACAGAAATTAGATGCTTCTTGGTCGAAGAACTGCTGCCGAACAGCCATAAAACAAGTACTGCTATAAAGCAAGTACTAGGATGGAAACCCTCGCATTATAGACAGAAATGTTTGCGTCTAAATTTTTTGCACAACCTCTATTATGGTAATTCTGGTCTTGAACATCTAGTTACATCCTAGCACCCTATTACATTTCTCACAGAGTAAATAAGTACCAAAAGATTCGTGAAGTTTGTGCGGGAACGGATGTGCTAAAGGTGCTCATTTTTCCTCAACCTTCAATGACTTTAATGTACTGTCCGTTTTGCTTTTGCTTAACAGACAGACAGACAGACAGACAGACGGACGGACGGACGGACGGACGGACGGATACTCATGTATCAAGTTGCGCCTCATTTACACAGCCGTTTTTTCCCCGTCCCGGCGAGAGCACCGGGCGGCGTTCGCGCCGGGAGAGAGCGATTTCGGTCCGGTTTCAGACCCAGATCGCGCCGCCGTACCCGAAGTGCGTCGAAAGACGACGTTCCACGTTTCCGGCGCTGACAGGAGACGGGGGGGCGCCGGAACCCCGCCCCAACGGGGGAATGCCAATCCCAAAATAGGAAACTTTCGCTCAGTCTGGCGGATTCTCAAAACTTAAATGACCATAGTCACGGCCGCGGGTGAGGGGATTGACCGTACGTGCCCCAACAACGAAGTCAACGAAGTTCTTCTCGGGAAAGAGCGGGACGACGGGAGCGTTGTGTGATGTTTACGGCTCTTGAACTACGGGCACACAGAAATTTGCATTTACCGCTGAGCTGCTGCTCGAAATGGTGAGACCACATCGATTCCTTTGCGATAGACGAAAATGCGTTTTTAAGGAAGAACAGCTAAGGAAATAAAATGCGGTGGTCGATAGTCGAGGAAGAAATATGGCGTAAGACTGATTGATCTCAAACTTGCTCGCAGTTGGTGTTCTCGGTTTTGTTTCGAAACGTAAAGACAAATAAAATGTTTTCAAACATGCAAGATCATTATCGCCGACACAAACGCTAGCTCCAAGGAAGAAAACAGTTTTGGCGGCGCGCATGGACGCTGATCGTCCGCTACATTTTCCTGATCCACGCCGCCATAAAGCAGACTTGTGCTCGTTACTTGAAAAATGTAATGGATTACAATTACAAATTACCGAGCCTCAAATGTAATCGATTACCGTTACAAATTACTTTCGCTGAAAAGTAACCGATTACTTTACTTGTTACGTTACAAATTACTTTCACGTTACTTTTTCTGTACACTTATAAAAAAATAGAAACAACTTTGATATTTTTCAAACATATTCTGCAACACTACTTTTCATTTCTCATACGCCCGTATTATGGTAGTCCTTGTGAAAATAAAATATTGTATATAAGAGAAAGACTGTATGTGCACTCCGTCCACCTGTAAGCTGACAAGGCACCCAAAGCTGCAATAACACTCGCCATCCCGGTAGCTTATGGCCTCCGGAAATGATGCCCGGAATTGTGTAGACAAAGCTAGCGGTCCGTATGCTCAGTAGCAGCGTATACCTCCGCTACGACATTCGGAGCTAAAGAAGCGATCTACGAAAACTCCCTTTTGACTCGAGTGTTTCGCCTGTTATTCATAAGAAAAGAAAAACTTGGTTCTAATGTTACAATGTATAGCCAATGCAGAATGCAGGCATCCCTGCTCACCTTGATGTGTTTCCGTAGATTAGAGCTTGTTCTTCTTGCTGACGACAATGAGTGTTTTTTTGGTAAGCAAAGTATGCACTGAAACTCTAGGTTTCCGTTCTCCTTAATGCATTGAATTCTGAACATCTCATTAAGAGAGGGACACGAAGACCGAAGACGACGGACACTCCATCACCGACAACTCGACCAGTCAGAGAAAAAGTGGTGGTTACGGGTTACCGATCGTTCGTTGGTGCTTACTTTTATACCAGTATTCGTGGAGGCTAGGGGAGGGGAGGGCATAGAGAGCGAGAGAAGCGGTGACCATCGGTATCGCAAAACAGTAGAGGATCACACCACTTTTACGCGTTCTCTCTCTCTCTGTCAGCACTTCTTAGATGACGTAACCACCCCTTCCCCCTTTTATGTTGACAGTTGACTGTAAAGTGAGGAGTGGACTCCTCACTTTACAGTGCTCTTAGCCCCGCGCCGGGCGCTTTTTAGCTCTGCCTCAAGAGCGTGCTATAATACAAAGAGAATTCGAGCCCCTCGCGTGAGGCTACATCGTCTGTTACGCGAGTTGTGGACTAGCGAATTGAGGGGTCCGAACCCGCGTTTGGTGTCTGTGCAGGTGTCGGGAGGCGTCAAAGAAGTTGAAAAGGGTGAAACGGTGTGAGACAACAACAAATAAACACGAAGAGATTTCTCCAGCCCAGGAGAAGAAGAAAAACAATATGGAAGGCGACGGAGAGCCTACTCAGCGTTGTCTTACTTGATCTTTGTCTTTAGTATATTTCTACACGCCCTGCCCTTTTTTCTAGTGGTCCTAATGGTCATTCAAAAATCGTGTTTTCTTTCCGGCTATTCTCCCCTTCCGGATGTTTTCTATTTTGTTGAACTTGGTCTCCTTCCGCTGCTGAATGTTCTGCTCGTATTGCTCCAGTTACTGTATTATGCTCATATTTTTAAAAAGTAACGAGTAATTAAACTAATCTGTTACCAATATTTCGTAACGAAATTACATTAAAATTACTTCCGAAAAAAGTAACGTGGCAATTACAAAATTACTTAAAAAAGTAACGGATTACAAGTAATCCGTTACTTGTAATGGATTACTTCCCACGTCTGCCACAAAGTAGTCACAAATGGGAGATTACAAGATTGGTGCTAGAGATCAAGGGAAGTTTGAAATTGTGCACGAAATTAGTGGTTTATACTGGTTATACAGTCTTAAGGGATGCAAAAGCTCGACATAGAATTTTAAAGGTGCAGAGAGGTTTCTAGGTGTCACGTTCCTCCAAGGAGACGAGGACGTATTGGAGACTGAAGTGACGTACGAAAATAGACGGAAGAAATCAATTTAATCAGCCACACCAAAGAAACATGAGTGTAAAGAAAATCGAATGAAAAGAAACAAATGTTGGAGTTAAATAAGAGCGGCCTCTAGAAGCACGATCAGCTTGGTGCCCTTTTAACGTCTTATCGGGGCCTGAAGTTCACTCACAGTTTCTGAGTAATGATCAATTCGAAACCGACTCTTTTCGCTTGTGTCGGAGCCACGGTTTCCAGGGCGAAATCCTTGAGCCCGGCAAGCTTGCGATGAACGAACGGCGACCGGCCGTCCCTCAGGCTTGATGGTGTTGCCTTTCCTGGGGCGAGGCCAGGGTTTCTGAGGAGTGCGGCTAGGGATGGTGGTCAGAGCTCGGATGTCGCTCCGGTTTGACGGTGTTGCCCTTCCTGGGACGGGGCCAGGATCTCTCCGGAGTGTAGCCCGAGATGGCGGGAGCGCTGTCAGATGTAACTCCGGCTCGACGGTGTTGCCTTTCTTGGTACGAGGCCAGGGTTTGTCAGGAGCGTAGCCTGGGCTGCCGGGAGCGCTGTCCGCCAGAGTCGTTCGCTTGTTCCCCCTCGAGACACACGCAACTCGTGCCCTCCGCTTGTCTTCAGCTCGCCCTTCTCCTTTATTCTTCTTCACCCCGTTGTCACTCCAAGAACGTGACACTAGGATAAATGGTACAAGATATCGCCCAATATGGGAGGGCACAGCCGCCAGCATCCACCCATTCACTTAGCCACCGCCGGCAGCTCCGTCGCCGCTGGTTCGAACACTTCACCGCCTCAGCACCGTACCTATTTCGACAAGCCGCTGACGGTGATTGCGCCGGGACAGGGCGAGGAGCCGGCTGTGTAAATATTGCCTTACAGGGATACTCCGCCATTTTCTTCATAGTTCCCGATTTTCCTGAAAATTTGATAAACACAAGAAAAAACATCGCTGAAATATTAACTGAAATATTTGGCGAAAACAATTTTTTTATAGAGGCTATTTAATTTACAATTTTGGTCCTCACCGTGTATTGAAAATTGAAAGTTTCTACTGGCAACAATAATAAAGTGACGTCAAGGAAAGACAGGGGTTCACTCTTCCGACCGCAGAATTTGTTCCGGAATGATTACAAGCAGTTTCATTTTGTCAAATGAATGGTATGCGAGCTCGCTCCAATATCCACGCAGTAGCACAATACAAATGTGTTCGCCCATACACAAATAGGTATGGGCGTCCTATCTCCTTACTAGTGTAATTTTGTTACCCCTATGTCCATCCTATGGATTCCTGTAGACAGTTCATGGACCATTTATGGATCGCTGGTTTGCCGTAGAACGGCCATAACAACGATATATGGATCTCCCGATCCAAAAACGTTTTTCCTTCCTTCCTTTTTTAATGCTATGGCCCTGGTGACTCTATGAACATCCTAGTGTCTCTCTATGGTGTGAGCTGTAGATTGGTAGATCACTAAAGTGACGCCGGATAGATGTTTTCGTTAGGTGCAGGGAGGTGTCCGAGTTAAAGAGTTGTTAATTAAGCTCCGGGCATCTATATGTTACATTTATGTCTGGAGACATGTCCAACCTCGGGGCATATTCAATGTGGAGGTGGAAGGGTTCAGTAGATACCCAAATAATTCCCTTAATTTCTCAGTGGGAAGTAGGTGTGTATGGGTTTTTGCGGACCCCCTAGATATCCCCCTGCAGACTAAGTGGCTACTCTACTGGTCCCGTAGGGACTCCGTCCAGACCCTGTATGGCTTCTCTGGAGACCCCATAAGGACCCTGTGTAGACCCTACACTCTTAAAAAAGCTTTTACAAAGCATTTTTTTGCATAACAACAAACAGAAGAAAGTTCTTGTAGCAGCTTTTATTGGAGATTAGTACAAAATGACAGGAGCGTGATGTTTGAATAAACGTTTAGCTTATAGGGTTTTGGCACACAAATAATATTGTTTATGTAACCGGAGCGTGCTCCACCAGTGAACCAAGCTCGTGCCTGGCAAGCTCGTGCCCGGGCAGATCGCAGGGGCGCCATAATAAACGGCTAGCCCTAGCTGACCTCCTGCTCTGCGAACCTTCTTCTCGCGCCAATACATGGTGTCAGAAGTGGGATCCGGCGACCACGCATCCTTCGCTGACTTCGCGACCAAGCCATGGAAGGACTGCATCCTCCGGAGGGACTCTTGCTGACAGGCAACCTCGCCCAGAATTGGCGTAAGTTCCAGCAGCGATTGGCATTGTACCTTGAAGCCACAGAGTCAGTAAAACCACGCTCCGAGAAGCAGAAGGCCGCAATTCTTTTACACGTCGCGGGTCCAAAGGCGTTGGAAGTTTTTAATACTTTCCAATGTTCCACCGAAGAACGCGAAAGCTACGCTGCGTTAGTGCAAAAATTTGAAAGCTACTGCGCGCCGCGCTGCAACGAGACTTACGAAAGATATATATTTCGCTCGTGCAAGCAGAACGAAGACGAAGCATTCGAATGTTTCTTCAGAGACCTACAGCTCAAAGTACAGTCGTGCAACTTTGAAACTTTGGCCGAATCAATTATTCGAGACCAAATTGTTTATGGGACAGCTGACGTGAAGCTGAGAGAAAGACTGCTACGCGAAGACCCGTTGACGCTCGAGAAAGCAGTACAACTGTGTAAGGCGGCAGAAATAGCAGTCAAGCAGAGAAAAACTTGGGACAGTCCGGGACAGACCGTGGAAGTCGTGTCGAAGCAACGCCAGTATCGCCAAGCAGGAAAATGTGGGCGCTGTAACACGAAGCACGACCTGAAGAAGTGTCCCGCATACGGGAAAGAGGGCTACAAATGCAAAGGAAAAAATCACTTCGCAACCTGCTGCGAGACAAAACTTCCTGTTGATAGCGTGTACGACGCGCCCGAGGACCATGACTTCGAGGTCTCGGAAGTGCAGAACTGCGACAACAAGGGCGAATGGTGGGTACAAGCGCAAGTGGCTGGGAAGCCTATTGACCTAAAGGTAGATACCGGAGCACATGCTAATCTGCTACCGAGGAAGTTGCTGCGCCAGATCAACGAGACTATTCCAGTGACCAGAATAACCTCTGGATTACGGGACTACAACGGCAACGTGATCAGCCACTACGAAACTGCCGTCGTCACTGTAAAGTTACGAGGCAAGGAGGCACGAGTAAAGTTTTTCGTCGTGCAAGACCACCATCGACCGCTCCTGGGACTGCCGGCATGTGAATACTTCGGACTCGTGAACCGCGTTGACAATGTGTCGGCCAGTGTGCCAAAGGACATAATTGAGACCTTCCCGGAACTCTTCCACGGACTTGGGTGTATCAACAAAAAGTACAAGATGGTACTCAAGCCCGGATCCGAGCCAGTCATTCAAGCAGCACGCAGGGTGCCCCACCTCCTGAGAGAGCCGCTGAAGAACGAGCTCGAGCGGATGGAAAGTGCTGGAATCATCACGAAGGTGGACGAGCCATCAGATTGGGTGAGCCCACTTGTAATTGTACGCAAAAAAAGATGGAAAATTGCGAGTGTGCATGGACCCTAGGAACGTCAATGAGAGCCTGAAAAGGGAACATATCCAAATGCCTAAAAGAGAAGACATCGAGGCAGAGCTGGCAAACGCGAGTGTCTTTTCGAGACTTGATGCCAAAGCGGGCTTCAATCAAATACCGCTGGAAGACGCAACATCGCGAATCTGCACTTTCAGTACGCCTTTCGGTCGCTATCGCTTTTTGCGATTGCCGTTCGGCATAGCATCAGCGCCGGAAGTTTTTCAGAGAGCTATAGCTCAGATATTTGACGGTCTTCCAGGCGTACGTGTGTACATAGATGACGTGTTAATTTGGGGAACCAGCAAGGCGGAACATGACGAGCGGCTGCGTAATGCTCTCGAAGCTGCGCGCACAAGTGGCATTACCCTGAATGCTGAGAAGTGCCAGTTCGGAGTTAGCGAAATCACTTATTTCGGAGACCGAATAAGCAACACAGGAATTAGGCCCGACCCCTGTTTAGTACAGAGTGTTGTGCAGATGCCAGCTCCGAAAACTAAAAAAGAGGTCCAGCGGATCCTTGGAATGGTCACATATTTCAGCAAGTACATCCCTTGCTGCACGGAGAAGACGAAGCTGCTTCAAAGTCTTATGAGGGACGACACGCCGTTCGTCTGGGAGCCACACCACGCACAAAAATGGCACGACCTCAAGGTGGTGCTAACAAAGGCGCCACTGCTGGTGATCTACGACCCCAAGCGGGATACCAAGGTGTCAACAGACGCATCAAGGTATGGTCTTGACGCAGCGCTGTTTCAACTACATGGTGCAAACTGGCGTCCAGTAGCTTACGGCTCTAGAGTGCTCACCGAATGTGAGACAAGGTACTCCCAAATAGAAAAGGAAACACTTGGAACTGTTTACTTTTGTGAGAAGTTCCACGACTTCATCTACGGCAGGACAATAACTCTAGAAACGGACCATCAGCCACTAATCGCCATCTCTAAGAAATCTCTTGGCGACATGCCGCCCCGTCTTCAACGTTTCTTTATCCGACTGATGAAGTACGATTATAGTTTCCAGTTCGTCCCTGGCAAACAGCTCGTCCTGGCGGATGCGCTCTCACGGGCACCGCTACCAGGCAGCCCAAAGGAGGCACTGCACAATGACGTGGAGGTTCACGCAAGCTCCATTCCCTCCAGCTTGGTGAGTGAGGCAACGTCCACGAGGCTTAGACAGGAAACCGCGAACGATGCTGTGTTGGGCACTGTGGTCAAGTCGGTTAAAAAAAACTGGCCAGTGGAAGGTGACTTCAAGGCATATTATTCTGAGTTGTCGGTGGTTGACGGCATGCTCTTCAAAGGTGCTAAGGTAGTAATACCGAAGAGTCTCCGCCTAGAGATGCTAAAGAGGCTTCATGAAGGTCACTTGGGCAGCAACAAGTGTAAAGCCAAAGCGCGGCTATTGATGTTTTGGCCGGGCATGACATCTGAGATTCAGGACATGATTAAAAAGTGTGCCACATACAAGCAGTTCGCGTATCAGCAGCCAGCAGAGCCCCTATTAATGAGGTAGACACCGTCTCAGCCATGGTCCCGAGTTGGTACCGATTTGTGCGAGTATGCTGGGAAAACGTACCTCATTGCGTTTGACGCGTACTCCAATTATCCAGAAGTGGAGCCTCTAGACAACACCACCACAGCTGCGGTAGTCCACAAGCTCGCGGGAATTTTCGCGAGACATGGGATCCCGCTAGAGTTATGCAGCGACAATGGCCCCCAGTTCTCTTCAAAAGAGTTCCGAGATTTTGCTAGACGGTACGATTTTCGGCACGTCACGTCCAGTCCGTATTTTCCGCAATCAAACGGTCTCGCGGAGAAGGGCGTTCAAATAATCAAGAGAATTCTAAGAAAATCCTGTCACTCAAACGGAGATTTCTACCTAGGTCTCCTCAACTATAGATCATCAACCTTGGAGGATGGAAGATCACCCAGTGAGCTGCTAATGGGACGACGCATCAGGTCGCTGGTCCCTGACTTCACAGTGGAGCCCGCAGACAACGTGAAGAAGCGTCAGCAGCTCCGATCAACGAGGCACCTACCACCACTCCACTCAGGGGACGTCGTCCGCATAAGGGACAGAAAGGGGTGGCCAACCAAGGCCAAAGTTCAAAAAAGGTAGCACCAAGGTCCTACAGGGTCGCAACAGAAGACGGAAGAGAGCTGCGTCGCAACCGGGAACACCTCATCGCAACGCCCGAAGTCTTCGTCCCTGACCCTCAGCCCGACGACAACGACGCACCCATGGTGACCTCACCCCAGCCATCTAGAAATCTTCCGGGCACATCTTGCCTGCAGAGCTCACCCACAGCAACTAGTACAGCCCCAGTCGCTCCACAGGTCATTGGTGGCCCGGCACCAACGCGAGCCTTGACACGGATGCGACGTCTCCCTCAGCGGCTTCGCTACGATGCCAATTTCAATCAACTTTGTTAATGTGTGCTGTTTGTTAACATCTTCAACCTTCCTATGTGTTAATACGTGGTGTTTGTTACTTCGACCTCGCGCGTGTGTATTAAAAAGAAAGAAAAAGGAAGATGTAACGGGAGCGTGCTCCACCAGTGAACCAAGCTCGTGCCTGGCAAGCTCGTGCCCGGGCAGATCGCAGAGGCGCCATAATAAACGGCTAGCCCTAGCTGACCTCCTGCTCTGCGAAGCTTCTTCTTGCGCCGATACAGTTTATATACAACCATGTCTCACCGGTGACTTCTGGTAGCGCGTAACGACCTGGGTGCGTCCTAACTTCGGTGGTAATTTGCGGCGCGTCCGCCGCGGATACAGGGGGTGGCCTCCCTGAAACCCTTTGTACCGTGCGTGTTTCGGCGCCAAAATGGCCGATTAAAGCCAAAATAGAACAGTCACAGCGGACGCTGTCGAATGCCATACTCCCGAACCAATACAAGCGGCCGTGCAGTTCCCCGAGTGGTCGCTGCGGGAGAAATGGCGGCGTTGCGATCACTTTTAGTTCGGTTCTCAAGTACGGATCGGTGTCACAATTTCAGAGCAGGCTCTATGGCAGTTTCCCAACTGAGTGGTTCTAAATAAGGGTGGCGATGTAGGTTAGTTGGTTCATACTGACGAAAAGGCAAACAGCGCACAGTAAACGGGGACTAAAGGAAGTGCAAACAGGACAAGCGCTGAACTGAACTTTAATCAGTTGTCCTGTTCGCACTTTCTTTAGTCCCCGTTTACTGTGCGCTGTTTGCCTTTTCGTGAGTTGTTCTACGGACCGCGTAGGGACCCCGCGCAGACCCTGTATGGCTTCTCTGCAGACCCCATAAGGACCCGGTGTGGCTTCTCTACGGACCCCATGGGGAGTCCCTGTAGACGTTGTCTGGGTTCGCTGCAGGCACCCAATACACACCATGGGAATCCTGTGTAGACACCTTAAAGAGTCCATATGAACTCTAAAGGGTGTCTTACTATAGAGATGGTGCAGAATGACCTTACATCGGCACTAGGACAAGACGTCCATAGAACGTCCGTTGGCCAATATTCCATAGGGCTGCCATAGGATGACTTCATGAAGGTAACAGCAGTCATGTTCTGCCAATAGATGCCTTATGTTCTTCCTAAGGACGCTGCATTATAGAACGTCCTTGTAGTGTCCCTACATATTTTTGTAAAGGCGGGATCAAGGGCGGACAGTGTCCTGTCAGCCATCCATTAGTCACTCGTCGAAAAACCCCTTTATTCACCCATTGGCGTGCCCTTATTTATTCTTTTGGAGTGCCGTAAACTCGGCCCTCCGATAATGTCACCTCGGAGACCCCCCCCCCCCCCTGCCACCCCCTCCCCGCCTTTTCCCTTCCACCGGTTATTAGCCCACGAAGGACCGTCGGCGGACGCCTCTGCTGCCGGAAAATGAGCACATTACCCAAAGCCCTCACACGAGGAAGGTCTATTACCGCGAAAACAAGGCGAGGGAAGTAGTATCTGGAAAGTCGGTATCTTGGTGTTCAAACTTTGTGTCACGACAAATAAACGGTTTACTCTTTCCAAGTACCCATGCGTGCCCAAGGAAACACAGATATACAACTTGATAGCCACAAGGGTTTTTTTTGTTGGGTGCTTCGCAGTCAGTTGATACAGTGATGGTCCGGGTCTCGCTATGTATATTTCTGTAAAATATATTCCATATAAAAGTCACGTCTTTCGGAGAAGCACTGAGCTATGCACATAGGATGTTTCACAAAACGTGGGCCAGATCGTTACAGTAAAAAGTACGCATCGCACGTAAAAAACTGATTGATACAACTTTGGCTACTGCCAAAGGATAAATTTCGGAACCAAGAAGTGTTTGAGCCGCTGACGTCAACGCAAAGAATATTTATTTACTTCGCTCCGCCACCCGCAAGAAGATGCGGCTGATATTTTATCACGCCGAACTCTTTCCAATGACCGGGCAACCGCCAGATGAGATTTCGGTTTCGTTGCGGTTCGGGTTCAGTATAAAATGTTTGATTTGGATTACAGTTTTTTGCGGTTCAGTTAAAAATAGCAATTCTGCTCCGGTTTTTAGTTGGCGCTCGGCTCGATATTATGGTTGAAAGCTACCTACTAACCGCGTATGATTATAGCAGCCGCCTTGTCGCGTCTCGGGGCGTCAGGAACAAGACCTTGATCGTCTACAACTATTCAATTTTTGTTGCCTCACGAAGGGCGCGCCATTTTCACCCTTGAAGAAGCATAAGCCAGTGAGACAATGAACCCATCAGTCACCTCCAGCTCAATGATGCTGTTCCACTTACCACGCGATAGCGATTTGCGCCATCAGCCCGTATGCATTAGATGAAAATCAACACAGCTCGCATAAGAACCGACCGCATTCGATTTTCACTCCACTTCGGGCAAAATGCATCTAATTCCATTCTCATTCCATTCCCCCAGCGCTGCCGCCATTCTATTCCGATTCCATTCCGTGGTTGCAAAAGGGCGGAATGATTCCGGAATTATTCTAATTCCGTAGTGGCAACTCCACAACACTGGTTTGCTTAATGCTCATTTTTACATCGCAGATTTAAACAGGATACCGCTGGGCAAATAAGCTTAATTAAATCCGAGCCCGGCGTTCGTCTGCCCGCGCACCCCGCGCCCCGAGCGCTCAGTGCTCACGCTCCTCGAGCTGCCACGAGCCGATAAGCGCCAGTCTGTAAGTCAGTATATAACACCTCCTTGAACTAGTTGTGGTACCCGTAGCGTTGCGGAGATCGTCGGGTTCTGGTAAACCGGTGGTTACCCGGATTCGGGTTAGTGTCAGCCGTCGAAAAAGCTGACACTGGTTCTTGAGGCGAAGTCGTTGGTTTGTCACCAGCTACCGGATGTGATCGAGTTGGTTGCGCTTGACTGTCGGGGCTGTGCGATGCTGCGCCCGTTGGAGCTGAGGTGTCCATCTCAATGTCCCAGACAGGAGGCCACGTGTCCACTTTTTCTCGCACCTCGGTGTTTGTCCATCGCTTTCGTATATGGTTGCGATGTCGGCGCACCAGCCTTTGATCAATGCGGACCATCCATGAGCGTAGGCCCTTCCCACGTTCCACCATTCCAGTAATCCAAGCTTGACTGCTTGGAAAGTTCTTCGTGCAAACTGCCTTTCCCACGCTCAGTTCATGTGGGTCCGTGAAACCGGCCGTTATTTTATATTCTTCAGAGAGGGTAGAGGAATTGGACGTCCTCCCAGGTTTTTCAAACACAACCCATTTTAGTCGCTTCAAAGCTGATGGAATCTTTCTTCCATACATCAGCCAAGCTGGCGTTTTGCCTGTGGCGACGTGAATGGTGGTTATGTTGTTTAAAAAAAGAACCTTGCAGCGCACACCTTAGTTCTTCCTTCCCTCTCTTGGCGAGAGCGATTTTTAGTTCGTGTACCATGCGTTCCGCCTGACCATTGGTGGCAGGATACTACGGTGCACTTAATTGTTACCGCCCGGATGCCGTTGTTCCGTTAAAATGTTCTAATTTCCTCGGACACCAGCGCTGCGTCATTGTCCGACACAACTTTCGTTGGCAGGCCGAATGTCGCAAGAATGGCCCGTAGTTTCCTAATGACTTCGGTTGAGATCATGTTGCGGACTACCCGTACTTCCTGCCATTTGGTAAAAGAGTCCACCACAACCAGGAAGACCTGACCATTGACCGGAACTGTAAAGTCCAGGTGAAGGGGGTTCCATGGCTCTGATAGTCTAGTCCAGACCGGGATATGTTCTTTGGGCGAGCACTTTCGGTGCATCTGACAGGTGCTGCATTCTGCAACTGTTGTTTCGATATCCGTGTCTCTTCCGGGCCACCAAACGTCAGGCGGAACGCATGGTAGAGAAACTTAAGATCACTCTGGCCAAGAGGTGGAAGAGAGAACTAAGGTGTGCGCCGGCAAGGTTTTTGTTTAAACAACATATCCCATCCTCGTCGCCTATACTACATCTCGTCTTTGATCAGGAGATCACTGGTCAAATAGGTTTTATCAAATTCGAGCACGGCGTTCGTCTGCCCGCGCACCCCGCGCCCCGAGCGCTCAGTGCTTACGTTCCTCGAGTGGCCACCAGCTCATAAGCGCCAGCCTGTCAGTCAGAACATAACACTCATCACTAAAGAAAGGTATTAGGTTGTTTATTTATATACAAGTGTACAATGCCTTGTAAGAGCAATGCCGACGCTGCTTAAATACCGCAAAATAACTGGATCAAATTCAAGAATACCTGACTATACAGCACGCCGTTGGACAAACCTTGTTTTCTCGGTGACTTTTCCCCCTTCAGTGATCACCACAGCTTTGCAGTTCAGTGCTCAACATTTTGCAAATCACCACGTAGCTCTGCCATTTTTTTTTTCTCTGGAAGCAATATTTGAATCCATCGACCACTCCCGCGTCCCGCAGCCGAGCCTGTTCTGGGAATAATATGCGGTTGAAACTGTTTTCAGCAGAAGTGGGGTTCACTGTGACAGGTGTGTGTGTTCGCCATTGTTCGAAGAGATTATGAGTTTAAATAAGTTAGCAAGAAAAATTCATTACTTTTTCTATTGCCAGGTGTATAAAAATAGCATGCGTATTACCGCCCTGTTCGTCGGTGGTCTTGGTGGGTGATGAGGTTTATTTTTATCACGCGGTGCGGCAAGTTTTTGTCGGCACACTGGGCGTGTTTTATCGGGAACACTGGTTTAGTTTCATCTTTCCCGTCTCTTGTTTACTTTCTGTTCCGTGCAGAAGTAATATTTGCTGTTTCCAGTCAGCGCTGTGTTTGTGTGCTGGTGAAAAATCTGGATAAGTCCGGGACCCATATCCCTATTTTCCACCAGCTATAAGTCGATTTCGCCACCCGGCTCAAAAATCCGGTTCCACCCTCAAATCTGTAAGTGTGAGTGTGGGGCGGTTCCACCCTCAAATCCGTAAGTGTATTTGAGCAAGTAAACAACCTAGCTCAACTCCAGTGCTTGTTGTACAAATTGAAGTCATGTGTCATACTTTCTGACTTTAATATTTGAAGAATGCACAGAGCCGCAGTGTTTTGGACTTGGCCGGACAAGGAAAGCGAGGGAATCCAAGGTGGGGGTTGCCTGGGAGTGGTTTTTGAAAGGAGAATTTCGGAGATGAGGTAGATAGCGTCGGGGATTCGCAAGGGGGGTTTGGAGACAGGGGGTTCGATATTGGGTTTTTTCGTGCACTACCCGCACCACAGCACCGCCAAATTGACGGCCTAAGTGCAGTCGCCCGAATCGATGTATTTTGAAATCTTGGAGTTCTTATTCCAGAGTAGTATTTTTCATAATCTAAATCCTCAGACAAAAGAAAATAAATAAACTGACAATACGACATATCTGTATCGTCTTGTCCGTTATTTTATTTCTTCTTGTCTCAGAGTTTAGAATATGATATTTCCTAACCAGCTCACCTGCATACTTTCGCTCCTTGCTGTAAAGGTTCTTTCCCAAGTATTTTCCCAAGTATGTTTTTATGGATAACATCATTATGGAACGAATATGCACATCCTCTGGCTGTATATAAATCTACATGTGTACTAGATTTCATTAAAACATTACGTAATATTGTTCTAAGTGCGCAGTCATGAGGGAATAGAGCTAGTTGCTGAAAATGGCGATTTATGGATTATTATATTCCTCCAAGCACTCCCGATGTGATCAACCGTCCGATGAATGAGTCGCCCTATGACGAATGTTCCCATGTGATGAACTATCTTAATACCAGTCGGCTTGTGACGAGTGCGCATGTGACGAATCGTCCTCATCTCGTCTTTGAATTGAAATGACGGTCTTCATAACACTGTCATACATGTATGTTTTGTTGCCGGCATGCAGTTTATTAGACGAAAGTTTATACCCACGCTGCTCTCCAAACCGAGGAGTAAACTCTAACAAATTTACCGCTCAAAACGCACTTTTGGAGAGAAGTCCTCCGAAATCCGCACCCTTGGTGAAACGTTTTTTTGTTTTAGTTTAGAAGCATTCCAGGGTACGTTATCTTTGTTTTTAAAACTCAAGAACCTGACAATAGTTCAACGGTTACAACCAGCACGTTTTCATCCAAGATTATGCCTTCTTTCGTTTTCGCCGACATTTGGTGTAAGGTTGTCTTTAATAAATTTTGATACGAGATGTTCAGGGTCACTCCAGGCTTCATGCTCACGTTCTGGCACACCATCAAAGATCAGATCGTTTCTGCGCATATGGACATTAATTTCATCTAAAATATTCTTTAACACGGAAATATGCTCATGCACACTAGCAGACTCCCGCTCCACAACTCCGGAAAGAAACCATTACTCCGGCATAAGAACTCAGAGATTTCAAAATACAGTGATTCGAGCCACTGCCCCAAGGCTGTCAATTTTGCGGGTGCTGTCGTACAGGTAGTGCACGAAAAAAAAAAATCCCGAAATCCCTGTCTAAAAAATCCAGTAGCCAAACCCCGACATTACCTACCTCATCTCTAAAATCCCCGGTTTTCAAAATCCACGCACACGCAACCCCCGCACTCAATTCCTGCTTATGGTAAAAACCTCCAATGGCGCGTAACATCCAAAGAGTCAATACATTCATTAGATCACGTGACACAAGACTCAAAACATCCAACGCGTCAAGACATCCATCCGAGTAGAAACATCCATATAGTCAAAACGTCAATCGAGTCAGAACATCCATCCGATTGCTTGAAAGCCGGGGCCCTTGAAAAGTTGGAAGATATATGTCTATAGATTAGTTTTGTTGAGTTAGTACCCCTTGTACACATATATATCATATCGTTTTTAACCTTTCACTATAAGGTTGTATGCGTGAATGTATGCGTGGTAATACGAATTGTGCGCTTGTTTTATTTTTGCCACGTAAGTGCCTTATACAAGCACTTCGGTCGTTTTGGGGAACAAAAGGGACAAATAAATAAATAAATAAATAACTTATAACATAACGCTTGTATTTTGCGATGACGGTTCCGGCAAGGACGGAATTACCCCTAGGCGGATTGCATCCTTCTAGGCCTCCTCCTGAAAGGGCGGAGCGAATGACGCAAAAGCCACTTTCCGGCGCAAGGCGAAACAATGGCGGGAACAAAATGGCGGTGGGAGACGGTCCGTGAAAGGGGAACAAGCACTTGTCATCACCCTATGCGAGGCGCATATGAAAGCAGCCTAAAGACCATTCCATTTAGTGCTCTCTGGGCGGCACCATTTTGTTCGACAGCAGCGTCCTCTCCATACATCCGGGAATTCAGCGGGTTCGGCGGGCTAAAACGAGAGAGAGGGCACGGGCCCGACTCCGCTAGCAGACGACAAACCGGGAGGTTGCCATTCTCCATCTTTGGGCTGTACCGGCGGGCTGTACGGAACATCGAACTCTCGCTCGTGGCTGCCGTTGTGAGGTGGTTCGCGTTAATTCTTAGAATAGTTGTGACTACTCCAAAATCAACCTATAGCTTTCTGTTGTTCTATTTCTGTAAATTATCAACTAGCATATCTTTTTTTCGTTCCTTAAATAGCAGTTGAGTCAGCCGGCAGTACTATCCTCAACTACTGCGTGTATTGCGGCAGGAGAGCACGTTTTTATTTATTATATCAGACTTCCACTCATGGTCTCTAAAGGCCTACACCAGTACGAACTTTGTATAGTAAAAAGGGTACAGTAACCGGATTTACTTTTCGCCGGAGAGACCGGTCAACCTGACACAGTTTTCCCTATTGTTTTTATTTGCACGCAGGTAATAGCGTAATTGGACCCTGTTAGTCTTTTTATCTAGCATAGTATTACACGATAACTGGCATACCAAAATCTGCGCATCTGCGATTGAAATTTCCAAAATGACGCGATTTTAAACAGAGTTTGCACGCCAGCCGGATGCTAGGTACAGCCCACTCGGCGGAGCAGACGACATGCGGGGTGAGAGGGGGAGGGCATTTTTTTCTCTCTATTACCCTCTCTGCTATGACCCTAATGGAACGGTCTATATCGACCAACAGGCCCTTGAGTCCTAGACTTTGTTTTACGAATTGTGAACGACTCTTGACCTAGTTTGACCGACAAGCACTTTCGCTCTATTCTCTGTTCCACGAATAGTCAAACATTGTTGACCATAGTTCAACTTACATATTCCTCGATTGGCAGGGTTCGCTTGATATGGTTTCCGGGTTCGAAGAAAATTCCCTGCCAAGACGGCATATAAGAGGCTTGCTAGTTTTTTGTCAGAGGTGTTCGAGTCGCCACGGACATTGTTACGATCAACTGTGACAGCAGCGCGTGTTTAAGGTATTTCATTTTTGTTATAAATTTTCGTCATTCGACATCTAATTCAAAGTATGAGTTTGTAGCCCTCGAGCTACAAGCACAACAGGAACGACAGCGAGAGCGGTGTGTTTCGGCGCCGCGCTATTCGTGACAGGTGCCACGAGCCACTGAGATTCGGGGTGACGTGGTGCACGGATGTTCTACGATGGCCGTCTTCGGCATTGCAACTAACAACCATTTGTAAATATTGTAAATATAAATGTAGTTACATAAACCAAACTCGCTACAAGTTCATGCGAATTTTTATGTCATGGGGCAAGGCTTTGGAATACCGACATGTGTGCCTTCTAGTCCTCGATCAAAGTGGCCTGTAATACAGTTCAAGAGCGAAAGGTGGGAAAACACACTCTCTGTTCTCGGGCTACCGCTTCTTTTCCCGTCGGGTTTGAAAACCATGTTTCGGGTCCTCGCCGCTGCGAAAGCTGTGCGCTGAATACCGGAGTCCCTGAGAAATTTTCTGTGCTACCAGATCGTCGCGCTCCAAATCTGCGACCGGGCACTCTATGGCTCCGTCATCGAACTGCCCGACGTTGTGAGTATAGAGGAGGCTATGGTTAACGATAATCAACGCGAGGATGGTGCGCTCTGCATTGAGAAAAACAGAAGTAAAACAGCTTCACATAACATCATTCGCGCGCAATCTACAGATCTACCGAAAATAACAAGCCTTTTGAACGCAGGAAAGAATAATCTAGCCCCAACAAACAAACTAACTTCGGAACGACCATGCAATGATTTTGGCTCTTGAGCAACTTTGACGTAGTTCCACGTCTCCCAGTCGCTTTCGTCTTTTTGGGACATATTTGAAACTAAGGCAAACTCCACGCATCACGACTAATCGCGGAAGTGACACAAAGACAAAAATATACAAACGCAACGATTCGTGCCATGGAAGACATAGGCTGTGGTTTTTGGTTGGATTGCATTCGTTGGCTCTTATGGATGTCTAGCGACTTTGCGGAAGCTGTGTTCGTTGATCTTCAACACACTCACAATAAAACGATCAGCAGACCTCATTATAAAACTCATAGTAGACACAGTATCAATAAATAATTGATTATGTAAACATTGCCAAAATATTTGAAATACGTCCTGAACATGTAGTTAAACTTTAAATACGAATTCAGCAGGCATGCAAGCTCCTAAAAAGAGCGCGAAAGTGGGATGGGCGTCAGTGGCCTATTCTTTTCACCCACTGTCTTGAGTTTGAGTTTATTTATTTCCACCTTGTAAAAATACAGATGGAGGGGCTGTGGAAAAAAAGCTGCGCTTAGCAGCTTGACAAGCCCACAGTCCCTGTATTAATGGCAACTAAGCAGCACTACGGTGGGAAGAATGAACATGCATAAAAAAGATACTGACAACGAAAACACAAAGGTATATAGGCATATAAAACAAAAATCATATTCCCATGGTTACAGACATTGCACGCAGTTCGCTGTACTTACAGGCGAATAAATCAAAATGCATACGCTGATAAGCGTTTAATAATGACGGAAGTGTATAACACAGGCATTCTTTTCTGTAGTTTAAACGAGGTGTAGGTACTATCCAATTCTCTCCATGTCTTGTAGTATAGTTCAGTTCTCTTATCTGTAGTTGTGCCAGATTACGTATATTATTTATATTTCTATGTGTTTCCAATTTATACCGTACACTTAATCTATATTTATATAGGTTGTATGCCGGGATCACTTGGGAACGATAAAAAAAGTTTGCACATGACGCTCTGTAGGGCGCGTTGTAAATATGTCGAAGACATTTTTTTTGTACCAAATAAACACGTTGCAAGTTTGAAAATGTGGTTGTCCCCCACACTAATTGACAGTAATTCAAATGTGAAAAAAAGAGTGAATTATACAGAAGTAACTTGATTCTTGTGTGAAGAAGGTACCTAACACGACCTATTATTCCAGTTATTTGAGCTATTTTACCTACTAAATAGTTTATATGACTATCCCATGACATATTTGCGGAAAACACGACCCCGAGACATTTAAAGTGCTCCACAATTTCTATTGGACGGGAATTAAGGAAAATATTTCTATGCACTGGAATTGGCTTATTTTTCGGCCTAAATATCACTGCTTTTGTTTTTAATTCATTTATTTGCATGGAATTAGATTTTGACCAGTTCTCCAATGCTTTCATTGTGTGATTACATGTATCTACCAATTCATGAATATCAGTACCGGCAAAGAAATACTAGTGTCATCAGCATAGATAATGAATTTGGCACTAGGGGTTAATTTTTACAATATCATTAAGATAAATATTAAATAGCAGTGGCCCTAATATACTACCTTGTGGTACACCACAAGTCACGGATAGAGCCTTAGAACACATGTTGTTTATCTGAACAACCTGTTTTCGGTTTGATAAATAGGATTTCAAAAGTAATAAAGCCTGTCCACAAATACCATAGTAACAAAGTTTCCCCAGCAGAATATCATGACTCACTAAATCAAAGGCCTTGGAAAAATCCACAAATACACCAGCTACAATCGCTTTGTTTTCAAATTGTGTAAGAATATATTCTTTTTGTTCGAGTAACGCCAATTCCGTTGATTTGTTTTTACGAAAACCAAATTGTTGAGAAGTTAACAAGTTGCATTTATCTATAAAGTTTGAGAGCCTTGAATGCAAGAGTTTTTCAAATATCTTTGAAAAAACAGGTAAAATAGAAACTGGCCTATAATTTCCTAAATTGTTTCGATCACCCTTTTTAAAGAGAACCGTAACTCTCGCAACTTGCATATTCACTGGAAAAACTGCATCAACAAAACATAGATTAAAAATATGAGTAAGAATAGGCGCAATAATATCAGCTACGTGCTTCACGGGTCGTATCTGAAATCCATCAATGTCACAACTACTGCTGTTATTTATGTTTTTGATTATTGATATCACCTCCTGCGCAATGACTGGTTTCAGAAACATGGTTTTATCATTTCGATTACAAAGATAATCTCTCCAAGTATCAGGCGAGACACCGCCGCCTCCCATGTTTGTAAAAAAATTGTTAAACGCGTCAGCTAATTTAGCACCAGACAGTTCTTCACCGTTAACTCGTAGTTTTAGAGGAGGGTTATGTGGATGACCGCGATGTAGGAGTGTATTTAATCTAGACCATAACACGTCATGTCGACCGTTCTTATCGCTTAAAAATGATAAATGGAACTCAGACCGAGCAGATCGCAGCTTCTTTGTTACTTTGTTTCGATACTGCTTAAAAGTAGTCAAATCATCGGGATTACGAGTATTTAAAAATTTGTTATATAGTTGGTCCCTTATTTTCATTTCTTGGCGCAATTCTGGCGTAATCCACGGCTTGCGTACCTTTCGGGGTTGTCGGCGCACTTTTATAGGGAAGTGAATAGAATATAAACGTTTAAAAATGTTAATGAACGAGTTATAGGCCTCATTCGCATCCTTTGAATTGTGTATGTTGCTGTAATTCGAGTGCAGCAGTGCGTTTTGGAATGCATTAAGGGACGACTCTGTTATATTTTGGTAAAAGATCTTATGGGTTTTCTTTGCTACGATTTCACTCCTTTCTACGCAAAGAAAAATAGGTAGATGATCGCTAATACAACATGATATAGCTCCCGCCACAATACTTGACTGTAAACAGTTTGTAATAAAAAGATCAAGTGTAGATTGGCATTCCGTCGTGACCCTAGTCGGTACTTTAATCACATTAACAAACCCACTTGAAAGTATTACAGTGTCAAAATCTCTGGCGGTTTGGCTATTATTACTCATATCGATATTGAAGTCTCCTCCTGCAATCAAAGTATTTTTATTGTCAGCGACAAAATCTAGGAATTCATCATAGAATTTTAAAAACGTATTAATATCTCCATTTGGCGGCCGATAACACACAGAGAACACTGTCTTGTCTACACAGAGCGAAAGCATTTCATAGTCAGGTGTAATTACAGTATAACGATCAAGTATATAGCATGAAGTGTTATCATTGACCAACAACGCAATTCCACCGCCTCGGCTGCTAGATCGGTTTAAATAGTAAGTGTTATAATTTGGTAACCTGAAAACATCATAGTCAGTTGTACTCCACGTCTCAGTTAACATAATTACAGAGAATTGAAAAGAAAACTCCATAAAAAATTCTTCTAAACAAGACATTTTGTTTCTTACAGACCTAGTATTTAAATGAATACATTTTAGTAAAGTAGGTGGGAGCTGACACACAAGCCGATTTACATCATTCGGCAAATAATAGAACTGTTGGCTCATATTATGTTGAATTTTTTAAAGGCAATACTAGCGATGACGTTTTCTACAGTTGGTTGAGGTCATCCCTGCTCTTAATATGAATAGCACGTGCGCCTTCGGTCCTCCGAACCAGAACTTTCCCGTTCGTGTACCATGTAAAGGCATAGTTTTTTTCCTTGGCCTGATCTTTCGTCGCTCGAAGCAGTTCCCTATTGTACCTGGTCAGGTTCTCCTGGATGAAAACACGCGGGGTACTGCCCTTTAGTTTGTTTTTTCCCTTCAACCACTCGTCCCTGTTCTGTTGCCTCGTGAAACGAACGATTATTCCAGGTACATGTCCCTGCTTCGCAGGCAGCCTATGAACAGATGTTACATCAGACTCCGTCAGGTGAGGCACTTCAAGCTTGTCAGCCAGCCAATTGAGTGAGGTAAGCAGGTTTTCACCCTGCACTGCAGGTATGCCATGTATCTCCAGGTTTAAACGCCTGCTCCGAAATTCGAGGTCGTTCACCTCCTGCTGGAGCTGCTCCTGTACCACTCTGTTCAGTTCCTCTTTCTCCTCCATTTGCCTCACTCTCTTACTTAGGTCTTTGATTTCTGTCTTCTGAAGTTTCATCTCCTTTTCAAATTCATCGAACCTTTTTGACATATACTGTACGGACCGCTCCAGGCTGTCTACTTTTTCTGTTAGAGAAGGTAGCGTGTCCAGCTTCTGGTTAATAGATGTAAGAAGAGTTTTTACATCCAGTTCGGGCTGTTTATCGTCACTGTAACTAGCGCGCGATGCGTTGCTCCTGCACGTTGGACACTTCCACGTTTTCTTCGAGGCCTCAGTTTTACCCGAAAAGGATTTCTTAGTTACTCCAGCACATTTGCCGAAATGATAGCTGTGGCGACACCCGGTACAGTCTACCAATCCCTCCTCTCCCTCTTCGAGGCCGGGCAACTGACACGTGAAACAGGTGTTAGCCATAGCCCACGCTTACAAGGCACGAAAATTCAGTATAACAGCAACGTCAGTGGCAGCGGCAGCAGCAGCAGCAATATAAGTTATTTGAAAGTTGTAGAATGTGGTTAATACCAACCTGGGGGGGAAAGACGAAGGCGTAGTGCACAGATTAGAGATGTGCACCGAATGCTGCCGCCGCTGCCAAATGACCGCCGCTGGGGAACACGCCGCTTATCTCCTCTGTTGCGGGCAGGTTGCGCTTGCGCTGTTAAGTCCGTCGCGGCACCGAAGTGGACGAAGCAGCAGAAACGACGTAAGGCTTCTGGTGCGAAATCAGCAGAACTCCAGTCATGCAGCCTCCACACCCACGTAGCCAGCAGATAGGGCAGGAAATGCAGAGCTGTCGCCGACGATCAACACAGCCCAAAAATGCGGCAACTGTAACGTGGAGGGCAACAAAAACTTTAGGCGTCTGCGTAGCAACTTGCCATCGCTGCCGACGAGTGCTTGTGAAGACTATCGATTAGCGTCGCGGCTTTTTCTTTAGTGTCCTGCGATGCCGTCACTGCCACGTAGTTTGCCCCAGCCAATCAGATGGTTTTCTTGACTTGATATGATGACTCCGCTTGATCTTGGCGCGTGTACAGTGATCAGGTCGGCGGCAGTGGAGTCCGCGCCGACGGTCGCCGCTTCAAATTCCTACCGGCGTGCCGAAGGAGTGAGCCGGGAGTCACGGGCACGCGACGCGCAGTACTCCGTCCAGCGGCGTCTTCCTTACGCGGCGCTTGTAGGTGGTGGCAGTGGAGTCCGCGCCAACGGTCGCCGCTTCAAATTCCTACCGGCGTGCCGAAGGAGCGAGCCGGGAGTCACGGGCACGCGACGCGCAGCACTCCGTCCAGCGGGAAATTTTCCCCGCTAAATCTAGCGGAAAATTTTCCCCACTAAATTTAGCGGAAAATTTTCCCCGCTAAATTTAGCGGAATATTTCCCCCGCTAAATCAAGCAGAATATTTTCCCCGCTAAATCTAGCGGAAAATTTTCCCCGCTAAATCTAGCGGAAAATTTTTCCCGCTAAATTTAGCGGAAAATTTTCCCCGCTAAGTCTAGCGGAAAATTTTCCCCGCTAAATCTAGCGGGAAATTTTCCCCGCTAAATCTAGCGGAAAATTTTTCCCGCTAAATCTAGCGGAAAATTTTCCCCGCTAAATTTAGCGGAAACTTTTTCCCGCTAAATCTAGCGGAAAATTTTCCTCGCTAAATCTAGCGGAAAATTTTCCCCGCTAAATTTAGCGGAAAATTTTCACCACCCACCCCCTCCTCGGGGTCACGTGACCCCCAGGCCCTGTGACCCCCCCCCCCCCCGTGCCTTCCCCTCCTCCTCAAGAGCTGTGCTCTAACCCGGCGTTACAGGGAGTTGTAAACGGCTTTAATTTTTTTATCATATAAACGTTCAGGCTGTGTCTACCCTTGAAAGGTATCATCATCTCGTCAACTGGAAAGCAGGGCTTCATTTCTGCGGCTTGCTGAAACTTCTCATTGAGTGTGTCAAGAATGTGATGTATCTTGTAGAGCCTGTTATAGCCATCCTGGCTTTTGTTTTTTTCATCATCATTGTTGCTGGCGTGGAACAAGAAAATCACTTCATCGAAGCGATTATGGGGCGTGCACTGGGCAATCTGAGTGGCGCAACAACTGTGACCAATACGTGCACCTGAAGGGCAAGGACACTACGGAGATGTAGAGAATCATCCCAATAAACGTTCTGATTTCCTCGCTTCTGATGGGCTTCACCTTTGTTTTGTTCTTCTGGATGCTGTAGCGATTTGTTTCAAACGTGAGATGTTCTATCAAATCCTCATCAACGAGTGTAGTGAACATACTCAGTGGTGTTTTCGCTTCTGCTGCCGTCACCCGTGGAATTATTTCACTTGTTTGAAAGCCCTCATTGAGTTGCAAATCTTTTTTGACCAAGTGCCATGTCTTTTTTACCTTGTTCTTCACAGTTGTTGATTCCTGCACTTGTGATTCGCCTGCGTCGGATGCGTCCGATGAATACTCGTCGGAGGAACCGTGACTGGCTGGGGCTTTCACATAGTCATAATCCGAGTTGTCCAACTCGGAACATTCGCTGCCACTTGGGCAGTGGAAAAGAATAGCTTGAATGTCTTCTTCAGTCGGGTGACGCCTGTCGCAGAAACAAATGCTTGTGAGAAAACTGTCAATGTGTGCATATGCAGACACAGTCGTTTTATTACGTATATATCACAGGAGATGACTGCAAGCAACCGCGAATGCGGCGAGCGAGGATATTGAACACCATTTTCCTGACGGCAACGCATGTAGACGCTGTCAAGACAATAGGCTGTGTTCAAATTCTACAGTACTTTTACCCTTCAAAGATATGCAGAATGCACCGTCAGGGATTTTTATCTATGCACAAAAACGTTATACAGACATTAAAGGGTTTATTACTAAAAAATATTCGAAAACAAAGGGAACCCATCATGAGCCGCACCTCGTGGAGGAAGCCATTGTTGTGTTCTGCCCGCCACACTTTTCTGGACGCCTTGCGCCATCTATTGGGAGTTATTTGAAGCGCTGGAATGGCACGTACGTAGCCGTTGAAATTTTAAAGTTATGCCTTTTACACATGACCTTTAATATATCAATTCCTTTTGGCAACATATGTTGCCATCGTTAATAAAGGGGTATCCCTCAAACCTCTCCGCCGCCCAAGTAAAAGCAAGAGCCTCCTTTTCAATCTGAGCGTAACGCGACTCTGCCGGTGTTAAAGACCTTGAGGCGAACACCTCTGGACGGCGTTCATTTTTTCTTGCTCTTGGAGCAATAATGTGCCTAGACCAAATGCAGAGGTGTCTGCGGAAAAAATCGTGAGGTACCGCGGATCGTATTTTTATTTTTTTATTTATTTATACATGCTTCTGGGCCGTGGGCCATGACAGGGAGGAACAACATATGACAAAACGATACAGTTCATACCTCCATTCATACCTATTTACCTCATACCTATTTACTATTTAGGTTCATACCTATTTAGTCGTGAAGAGGTTTGAACATATCATTTCGTTTATGCTAGAAAGTGCAACTTCCTGGGCTGGACCCCAGGTCAACTCGCGACCCTTTTGCAGTAGTTGCCGCAAGGAAGCACTGGATTTCGAAAGATGCTGGAGAAAACCTGCAAGGCGATTAGCCATGCCAAGAAACCTAAGCGCGTCAGCTATGTTTTGGGGCATTTTTATGTTTTTGATAGCAGTTACCTTGTCCGGAATGAGTTTTATTCTATCTTTGTTGACAGGGCAACCCAATAGCAAAGTTTCCCTGACCCCGAAACCAAACAGGCCGCGATCTTTCTCGGACATCACGTCATTGTTAGTCGACCCGATTAGGCCTTGGATCCTGACTCGGCGGCGCATCCGAACGCAGGCCGACACGAAACACCGTGAGGCTAAAGGCGGCCGTATCCGCTCGGTAGCACCACAGGGCCTATTGAAATGTTGAGGCACCTTGTGAACCCTAAGGATATCTCTTCCTAGAAGTAGAATCTGAGCATCCATATCCAACGGACGTATCAGACACGACAGAGGCTTGAGATGTGGGTGGCGACGTGCTGCATCTGGTGTCGTAATTTCCTTCCTGTTGTTCAGCATCTGGTTAAATTCTACCAGATTTGGAAAAGGCAATCTCGCGCTGCCATCCACGTTACCGACTAGGAATCGAGAAGCTTACCTACGGCTTGTTTTTGTTTTCGCAGCGCACATGCTAGGAGAAGACCTGTACGGCACTCATTACAAGTAAACAAATTACTTGTAATCTATTATATATTGGAGTAATTTTGTAATCATTTGAATACAATTATTAGTGACTAATCACAAGAGTAATTTGCTTACATTTGGAAGTTCCAAATTTACTTGTAAGCGTATTGAACCATGGTTAAAAGCGCTAAAAAGACGTACACAAGATAGAAGACAAACACGGGCGCTTCTATCTTGTGTACGTCTTTTTAGCGCTTTTAACCATGGTTCAATACAGTCAACACCAACTAGCCCAACAACAAGTTCTATTACTTGTAAGCGTTGCTATTCATCCTCCCCTATTGTATGGCGCCTCTTGTTTCAACAAGTTTTTAACAAATAAATCCTCGAACCAAGTCTTCGAGGGGAGGGTGGTTTACCAAAATTAGCGAATTAACAATATAATATCTTATTATTTGGTGATTATAATCTAATAATGGATAGTACGAAACATCAGTTTTCAAACAAGCAGAAAATCTGCCTTTCTGAAAATCTGAAGTCACTGGAAAAGTAACGGTTACCTATTGAGGTAAGGGCCAATTCTTTTTGTTCTCGAGTAATCTAATTTAACACTTTTTAACAAAGGAAAATTGTAATTGTAATCGATTGTTTTTTTCAAGTAACATGTAAGAGACTGCCTAAGAGTGTATGGAGAACTGTCTCCTTCGACGTGAAATAGGTCAAAGACTGTCCTTGCCAGGGACCTGTTACTTTGGTCGTACAGGAAGGTGTACAGCATCACCATTTTGTTTAGGGTTGGAGCAAAATGTTCCACTGTAACCTTCGCCACACACATCTGTGCACTAAGAGTATATGTCAGGCGATGGTCTTTGGTTCACCCTGCGATTATCGTTGCTTCGTGCGATGCTTGAGATCAGAGGTTTGGAGCTGGCTGGATGACGTGCTGTAGTGGGTCAATTGCTATCACAGTCGGCACACTTCATCACAGATTTGCAGTCCCTTGCGAGGTGATTAGCAGAGGAGTATCACCTGAAGCAGATCCTTTACTTCTTTGGCAGAGATTTGCATTCATTCAAGGTGTCAAGGCTGAAAAGGGAAGAAGAAAAACAGGAATAATGAAGAATCAAGGACTGTGGTGCATACGAGAGTCTTTATACTTGTGATGACGGTTCCCCAAGCGAGTACACTGGTGGTTAGCATCGCCTCAGCGCCTAGCAAGCTTCTGTTTTGTCCCCGAAGACTATTCCGGCAATTTCTAGCACAAATTGCCGGTAGCCAAGGTTCAAAGGGAAGTCCACCGACGATCACCTACTCCAACTCCAGGGCGACGTGACTCAGGGACAGTGTACACATCGCGACACTGTTAGCGCGAACACGACATCGGCGCATTTTCGCACTTTAATTCTAAATAGCATTAGCGAGCACGAAATTTTCTCGCATACGTTATAGAACTCAATGAGCTCTTTCCGTAGCAATAATAACTTGGATTACATCCCTTGGTTTTAAAGAGAAAAACTGGAAAAAGCGGCGATCGCTTGTTCGCGCTAACAGTGTCGCGCTCTGTACATGGAACTGTATTTTAGATTTTTGAATCCTTTTTTTTTCTCAATTTTACATTTATTTCTCTTTGCTTCTTTTTGTAAATATATGATATTTTTTCTTCATTTCACCCCTCTGTTTTACCTCTCTTGATTTCGTGCACGATCCCAGTCGAACGTGACAGTGCAGTTATCTTTGAACCGACGACATTTTCGAAGGGGGTGAGGCTGGTTGTGACGCGACACTGTTTATTAGGGTCTTCGTTTTTTTCGTTGTGGATAACGTTGACTGTTCAACGGTTTCTAAAGTTACGTTGATCAAATGAACTGAGTAGGCGTATTGCTGAAGCCCCTTGTTGCCGCTCTCTCATACTTTGAAGAACCAATTATGGCGCTTATTGTCGTACGGAAAGGAGAACTTGGGTCGTTCTTCACCCCCGCCTGGTCCCGGACAAACTTCTAGAAGAATAAAAGGGGGAGAAAGGCGACGTTGTGATCTGCCTGGTACCTCGAGTCTCTTGATATCACATATCTTACAAACGGTGTGGCATATTCTCCAGGATTGGGGTTCCCCCTCTTGCCGTGTCAAGGTAGCTTAGTCCCGTTAGGGGGGGATCGGCCTTTGCTGCCTCCAGTTCCAAAAGTAGGCCTCCCACTTCCCGTAACTTGGGGTGTTTTTTGTCGGACAGCTTGGGGAAATTTCCGATCCTCTTGAAGGTGCGTCTTCAATTAGTTCCGGTAGGTCATAGCATACTTCCAGCCTTTCCTACAGTATCTTCAAACCAGTCGAAAGGCTGTCGACGTATACCGACCGCAAACGTTTTTGCGTAATTGGACGATTCGGTGCCCAGTCGGTGAACTCATGGGCCGTCACCATTGCCTTAAACGTGGCTCTCCATACCCTGTAATTCTCTACACGGTTGTCAAACTTGGCAAGTCCTGTGCTGACCAACTCTCAGCGAACAAAATACTTCTACATTCCAGTCAATTCTGAGGTAGTCACCTGCTAAGCCGGTCAGGAATGCGCGTCGTTGTGGACGACAGCGTGATCCAGCAGGTAGTTTAAGGTACGTTGGGCGCGAACGTTGAATGCTTCAGGGACAGTACGATTAAAGTGGTGCCCTCCGCCGTGCTGTAGAGCGGTTCCTTCCAGACTTTTAACCCACCCCACCGCAGCAGCGCCTTCCTTTTCCAGTCCTAGAACTTCTAACTAGACGTCATGTTTGACTGCACGCCAGCCGCAACAGCACCTTTGTTTTGTTCTTCGAGTGTTGCTCTCTCAAGCTTCACGGCTGTCTCATTCCCTTCAAAGGACGCACACGTGCACCCCACTACGGTTTCGGCCTTCGTCCTTGCAGCGGGGAGGCTCGACGTGGTAGGAATCGAGTATTTAGTGTGTGCCGACTTCCTCGAGTGCTCCTGAGGTGGTGAGTTGTGAGCGTGATTGGGAATTATGAGGCTTCGAGAGGCGAGTTCAAGAGAGCATCCAGCCAGTGGTTCCGCGGCATCTCTGGCATTGTCGCTTTCAGTAGCAGTGCATGCTGCACTCTCTGCCCTGGCGACGACAACCGCAACACCTGCTGCAAATGCCTCGGCATCAGCAAGTCGCAGTCGACGTACATTTACCAGCAGCCGCGCCTTTATCCTGCGACTCTTCACCGATTGCTTGCTGGGACCAGTCCTTGTGCACAACCTAGTCGGTAAGACTTAGCACGCCAAAAAGCCCAGCCCGGCGAACGTTTTTGTTTTGATTTTATTACTTTTCCCGTTCTGCAGCCGGCGTGGCTCCTGCTGCTCCTCGGGTAGTGTAACGAGAGAATGTTCAAAATTGAAAACTGCTTTACCTAGACGTATTAAAAAAAAAAAAAAAGATGTTCACAATTCCCTGTAACCCCGAATTAGAGCGCAGCTCTTGAGGAGGAGAAGGGGAGGGTACGGAAAGGAGGGTATGCCCCTCGTCCTCCTTCTCCCTCCCCCTCCCCATTCTTCTCCCCCTCCTCCCTCATCCTCTCATTCCAAAGCCACCTAGAGTAGAAGGCCGGGGGGCTCTGCGCGTGACGTCACGCTAGTCGGCTTTGGCGAAGCCAAACGCGCGCCGCGGAGCAGCGCTGAAGAGTAGCAATTACTCCAGTTTTTCGGCACAAACGCGTGTTTATTGACTCGCGCGTTAGATATCTCGAACAAAACGGTAGTCATTGTGCATACTAGGATATCCACATCATTTTTTTGTTAACGTGGCCAGTTTTCGTTTCTTAGATTTGTTGTTTGTTTCTACAACTTTGTCATTAAGCTTACGGCAAAAGTTTTTTAGTAGAATGTTTGTAGAGCACCACAACACATGCTTCAGCACGACCTCACTCGTGTGTCCTTGTTCACACACATCGAAGTCGGAGCAATCCTCGTCGATCAACAAGTCCAGTGTGAGTTCCGTGACCAGCTGGCGTTGGTTACTCATCGTTAAGAAGTCCACCCGCTTCGACATTTCCTCCACAACAACGTAGTTGTGTGCGACGGCATTGACTGCGGTCATTGCTGGGTACAGAAGGCCTCCTCTGTCAATGTCTTTGATGAGATGGTAGTACTCATTGCCGGTGGCAGCTGCGATCGTGCGGTCTGTTGTCAGGGCATTTTTGCAGTTCTCGCACTTTAGCTTCTTCACCGTCGCGTACACCGCATATCCAGCCACATAGGCTAGAACGGGGACGATGTCTTTATTTTGAAAGGGCGTCTTCTGTTACTACTATGTTGTAGCTAGGGCGCGGCGCGTTTCGTCGTTCTTCACTTTGCGTTACGGACAGCTTGTCAAGCAGAAAACGAATAGTGGCACAGATATCGTTGTGCGAGCTTTCAGAGCTTGAGTCGAGATCGTTGTCCCAATTTTCGACACTTTCGAGGAGGTCTACAACTCGCCTTTTGCTGTTTGCGATGCTTGGTATGAGCAAGTTGGAGCCCAACCTTGTGACCGGAGTCTTCGCAAAATGTAGAGTTAGTGTAAGGTCAGGCTTCACGACGATCGAGTATTTTATCCAAGGGGCCTCAGTTTCAACAATGTGCACTAGAGTGAGGTGTCCATTGCCCTCAATAGCATGCCAGAATGCCGATTTCACGTTTTTCAAGTGGTCGGACAAGTCTTTTATGCTCAGTATTCGGTCCGCTTCTTCCTCATTGCGAAATGAATCGATCGACTCTGCGAGCGCTCTTTCCATTGCAGAAGCCTCTTGACGCAATCGCTTGCTGTCCGGGTCTTCTCTTCTCGCATGGTGTTTTGATAAATAATCTGGACAGCCAGGGAACTTTGATGGAACTGCGCCTGGGCGAAGGCGCACCCTAGACAGCGGCGCAGTCACCGTCCTCCCGGTAACTTCGTCGACGTGAGACACCTCCCGAAGAATGTCGTCGTCGGAGAAGTGACGCTCGCACACCTATAAAAATATATACCCTTCGTATAAATATTAGCGGCTTACCATTAAACGCTACACGTCGCCGTTATCGCCTATTCCCACAACCCTTGTATTGCTATCCCGTCCAAATGGAGCTATGGCACTACGAATGCGAGATAAACAATTGAAAATGGGAATTCCTCACCTTCGTTCTCTGGGAAACGATGAGGTTTTCTCGGGGAATGGCGTTTATCCAGGCATTCCGCAGCGCTTCATCTTTAGGAAGGCCGAACACGTGCACTTTGGGCCCCGTTTTGTAATTACCGTTACACCGAGGCACACAGCATTTGTCAGGCATGACGGACACAGCACTTGATCATCGAGCACAATACGCGAAACACTCGCAAGATGTGCGACGTTCGAAACAAGACGAACTAAGAAAACAACCGAGACAAAACTAAGCGTCTCTGAACACGCCGAAACAAGCTGCTTCCATCCGTTCTTCACCTTGGAACGTTCTGGAAACACGCCGAAGCAAGCTGGCTCCATCTGCCGAGCGGGAACGGAACTACACCGCAGCCGCGCCGTTGGCCGAGTAGCTGTGACGTAGACACACGTGATCGCGGGAGCCCCCAGGCTTTCCTCTCTAGGTGGCTTTGCTCATTCTCCTTCCCTCCTCCTCCCTTTCTCCTCCCCCTCCCTCCCTCCCTCCTCCCTCATAACGTCACTCGGGGTCTTCGTGACCCTAGTGACCGTCGTGACGTCACTCGTGAAGGCCTCGTGAAGGTCGTGACCTTCACAACCCTATTGAAAATATTTCTAAAGGGCCCGTCAGCCTTGAAAGATTATAGGACTGCACAGGCCTTCAAAACCCTTCAAAAATACCCTATAGAAAATCCCTTCAGGGATACCCCATAGAAAAACCCTTTAGCCCCACAGCCCTTCAACCCGTCAGACCCTTTAGCCCGTCAACCCTTTAGACGCCCAAATGACTGTGAACCATACACAAAAATGCAGTTCAAAACATTATTGAAAATTTATTGCAGACATTTAGTTTTACATGCATATTATAACTCAAAAAGGCGATAAAAAGCAACGTTTGTTCAAACCCGGCGCAAGGAGAATAGGGACAACTGACTTCTTTATCACAAAGAAAAATATCTTTCAAAGTACTCACAATACCACTGGGTATATTCCTGATGTACGGTAGTTCAGCTAATAAAAGCGAGCAGGTGCACCTCACGGACACATACAAAGTCTCAGTAAGCACGTTTAGCGAAAACCACGAACTCGCAAGCAGCACCCGCCGCCGGTGAGAAATCCTGAGCACAGTCACGGTTTCGTCCATGATGACGTCGCGCCGGCGTCTTCGGCGTATTTTTCGCTCGCTGGATGCTTCTGAGGTCGAACGGACGAAGAGGCGCAAGGAACAAGTCCGGACAGCGGCCGTCATCCACCATCTCAGGACCCACTTTGCCATAATCCCGGTGCTCAGGCACAACATGTGGTGGGACGCTGACCCCGCCTGCCAGGCTTTGCAGCGAGTAAGCCGACACCGGCCACCATCTCCTTGAATGCGCTGAACACGATGGCGCTCGAGCGGTGCTGAAGTCGGCCAACGCCAAACTGGAGTTCACCGGCGTAACCAAGGAAGAAACTGCACGGATCAAAACAGATCAAGGGGCGAGCTCTCAAAGCCATGCTCACCTTTCTGGAGGAAGCAGGTCCGTTCCAGATATCCACAGCGGTAAGAAGCAAACCGCCCACGAGTGGAAAGAAAATGGCTATAGCGGCATCCTGGCCTCCTCACACCACCCTCTCCCGCCGGCCGTTGGCCAGGCACCAGGCAGCCCTGCACCCTCTCCCCATCGTCGGGCGGGGAGAGGCGCTGTTTGGCTTGTTTTTTGGGGACCGTCGCCCGTGGAGGAACCGATTCCCGGAACGAGTCGGTCCCGCGCGCCCCTATTCCTGGAAAACGCACTGCTCTCGGCTTGTTTTTTTTTTTTCTTGTTTTTTTTTTATGGTTGCACGGATTTTGCCTCGAGCGGACAGGACTGCGTTCGCCTCAAAACGCCGCTTGGCCAACACTACTCGGCCGGCGCCTCGTCAATTCTCCACATAATGCGGTCGCCCTCAGTGGCCTCCTTGGCGATCAAACAGCCGGGCAGTGACAGACAGGTCCAGGAGCCCACTCGTATTTGATAGAAGAGCAGTAATAAAAATAGGACCGTACACACATACGATCGGCATTCGCCAAATACTGTAAACGACTAAATTTTCGCGAGGACCATATTTTCGCGAATTTTGCGAATTGCTTACATTTCTCGAAAAATACGTCCCGCGAACAATTCGGGCAATATGTGAACGCTACGAAAGCTACACTCAATTCGCGAAAATTAGAACCCGCGAATAATTTCAAATTTTCAGCTTTGGCCCGATTCGCGAAAACTTGAGCCCGCGAAATTAAGTCGTTTACAGTACTTATTTTTTTCTGTCGCGTACAATAAGCAGCTATGTTCTAATTCTCCGAAATGTGTTTTCTCCACCTAAGCCGTTGCCCACAGACATCTCAAGAAGCCTGAAGGTTTTTCCCGACCCCATTAGAAAAGTTCTTGACAGACTATCAGACATTTCAAGGCATTGTAAAGGGCACTTCAGACATTTCAGGAGAGCCTCTGACTGGGCTAGCGAACCCACCAGGAAATATTGGTGCCCCCTTCAAACATCTCAGAAATTCCTGAAGTCCCCTTCACACCCTTTAAAAAAAATGCTGAAGTCCCATCAGAGCGATTTTCAATAGGGAAGTGACATTCGTGACGTCACTCGTGACGTCACTCGCGGTGCATTTTGGAACGTTTCCCATAATGACGTCACAACCTTCGTGACGTCACTCGTGACGTTACGCGCGGTGTATTATGGGGCGTTTCCCATAATGACGTCACTCTTGACGTTAGACGTGACGTCACGTGTGACATCATTATGGGAAACGTCCCATAATGCACCACGCGGTTACGTCGACGGCGACGGCGATGCCGCTCAAGCCGGAATCGGGCGCCTGAGAGCTGCTTTCTAAAACCATTAAATCCGTAAACAAAGTCACAGTTGTCTGGATCCGCACTTGGCCCTCGAGCCCGGCAAGGTGCCAGACGGCGGAAAGGTGGTGCTCTTGGGCCACCTTTCCTTAACCCATGCAAGGTGCCAAACGTTAGCCATAAATGATAACACTTTGAAAGAAGACATATGGTAACGGCACATTGACCGTCCCAAAGAAGCGCGTTATCGCTGCTTTTCTACAAGCCGTACTTACAGAAATGTTCTGAACCTCAACACTCAATGACAGCCGCAAATGGGCTGGAAATTTCCAGAAAAGCTACAAAATTATAAAAAAGTAAAATCTGGGCGAGGCTTTTTCGAACTCCACTCATCAACGTGGCAGCCGCGTGTGTTGCCGACTCCGCAATCTACGTGGCAATATTTATGGCAAGTGTTGTGCAGTCGACAATTAATGCTTATTTTTGCCGTAATCGCCGGGGAGGCTTTGAAAGCACAATGAAACAAATTCATTCGCCAGAGGCATTTACCTTTCGATATAGGCGCGTATCAGAGTAGTCGTCCTAGCAACACAAGACGTACAGTCAGCACGGAATGAAACCCGAACGCCGGAACGCGTGGCCATCGATACAGGCCGCTCCACCTGGAGGGCCCCTGAGAACTAATGAAAATGCACCTGGGTGCGAGGGTGCGGTCCTACTAAGATGTCCTTAACCCTCGCGCGGGGCGTCCGGGACTTCCGCGTTTCGCCGGTGGCGCGCTGTACGCGCCGTCCCTCGGGATGCTTTTCTGTCGCTGCACTGTCGCCCCACTGTCGCCCGGTCGACACCGGGCGGCCGCTTAACCTGGCTATAGCTCTTTGCAATAGGCCCTGCTCAGGCAGGGTGATGAATTTATTCCGGTCCGGAATTGATAAGCCTGGCATATCGGTGGTTACCAAAGAGAGCGTCAGCAAGCCATTCCTCGCTTTTTAAGATTCAACTGATAACCTCGCACGAAAACATGGGAATTGCTCATAAAAACCGAGGCATCCGCGTCGGTCTGTTGCAGCAATTATTTTATTCATAAAGAGTATGGTCGTGCGAATAAACGAATTTTATTTCGCGTTTATGACGTTTCACTATTTCTCAGAAACCGCGCGTGGCACGTTGTTCTCCGGTGCCCCAGCATGGTTCCGGTGAGACGCCATCAAGCACTACGGGTCTTCTGTGCACGAAATGTTTCAACTTTCATTTCGCCTCTGCGATACACAAAGCGACAATGAATGACAGCACTGAAGAGATATCGCTGGGAATCCAATACACAAAGCGAGCGAGAGTGCTTGTTGTATCGGATGTGACGGCGCTTACAGCGCGCTACCGGCGAAACGCGGAACTCCCAGACGCGCCGCGCGAGGGTCGAGCTCATCTTAGTAGGACCCGCACCCTCGCACCCCGGCGCATTTTCATCAGTTCTCAGGGGCCCTCCAGGTGGAGCAGGTGTATCAACGGCCACGCGTTCCGGCGTTCGGGTTTCATTTCGTGCTGACATATCTAAATATGTTATACTCAGCTTCGTGGTACTCAGGGTGCAAAATGCCTGTCAGTGCGCGTATTAGAAAAAAAATATTGAATGGGTATTTGCGTTTGTTAAAGGTATCTATTTGTACGTGCTACTCGGCTCAAATTGAAAATATGTTGCGTTCACACTACTTACTTCTTGCGTGGTGTTGACCAGACGTCTGCATTTTGTATATTCGTTGCAGTAAAAGTTAAGTCTCTGGCAAACAAGGCACAAAAATGACTTTTTGAATTTTAATTAACTAATTCCCGACAACTAATATCTGTATAAACTCCACTCCCCTTTTGTCAGTTTGGATTCGGTATAAGTAACAATAATATCTTAAGGGCTTTTAGCAAGAGCTGGAATGATTTCTATAGTCCTTGGAGAATAGACTCAAAAATACGGTACCAAGCCTTTCATTATACTGCAAGAAAAAAAAAAGAACTGAAAAAGAAAATTTCTTAGACAAAGAAACGAACAATCTCGTGTGTTCATCTCATTCTACCCCAAGAACGATTAGCTAAGAGCGGCTAGCACAAAAACAAAACGGCACTTATAACGACTTTGCAGCAATAAATATGAGACTCGGCAATATATGGCGGCCTAGAAGAGGAAGTGCGACGGTCAGTTGGGCGTGAGCGGTCTAGCGATTCGAGCCCCCCGATCGGGTCATAATCTGTTAGCCAGAAGCAGCGCCACCTAAATATGAAGTAGCGCGACCTCCGTATAGGTACGTGCCGAGCGTAATCCAACACCACTAAATTAACCAAATGTAGAAACATTTGGTGCGCGTGCTTCGTCTTCCTAGGCCCCGAAAAATGCATCCACATATGACGCGCTGGCCCATTTTTCTGGTCTATACTTATCCGCGTTTTCGCACCGTCACGACTAGAAACTGTAACGTACCACCGCGCTTCCAACACTCTCCGAGTCTTTCTAAAATGTACTTGTTTTGTGGTTTTCGACGACGCTCAGCAGGCCTCCAATTGGAACCATATATTTTTTTTCTAACCAAACAGTGCATTTACAAATTTTAGTTAACCTATGGTGATGTTCAGCTCCTTTATATTATGTTCCCCTGGACGTATAATGTACCTGGACACATCGAATTTGTGTAGATCGCACGGCCTTTTTAAAACCAACATCTTGCGTAAACGAATAAATCAAAATTTTCTGCAGCTGCATCTGGTGTGTCGAATTATTCTAAGATAATAATGCCAGAAATACTTCTTTCGATGTGTCGAATTATTTGGGCACTCAAATACTATGAAGTCAAAAATCCAACTAGGTGATGTGACAAATCACTTCGCACCGCTTTATACCGAACAACAAGAGCGCGGCCGCAACTAACGCCTTATTTGCGCAGGATCACGCGCCAGAGAACCTCAAGACCTAACCTCCCCCTCGCGCCAGCAGAATCGTGTACACGGCGTGTACACGATTCTATTTCGAAGCTCGAATATTTGGACACCCCTAAAATAAGAATAAATAACTCACCTGAGAGACTTTGTATAACAAATTCGAGCAATAAAAGGATCCGTAAATACTACAGCCTTAGATAATACTTCTGCATTTCATTCAATTATACACTATTTGAGGCAACTCATTGCGTTTAAACATGTACTGCAGTAACTGACAATGTGAGAAGAGCGGCGAGGGGCTTCAGTTGTCCCGCCCGCAGCGCCAGCTTCCCACCTTCCACAACGCATCGGCGTCTGCGCCCCTCAAGTTCGAGCGCGCAGTCAAAGCACAGCGAAAAACAATGCGTGCGAAGCGTTACTTCAGGCCGGGGGTTTTAAAGACACGCCCCCGCCGTTCACACTCTGTCCGGGACTATAGAGAGTCTCTTTGGGAGGAAGGTACCTCGCGCGTGTCGAGGGAGTAGGCATTACCGAATAACCAGAAAAAAGACAACTTTTTGCAGTTTATAACTCCTGCGAAAATGTAGCGGCGGTTCGAAATTTAATTTTCCGAAGCATAACAAGAAGAAAAGACACTTACCTTTTCAACATCACCCATCGACAAGACACGGACAACCAGGCGAATTTCACTTTTACAGCCACGTACCACCATACCAAAGACGGTCTTAGCCTTAAACAGATCTTTTCCAGACACTGTGACCAAAAACAAAGTACAACCACTGTTTTTCAGCAAAGTCACTGCGAGAGGAGTACGGTAAAGCCCGGACTGGATTCAAACAAAATAATATCCCCTTACCTAAGCGTCTTAGAAGTGCCGTATTGTTCGCGTATAAGTTGCGGGCTTGAGTAGTTGGTACAAGACACTAGGATTAACTTAAGAGATAAAAATGTGAAAGTGCAGAGATATCGCTGGACTTCCATTCTACCATCGGCGTCTTAACATTCTTTGGATTTGAATTTGTATTGATCTAGCCTGGCTAGTGGCTAGACTTTACTTCATAGTCTAACAATGAAATGGAGTGTTTTCAGCCCCGCTCTTGAGTCGACCTCAAACAAATCTTGTAACCAAAATGTTAGGTAAAGTTTTCACAAGCGAAGTCCCTGCCTACGTAATCCTGGGTATCCGCTTGGTCTCCAAGTATGCGTGTTTGAAAACATCTGCACAAACCTGAAGCGCAAATCAGCCGACACAGATGGAACAGAGAAAACAAAAACTAATCTAAAAATAGCAGTAGTAGCGTACATTCGTAGTATAAGCCACAATTTTAAAAGATATCCCCGAGGCAGGACACTAAGGTCCTGTCGTCTCCTCCACACAAGGCGCATTCTATGTGCCGCAAAGTTAACTGCAACATCAACCAAAAGAGAATGTGAAACATTTTTCAGAATATACAATAAGCCCCTTGTGACACAGGGGCTGTTTATCACATTTCCGTATCGTGCGGAAAATGTTACATTGGCCAAACGGGCTGGTGCTGAAATCGGAGGACAAAAGAAGATGCAGCATGTGTCAAGGGAACTATGGCAGGACATCTACCAGCTCGTTACCGCATCTGTAAATGCAGTGCAACTATCAGCAGCATCACCATTCTTAAAAGAAAACAGAGCCTGTTTGCACGAGGGATGCTTGAAACTATGTCCATCCAACAAAAAGAAGTAACATGCTTCAGCGTGCCTTTTATCATCCTAAGCACACACACAAAAACAATATCTGCGGTATTTTGCTCTTAGAATTAAGAAAAAAAAAACAGTCAAGATACACCAAGAAATAATAAACCACAGTTGATAGTCCAGCAATATCTCTGTCTCTGTTTTTATTTCTGTATTGTATTATTCACCTCCCTTAAGTTCAAGTTGACCCTATTCTAATATGTTGCGGGTTCTCATTTTATACTTCCGTCGGTGCTTCTTATGCAATGGTGCCATTTATATAAAAAATATAACCTCAACTGCGGAAATTCGCCAGACGACCTATATTTCTTTTTAAATTCGTTGACTAGATTATTAAAACTTGGTCTCTCTTGCGCATATATCGCGATCATATATAGTGAATATATGCGGGCTTTTGACTGCCTCGCCGATCGTGCAAATATATATATAAGTGGTATAAAAAATTAGACCTTTCTATAACGAACGTTTTTCTAAAAACAGCTGTTTATAGGGGGGAGGGGGGGGGGGCGGCGACTTATACTAAGGTGTGACCTACAGAGCGAAAACATACGGTAAAAGACAGCATTGTGTCCTACCTTCTCTGTTACATAAACGCTCTCGTTTTATTAGCAGCTTTACGCAGTATAATATAATGTCTGGAAATATGCAACTGCGATAAAATTATGGCACAACCAAATGCCTGTACGAATAACCCCGCTCATACCACTGGTGAAACCAAATCACTGCAACCAAGCGGGCGCTTTCAGCAAATGGGAAGGCGCAGTAATTGCTCTTAATTAGAAGTATGTGGTTACCACAGGTGCTTTCAGTATGTGATAGATCTCGTTCGATTTTGGTCCTTGAGTAGAAAATAGACTTCAGCGTATCATCCTTCCTCCGATATCTTTCTCCTACTCATAAAAGGAGGAAGCGTGAATTTGAAATTATATATTTTTGCTTATGACACCATTATGATTAGGACACCAAAGCGAATGCAGCGACCGAGGCCCACGAGCATCACGTGCTAGCCCTTACTTTTAATATTGTGACACTGTCTATGAACATAACAGAGTCCTTTGGTTTAGATGTTTGTGTTAAACAATTGCTGCTAAAGAGGTAAGCGCGGTCAGGGATTGAGAATGCAATATCTTACTCATCCATTGGAGTTTCAATCGATGGCCCAATGGTTTGTTGTCCGACTTCCTGAAGCTCCAAAAAAATTATCCATGACGACTGTCAATTTTATGTATCCTACCGTAAACATACAAATTGACATGTCCCTTCGTTACGCTAAACCATTTCAAACAACATATGGGGCCATGTACTAGCTATGCAATCGTGTAAGTTTATCGGAACAAATTAACTAGTAGACGCATGAGTGAGCTAATTGTGATAAAGTTGTACGTTTGTATTGCACAGGCCCTAAATGTATATTTCTATATTCTTTGTGGGAGTCAAAAAGGGAATGAAGAGATACTTGAAACACTGAACGGCACAAGAATTGTAAAAAATGAAAGGTGCGTTTGTGTCGTTCCTTCTTCTAAGGTCGGTGACAAGTCAAAAACTGTGTAGAATCCCCGCTCACAAGCGTAATCTGCTTGTTTGAAGTGCCTTCGCTGAAATATTTCCCTTGACACGCCACTTTTCGTTTTCGAAACACGTCTTTTAGGTTAGTACATTAACAATTCAGGACACTTAAAGTGGTTCGGAAACTTTATTCTCAACGAAAAGGGTTTGTTAATAAATGAAAAAAAGTATTTTAATGTCCTGTCTTCTATCGAACTTCACGTATAAAGTCCTGTCA
This sequence comes from Ixodes persulcatus, assembly GCA_013358835.2. Taxonomy (NCBI): domain Eukaryota; kingdom Metazoa; phylum Arthropoda; class Arachnida; order Ixodida; family Ixodidae; genus Ixodes; species Ixodes persulcatus. The sequence goes on from JABSTQ010009708.1 coordinate 66,799, forward strand.
TCGAGATGTTGTAAATAAAACTTAAAAGCTATCCTTTCTTCCAAAAAGAACAACAACAACAACAACAACGAAGACTTGAAGTTTTCTTAAATGCTGAACATATTGTGAATGTTCTTAGTTCAATAGGTCTCATGCACGCATTGTAAATCCGCAACTTTGTGCCCCGTCATGGATCCCAACGCGGAGGTAGCGGAATGCGATTCACCGGATTCTTCCTTGCCGAAAGAGCCTGGTGCGGACTCAGCGCCTCCACCTAGACACCTCTACAAGAAACATAGGAGCGGCCGTATCCTCGGCAGCGGCGAACGGCAGTTGGTTATAAACACTTGCGTTGAGTTGCGGTTCACCAAGCCAAGCCTCTCCGTGTATGAGGTCTGCAAGGCTTTCGAAAAACTGCTTATTGTCGGTGTAGAAACCGTCCTCGAGATCAGGAAGGAGGTGAAGGCAGCGGATACAGCGGGTGGACAACTTGAGACACCCTTTTGGAAGCTCCCAGCATGCGAAGGAAAACGGCAGCATGACGCCAAGTACGGTGACTTTGTGTTGTGTGCGCTAAGATTGTGCGTGCATCGCTTTTCTCGACAGAACGAAATCTCCACTGTTCAAAAGATGAAGGCCGAGATCCGCGCAAGCCCTTAATTACCTCGGTTGCAGGTATAACTGTATACATTGGTTTCTAGCGAAAGAGGAGAGTAAAAACTAGCTGATCATTGAGCGACTCGACATCGTCAAGTGGTAGCAGAGATACCTGCGTGACATCGCAGGTCACAGCTGCAAGATGCTCGGCACATTTTCAACATGGACGAGACATGGGGAGTGGCAGGGCACATAGTCTCGATGATGTGGGTTGACACGACCGTAACCTCATCCCATCAAGCCATCATGCGTAGTCTCGCGGTGGGTCTCAAGCACTGCAGCCGTCGGGGAAGGGCCAGCGCCTGATCATTACACACATCGGCAGCGAGGACGGCTTCCTCTGTGGCTGCCTCGACGTTTTCCGTCGCAAGAAGAGAGCGATTACCACAAGGAAATAGAGTGAACCCGGTTCGAGGAGCAATTCGATCAATTTCTAGAGAAACTACCAACGGGGAATGTTGTTGTCGTAAACAGTGGCCCTTACCATTCCCGGCTGCAAGTAGCAGTGCTGACGACGTGTTTCCACAAGGAAACTATCTAGCCGTGATTGACGACCAAACGAATTTTATGGGATGCCAAGATGATCAAGGAACAGCTCTTCGACATTGTTGCACCGATTAAGCGGCAATTCGTAAAGCACCGGTAGCCATTGCCACCGAGAAGACTGGCTGCACTCTGGTTCAACTTCCACCCTACCACTGTAAGTTTAAGCCTATTGACCTCATTTGGGCGCAGATTTAGAATGGTGTTGCTGTCAGAAACAGAACTTTCAAGATCGCCGACGTGGAGACACGCCTCAACTAAGCTGGTAAGGTCACCGCCGAAAACTGAACCAACGTTGTGACACATGTTGCGGACGTGAAACAGAAGTTCAAACAAGGCGGAGCTATATGTGGCCACATCCAGCCCATGGTCATTGCTCTGGGTGACGACGATACTTCTTTCGAGAGCGATTTGTCTGGCGTTGAGCCCCTCGATGAAGTGTGTTGTCAACATTAAGGAGGAATCAAGCAGCAGAAAGCATCACTGGTCATGTCTATGTTTTAAGGATCATTAAGGAACTCCATCGGTGTCATTGAGGAGCTCCCTCATTGTCACCTGCATGGCGTCGAGGATGTTGGTGCCCCTCTGAATGTCTCTGGTATAACCCTACAGCAAATAGCACGCATTGGGCTTACTGCTAATGGAAATTGCTTCTCTGTGAGCGTCAGCGGTCAGTTACCTGATTCAGTCCACGTTGTGGCAGCCGCGTTGCTGCAGACACCAGTATATTAAGACAAATATTACAGAGTGACTTGTCAGCCGAACTTCGACAGCGACCTTTTCGCGGTTTGAGTTGCACAGGTGTTCCGTGCTGACCTGGGTTTGAGGAATGGAGTAGCGACCAGATGCTATTGCTAGGCTTGATGACTACGGTTTTGAACATGCTGCAATCTCCGTCCCTTTTACAGCCTTTCGATCGTAGTGGTTATATGGTATGTCCCTCGAGCTTCTAGATATTTCCCTTTTTTGAAGCATTAACATGACTTATATTGTCATTAACACGGCTTACAGACGCTCTAACAACAAGCATTGCATGGTAAAATTGTCGAAAATCAAGTCTCACTTCCCCAAAGTTTTCAGATTTTGAATGTGAGATTTGACACTTATTTGTGTACCTCGTCTTCCTGTCCTCTGTTTTATTTGGCGCTGTTAATATATTACAATATTGAAAAAGTCAGCTCCCTAATGTTCACAATAACGTCGAAGAGAGGTTTTTTTCGTACATATCCGCCACCGCGCTAGCCCTCCGAGGCATGCTTTTAAACGCGTACCCCGCGGTCACAAAGGGGTAGCGCCAGCTCTGGAATCACGGTGACGAATCGCGGTACCGGTCTGCTGCAACAGGTAATTAAACAGCTCGCAATTCCCAACGAAGATGCATTCGCGGGTGCTATAGCAGTCATTGCTTACCATACGACTGATCACGATGAAGATATTTGTCAAGGGTGCCACGTTTTACAGATAAATAAATATTGCTGTGAACGTGTCATTTCAGTAGGCAGACCTCATTTTTTTAACTGTACAGCCAGCAGCGATGCGGACAAAGTCTGGTGAAGCAACTCAGCGTTGGCAGGGCTGGCAGTCCACCCATGCCCATCCAATACAGACCGGAGTATTTTCACCTCTCCACACGGAAACTACCGTAGCAAAGTCGGTACCGTCGCTATGCTGAGACGTGACTTGAAGCTGGAGCTGCAGAAATCCTACGAAGAGAAAAAAGCAGCTCACGGCCGCCGTAGCCTCTCAGGGATGCGAAGCCTTGTTCCCACTTCGAACATATAGGTGGCAATAACATCGTTGTATTTTCTTGTTGTCGCACACAATATACCGCGAATAAAGGGCGATGCCATGAAGATCTCGCAAAATGAACTATTATGGTCAAATACTCTGGAAAAAAATTATAATCGCTGTTAAAAGTTGGCGCCTCCGACGACATGTTCTGCTGTGGTGAAACAAGTTTCGAAAGAAAACGCGATTGGTTCACACAATCATGACGTCACAAAACCGCTTGGATGCGATTGGCTTTGTTTCGGTCATGGAAGGTTACCGTTCCCTTTGAGGGATACTTTCCGCTCTGTTCTTGAGTTGTGACCGACTATAGGTGTATGATTATTTCATTTTGTCGAAAACCCGTGTTTATGATACACTGTGCTTGAAGTTAAAAGGCTTACCTTTTCGTGTTTGAAAAAACTTGCAATCGAGCTTTACGGCTACAATGACAACCGTGAAGACTAGACCACGCAAAATATTCATCGCTGCCCCTTACTGAAGGTAATTCACGCGACCAGTTCAAAGGTTTCCTTTAAGACTGACATACTTGTGACCTTTTTTTCCTTTTCATTCTGACTGGACGCAGCAGCGACGATTACTCACGGGAGAATTATAAATTGAGCAGAGAGTTCCTTTGCTCAGACGCCGTTGATCAGAGCAATATAAATATTATGCTGTTGGTGTGCCGACAATATCAATTCGAGTGCTTCTATGAAAGACACCTCAACCCCAGAGTTATTGCAGTAGGAGCCACTGTCCCAATTGAACATCTACTGTCCGTAAATTGTGATTGCACAGCTGCTTCGCCGCCGGAGCCGCTGGTATGATTCCTCCTTTGGTTGCTCGCGGCGAATTATACCAATGGTTGTCTGTGGGTTTTCACTCGTTCGTAGGTTTTAAGAGCACCTAATGGACCGTAGGATAGTGTATCGCGCAGTTCCTCCAGAACCATGTTTACTAGGGGTTTTGTTTTTACTAAAAAAAAAGAGTGCCTTCTCTTCGAAAATAGTGCCTGTAAAGAACGCCTCTTCGGATTGTGTGAAGTCCAGATAAGGGCTTAATAAAATTTATGGTCACTTCATCGATGATTGTTTGTAGAGCCACATCACGGCGCTTTTCTCTCCCGATGTCGAACAAAGACGAGACATAATTTGGGAGGTGGGTTTAGTTGGCGGTTTGTTCTAAAATTCCTAGATAGGAAATGCCTACAACTAGCGGCATTTGTTTGAAGCTCCGACTGCGTTACGGTGCACATTTTAGGAAGCGAATGGTGGCGCAAACCAGAAGAGTAAACTGAATGACGCCATTTTTTCCCAATAGATTGTGCTTCTTTATTCGTTTTAGTTATCGTTACTTGTAAAAAGGAGCATAAGGAACTTTAGTTTGATCATCAGGGTCAACAAGGTATCAAGACAAGCAATCAGCGTCGTGGTGAAGGTTTTCGAATTTGTTGATTACCTTAAAATCATACCCCTGAAGCTGAAGGGCTCAGCGTCCAAAGCCGTCGGTGGGGTCTCTTCCGAAAGAAAGCCAACAGAGTGCGTGGTGATCCGTTATCACTGAAAATTGCCTACCCAAGAAATACGAATGAAATATTGTAATGGGCCACACAACAACCGGACACACCCGCTTTTTAGAGCGCAGCTCTTAGGCGCCCGTTTCCGGCTTGAGCGGCGTCGCCGTCGGCGTCGGCGTAACCGCGCGGTGCATTATGGGACATTTCCCATAATGCACCGCGCGACCCCCCCCCCCCCTCCCCGGGGTCACGTGACCCCCCCCCCCCGGAGGAATTGAAGAATGAGGGGAGGAGGAGGAGGAGGAGGGGTATACCCTCCCCTGAGTACCCTTCCTTCCTCCTCCTCAAGAGCTGCGCTCCAATTCGGCGTTACAGGGAGTTGTAAACGGCTTTCACTTTTTTATTGCATAAATTTGTTAAGCTGGGGTAAATATGCGACTGGCATAGCTGAATACACATTCTGCGGCCGAGTGGTATTGAGCTAATAAGGCACCATCGCTGGCGTCGTTGGTGCAGAGTCGCCGAAATGTCCTAAAATGAAATTGGAGTTCAAAGCCGCATTTAAGCCAATGAAAGCAGCCTGTTGTGCCATTTGCCGTGTAAAAGGTTGAGTTGTCTTGAGGAAAGTTTTCAGAGGGCGACCAATGTGAGCGAATTTGTGATCATAGTGAAAAACAGCGCGACTGGGAAAGGACAAATGAAAATACACTGGGCAAGCACAAATGCCCATTCGAAATAAATGGGTGAATAGAACGTCGAGTATATGAGCACAGTCCTAAAAAAACTAAGCACATTCTTCGATAATAGAGGTGTGGGGGATGCTTGGACGGGCTTTATCTTTTCAGGGTCCGGGTGAACGCTATGCATGTCGATCAGATGACCTAGAACATTGATTTGCGAGCTAACGAAACGGCACTTTGATGAGCACAGTTGCAGACCAGATTGTTTGAAGAGTCAGCACTTGATCCAACCGTACAAGGTGTTATAAGAATGATTAGGAAAAATAATGACGTCACCCAGGTAATAAAGGCATATTGTCAACATTAATCTCCTTAAGAGACGGTCCATCATTCGCTAAGAGGAAGTGGGGTCGTTGCAACTTTGAATTCGTAAAGGCGATCATGTGTAGTGAATGCAGTCTTTTTCTTATATGAGTCTTTCACGCTAATTTGCAAGTATCCTGATCGCATATCAATGTAGAAGTACTCGGCACCATGCAGATAGTTTCGGTGTAATAAATACGAAGTAACTTGTATTCATCTTTCTTCTTTTACCTTGTTCAGCCTGCGATAATTGACACAGAAGCGCCAAATCCCATCCTTCTGTTTAACTAAAACTACAGGAGACAACCAGGCGCTTGAAGACGGCTGGATAATATTATTTTAAGGTGTTTGATCAACTTCCTTTCGTATTATCTGACGTTCGCTGGCTGCGACACAACAATGCCTGTGGTGAAAGGGAGGATAAGTCCCAGTGTCAAAAAGGTGTTTGATGGCAGACGTTAGTCTTAGACGATGAGTTTCCAAATAAACAAAATTCCACGATATTTAAAGGGGCGGTTCTATAGTTGATGTTTGTGTGTTCCGTCTAACCCATGATTAATCATACTTACAATTTGAGCGAAGTCACTGGACAAAAATTGGCTCGGGCATGTCGTTTCCTGGTAGTTATTTCTAATGAAAGGCAATGTTGCTGTTTATATGAATGATGTGGTGGCAGGAAGGTCCGCTGGGGAGCACTTGTGAAAACTGGCCGACGTTAACTACTCAGAGGGAAGCGGAACCTCGGAGAAAGGAAACAATAAAGTGAGCTACACTAAGTGTCTTAGCAAGGAGGATGTTCATGTCTGTGGATTACTACCAGCAGAAGGGTTATCACATGACACCTTAATGGGGACCGCATTACCCCGTTTCAGCTTACGTTCAGACGAAGACGACGATACGAGGTAATGTAATCAATCATGCAGGTGGCAAAAAGTGAACCATTATGGTCTTCGTCATGTTTCTGTGTGCGTGTTATATCATCGCTGGACCAATCACTAACAAAAAAGGCCGTGTGACTTGCACTATTGACGCTGCTTCATTGGTCACATTACTTCGTAGTGTCAGCTGCTTTATGGACTCAAGTTGAAACGAAGTAAAGCAGTAATGGAATCGGACATGTTTCCGCCGACCGAAACTTGGAATTGTAAGGTTTGTGAGGCTCGTATGACGGGAAACATCAGTTGCATTTTTTGTATTGCACAATCAAAAAGAGCGCCGAAAGCAGATATGAAGTCCTATCTAAGAATCAAAGAGTGAGGGTAATTTTGAACAACGGTAAAAAGAGCAAAAATAGTATTATCCTTGAGGGCAACACGCGCGCCACACATGCCATGTGATCAGACGGCCATCCGCATCATGCAGTAGTGTGCTATCAGGTAGATTTAATGCTATGTGTAACTGACGACTCAAATTCTCTCATAATTGAAATGTAAACACCACTGTCGACAGAGGCAAATATGCCAACACCGTCAATGGTAGTAAACTGCTGATCATCGGCGATTTGTGATTGCTCTGGAAGAGTAGTCGGGATAGATGACGTTGATGAAGCTTCAGCACTTCAATCTATATTACTTAGTTTTCCGATGTGCGGCGGTCAGCGGTCGGGTACGTGGAGCGGCGAGAAGCGGGCGACAATGACTGGCGGCGATATGGAGATTGTGAGTGGCGGTAGCGAGCAGGCGCAGTGAACTGGCTGCCATCTGGGCAAATGGAGCGTGGAGGGGCCAAGAATTCATTATCAAAGGAGCGGTAATAAATGTTGAATGCGAAAACGTGTGGGCGGCTTTTTCCCCGGCTGCGGCAATAGACCCCTTTCGAAATACTGCCCTCTGTTGGCAGCTGTGGAATCCCTGCACAATGGCGGACTAAAGCCGCAACGTCACGGCACACTTTATCCGTTTGGTTGAAGCAGAAGAAAAAACAGACCCACAGAAAAAAGCGATGAGCGCAGTGACGTTGCACTTTCGACGCTGTTTGATTGGGTCGTCGACTCCTAGCACTGACTGCGCTCTGACATTCGATATCTTATGGAATGACTTGCACGTGTCACGATGTGTGTTGTTCCGCCATTGTGCAGGGGTTCCGACCTTCTAATAATCGGCACGGGAATTTCGAAAGGGGTCTATAGCGTGCGATGTGTCCGACGGCGCTGCAGCGGAAGTATATCGGGCAATTCTAAGGTGTCCTCCAAGATGCAGGATACTGGTGGTCATGTGCACTTATGATGTGTCAGAATACAAACTGGGACGCGCGGGGTGGGTGTCAGGAGGTTGACGTCTCACTCGTTCATTTCTTGTATTATGACAGCTCGTACTGTCGATATGGGCGTGGAAGGGTACGCCCGATAAGTAGTTGGAGCGGCGGTGTTTGCAGCAGGGTAGAGCAGAGATACTCGAAAAAGTATTGGGAATACAAATACTGAGATACCTGTGTGTTAAGGCCCAAAAATACAAACACCTATATACCATGTTGAATAACCTGAGACTGGGGCAGAAGGGAACAAATAAGTCGAAGGTTCACTTCTGCCCCAGTCTCAGGTTATTCAACATGGTTAACATTCACCAGCTCGCCTGCACCCTTACTATATTACCTATATACATTTGTCTTTTATGCAATGGGATATCACTGAGATCCTTCTGCAAAAACGGCCAAAAAGTATTCCGGAATGCAGATACAAATACTTATAGAAATAGATTTGTTCCCGAAAGGTGCTATGTGGGGAGGGTGTAGTTCGTGGCGAATGCGATTGATATATCATGCTTGTGCTCCTCTTCTTGTGCCATTTTATGCACTACCCCTTTCCTCGAACTCTTGATTTATTATTAATGCCGCTAAACAAAAACTAAAAAAACGTCACCCCCCCCCCCCCTCTTGAACCACATAGTTCCAGAACGGAAAACACTGAGTACGATGCTTGACAAAAGGCGTCTACCCGAAGTTAACGTTTGCCGTGAGGGCGCAGCTCAAACTGTCATCTTATATGTTTCTGAGTCACCCATAGTGTGGGGAGATTGGACAACAGGACCGTAATTTTTCTCTATTCAACTCCTTTACAACGTTCGCTCTGCTAATTTAGAAAGAATGGATGGCTTTGTCAGAGGAGCTGAATTTGTGATTCTTGCAAGTAACCTTCTTCAAGCCACAGTTTTTTTTTTGTTTTGTTTTTTTAAATGTTGGAGACTGATATGCATCATGTTATAGGGCGGGTTTATATTATAAATACGGAAGCAACTTGCACGAAACATATGTTTTTATATTGTGAATTATCTTAAAAAAAGCAACAAATGTAACGAGATACAAAACTCCGACGAAGTATCGCTATGCAAACGATACATTGTAAATGTATTTCACTACTGGGACACGAATACATTTTTCAAATGTATCGCAATACATTCGCATCGCGATACTGCCTATCCCTGGTTTAGAGGCAAGATATGACTTCGAGTTCCCGGTGGAAACTTTTTGTTATTTGATCTCTCGGGATGGTTGTATATTCCCAGGTTGATATTAATTTTGCGTTCGTAGGGGAACGAAATTTTCGATAATGTGCCGCGTTTTCACCTCTTTAAATCGTCTGCACTTTTTGATAACATATTCAATCGTTGTGCAATTCATAATAACAATTAGCGCCGGGCCCTGGCGTACGAGTAAATATTTTTCTTCTCTCTTAAAAACAAGAAGTTGGAAGGCGTCCATGGCAATGAAAACAGATACTAGCATACAGACGACCAAAACCTCTCAAGGCAATTGGTTGTATGGTGTCTGTAGTCATGGCAATAGCCATTTCGGTCCTTTCAAATTGTCCAATAATCAAAAGGGTTGTCCTGCCAAGTTCGCTATGGAGCACCATTGTACTGAAAGCGTTCCTCACCAATATAAACGCCTTTGTAACTGTGTACGCGGTCAACTTATAAATCATGCTTATCTTTATAGATCTCTTACAATTATATTATTTTCTTGCTTATTTTGAGGCAAAAATTACTTTTAGATTCCGCGGAGCACCAACGCCACAGGGGGTGGCGGAGCGAAGATGTGCACTTGTTTCGCCGGTGCGTGAATAACAAAGACAGAGAAATATCTCTATAAAGCAACTCATCACCACTAATTTGAATCGGCTCACCGAGAATGCAAAGATCATGGAGAAACTGCTTATTCTATGTTCAAAAATGGCGCTACTTTCTCAGGATCCAGTGACTTTAACCCAGACAGCTCATGACAATACCACGTGAATTCTGTCCAGAGCAGTAGCTTTTTGACACCATCGAAAGAAAACCAAAAAGATAAACAACTCTACAGCACTTGCGCATGTCGGCCGTTGACGAACAGATGGTCGATTCTTACCGCCGTCAGCGTACTCAAATGTAGATTAATATTTGAGCCACTAGATGGCACCGAATTCGGGAAAGGGTCTATTCCTACTGATCTAACAAGAACCTAACCACGCGTCCGGCCTCTGCGTCAGTCACTTGAGCTAAACGTGCTAATAGCTGTAAGCAGCAGTCGCACTGTTCATACATCATTCAAAAGACAATGTGTTGATGTGTTCGTTGCGTTCACGATGAGAGGATTATTTGCGGACACGCCTCACGCATCTTGGGGGCATATCTGCTTTGTGTACGTCTGCAGATGGCGTTTGCATCCCCAACGTTACACGACCGTCAAGCAAGAAAGAATCACGCCTGGGACAGTGTCTGCAGACTGTAGTCCTGCATGACGCGTCAGCAGTGTGGTCATGGCTTTAGAAACACAGTTCAATAAACGCCGTGCGCAATATTTAATTCTTTATGCCTCGTCCCTCGTGACATGTACTTGGGCATTCTTATCGCCTCATGTCCGATTCTCATTGGCTGTGGACCAATAACGTAATGCTGGCAACTTGCCACGCACCGCGTTTACTTACTTTTTTTTTTTTGTAGGTTTAGCAGTGAGGGTTTGGGCAACATGTATTTATATATTTTTGTGTAAGTTTACGGCCAAAGTCTCCGGGAAACCGATATATCCTTGGGCGAACACGCGCGCTCAAACGCAAGCACCCGCGTCGAGATGTTTTGGGTGGAGATCTCTTGCGGTTTCCGTTCCTGATGTCACGACCCGAGTTTTCTTCACCGCGACATGATGATCAGGCATGTAGACGTTACCCCCAAAAGGTAACCAAATACCATTCCTCGTTACTCTCTAAAAGTTAACTCAATACGTTACTTGCTACCGGTTCTCAAAAGGAATGCGTTACTTTACCTCAAAGGTAGTCAGTTACTTTTCTCGTTACTTTGACGACAAAATACACAACTGCTTTTGTTTCATTGTTTATTGTTTTCTTTTTAGTAGTTGTTGCACTTAAGCAGTCGCTGCCTCTCGAAGTTTTCATCGGTTATGTTTCCCCAGTTCCTTGAGAATACATCTCCGGCAACGCTGAAAAGTCACTCTACTGATGCGCTCGAAGGAACGGCAGTGTTGCGCTTGAGGAAGAGCTGGTGAATCTGGGATTCCACTCTCTCTTTTGTTCTCTCCGCTTCTACGGTTCAAAGTTGACAATGAGTTCTGTGCATTCCCGTGTTGGAAACTTCCGGGTTCGCATTGGGTCTGTACACTATTCTAGAAAGTTAACCAACGAAGCTTACTCTCCTTGCTAAATGAAGGACCTCACCAGCTGCAGAGTTCGACTGACGTGTTCAGCGATAAACGTCGCTAAACTGTCATATTAGTGGGGTTTTCTTTCGGTTTGTCTAGCTGGCTTTGTGACAATAGACGCATACTCTGGTTAGATATAAAACGAGGCAGTTTAAGCGGTGTTGTACACTTCACTCCTAAAAAGTAACGAAATATAGTTCCTCTTTACATGGCCGTGAAACTAACTAAGCACGTTACTCGTTCCTTTTCTGAACAAAGTAACTATATAGGTGACTCGTTACCCAAAAAAATAGTAGATAGAAGTAGCGGGTTTGTAGTTACGCGTTACGTATACAAGTCTGATCATGAGTTGCAATCTTTGACTACTTAATACTAGTTGCGCACACGTTCGATGGCACGTGTAAAAATACCAATGGAAGCTTCGAGTCATCGCATTCTTGAACCAAGATCGTCGCAGTTGACACAGACTTTGAGCTCATTTGCGTCGATGAAAGGGAAAATAATCCAGGTAATGACGTCACGGTGAGCGTTTGGCCATTCACGATTTGCGACCAGAGCGACGCTTTTTGTCGCGCACGTCGCTAATACTCTGCTGCGCGTGAAATCCGAGCGCTGCCAAGGCTACGTTCCGACGAAGGCACTCAAGCGGCAACGAAAGTTTTTCATCATCGCTTTCGTCGTTTTCGTGCATTTGCTGTCAAGAGGCGAAACCAATCGAGCACAGTCAATGCGGCTCGTTCAAACGGTTTTGTTTTTTTAGGCGCGTGATTGATTTAGCCGAGGAGAGCAGACCCACTTAGACGACGTGCGGGGTGACGGTGCAATTTCGGTGTTGCTTGGTCGGCCTCATCGGATTGTATAGACCTTTCTATTGGTTATCACCCGGCCGAAAAAATGCCTAGTCACTGAGCTGTGGATGCATGCGCAGTGTCTGATATGCCGCACAACAGAGCAACAGCGCATTCTCATAAGGCGTTTTATGGCCCAGCAGACAAAAATGGCAGCGCGCAGAAGGCGATTTTCGCAAAGGCCTATACCGTCCGCTGAGGCGAAACTGTGTGAAAGGGAATATGCGCAGCCCAAGTTCGTCTGCTTTGAGGTTTACTCACAATTCTTCGATCGCAGCCAATCAGAGCTAGCCGTTCTGACATCACCACAACCCCCTGCAAAATAAACAGACAAATTAGAGCCTCGCATAGTTTAACCGTTGTCTGGAAGAAATACTGGAAAAATGTCGGCCTGCGGCCGAATAATTGTGGGAGTTCGGCAGGTCAAGCACACACGTCGCAGCGCTAAATTGACGCCAGGGACATCGCTCATGCACCGTTGACTTGAACGTGACTTGGCACTGTTGCAGCGCTCTAACAGCGCTGTAAGGCCAACGAAACGCAAAAATCGACATGAAATCGGCTAGCTCAGCGCTGTCTCCATGGCTGACTATACTTCGTCTCACCTTACGATGGACTAAAGGCAAACGCTATGGACCGCCAGATTCAATCACGTGCCACTTAGAAACTGTGCGGTATTTCGCTTCGATACACGTATCGGTGCCCGCGTCTCGGATCACTGATGAGGGGACGGGTGGACAGTGGTTCGAATCGAAGAGCACCAAGTGACTCAACAATCTTACATAGCAGAGAAGGCCACGACATATAGGCTCTTTGCAGCGTCCAAGCTCTATAAATGATGCGGCACTTTTGGATTCGAGCATTATTCGTCCACCCGTCCACCCGCAATCAATGTTAAGCATGTCATGGTATAGCGTGGAACGTGATTGAACATGGCGGCGCGTGGATTTGGCGTTTAGTTCATCGTAGGATGAGACAAGGAATAGTAGCACTAAGGTAACGCAGTGGCTTATCTGGGAACGAGCTCTTAGTCTCTGTCGCTTCTAAAATTAAGACCGGAAAACCATGTTGCTTGCGTGCGTTATTTTGTATCAGATTTGTTCCCGTTACCTGAAAAATGTAATGGATTACAATTACAAATTACTGACCCTAATATCTAAGGGATTACTGTTACAAATTACTTTCGCTGAAAAGTAACAGATTATTTTACTCGTTACATTACTAATTACTTTCACGTTGCTCATCGCGCACACTTATCAAGGAAACAATAGAAACAATTTTGATGTTTCCAAAAATATTCTGCAACGCTGCTTTCCATTTCTCACACGCCCGCATTATTGTAGTCCTTGTGAAAATAAAATATAGTATTTAAGGGAAATAAATTAGTAGGTGCACTCCGTTCGCCTGTAAGCTGCCAAGGCAGCGAAAGATGCAACCCCTCCGCCATCCCTCTAGCTTACGTCGACCGGACATGATCGCTGGAATTCTGCAGACAAAGCTAACTGTGCGCATGCTCAGCATCAGCGTCTACCCCCGCTAAGAGATCAAGAAGACAACTTCTACTGGGCGTCACCTTTCATATCTTCTTTTGCTTCATGTTTGTATTTGCCTTACACGTTTTTCTAGTGGTTCTACCCTTACAAAAATGAACAATGAGTTTCAATTGAGCTTCTAATGTGTTTTTATAGAGTCAAATAAAACTCAAAAGAAACTCAACGTTAAATGAGTTTTATCATTACAAAACTAATATTTATTATTTTGAATTTACTCATTACACATTCAATTGAGTGTTATCATTACCCACTCAATATCTCTTCTATTGAATTTACTCATTACAAATTCAAGTGAGGTTTATCGTTACCCAATCAATAGGAATTATTTTGAGTTTACTCATTACACATTGAAATGAGTGTTATCACTAAGAACACAATATCCATTATCTTGAGTTTACTCATTACAAATTGCAATGAGTTTTATCGTTACCGACTCAATATCCATTCTTTTGAGTTTGCTCATAACAAATTCCAACGAGTTTTATCGTTACCCAGTCAATATTCATTCTTTTTGAGTTTATAAATGTACTGATTACTCATGCAAATGAGTATTATCATTAAGAATGCAATATCAGTTCTTTTGAGTTTATCCATAGACACTCAAGTGAGTTCTACCATAAGGCACCCAATAGACATCAGCTGATCCACAGCGGAGGAATTCGATGAAGGCAAAGGTGAAGATAATCATGAATGCAGATTGCCTGCTATTCAGAAGACATTCTCCTCAAATAAAGTCATGTTCAAAATTGCAATCCAATAACTTCTCATATTTATTAACCATTTATTAACCCTTTTATGAAATCAAAACATATTCAATTATTCCCATTCTCAACTAGCACACTGTCTCGGGCGATCAAAATGACACAGCGATAGACATAATGACTCAATATACAGCATCTGCTCCCAAACTTCCCTACGCGCGCAATCCACTAAAATATAAAATATATCCTGCCACGACCCCGCCCCCTCCTCCATTCGCATTTCGCTAGACCACAAGTCTTACCATCTCAGTGCATAAGCAGTAACATATTGAAATTGACTCTGAAATTTAGTTTCTCAGGTAATACAGGTAATTAACAGTTAACAAATTTAAAACCATTGAAAAAAAAAAAGAAAACAAGCGAGCAGTTGTTTTGCGACACTCCGCTAGATCAGTCACGACACCCCTGGGGTTCGCGCCTCACAGTTTGGGAAGCACTGCTGTTTAATATTACAAATACAGAGTGCTGCTTAGAACATTTTTCAAAACATTTATAAGTAGCAACTGTTGAACTAATACCAGCGCAAAAATTTAAACCAACTCTCACACAATCTCACAGCAATTAATCCCAAGTTTCCACGGAATAAGAACCAGTAAGAACAAGACGAAATACACACTAGGCTGATTAATTAACTCTGAGCAGTCATTTTTTTTAATTCAATACACATGAAAATAAAAGAGGAATAGGAATGCCAATCAGTGGCGTCACGAGGGTCAGCGGCACCCGGGGCGAGCCCGCCGCGACCCCCCTCCCCCCCCCCTCCCCCCCCCCTCTCTCGTGCGGCCCGCCGCGACTCCCCTCCCCCCCCCCTCTCGTGGCCCGACGCGACACCCCCCCTGAGCGCTGCACCCGGGGCGGTCCGCCCCCCCCCCCCCCCCTTGTGACGCCACTGATGCCAATATGCATACCCGGGTCCCTTAGGGACTTTATCGTACCATTAGGAATTTTTATCAGTCAAACGAAATGTTTTGTTGGCCAAACAGGAATGTCTAGGCCAATTCTGCCTGTATATTTGAGCAATAGGAACCAATTAGACATATGTCTGTCAGAACGATGTAAATTCATATTGGACGCAACAATTGAGAATCGGATCGATGGGAACATGTTTCTGTGCTTTTGGAAAGTTGCTTTTGGACGAAGCTCATATTTTTGTCAGACATCCAGCTTACATAAAAATAGTCCCTGTCAGAAATGCACTGGCCCATTTGATGCATGTGTTATGTAGCCTGGGCTGTATGATGCAAATATCTGTCCCATGTCCAAAGATTGTGTACACACTAGAATTCCAGCATGTATAAAAGTACATTAGTCAAGTTAATTATGCGACAGTGTTACGCTTATTTTTCAATATTTTCGGATGGCAAAAATGGTTTTAGCCCCGGTTACATAACACACCATCGTTGTACATCAATGGGGTTATGAATATTCAAAGAGTTTTGTAGCTCGAAATTAATGCTAGAATCAAACACTCAGATACAGTCACAATTTAGAGGAAAATACCCTATTGCAATGCTTGCTTTTCTGAAGGAATTTTAGGACCATACTCTAAATAAAACTTAGGAGCATGGTGCGGTAAAATAATTTACTAATAAAATACTGTAAGCTGAGTGTAAATTAAAAGTAATCTCCACAAAAAAAAAGAAAAAAAGAAATCTACTCCCTACTGCATTGCGCCCGAAACAAATAGCGCGTCGGTGCTAGTTGTGATTTACACATTTATTTCCTGTGCTTATAATAATAACTGTATTCACCCTCTTTTATTCCTAAGTTTCTAAAGACATATTTACGGCGCCCCTCTATCGCGATTTGGTCAGTTTCGGTTTCCGTATTGTAACTCTTACTTGTTTCGGTTTCGAATTGTAAGAATCGCGTCTTCGACGCCCCATCGGTAGCGACACCAGTTCCTTGTATTTTTCTTTTTTCCGGCATGGTTGCGTTTGTCGTGCGTTCGGTATTACATGTGTGTCGCGGGATGGAAATGCCTTTAGACATGGAAATGTGCTAATTTAATCAAGTTTATCTATCTGTGAAGTTTCCTCTTGTGATGATTATGTTCAAGAAGAGCGCGGAAGACCGACGACGCGACAGAACGAGCAACTCAACGCAGTTGGTAAGCATGCTTCTTTGTTCGCATTGTAAGTCGACGCGTTGAACGAGAAGTGAACATCAGGAAGTTTTAGAATAACGTCGTCGCTGCTGTGCATGCGCAGACCCAAAACAAGCATTCGGACTCGAGCTTTGGGGCGCGTTATTTCTCAAAAATAGCGTGGGTACCGCAAAAGGCGGCGCCCACGACATCTCCGTTCATCGCGTCTTCGACGCCGTCGCCCGCTCGGGAACTGCGTGAGTCGCACTCGGCGACCGCGGTCGGTATGGTCGAAGCGTTTTGAAAACGCCACGGATCGCTGGATTCACAGCTCAAAGCTATCGAAGCGCGTGTACTTACGATCGCGGCAGACATGCATGCCTGGGTTGTGGATCGTCTGGGCTTCGTAAGTACAACAGAGCAGCTTGGCAGTGACAAAAACAAAACATGCGGCATTGAGTATAAAAGAACTATAAAAATGTTACTCTAGACGAAAAACTTGTTTAATTTTCAAGATATAACGTTCTAACTTCCAAATAAAAGCTGTCGCGACATCTTGGTGGCGCTTTAAGCGCGAGATGCTTGCGTTTTGGGGGGTCCCCGGCAGAGAAACGCTATTCTAAAACTTTTCGCCGCAATCCTCGCTATTTTGCCGTCCGTAACGCGCGGTAAACTAGCGTCCGGTATTCTAAAACTCCCTATTTTCTCGGCACACGTTTGCTCGTTAAGATCATTTTTTTTAATTCCTTTTTTAACTAGTTGGGTTTGCTTTATCTGTCCTTATGTTTGGATCTGTGCGTAGCATAATGAAAAGTTGCCACTCATTCTGTGTATGGTCCGAGAAAGTGTAGCTTGTCAACAGAGCACTTATTGAATTCCTAATGCTACTTTCAGTCCCTTGCTTTAGAAAATGTCTTATTGGTCTAGCAGTGGACTGATGTCGTCCAACTCTAAATTGATTACATTGATCATACTTCATTACATTTCAGAAGTTAGACTTCCTTGGAATTCGGTTCATGCAGAGCCAATATTCCTTTGCAGTCAAAATGGTTCAAGAGGATAGCCATCTTTTGTTTTGAAGTTATGGAAGTGGACTGGATGGTATTGTTAGGACAAACTTCGGTCCCCTGACTTTCTAGAATTGAACTGGGTTTACATTTCTCTGTTAGAATTTTTTATAAAGCAATTGTTCCTTTTCGCCTCTTTTTTTTTTTTCTCTTTCATTTTGCAACTGTGATGTGATCTAGCCGAGGGCCGCAGTTATTCCCAAATGAAGCAGCAGCAGTGTGTTCCCAGCTTGCGTCACTTCGATTCATTTCAAGGCATGCCACGAAATGAATGCCCCTGTTCATACACCGTTGGAAGTGGGACTGACTTCAAAATGCAGTTCGACACAGTGTTTGAGCGGTATGGGACGTGTGTTGAATGACCTATGCGGTTGTCACGGGTTCGTGGTTGGTCAACTTGAAACACTCCAAGTCCCACTTCCTTCTTCTCGTCTTCCTCTTCCTATTGGTTTGAAGCTCGGCCGGCATTAGTCTCATCCGAGCTCATGCCTTTGGCGCTCAGGTAAACATGCGCGAGGATTGTAATTGAACCCCCCCCCCTCCCCCTGAACCACCCTTAAACAGAACAAAATGACAAAAAAATACGAAATTTGTGACAGCGGTGTTCGAGAGAAACTGCCGACTTTTAATTACCCTCCCTGAAACTTTGCAAACATTTCAGTGTGGCTGCAGCTGTGAGGGTGAGGTGGATCCAATATGAAAACTGGACCCTGAAGCGACGCCTTCAGGATGCCGAAAATAATTATGGTAAGTTAGAAATTAACCCACTAGTATACTTCCTAAATATTTGGGCCGGGTGTCGAATAAAAAATTTTAACCCAGTTAATTTGTCACTTTAATTTTCAGGCATAATATCTTGAAAAGAATGAAACTCCAGATGTTCCAAACTGGCTGAGGTAAAGCAGCCTTGCAGTGCACCAAGGTTTAGACTGAACATACTTTTGTGTAGCGTCCACAAGGTGTAGCTCTTACATTGAAGTTTTATGAGCTAGTTTCTTCAATGTTTGAACTTTCAGTGTGCCAGCTGGGTAGTGTGTAATTGTGTTTTTATAGCGCAAGCAATATCTTAATCCTGGCGGCAGGAAGTTTCGGCTAGCAGTTGACATGGTTGGACAACGGTGTGCATGCTTGCTTTCTCTGAAGCAGCCAATGAAGCAAAATAACAGCATGTGCGGATTGTCCATGCATTTAATTTTTTGTTTGTTGTTTGTTTCAGACTACATGTGCTCCCAGTACAAGGGGGTGGCCCTCCAGGCGCTGACGACCAGCATGTCGTCTCTGCTGGGCTGTCGAGGCAAATTTAAAGGGTAAATATTGCAGCTGCAGTTTTTTCTATTCTGTCCCTGCTACACTTGAGTCCTGCGAATTTCTCTGCATGCTTGGTCTTTTTGTTTTCATGGGACTGTAAACTTTTGTTATAGTCCGTTGCAACTATAGTAAGCAGAAGCCTCTCCCACAATTCCCGTTGCTCGTCATGATTGGCGGTGTCCTCTCGGCTCTCCTCCTCTCTAGTGTTTGCGTATTAAAAAGAGTGAAGGGCTTTGTGGGAGGGGCTTCTGCTATTCTAGAGTTGCAACAGAGTATAGCGCGACCTCGGTTAATTTAATCATTTCGAAGAGTCCTAGCGGGCACCCATGCATTTTTATGGGAAGGACTCTGCATCATATTTTGAACCGAGAAAATGACCCCACGAACGGGAAAGCACGGGCCTTCTGCTACAAAATTAACCGGACCAAACTTTGTTTTCAAGATCAGACCGGAAAAAGTCGACTCCTGTCTTATTAACGGCGAGTAACAGAAATCCTGTGCTAGTCTCGCCACGTTGGGAAGCTAATGCTATGACCCCCATCTTGATTTCTTTGATGCTTGTTATGGCTGTTTTCACATCTGGTATTTTCACTGTTCTTTGGCCAAAAGTGAGTGGCAGGTCACCATAGGTTTCCAGAAGAAAGCGGTCGCATATGCAGAAATTTCTAGCAAGTTCGTAGCGCAGTGGCGCTTCGTCGCAACCGAGGAAAAACTCTACGGTATTGTTGGTGCAAAACATTAAGCCTCACGACTAGCAGCAACTTAATCGTGGATATACTGCACCGTACGGCGTTTATTTGAGCTCTACTCCACACAAAAATTACAGGGGCACTTAGGTATCCCTTTGTGGATTGAATGCGAAAGCATTGCCATTCCTAACGACACTTCCTTTTTTTTTCCTCTATTGTTAGGAATGGCAATGCTTTCGCATTCAATCCACGTAGCGATACCTAAGTGCCCCTGTAATATTTTTTTACGTTACATCATATGGCGTCACACATCATGGTACGTCATGTCGTCACGTGAAGTGTGATGTCATTGAACCGAGGACATATTTTTATGCCCATCTTTCGGGCACATCAACGCCGACGCCGTAATGGGACAAGCTTCTTTTTGAGGGGAGAGTAAAGCCGCATTCCGAAGCGGCTGAGATAGCACAGCAGCTAGCATGCCCGGCTCTCACACAGCAGCACCGGGTTCGAATCTCAGCCGTGGAAGCACATTTTATTCTTTCTTTTATTCCTCTGTTGGCATTTGGTACCACTCGGTTAACGCCACCGGACGCCGGATTTTCCGCTCCATAGACATATAATGCTTTCGCATTAAAAAGGCACATCCAGTCAGGATTGTGCCTTTTCGTGTGGTAGAGTCGTACAGCTGCCCACCACTTCGAAAATCACAACTGAAGTACGAGGGGGCACTAGTGATCACCAAATCAGGTTCACGCCATTCATAGGTGAAGGATCCATTTGGGTGCACTGAAGATTTGTGTGGGCATTTTCTTTCATTGATTCATTGGCGCGTCTTGCCGTCCTGCACCTCGTTAGCTCTAACGGGCACGATGGACAGCTCGGCAGACTTGTCGGCTGAATCCTCCGTGTGTAGTTTAGCGTTGTCCTTGTGCTGCTTCAAGTAGGGATGCATGCGAACAGTGCGCAAAACACATGCCCCTTGCCCACGCTTCAAACTTCATTGCTGGTCGCGGCGAAATAGCCAAGTGACGTGCCGTCATGTTTGCCCTAAGAAGTTTGTAAGACACTTTGGATGATGTTGTAATATTGCGTAGTAAGTCACACAAAAGTTGCGACAATTCTGTTTCGTAAATACGTATTTCTTCTCGGGTTTTATCATACGCAATTTTTTATTGTAAGTTTTGCTTTTTGAATTCGACCTCTGATGTCTCGATCCTCCTAATAATTCAAACTTTGTGTATTGCATCGATTGTGAAAGCTGCAGTTGACACACACCCATTCGGAGCATGGCTTTATGATCCACATAGAACTCTATTACCGTTTCCTTCCTGTCCGGTGTGATTAAAAATACTTCAAGATAGGAAACAAACACACAAAAAAATACACAGGGACAAGGAGTGGACATAAAACACTGGCGCCAGTGTTTACCACCACTTATTGTCCATGTGTTTTTTGCGGCACGTGTCTACGATCATGAACCAATTGGCCCGAATTCCCATATCAATTCTTCGAGATGCTTATAAGTCATAGCTTCTCTATGTTCAAATTTGGTAAACTTCATAAGCGACAACATCTGCTTGCTTATCTTTGGTAGACCTTGTCAAAAGCCAAAATAAAAGACTGTAATGCGGCGGCAAAAACAGTGAGAGATTGATTCTCGCAGACTCGGGGGCAAAGTATACTTTTGTACCATGGCGCCCCTGACAATGTTATTAGTGCCACTCATTAAACTATCAAGGTAGTGTGTAAATTAAGTGCCTGGGTGAGCAAAAATGTAGGAATTTTAAATGTGACTTTCCGCATTTAAGGCTGGTTCACACATACAGTGCTGCGCTAACTGAGCCCTGTTAAGGCAACGAGTCACGGCTACTTCCATGGCTTGTATCGTGCGTTCTGAGTTGCCTACTTTCATACAAAGGACTGACGTCTTGGTTTGTAATACTGATTCAGCGCTGAGGTAGTGCTGCTCTGTGAAACGGATACCTTGCTCGGACATTGAAGTTTAGATAAGCAGATCAATCTGTAACTGTGCATCTTTTTTCTTTATAGGTTACCAGTACTCCCATGGACACGAAGGCAGTACAAGGTCCCCCATGGACACGAAGGCAGTGTACCATGTACTCGAATTTCGCATTTTTAATAAATTAGTTATTACTCCTTCCCACGGTTTTATGCAGGCATTTTCTGAACCCTGCATGCGTATATAGGCATACATATAAGTGACACTTGCACTCACTTTCCCCTTCCCTCAAAACAGCGGGTACATCCGGACCACATGTCATGCAACCTATTGCCGTCTTCCCTCTTAGAGCTCTCTATCTAGAAACCCATGCTAGGAGTATAATTTCTAATACATTTCATTCAAAAGTCTCGATACACTGCTTTGAGTCTGTTGAAAATCAAATGTCTTTTTCTACCGCGTTGCAATTGAGGTTTTGATGGGCCATCTGATTAGGTATATTCCGACTCGTCGGAATATACCTAATGAGATGGCACGTCAAAACCTAAATTACAACGCGGTAGAAAAAAACATTTGATTTTCAACAGAGGCTCAAAGCAGTGTATCGAGACTTTTGAATGAAATGTATTGGAAATTCTTATGAGGCGGCACGTCAAAACCTTAATTGAAACGCGGTGGCCAATAGTTTTCGTAAACTCCTTAGGGACTCATTACAAAAAATCAATTATTTTTCATCACAGACTCGAAACGGTGTCAATAGACTTTCAAATGATATTCATATGAAATATATTAGAAACTTTATGCGGTAGCTTTGTCGAAATTTCAATTGGAACCCGGTGGCCAATAGTTTTCGTAAACTCCTTACGGATTCGTTACAAAACTTATTTGCATTTCTATTGAGACTCGAAAAGATACAATGAGTAGACTCCATAAACATTCAAATGAAATTCATTAAAAAATTTTGTAAGGGTATAGTGACCGGTCATACAAACAAATCGTGTTTTCTTTTTGGTTATTGTCCTCTTGACGATGTTTTCTAGTTTGCTGAACTTGCTATCTTTATGCTGCTCGATTTCCTGCCCATATTGCTCCGATATATTTGATTATGTTGATATTTGATTTAAACTAACGACTAATTGAAGTAATTCATTACAAATATTTGTAACAAAATTACGTTACAAAATACTGCCACAAAAGTAACGTGACAATTACAATATTACTTCAAAAAGGAATAGATTACAAGCAATCCGTTACTTGTAACGAATTGCTTCCCAAGTCGGGTGTATGAAAAACCAACTTGAAGCGTGCGGTACCTCTCTACTCTTACACTGTCTGCCCAGTCAGGTAGCGCAGTGATGTGTAGGTGGGAACACAATATTTACTGTTCTCGTTTTTTTTTAATCTTTGGGGCGCCTAATTTGCGTGTTTTGACATTTTAAGGTCCGGTTCGGGCTTAACAAAACACATCATCCGGTCAGCATTAGCGAAGGTCGCAATAAACGGTTTAAGTGGACATAAAAAAAAAAAATCTAAAAATTAGACTTTTCACCGTTCATCGATCAAATCGGGTTCACCACGGAGGCGGTATAATCACTAATAATTGGGGGTTGTGTGGATATTTGTACAGCGACTAGTTGGTCAGCCATTTCAAAGTTTCGACGAGTCACTCGCTGTAGATGAGCAATTTAGCCAGGGCAGTACAACCGCTAGCCTGGGGTCTTTAATTAACGTGCACCACGCAGTAGTGATACCCGACCGCACGCCGGTACGATGCTCATCCAGATCGAAACGGACAGAAGTGGGGAATGAGCTTAGGATTTCTGTGTTCTGCAGCGCAAGCTTTCGTTCCACGTGTTTCGACCTGGTGTTCGCTAGCCCACTCGGCCACCGATCCCCCTAAGGGTATAATCACTGAAAGAATGGGAACGGCACTGCATGTCTTTCGAGCGCCCGGCATCCAGGACGCGCTCCATGCCTTCCGTCATGCTTCAACTGCTCGCGCGCGCTCGCGGTGCTGGAGTCGCCCAAGCGTTGTCGAAGGTAGAAAGCACGCGCTAACACCTAGAGCCCCTCCCTTTCGTTCTCACCTTGTCAGTAACTAGAGCAGCTTAAAGGGGATGGTTTTATTGGCCTTGAGGACACAGTGCCATAAAACCGTGACAAACCTCTGGTGAAAACGTTTGGATTCTGACGCATTTATAGCCACACGATTTTAAAACCACATTAAATTGAGCAAAAAGTTGCATAATATGAACCAAATGGAAGTTTGTTTTTTCCTTCTTTTTTTGTGTAGGTTTGCGCCGAAATTACAGCATTTCGGGGGAGCGGTGACATAATTTCCGTCCCTCGTGTCCAGACAAACAATGCAATAAATACGAGCTTCATATCCTTCCGAACGGTTCAATCGTTTCGCGTCCCCTTTAAGTTAAACGGGAGTATTTACCTCTATTCTAGAAATAACCTGCGTTCAAACTGTTAATACTAAGCGTAGAATTATTGACAACCAATTCCATCGTCATCAGGTGTTGAAAACATCCTTTTATTTGCTGTGCCCGACGATTACATTGCTCTATCCGTATTTTATAAAAAAGTCGTACGTGACAGTCATCGCGTTATCAAAATCTTCAAGCGTGATATCAGCCATACCCAAACGAAGGCCGCAAGACTGAAAAAGGAATGAAAATGTTTGAGATAAAAAAAGAACACTTTAGAACACATGAGATACGCAACATTGGGAAATGTTATGATTCGTTGGAAAGCATCTGCCGAAGCTACTATTCGATTGAGCCAGTCGAGCGGTGGTAAAAGGGCACCGTGACGGCTCTCGTCGTCTTTGTGCGTTCGCTTTCTCAACGGAAACAAATCACTCTCAAATAAGAGTGCAGAATTGTGGCGCATTCACTCTGCGCGATGGGTAAGATTCGCTACATCGGATAGACAGCGGTAGGACTTAAAGGTTAGCTCAAGAAGTCCCTGAGACCTCTTCAGCTTACCTTAAGACTATGGAGATTTGTGTTTTAAGTTTTCTTCGGATCTTGTTATGCCCGAGTCCCACTAGAGCGACAAACAGAAGGAACCGACAGCGACGAGCCTCCAACACACACAGCATGCTCGCGATGGTGCCTTTGGCAGGCGCTTGGTTGTTCGGTGCTCGTGACGTAAGCACGAGTGGTTGCAAGCCCTCCAAAAATACCCTCGCGTGCATGATGCTCGTGTTTGAGCATAGCCTCCTTTATTCTACAAAGCCTGATCAAATCGCGAAAAACTCTGGTTTGAGGCGTGTCGCTGTCGTTTGTTTCTGTTTGCCGCTCTAGTGGGACTCGAGCATTAGTAGGAGCGTGGTTGTAGCCAATAAACATTTCGACTTAGAGCCGCCCGTTGGGGCGCGCCGAGGGCAGGAAAGCGCGAGAGCGCGGGGAAAACAAACTATGAAAAGTGAGGTCATGAGCTCCCCCCTAAGCTTGCTCGGGGATGCCGTCATTGACGTCACGACGCCCCGCAGACCTGAACGGCTACAGATTGGATCGCCGCATACCCGGCGGCAATCACAGCTCATGTTTTAAAAAAAAATAAATGCGGTTTACGTTTACTTCTGCCCAAGATCAGTCCAATAACTGAATTCACATGACAAACGGCTATAGAAGTCCGCTTTTAACTCACATTTCTTGAAAAGGGCGTCAGCATCCGTTTAATGAGAAATTAAGTATGTAAAGCTCGTTCTAAAAACTCCTATAATGATACCCGTTACCGTCGACGCCTTTGCGCAGGCACCGCAACGTCATCAAATATGGTTATGTGAGGTATCGGGACGATCTACTAAAACTTTATATTTTCTAGCAATACATATTTTACTGTTTTTTTAATCCTTATCAATTATATGTTTCGAATAACCCAGGAGGGTGGTGAAGCGTGCCTTTATTGTGTCGCGTTCTTTGCGTCTTATCGTTATTATGAAACTCCTAAATAGAGTTGATTTTATTTAAAACTTACAAAGAATTCTTCACCCGCCTGAGAAAATGCGAGCGGTTCGTGCATCTCAACGTGGACTGGGCTGGACTGAAGAAAACAAAAGAAACATAATTAGGACGTCGACAAAAGACGTCCTTTGTGTGCTTGTTTTAAATCAGATCAAATCAATTTTTATTTTGCGGGTTTACTAACAGCTCCTTTAAAAGAATACTGAACCGAAATTTCCAGCTCACAGTACAGGGCTGGAGCGGTAGGCAGGGCGCTGCAGAACCCAAAAACATCACTCATTTATTGATATCTCTAACGGATGGTCGTATTTTTGGAAAACAAATGCGCGATTGAACAAGGACGACGAGGCCGACGAGACATGTGACGTCACGATTCTCATTCTCTCTCCCCCTTGCTTTCTCCCATCGAGCTGGTGAACCGAAGCGAGGAGGAGAGAAGCGAGGCCCCTTACCCTCATTCTCAACTGTTCCAGGAGGATCGTGACGTCAGAGTCCTCGCTTGATCGCGCCCTTCTTTTCCAAAAATACGGCCATCCATTAGAGATATCGATGTATGAGTAAGGTTTTAGAGTTGGTAGCGTCCCGTTCAACACTTCTGCGGCATTATTTTGCCAAATCCAAATTTTTGTTCGGTATCCCTTTAACGGTTAAACACACCAGCATGTAGGTACAGGTCGGTGAACAATGAATAAATTATGGTTTCTAAAGTTAAAGATTTACACGAGAGACATCGGTGCTTGTGGGCTATACGTTTCACAATCCACTTTCTGGAGAATATGTGCTGCCTCCTAGACACGCGACTGGGTTTGAGAAACAACGCGCCCACAAGGCCTCTCCAACCCGTTCGACACCCAAAACGTCAGCCACAACCTGTTCTAGAGGACTAAAAACCGCAAGAAACGCTTACAAAGAAGAGACATGCATCACAGACTGGCGCTAACTTTCAACTGTTTTAATCAAGGCCAACCACACAGCATACATGCGTGAACACTCTTTCTCATCATGCCAACCACATCTGATAAAAGCAACCCATATACAAAAACAACAGATAACAACGATTTAAACATTCGTATCAGTGCAACGTGACTACACAAAACCATCTAGAAAAGAAACGTTTTTGTCGTTTAGTAAAATCGAAGGCATGCTGACGTAGTTGTCACCTTATGACTTTATAAAATGCGCTTCAACTATTTCACTCTCAGTATTGTTATTTACTCTTTCAATAAATTTTGTTAATTCTGACGGGGGATTACACCCGCACCGCATGTAGTGTACTGGAAGGTATCCCCCCGCTTTGTTACAAACCGCTAGGCAATGTTCACGCGCCCTTTCGTTAAAACACCGTCCATTCTGTTCAATATACATGCGCCCGCACGTTATTGGAATCTCGTAAACAACATTAGAGGCACAAGCTAAACACACTAGCCCCAGAAAAATTTACGTTGCTGTCGTGAAACGCGGGAAGTTGGGAAAGTGCTAAAGCCAAGACGAGCCGTGTTTCAAGCCGCAGCCAAGTTGGGAATGGCTGCTCCCAGGACCGCGGCAGCCATGACAGAAACGTCGGCGGCATTCTCGCTACTGTGATCTTCAATACAGACGACATTGCACCGCTACGTGGGAACAATGTCATCCTGCATCGCATATTGTTGTCAGCATTGAGAGCAACGACTGCCAGCAACGTGCTGCATGCGACGGGCTAGGGCTTCTCGGCGAAACTCAATAAGAGACCTAAAAACAGGTCTCTCGGGGCCTTGCCATCTATTTACGTCCATGGCCAGCGTCACGTTAACAAAACATCAACTCGGTAGAAGAGGAAGAAGGGGTCGAAGCTCTCGCTGTCCCATTTCATTTTTAGTCACCCCTGAAGACGGAGTCAAGTCGCGTTCGATGAGCAGCCGAAAACACTCTCTCTCTGACCTTGGTCAAAATCGTACCCCTGTACACAAGAAGGTTTCGTAAATTCTTCCCGCCGTCCCGCAGTGCGCTCCGCAACCCGGTACAAGATCCCAAACTCTGCAAACTAGGCTAGTGGCGCACATGCGCAGTAGTGGCGTGTCCGTTGCGGAGAGGATAGAGGTTGAAAAACGGTCTACGAAATAGAGTATTTGTAGGTCGTTTCGATACCTCCAATACCCCCGATTTTGATACCCGTTAACGACATGATGCATGTGCAAAGGCGGCCGCGAAGTCTCCGGTATCGTTATAGAAGTCATCGGAACGACTTACTAAAACTCTCTAATATCCAAAGAGTCCGCTTTGGCTGACGCGAATCAAGAGGGCACAATGGGGCGAGAGCTTGTGTGACATTTAACTAAAATTTAGAAAAACAAAACATAACTAAATATTTAGAACAAAGAAGACGTGTTTTTTTATTTTTTAAAAACGAGCGCTCGAAAAAACCAAAAATGAACAGTGACTGCATCTTGGTGGCGTTGCAAGCGCCAGATAATTGTGTTTTTTTGTTTGTGGAGTGGAACGCCACTTTGAAACTCTCTTTTGTAATCCACGCCGATGTTAGCGCTACACTTGAGTGTGCTCTTTGAAAACTTCCAATTAAAAAATGTCACACCTTGTTCATCAATTCTATCCTTCCGTACTTCACCAACTGAAATGTAGAAATTGTATATGAAAAGGCGCATCACATTGGCAATCATCTATTAGGACGTAACGTCAACTAAACCACAAGTGGTGAGAGAGCTTTGAGACGGTTCACTTGCAATAATGTTGCTGTTTATTGTTAGAGTATGACAAATGGCTGAAGCAAGAAACATAATTTCAACGTACGGCTGCCATATTAAAACATATACTTTCCCTTGTTTAGCCTAACCTTACCTTATCATGGTAAGATATACAATGAAGACCCATTCAAGAATGTATTTTATTTACTTTTTTGTGTTGAAAAAAAAAAAAAAACACCTGTGCTCTTATATTTATGCCAGTCAGAAAAACACTGTTTCCGATTACGTTTCTACTTCAACCTATATCTTCGCACTTTTTTTTTCCCTCAAATATCCAGAATATGGGAAATTTAATGTATAATTTTTGGTTATAACTTTTGTTAACGCAGGAAAAAATGCGAGTAATTACTGACCATCAGATAACTACAAGGCTCTGTAAATCTCTAAATGTATTATCCTCTGCTAATAAACAAACATCCAAAATGACATGCCACGTAGCATATAAATGTTGTTGATTGTTTCAGTCAATCTAAAACAGAGCGGCATAACGATATTGTGTGGCTTTGGAACCATTTAGCATAGTATTATTGAAAATACCACTTTTCCTTTAAAATAATGCAGTGGAATTGTTCGTACATTAATCAGGATCTATAACCATTCGTTAAAGGTGCCGGTTAAAGTAGGCATCTTGGCATTTGCTTACTTATTCCACAACCTTATATATTCGTGAATAGAACCACTTTTCCCTTCAAATTTGCTCGTCTAACCGTCAGTCGACATGCATCTCCCAATTAAACTTAGTTCGAAATCGATGTCGCGTAACCTGGAGTCGAGCGACGTGATGTCCCGATGCATGGCCTCCTATATACTGACAAAGCCTAGCAGATCGAAACGAGAAGCGGCCGCCAAAATGGAAAAAATGGAGCGGCAAACAAAGGATGAGAAGAGAGCCACGTGACTGGCGCCCCGCTCTGGCGAGACGCCACAACACATGTCTCCTGAGCGAACAAGTGTATTTCGGGTCCTTGCCGCTGCAAAAGCTTTGCGCTGACATCCAGGTTCCCCGAGAAATGGCTCTTCGATGCCCTGTGCTACCAGATCCTCGCGCTCCAAATCTGCGACCGGGCACTCTATGGCTCCATCGTCGAACTGCCAGGCTTTGTTAGTAGAGAGGAGGCTATGCCCAGTGTCAAGTTGTGGCGTAGCTTGATGCCATGGCATCGCGTGGCTTTACGTGAAGTTACGTTAGATACCGGGACGTTTATTTTCTCGAGGAAACAGGCAAATAACTTATATAGCTGTATGATCTTCTTCATAACCAGAAAATATTGTTTAACGTTCGCTAAACCAATCTAAACGATTGCTCCCCAAATATTGCATTTAATACATAAAGAATATAAATCTTCCTAGCAATGCTTAGGTTCACCTTTTTTTTACAAGGGGTCGAAGATGCAGCTAGGGCCCGTCATAATAAAAAGAATGATTTTGTATTTTATTTGCGAAATATATTTGTAAATGATACCAGGGTGAAATGAAAACGAAGTTATGTTCACTAATACTTACTTCTTGCGACGTGTTTACCAAGCCTCTACATTTCACATACTCTTGGCAGTAAAACTCCAGTCGCTGAAAACGAAGCAAAAATGTGTTTCTTTGGAACTGAAGCAACTCAGACACGACGTCTAATACCAAGCACTGGAGCGGACCCTTATAGTTTGTTTCCATTTATTAAAAATAACACTACCAATATAAAACCTCTAAAGCTAATTTTCATAGAAGAAAAAATTGTTGCCACGTATTACTTTTAACTCATTTGTTAGCAAGTAATCAAATCCTCTACAATCACTCACATTTTAAGTAATTGTTGCAATCGATAGAGGATTTTCATTAAGCAATCACACAATTCTTTATTAATTTGGAAATGAATAAATAACTAGTACATTGTACTAATTTAACACTCCCCCATTTGTTTGTATATATTCTTTTGTTTTTCTTGTGTCTGGGGCGGTCCACCACAATGCTTTAAAAACATGCACTGCGTCAAATCGTGAGGAACGCATTCTTATAAAGGAAAATAAAATGAGGGCAAAGAATATAACACTTTGTATTATCAGAGGTAACCAAGGAACAAAAAAGCAATAATAAGCAGTGAGCCAATTTGCCAAAGACGAGCCAAGATATTTCCATCTCCGAGGGTAACCTTTTCCTTAGAAGAAATGATTACCTCTGGAAAAATCAGTGGGTTGATTAACCCAGCCTAAAAACGAGTGGAAATGAGACTCACGACACAAATTAAAAGTTCTAAAATATAGCAAACGATCGGTAAATAAACAGAAACACGGAGAGAGAAAGCGCAGATGGACTCTAAAACGTCTTT
The DNA here is from genome assembly GCA_013358835.2 of Ixodes persulcatus. NCBI lineage: Eukaryota > Metazoa > Arthropoda > Arachnida > Ixodida > Ixodidae > Ixodes > Ixodes persulcatus. Next base: position 97,242 of record JABSTQ010009708.1, read on the forward strand.
CACGATTATGAGTTTTATGGTGGGATAATATTGGTTCAAAGGGAAAACCAAACTTTTATAAAATCAATCGAAAAACTGATGTACTTTTCCTTTTATTCATAGGCCGATTATATTTTTTCTTTCCTTAGGTGTGTGGCAACTGCGGCATTGCACGAAGCGAGGAATTCTAGATTTACGAAGCATTGCAAAAACAAAATATACTTACTTTTCCAACATCATTGACCGGCATGACACGGGCTACCTGATCGACCTCTCGTTTGCACCCTCGTATTAGCGTCCCAAAAATGCTCTTAGCCCTAAACAGATCCTTTCCAGATACTGCAACGAACAACACATTCCGTGAATGATTATTGGATTGCAGGAAAACACTAGGAAGAGTACTGCTATTGGCCGGGGACTGGATATTAGGAAAATCAGTAAACCGGCGTTAAATAGCTTAGACTTGAATAAAAACTTTGTGTTTTACCGCCGAGTTTCAGTAACTGTTGGTGACGTGAGCGATGGAAAGCGTCCCTTACATGATTGGCTGAATGCTGACTTTGACGTCCGGAAAAGATTTCTCATCGACGGAAATAAGAGGAATGTAAGAAATTGAATTTTGACGGTGTTTGGGGGGGGGGGGGGGCAGTGTTGCTTTGAGAACGCAATGATTTGAAGCTTCCACCATGCTTTTTACAAACACCATCAAACTTGTTGCTCGCAAGGTAATGACGTCACGAAAGAGAACCATAGGAGGGCGCCACCAAAACATCTCGTCGCTAATAGAGGGTAATCATTGGTAGCCATATTCGAGAACAATGTTTAGAGCACATGCAAACAACAAGCTCACATTAATAGGCCGCTAGTACCGGCAATCTTGATGGTGAGGAATGCACGTTGAAACAGAACAGTGGAAGCGCGCCGTCAGCACGCGCTCAGCAGTTGGCAAACATTACAGTGTACATATTTAGTGGCGCACGATCTTTCCACGAGCCAGCAGCCGCCGGCGTGCGAGGGCACAAGCAAAGAAGTTGACGTCGTAGTCCTCCGTTCACGCTTTAGATGATGGTGAAATGGCTCCGGGACTTAAAGGAAAATGCACGCAGGCTTTTCATCTCCTCAGTTTTGTCTGGTGTAAAAAGTAAGCGATTACTTGGTCCAACAAGCAGGTAGCTTTCACTTGTGAAGATGAAAAAATGTAGAGCCCTTCCACTTCACGTGAAGATGGAGGACCAGAGAAGCTGTAATCTTTACGACGTCTAGGACGATGCCTAGTGCACGACGTCTCGGACGACCTCAAGGACAACCACTTGGACAACCTCGAGGAGGACTTCTAGGACGACATCGAAGACGACGCCGAGAAAACGACGCCTGGGACGACCTCAGGGACGACGTCAAGGATAACCTCAAGGGTGACATCTAGGACGACCACAAGGACGACTTCTAGGACGACTTCGAGGAGGACATCTAGGACGACACCGAGGACAACATCTAGGACGATCTCGAGGACGACCTCGAGGATGACTTCTAGGCCAACATCGAGGACCACCTCTCGGACGACCTCAAGGACGAAGTCTAGGACGACCTCTAGGAGGACGCCTAGAGAAATTCAGCCATTCCACTCTGGTGAAAACCAAAGTGGAAAGGCTGGAAAGGTTGTCGCCAGACAACCAGACAACCGGCAAGGCAGTTGTGTGGTTGCCACCGTCGCTCATAGATGGCGGTAGCTGTCCGCCATCTATGACTGAATGACTACCGCCCCCTCACAGTGACAAGTGTCACTCACAGGGTGTTTGCTCATGTTATAAAGGAATGGATGTGTGGCTGGGCGGAGGCAAACGCCAAACTCACTGAGCACCAACATGGCTTCCGCAGACACCGCAGATTACAGGATAACCTGTTCGTTCTTACGCAACTCATTCAGATTGCCAGAAAAGATGGACGAGATTTTATATGCTGCTTCTTGGATGTAGCGAAGGCTTATGATAGTGTACCCCACGTGTCCCTCATCCAATGCCTTATGAGACTAGATATGTCCAGCCAATGGACGAACTTAATACGACGATTGTACGACGGAGGAGCTGTCACGGCTGAGTTCGGAGGCGTGATGTCCAGAAGGGTTGAAGTGAAAAGGGGCCTGAAGCAGGGCTGCCCTCTCTCGCCCCTCTTGTATATGTTGCACGCGGGGGAGCTAGAACGACATCTCCTGAAGTCAGGGCTCGGTTTCTCACCCACACGCGTAGAAGAGGGTTGTGAAACGCACAGGACATTGCCGGGCCTGGCATACACTAATGACCTCGTACTCATGGCGGGGGACATGAAAACCCTTCAAAAGTTGGTAGACGTCTGTGAAGAACAAGTGGCACTACTGGACTTAAATTCAATGTATTAAAATCAGCGGTAGTGCAGTTTTCTGGAGACTACACAGAAAGCGAAGTGTCGAGGCTACAACGAGAAGCTGTCGCGTTGTCGAATCAGTACAGATATCTGGGAGTGACACTGACGAACGCGCCCGACTACTGTGACAAATATCAAGCACATATTCGACAGACGGCACAAAGAGGGCAAAACATCTTAAGTCGGCGAATCCTGTGGAGCGGAAATAGATGCCTGATGGCGAAGGAACTATGGAAGGCTGTGCAGGCGCCTGGAATTACGTTCGCCAATGAAATACGTTTTGTCACGGCTGACTCACGAGCCTGGTTAGAGCGCAGGCAGAGGGATGTCGGCCGTCAGTCACTCAGTTGCTACGGGCAAGTGGCGAGTGAGGCGATTCAGGGTGACGTGGGATGGTCGACTTTCAAAGCAAGGGAGACAGCCAGCAAGCTTTGCTATCGAGGACAGCTCCTACACATGGATGCAAGTCGATGGGCAAGACAGATATTTGACTATTTATTCTCCGATGCCTACAGACATGGTGGGTGAAGCGCGTCTACCAGCTCCGCAAGAAAAACGTTTTTTTTTTTTTTCACCGACCGAGATCAGGAAGACACGGAAGGCAAGTGGGCAAGGGAGGTGAGAAGGCGTGTAAAAGAAGCGGAGATGACACACTGAATAGAGGAGGCAGGAAAGAAGCCGACGCTAGACGTGTATAGGGCCCACAAGCATAATATCGGAGCCGAGGACTTCTATAACAACAGCCTGGGCAGCCGCCTCCTGTTTGGAGCGCGAGCAGGAGCGCTGCGGACACTGGCATATCGACAGCGGTTCGACCCGACGATAATGACCATACAGTGTAGGCTCTGCAAACAGGAAGCCAAAACAATCGAACACCTGGTCCTCCGCCGCCCGATCTTTACGCCAAAATGGGAGCTAGCCGACACCCAAGCCGACCAAGCATCCAGCCATGACAGTGGACGGCAGGCAACGCCACCCGCGAGTGTGCACGGAGGCTATAGAGCTACTGCACTACAGTTCCACAACCTGCATAAGTGCCATCCATAGCAGAAGCACTGGGATTTCAAGAGGTGGCCGACTCCGGAGCACACCCCACGGAGAGATGGGCGGTCCGAAAAACAAAACAATGGCTGGCAAATTGGTGAAAAAAAGAGAATAATGTAAAGGGCTACACAAAGGAGCCCACCGGCTTGAACACGATTAGTTTGTGAGCCCCTTTTCCAAAGGGGATAGCTACATACATCATCATCATCATCATAATTTGTGTCGACATTTGTTTGCCCGTGGACGCGATACTGGGGAAACTAGCCCTTAAAAGAAGAAGAAGAAGGTTTTTATTTCGCAAATTTCTTATGTACAAATGCTGTGAATGACATCTGGATCTATAGCCACAAGGCTAGTTTCAATAGCCACAAGGCTACTTCGGACCTATACAGGGAGTCAAGAAACTACATGAATACATATTATCTTCAACAGGACGAACAAAGATTGAGCTAGGTGAACTATAAATGTCAGACATTAAATAGGTTTTTATTGATTGTTCATTTTGTGTCAGACATTTTATTGAGTGTGGTAGACTATTCCATATTTTTGCCCCAATAAAGGGAAGGCTTCAACGTCCATAAGTGTTAGATATTTTAGGCAAGTTAAGTTTCCTATTGTTAGCATGCATTTTATTTATATTAGGAAAGCTCAGAATAGAAGCGTGGTACGGAGTGTCCGTATATATTACTCTTTTGACCAGTATTGCAAGTTTGTAATCTCTAGCTTGAATAAAGCGCATGATGTTAAGTTCGTTAAAAACAAAAAAATCAGCACCGCTGTAAAGCCTGTCTTTATTCTCCTTTTGCCCGCAACTTATACATTTCACTGTCATCTTAAGCGTGATTCCAGGAATATGACGTCGATATCGTCGCGCGTGCTCCCGCACACCGGCGGCTGCTGGCTTGTGTAAAGATCCTGCGCACTTATTATGAACACCAAAATGTTTGGTTCCGTATACTTCTAAGCTAAGACTGCAGCCAATGATGCAAAAAAGCATGAGATCACAAGATCTCGGCTCAGAACGTTTGTCCACAGTATAGGTAGTCGAGCAAATAAGTCCCCTCTCAAGGCCGCAAGGTGGGCTAGCTGGCGCTTGTAGCTTTGGCTCCAGTCTCAGCTTAAGGGTGAAAGGAGTATAGGTGTGGTTGAATTAATATTAAGATCGAATACTCCAGCGTCCTTTTCAAATTTTACAATGCAAAAAAAAAAGAAATCACGAAGTCTATAGTGTAAAAACAGATATGAATGTGTCCAATAACCATCGGTAAGCATATGTTATATAAGAGGTTACATGCGTCTGATGTAAATTATTTAAAATCTTGTATGTTTATGGTACAAATTATGTATCAAAACTTTTCTCTTTCAAGGGAGGCAACCGGTTACCTTAACAGTGCAAAAGCTAAAAATCACAGTGCTTTATTTGATTTGGAGTGACATTTGTAGATTTGTGCTATACTCGTGGTCAGCTTTCTGTGGCAATGCAGTCAATGCTAGAGGAGAGGGTGCACCAACCGCTGTACACGCGATTTCCTCCTCTCTTCGGATTGCCACAGAAAGCTGACCGCGAGTATAGCAACATAAAGGTCAACTATATAAACGTGTAGATGTAAGCATTAAATAAATTCAGACAAAAAGTCTAGCCTATATAGTGATAAAATAATTCGATAAAAGTTCTTCCTGTCTACCTCAATTAAGGGCACACCCAACCCAACATCACCTGAAAACACACAGGGAACGTTCAGTATATTGCGAGGCGTAAAAAGCAATTTCACTCAAAAGGCGATCGTCACCGGTCCTGTGAGCATGACAAGTGTCACGATCGTTTCTGGTCCTTTCACTGAAAATCGAATTTACCGGATAATTTTTTTCCCGACATCTTTGATTATTATATCAAAGAAAACGTGTGAATTCTGAGTATCTTTGTATATGACTTTGACACCAAGGAGCAGGCTTCTATTGTGATTTAATGCACAAAACATGATACCCGTTTCTTTAATAACTCATATCTTGCGTGTTTACCCTTAGCAAAAAGAGGCCGTACTTGAAACGAAGTTTAAATATATTGAATATGAATATTAACCATGTTGAATTAACCTGCGACTGGGGTAGAGATGAAACGTCAAAACGTATAAGGGACTGAAAATACACGGGACGCCGTCTCAAACTCAGCTAACTCGTTTATTTAGTCCACCTCCTTATATAGTCTCAATCTCAAGGTCATCTCCACTAACACAAAAGAACGAAGTCTTTACAGTTCAAGCGCCACAGTCTCCATCACACTATGCGAGAAGGTTGACAACCTTTACAGGTCGACGCGATAAGACAACATCCATCCACCTTCAAACTTGAACAAAAGGATCTCTTCCCCTACTATTCTAAACACAGTTCATACTTCTGAATCAAAACACGCCCTCTCCACACAAAAGACAACAAAAAACTACAGTTTGGAAGCAATTCAAAAAAACTTTTTGGAAATGTAATTTTTTTTCTTTTTTTATTTGCCTATTAGGTTGTTTGAAGTGCGACCTGCTTGTGATTTTCCAAAAACCTGTAAAACATTTTGGCTTTGTGTGGTTCTCTACGTGTATTGGCTCAACTACCGTTTCAGTGTTCTTTTTTTTTTGTGGAGAGGGCGTGTAATGATTCAGAAGTATGAACTGTGTTTAGAATAGTAGGGGAAGATATCCTTTTGTTCAAGTTTGAACGTCGATGGATGTTGCCTTATCGCGTCGACCTGTAAAGGTTGTCAACAGTCTTGCATTGTGTGATGGAGGCTGTGGCGCTTGAACTGTATAGACTTCGTCCTTTTGTGTTGGTGAAGATCACCTTGAGATTGAGACTATATAAGGAGGTGGACTAAATAAACGAGTTAGCTGAGTTTGAGATGTCGTTCTGTCTATTCTCTGTCCCTTCTACGTTTTGATGTTTCTTCTCTACCCCAGTCTCAGGTTAATTCAACATGGTTAATATTCACCAGCTCGCCTGCACCCTTACGATTTTTTCTATGAATATGAATATTAATTTTCTATTCATTTTGTATTATTTTGTCCACATTCGAAATACGCGCGTAAGGTATTTAAAATGTATCATAAATATTAATCAGAAAAGATTTTAGATATACCAAAAATATAATTCCTTCCCCCTCAAGATGCCATTTGTGTATTAAAAACCGACTACACAATTTGTTATTGTTTTTTTTTTTAATTTGGGGCACTACTAAATGCATCCAACAACTACCCCTTAGAAACGAACACAAACACAAACTCGTTTATTTAGTCCACCTCCTTATATAGTCTCGATCTCAAGGTCATCTCCACCAACTCCGAAATGACGAAGTCTATACAGTTCAAGCGCCACAGTCTTCATCACACAATGCAAGAACGTTGAAAACTTTTACAGGTCGCCGCGATAAGACAACATCCATCCACCTTCAAACTTGAACAAAAGGATCTCTTCACCTACTTTTCTAAACACAGTTCATACTTCTGAATCATAAACACGCCCTCTCCACTTAAAAAAAACACACTGAAACGGTAGTTGTGGAAGAGATTGAAGGTGGATGGATGTTGCCTAATCGCGTCGACCTGTAAAGGTTGTCAACGTTCTTTCATTGTGTAAGGGAGATGGTGGCGCTGGAACTGTATAGACTTCGTCCTTTTGTGTTGGTGGAGACGACCTTGAGATTGAGACTATATAAGGAGGTGGACTAGGTTAGCTGAGTTTGAGACGTCGTGCAGTCTATTTTCTGTCACTTCTACGTTTTGATGTTTCTTCTCTACAAACACAAACACCATGACGCACTGATCACCTGAATCACAGTCCCGTTGACTGCTCTAGAGCCTTATATAGCCTACATATTGAAAAATAATCATTTGGCCGGTGACCACCTCTGCACTTATTAAGGTTCCAAGTATTCGATCTTCTCCTCGGGAGTCTGTCAAAGGGGAAACAGTGTTTTGTAGTTTGTGGACGATATCTCTTACTAAAAAGCATTGGTACAACTAATGATAATTCGGCGCAGTCTCTAAATCAATATCCACGAAAACGGCTCCTAAAAGAAATGTTACTGCTCCTCTCATAGCCCCACTCAGGACGAAGCGAGTCAAGGCAGTTTCTTCACTTTAAAATAGTTATTTTGCTTTTCTTTACTAGTTGACTATGTAATATGGTCATTAACGCCACTATATTAAAGTAACTACTCACATCACGTACAATGGTGAGTACACACATTCAGTGAACTAACATTGTGCTAACACAACCACGCCATACCTATCTGCTCACAGCACTTGCTGAAGCTTTCCAGCATCAGGAAGTGTTGTGGTTGTAGTTCACAAACCCCGTTTGTGATTGGTGTGCAAGAAACTCATCAAGTGTGTTCTTGATAGAAAAAAGAAAACAATAACCTAAACTGGGCTGATTTATCAGTGCGATGCTGCACAACTCAATTTACAAACTAGTCAAATGTTGTATTTAGGCACTTCAGTGTACTCCACATCTGCTTGAAGTGAACTTCTGATAGGCGAGCTTTTCAACACTTTGGTAGTTTAAGTCAAACTACCAAAGTTTTACGGTCAAAAGATAATAATAATAATAATAATAATAATAATAATAATGTTTTTTTATTCCTTTGAAAAAAACACTTAGAGTAACTGGCCCACAAAAGCAAAGAAGATTGCTTGTCCGTGGGACCAGGCAGACCAAAATCTTACAAATAAAAGGAATAGAACACAGTATTGCAAGTAACACTATAAATAAAGAAATTAAACATAATTGTAAAACACAGCAATATGTGCGCCATGTAAATGAAACTACTCTCCATAGAAAAATCAAACAAATTGCTGAACACTGAAATACTAACGAATTCTAAACACCGTACGACCTCACGTGAAACATACCATAATAGACAACAATTGAAACATCAACATCGCATGACACAGAAATGACTCAGGAAAAAACACACTAAACAACAGGGAAATCAGGTTTTACACTCCAGACACCACTTTTTAAGAGCTTTCTTTGCCGTTCGCATGGATGATATACTAATCAAATTATCGGGTAATTTATTAAAAATGGAAGGAATATAATGCCGTTTTATTCTCTTTCCGTAGTTCGTAAATATTCTGGGTATTAAGTACCTTTCAGTGCATCTCAGATTTCTCTTTTTGACCTCAATTTGCGAGCTCTTATCGTAGTAATGCCGTGTTAATATTACATATTCATACAGTTTAGAAAAAGACATTATATTTAGTTCATTCATTTTCATATCTATTACTAGGTTATCATATCTGGTTCCGTACGCAACGTTACTCGCAATCTGTTTAAGTAGTCTATCTATTCCTAGTTTTTTATTTCCTGCAAATTTTCCGAAAACAGCAGTACCGTATCGCAGGATCGACTCTCCTAAGGCAATAAAAACAGTTTTACGAACATTTATACCACGAACGCTCTTTAACCGGTAAAGATACGCTGATACTACGCGAAGCATTTTTTTAATAAATTCTATGTGATGGTTCCATAAAATATGTTCGTCAAAAAATATGCCTAAATACTTTACAGACTGTTTTAATGGAAGTGCTATACGTTTGCAAGAGTTGCCTAGCCCTGAATTTAAATAAATGCTGGCCGTAAGCTTCACCTGTTTATGGGGATTTCGGAAACACATAAGTTTCGTTTTGTTGTTATTTACGGAAATAATATTGTCAGAAAACCACTGCAATAACATGTCCACGTCCTTTTGAAATATTGGAATTGCGTTTTCGTATATTTCATATGGTAATAGTAGAACCGTATCGTCTGCATATAAAAATATTCTAGACTGTAGCGGTAAAAGACTTAATTCATTTATGTAAATATTAAAAAGCAAAGGGCCCAAAGTGCTCCCTTGAGGTACAACGCACTGAACCCGAGTTTTATCACTTACACAATTTTCTATTTTCACCAATTGAAATCTATCTGTGAGGTAGTCATGGAAAAAATGACAAAATGGTCCTCTAAAGCCCATTCTTTCAAGTTTTTCTAAAAGTGACGTATGATCGATGGTATCGAAAGCCTTCGATAAATCTAGGAATAAGGCCAGAGCAATTTTATTGTTATCTAATGTATCGTTAATGCAGTCCGAACAATCTTCCAAAAGTGCTGTTGTGCTTTTATTTTTCAGAAAATCATACTGCGAATTAGTAATAAGGAAACATTTTTCACAGAAGTTATCCATATTTATCTGAACACATTTTTCCATGATATGGGAAATTACTGGCGATATTGATATCGGTCGGTAACTCCCTAAATCCTTTTTATTACCGCCTTTGTAAAGAGGCCTAATTACTGCAACTTTTAGCTCTTTTGAAATTTTTCCTGTAGTAAGGGAACCGTTAATTATTTTCAGTAATACTTGTTTTAGATTATCTATATTGTAACGTAAATCTCGCACACGTATTTTGTCTATACCTGGTGAATCTGTTATGGACATAGAACTTACGATGGTTACAAGATCATCCTCACACATTAGAGGCAAGTATGCCGAGTTTTTGTTACTGAACTTGGGGGCGTTATTTTTTGCTTCTACTGTTTTAATTTTCTCTCTTAAATCTTTAACGCCACTGATAAAAGAACTATTAAAAGAGTTTGCTAACATAGTGTAGTCATCGGCATCGGGGAAATGCTTCTTGATTCTATTATCAATATTACTTTTTTTCTTCCTTCCAATTAACTGATTGACAAGATTCCATGTTTCCGCCGAGTTTTTTACCGACTGGCTAAATTTGGTCATGTAATGCTTCCTTTTTGCCAATCGAATTTTAGCTGTTAGTTTATTACGCACCTCACGAAACTCCTTGCTTAAAAGCGCGTCCTCAGGTTTCAATTTACATCTCGTCCATAGGCTGTCCTTAGTGTGACATAATTCCAAGATTTCTTCGGTAATCCACACATTTTCTGGTCTTCGCTGTCTGATCTTTACTTGCCTTTTCGATTTTCGGTGTATATTCTGAAGTATGTCTACTAAAGTATTATATGCTGAAATGTGGTCCAGGGATACTAACAAATTCCAATCATATGTCCTAATTAATTGGTCAATTTTGCTGTTATCTAAAATTATTCTCCACCCGTCACTTCCCACTAAACAGTCGGACTGCCTTTCACCTCATATCAACAATGCAGTAAAGGTATGATCTGCAACTTTTTCTCTGATGACGCCAGATAGCATATGCAAGTTACTGATTCTGGTCACTATATGATCTATACACGTTCTAGTAATTTTATCGCCATAATATTCTTCTCTAGTGAAGTCATGTATTACATTTTCTAGCCCAAGATACTGAGTATAACACAACAGTATTTTCAATTTCCAGATATTTTGCACATATATTTTATCGCTGGTTAGTTGGTTAGTGGGTATTAGTGTTGGAGTATATTTTGATGAAATAAATGAACATTTTAAGAAATCTATGTGAAAGGTATTTTGGTCCTACTAATTTATTATTTACATATTTCAGAACGCTTGAAGGGAACTTCAAATGTTGTTTAATTAAAGGTATTTTAAAATGATTTTCAGAAATATATATATTACTAAGTAAAAAAAAAGAAGTGTATATTTTCGGTCTATATTTTGTGCACTTACAATTATGAACTGTACTTCTAATACACTCAAATTAGAATGTGGTATATTTCAAACGTCTTCGTTTTCGCTAAGGGTACGTTGTCCCTGAAGTATTTAGCTATGGTTTTACGTTTTAAATATATCATAAAAAAATCAGCAGGATCTGTGATCGACATTACAATCTAAAAACATTGCTTGGTGTCCCAATCCTTCTACACAAACTTTCTTGCTTGACCTTCCAATGATTCATTATTCTGGCCTATGATGAATGTTTTTTTTTTCATTCTACCTAAAGAGGCAAATAAACATGTGTCTCGGTAACGATACCAACATTTGAAACACGATTTTCTAGTTGTGCGATAAAAAAGCATAACTTTTTTTCAGCCTAACGAACTTGTTGAATACAGTGTTGGAAGTTAGAGAAGAGAGCAACACGTAAAACAAGGTGCGCCACAAGTAATATTTTAAAAATTAAAGATGTTCTCGTGATCTTCGATACTTGAACAAGTCTATCCCATTTTACGGCGAAGCTGTATATGACTCGTTGATCGGGTTTTTTCGTGTCCGTCGACACAACAGTAGTGGACAGAAAACCACCTCGCTTGCCTTATTTCTTATCATAAAGTTTTAACACTCGTTTCAAAAAGAAAACCACAAAGCACGCGTCAAAACCACGTGATAGATGATAAGCATGTACCGCTGGCCGCATGCATTTCTCGGTAAAGATTGTGGTTGCATAAGCTGTACAGTGCATTTACTTTTCCTTCGTCAATAATTTGGTATAGACCCTTTTGCTGTTTACAAACATGAGCTGCCGTTTGCGTCCCAAGCCACTTCCGGTCGCAGCGTCTTTGCAAGCATGTTGAGCTTGCTTACGTCACCAGTGCTAGAAAGCATAAACGCTACACGGACAACAAAACTGGAGGTTTAACGAGGGCCCTCACCTGTACAATATGACATCTTGGAGGAGGCTAGTTGGTTTACAAGAATACTCGACATATTTAAACAGATCTCGCACTCCTTCGTTCTTTTGGCGTTCACCTGGAGAATTGGTGGTTAAACGTTTCATCTACATTTTAAGCAGAGGTGTTAAGTTTGCCTTGGTTCATTCTTTTTATAAACCGGAAGCGTTCTGGGACGTCAAAGACTGGACTACCACCTGGTGGCGTTTGTCATAAAAAGGGTCTATAGTGCAGTTCGCGATCGTTGCAGGTAATAGCAAAGCTTCGCTGTCCAACCACCTAACTAGCGTGAATTTGAACCTGAAATGTTTTTCTACGATATTTATCCCACGTCGTGCTTGAGTTTGAATAGCTTACCTATTCGAGTTCGAAAATACTTGCAATGAAGCGTTACGGTCACGATGACGCTGGTGAAAACTAGACCGCTCAAAATATTCATTCCTGAACGTTACTGGAAAGGGAATACGCGACCAAGTGTTTGCATTATCCCAGCCGACTCGTGACTACTCCTCTTTCATTATGGCTCGAAATAGCAGCGTCTATAACTCACTGGATCATCATCAATTGACCAGAGGTTTCTTTACACAGGCGCCCCATGAAGCAAGCCAGAGCAAGGCCAAACTTCGCACAATATTGCTCTTGCTCCAAGACGTTAGTTAGTGTAAGAGTTTGTGTTTCTATGATTTTCGTCTCCCTCACCACATAAGTGCCAAAGTGCCACACGCAAGCCAAATGTGCCACGTATGAACCGAAGAAGCAGCCTTGAAGCTTAAATCTTGCAATTGTTTAGCGATTTGGGCCCCATATTTGCCACATAAAAACTGAACCAGCAGTTAAGCTTAACACTCGCAATTGTCAGCCGATTTAGGCGCAAAGATGAGAGATGGCGGCAAAACTACCAGGTGTGAAGCCGAACTTTGAAACTTGTTTCGCAAATTATAGCTAAGGTACCAAGACTCTGACTAATTATGGTCAAGTTTGGAACAACTTTGGCTTCTTGGGGCTTTTTAAGGTCCTGGATTTCCAGACAAAAATATATTTGAAACCAAATAACTGTGCTACTTGCGAGAGTACTTCGCCGGATCAAGCAAAATATATGCCACTGGCTCACGGAACACGGATTTTAGCCTCTTTCATAAGTGAGCTCCATCAAGTAGCTGCTGCGCCAATTCTTCCAGTACGCTATTAGAAAGTTTTAGGGAATCGTTTTTGCACATCCCATACAGTACGATGGGCTCTCCTTTGACTTAGGCTCTCTAACGACCAGTGCCGACAGCAGCACCACCGTGGTGTCGTCACGATAGAGGGTTGCGTTGGTGTGGGAGTGACAAGATTAGCTCAGTTGTGAGACTCCCGCGGAAGGAGTGTACTCTCTCCCCTCACTACCTTCAATCCGTCTTCCGTCATTTGAAGCGCCATCTAGATTATCATTTCAAAACTGTGCACTCCATAGAGTTCGGTGAAACGTCTTCCAGGCGCTGTACTTCGAAATATCCGTATTCCATAGAATACGCTGTAATTACTGTAGCAGCTGCCCTCCCCCCTTCTCCCAAAATATGGCGCGTCGAACTACGGAAGGCAAGCCCTGGGGGGAAGGGGGTGTACTGCTCGTGGAAGGAGTGTCTATGGGCAGTTCCGTAACAGAACTAAACTGGTAACGTTGGTTCGTGTATAGTGACTGTAAAGCACACGACGTGGTGAGCCCCTAGCTTCTTATTATATCGCCCAGCAACCAATGAGATTGCAGCACTAGCCGATATGAACACGAAAGGAAGAATCACGAAGCCAGAAGCGTGAACGTGATAGGACATCCCCTGCCTATCTTAAGCTCTCAATGACTGTCCTAAGCGTTTGACCTGCGTGCGGATCTCACTTTTCGGAGGCGCAATGGGGGCAGCGTGTGTATCACTAAAGTGCGCATTATGCTCCCCCCCCCCCCCTCTCCCCGATCCCCCCGTTTACCCCCGCTGCTGGTCAAGAGATCCAGCGAGTCAAAAGGTTCAATACAGTAATAGATATTCTGGCTCGCCAAACACGAGTCAAGAGATCCAATGTGGGTCGAGAGGTCCAACGCGTCAAGAGATCCAACTTGTCAAAAGATCCACGGAGAGTTAAGAGGTTCAACGCGTCAAGAGGTCCTACGAGTCAGAAGGTCCAGTAATGGATCTCTTGACGTATTGAATCTCTTGACTCACAGGACGCGGGTCAAGAGATCCAATGTGGGTCAATGTCCGATATGTTTTTGGTCGGGAATAAAGTGTGCGCGCTCCACAAGGCAATCAATATGCGGTAAACTGAAAAGCACTCGTTAGAAAAGTGACCCACTAATTATAAAAATGCAAGTGTGTACATGAATAAAACACAATGGCAAAAAAAAAAACATACAATCGCAACCGAAAACGGGGCAACTCGTTGCGCTACTTCGGCTGCGGTCGCCATGGCGACTTCCGGCATAACTGCCCCGACCTGCGGCGTGACACTCCTGCATCCTCGGGAAACGAGGTGACCCCTGTAGGAATGCCGGCCGTGGGTACCTTGAACAACCCGGAAAAACTTCCATCGGTATGTTGAATCCAGCCTGACCCTAAGCTAATTGAGCCTCGCATAACAGTTAAAGTGCTCGGAATAGCCGTGGCAGCGCTGATTGTTACGGTGCGAGTTTCTCGCTTGATGGATGAAGAAATAATAAACGATTAACACTGGGACAACACAACCACATCTTTCAACTAGCAACAGACGATTAAATATTCCCAACGCGAGTAGCCAACTAAGCCCACGAGGAGAAGGGGGGAGTAGGGGAGAGAAGGAGAGATAAAAACACGCGAAGAGCTAGTCGGAGAGGTGGGTTCATCTTGGATTTTAGAAATTCAACCTTTGTTTTCGTCAGCAGGAGGGAAGGGTTGGACACGTTATTGTTTGCTGTGGTTTTGACGAATGACTCTATGACCTCCCTGCAGAATCTGCTGTTATGCCTCCCCAGGATTTTTGTTCCATCAAAGAGGTGTCTAACAAGATCATCGTCGAAAGGGCGGTGTTCTTTTTTCCGACAACTTACCAGATGTGGTGTGCCGAGTATACCTTAAGACGACTACGTGGTATACCAAGCTCACCTCAAGACGACTACGTCACTATTCTGTGTATCAATATCATCACGCGGTTTCTGAATCAGCGAAGTAAGGCGAACTTTTAACTATAAATTTTGCGAACCTCGTTGCCGTTTCGCGAATTGTCGAAATTGTGTTAGCCTTTAATAATGACTCCCTTTAAAAGCTGCAATTGCAACATGGCCAATTAAGCCGTTAATGAGCAGGTTATCCAACGCATTTCGGTTAATTATTAAACATTGAAACGGTTATTCGTCCATTTATTGTTCACCGGGCCCTACAGACTTAGGTGAAGACGGCAGCCACGTTCTGCCACCTCTATTTTTTTTAAATATGTAAAGTCCTGTAAAGAATAAAACAAAAACTCCCTGCATGTCTGCGTGAACTAGATACGCCGCCTGTGGAACCATGGGTCTTTTTCTTCGAATGCCCAGCTCAGGCGAGACTTACCTGGCTGTCAGAAAACAGGTGTCGGTTAGATGTATTGTTATGAGAATGTGGGTTTTTGATGGTTTACCCTCTAGAGGGTCAATGCGCTGCACATTGTAACCGTATGCACTGCACATTGTAACCATGTGTTTCAATGCCGTGCTGTAAACTATTACAACTATTACCTTGCCTGGTTTACGTGTGCTGTTTCTCCTGCTCTAAATGATGTGATGTAGTTGCTTGTTTTCTGCGTTGAATCTTTTAAAGCATCACTTGTTCAGCCACGTTGTCTCAGTTTTTGTACTTAAGTTCAATGTTAAAACGCGTGATAAAATTGTCATGGCTTATAAGACATTTCTTACAAGTGTATCTGTAAGTGATAATTATCTGTTTCCAGATAATTATACAGTATACAGAAAAGATAGAAACCTACATGGTGGAGGCGTTTTCATTCTTGTGGATAAGAATATTCCTACCACGCCGATACTCATTACGGATGTTAACATAGAAACAGTGTGGTGCCAAATGTCTGTTAATGGTAAACATATTTCAGTAGGTGTTTTTATCGTCCCCCAAACGAGGGCAGCGAGGTTTTAGAAGAACTAACAGATATAATCCTTGAGGCCTCTAAGGAATATGGTCTTTTGGATGGAAATTTTAATCTCCCCGATTTGGTGTGGGAAAATGGCAAGGCCCATGGCTCAGGACGCTCACTTCATACTAAATTTAATGACATTCTAGAAATGTTCGATTTGACACAAAATGTCACAAAGAGAACACGTCTTTTAAATATTTTAGATCTTATACTTTGCAATTAGCCGTGTGCGATTGACAACGTTTGCGTAATACCTGGTATTTCAGATCATAGGGTTGTAACAGCAGCGCTAGTTCACCCAACGGTACATAAAGGGAAGTGTCAAGAAAGGAGAGTGTATTATTATGACAAAGGAAACTATGATGCCATATGAAATGAATTGGTTGTTTTCCTACCATATTTCTTAAAACTAGCAGATGATATTGGCATCGATGAGCTCTGGAACATCTTTAAGTTCAAATTTCACGAGCTTGTTGACAATTACGTTTCCTCGGGAATACAATCTTCTAACACTAAATACAAACCTTGCGTGAAGAAAGAGGTAAAGCAGATTATTAAGCGAAAACGAAGAGCTTATCTACGATCCAGAGATAACGGGGGAGAAGCCAACAGGTCCAGCTTAGAGCAAAGTGACACCCTTTTTGAACCGGAAGTTAAGGGAGCAAAAGAAAAGTACTATGAAAAGTTAGACGCAAAACTAAAAATGCACCCTAAAAATTTTTGGAAGGTAGTTAAGGTAAATAAGAAGGACGATACGTCTGTTCCTCCACTTATATTAAATGACCAGCTGATAGTGGACGACAAAGACAAAGCTACGTGTCTAAATAATTACTTTGAATCTGTTTTATCGAAGGCTACTAAGACGATCTATTACCCTACTGTGTGATCTGTAATGGAAAACACGATGTCACCGGTAGAGATTACGTACAAGGGTATAGCTTTATTACTAAGAGATATTGATGCAAAAAAATCACCCGTGTCTGATATTTTTCCACTTATATTAAAAACATTTTCCGTGGAAATAGCAAAACTATTTATGTGTGCTTTACAGCAAATCATTAAGGGATCAAAAGCTTCCAGCAGACTAGAAAATCGCAAATGTTGTACCAATACACAAATCAGGATTCAAGAACTGCGTGGAAAATTACAGACCTATTCCTCTAACGTGCATATGCTGCAAACGTATGGAGCACGTGATTTATAGTAATCTTATTACACACTTGAACATAGAAAATTTCCTTATCCGAGATCAGCATGGCTTTCGATCTGGGGCATTCTGTGTGACTGTGCATGTTGACGTTTTTCACTTTTTGGCGGGCGCCATGGATACTGGACATGAAGTAGACGATTTGTTTTTAGACTTCGAAAAAGCCTTTGATCTCGTAAACCATAAATTTTTAAACTACAAACTTAGCTTACTTGCCATTGATAAGAATGTTTTAGGATGGCTTCAGGACTACCTCAGAGAACAAAAGCAGTGCGTTGTGCTAAATGGTGAGAAGTCTGATTACGTTGGCGTTACATCTGGTGTCCCCCAGGGGTCTGTTCTGGGACCTTTGCTCTTTCTGGTATGTATATAAATGATACTATTAATGAAATACAATCAAATATAAGACTATTTTCAGACGACTGTATTATTTATAGAGTAATTAATGATTCGAATGATGTAAATCTCTCACAGGCTGATCTCGACAATATTTTAATGTGGTGCAACAATTTGAAAATGAATCAGAACGTTAAAAATGTGTTCACATGAGATTTACTCGAAAGCAAAGCTTCATTGGTTCAACCAACATAATAAATAATGAAATAATTCAGGCTAACTCAAGCGTAAAATACTTGGGTGTAATTCTGTCTAGCGATTTGACGTGGAAAGCTCATTTGGAAATGATAACTCTGAAGGCTGTACGGATGCTTAATTTTATACGACAAAATTGTCGACAGGGTTCATGCAAAATTAAAGAAACTTTGTACTTTACGTTTATTCGTCCCTGTATTGAATATGCAGCAGTTGTGTGGGATCCCCACCACAATAACCTAATAGAAAAATTGGAAAAAATTCAAAATCAGTGTGCTAGATTTGTTCTAATTGATTACCAACGCGGGGAAAATGTCACCACCATGAAGAATAATTTAAAGTGAGAATCACTAGTTGAACGCAGAAAAATGTTTAGGTTGAAATTCTTACATGATATAAATAACAGTCACCTTTTAATCAGTGGAGAAATGTTTTTAAACGAACCTTTTTATATATCGGGAAGGGCGGACCACCAGAACAAAATCCGACCCTAGTTTTGCCGTACTGATGCTTTTGCGTTTTTTTTCCCCCCAAAATTATAGAAGAATGGAATAGGTTGGCTATTGAAGGATGTGTTTAACGTATATACAAATGTGTTTTTGTTTCGATGTTTTTGTCAGAATTTAATGCATTTCATGTAATCACCCCAGCTATAATGCCGAAAGGCGATGCAGGTCTCTACGTAAATAAAAATTAAAACCTTACTCTCCAAGGGCAAGAAACAAGACACAAGTGTTATGGAAGCGTTTATTGTTGACGCGACTCACACGTTTGTGGCCTGGAGCAACATCTGGCTCTCCAAAAATCTCTCGAACAACTTCTCTCGTTTCTGTGTGAAGATGTCAACCGCTGCACTAAACACCTTTGCAGCCCACCTTTTCCAAAAATAGGTGCTTTCATCAGGACGCGTGATTGAGTGGCTTGAAAACAACGCGTTCGCAAGACCTCCTCTACCCGCTCAACACCCAAAACGTCAGTTAGATCTTGTTGGCCCATTGAGATGCTGTGTCCTAACTACGGCTCCACCAAATTTCACTTTTCTCCCCAGTGTAGATTAGTTGGGTCCATGAAGTTGATACAAAGAAATGATCTTCTCTCTTTATTCTTTATTCTTCTTTATTCAGAGATTACCCCGCAGTGCCCGAGGGCGTTAAAGCAGGGGGGATACAATGCTGAAAAAAAAAACACATCTTCATTTTCACTGCACACTTGCAGCTCTGACACCCCATTCCACTCTCGTTTCGTTTTTACAAAAAAAGAGTTGGCGTACATGCTCGTCCTGGCGTGGTACTCTCTAATTTTGAAAGCATGATCGTTCCGTTTAGAAATATAATATAGTTATTTTAAATAAGTTTCACTTTTAATTCCAGTTTTATTTTTCAATATAAAAAAACAGAAACTTTAAACACAATTTTTTACGGCGGGCTGAGAGAGGTTCCCAATTCAGTTCAGTCTTCATTTGAGTACAGCTGTCTCTCTGCCCGTACCGTCTCAGAACGAACCTTGCAGCTCTATTTTGTATGTTTTCAAATTTGTCTATTTAATGTTTTTTATTTCCGGGTCCTAGACGGCACATGCATATTCCAAAATCGGCCTAACACATGTTAAATACGTGGCTTCCTTTAAGTTAGGAGGTGAACCATTTTAGGCTTCGCTGAATAAAGTTCAGTGCCCTGCCAGCCTTTACAACCACGTCATCCACGTGTGAATTCAACGAACAGTCAGTTGATATCGTGACACCTAAGTATTTATAATTAGAGTCCTTGTTTACTATATTGCTATTTATATATTACTGGGTTTTCATTTTCTTCTCTTTTTTTAGTAAAGCATAAATGCACACATGTTTCGGGATTTAAAGCCATTTTCCTTGTAGAGCACCACGTAGTAATGCATTCTGAATCTATTTGCAACTGGGTGGCATCATCTTGGTTACTAATTTTTCTGCATACTGCACAATCATCGGCAAACAACCGAACACAAGATGAAATACCCAAGCAAATATCATTGATATATATTAAGAACAAATGCGGCCCTAAGACAGAGCCCTGTGGGACTCCCGATGTTACATTAACGTATGCCGAGCTTTTACCATTCACTAATACACACTGACAATGCTCTAGCAAATAATTTTCAATCCATCTTAGTACCGTCAAGTCTATATTTAACATCTTAAGTTTATTCAGCAAAAGTGAATGCAAAACGGTATTGAAAGCCTTGCGAAAATCTAGGAATACACAATCTGTTTGGCCTCCCTCATCAACATCAGATGACAAGTCATGATAACATTCGACAAGTTGCACGGTGCAAGAAAAGCCTTTACGGAAACCGTACTTTTCTTTAGATAATAGATTGTTTTTTGTCATGTGATTGATTATTTCAGTGTATAAAATATGTTCTATGACCTTGCATGAGATGGATGTTAATGAAATAGGCCTGTAGTTTACGACATCTTTCCTAGAACCGACTTTGTGAATAGGAACTATGTGAGCGGTCTTCCAGTCGTTTGGCAAAAGACCCACAAATAGTGACTTCGCATAAATTAAATAAAGATAGAGCGAAATCGGATGAGCACAGCGCTTAAGCACACGAGGACATATGCCATCTGGGCCATTTGCCCTAGTTTCGTCGATACTCTTTAGTAGCACTTCAATACCACTCACGCTAAGTTCTACTGGCTGAAGTATTGGACAGAGCTCACGGGTGAAAAACAATTACAGTTGTATTTGGGTGAGAAAACAGATTGAAAGTAATTAATTAGACACGAAGCTTTTTCTGCATCATCTACAATTACTTACTGGTTATAGGTAATTTCGTCTATTCCTGCAAAATTGGTGCCGCATCCCTTTAAGTATTGCCAAAACATTTTAGAGTTTGTTTTCATCCTATCATTGCGCTCCCGGACCGCTTCCCCTTCCAATTGAATAGTGTTTAACCCAGCAGGAAAAAACGATTTGATTTGAAAGCCAAGGAGCAATTAGCATTCCCGGAGATGTTTACTCGTACATCTCGCCTGAAAACAAATTCATCTATGAAGTGGTAGAGTGCCGACAGCACAGCGACAGAAAGGTTTTCGAGATGCGAATACATTCGGACCGCCGCCCCTTTTAGAATACTTAGCCCAGCGAATAAAGATACTTCGGTTGAAAAGTCGAAACATCAATTAACGTTGCAGAAAATGTTTGTTCATGCATCTTGCCTTAAAATAAATTCATCTATTGAACGGTAGCGTGCCGATAGATCAGCGAAAGAAGAGTTGTTGAGATAAGAAGAGAGCCGAACCGCTGCCTTTTTAGGATGCTTACCCCAGTGAATAAAGGTATATTTTGATTAGAAAGCCGCTGCCTTTTCAGGATGCTTACCCCCGGTGAATAAAGGTATATTTCGATTAGAAAGCCGAATCATCAGCTAGCGTTGTGTAAAATGTTGGTTCATGCATCTCGTCTGAAAACGAATTCGCCTATCAACGGTAGCGTGCCGCAAGCACAGCGACAGAAAAGTTGTTAGTGAGGGGAAGACAGTCGGACCGCTGTTTTTTAGAATGCTAGCGCTGCAAACTAAGATACTTTGATTGAAAATCGGAAGTATCAGTTAGCATTGCGGGAAAGGTTTGTCCATGCATCTCGCCTGAAATCGTTTTGATGTGCCATCTCTTAAACGGAGGTGTGCCGGTATTGGCGTAACGCATCCATGGTTTCCGTCCCGCGCTGTAAGACGGAACCACATAACATCTCTGAGGTTTCACAGTATCCTACGTAGACAAGCGGGTTCAAGAATGTTGCCGTTAATTTAAATTTTGGCAGCATGCATGGTCAACAAATAAATCGGTCAATGTAACTTCACTCATATGCGTTCGAAGCAAGTCCTCAAACCTTTCACGAATATTAAAACATTCGTAGAAACTTCCTAGCATCACTGTCTTTCCTTCTTGTTATGTACACCCAGAGCCGTTTAAATAGAGAGTTTGGTCAATGGGAGGCGCGGGCAGAGCCAGGGTGTGCGCCAAACTCGGAAAGAGGCCTTCGCATGCTTTCTTGACCAACCAGAAACCGAAATGAATCCCCTAGCAGTGGTAGCGAAAAAAAGTTTTGATCTAAGGTTTATGCTCATTTATGGTTTTAATAAGCGCGTAACAGTGAAGTGTAGTAACTCTTTGTGGTTAAAAATAGGGTGCACGTGTTGTTTTGATCATGATCATGCAGAAAGATGTAAGAAACGAATGCGCCGCTCAACTCTGTTTTGCTCCGACAGAGTGTGACCGCTCGGACGGCAGATTCCCGGCCCTCGGCACTCGGCGTAAGGATTATGTCGATCGTTCCGCTAGTCGCACTCTTCCACCATCATTTTGGAAGAGCGTGATTGAAACATCACGTGTACCATGATAATCCAGTGAGTGCGCAGGCGAGCTGGTGGATGTTAACCATTTTGTTCTTAGCCCGAGACTGAGGCAGGAAAAAAGGAGTTTCAAAGTAAAAGAAAAATGAACAGTCGAGGACACGTCTCTAACACAGCTAAAGACATGTTTATTTGGTCACCCTCTTATATACATTCCACGCACTTCACCACAAAACCTTCTCGACCTTCTCGACCTCCAAAGCCAAAAGACAACAAAGGTCTAATCTCTTTCCACCGCAATTATCAAACGACCTTAAACAACATTGACGTTTTCTACAAAGCAACACACCCTAGCTCCCCTCTCCCGGAAGAAAATTGACTGAACCTTGGCGTACATAGTACACCCTTCCCCTCTACTCTCTGGCCCACAATCCCAAAGCATCCTGGCAACAAAAGATACCAAGCCACCTGATCCCCACCCGAAGACACAAAAGAGTAAACCACTTACACCCTTTCACATTCAACAACCACTTTACAAAACTCTTAAATCCGCAAGAACACTTTTGCACTGCTGCTAAGCTGTAACGACACCTGACTAATGCAGTTGATTTCATTCTTATTGTTTTTTTACAACCATATTGATGCCCTTTGACAACCCTTTTGATCCTTTTTCTTCTACTTTGAAACTTTCCTTTTTTCCTGCCTCAGTCTCGGGCTAAGAACAAACTCGTGTACCATATTTTCAGTCACCAAGAGTCACTCCGATGCAGTTATCAGGTTTGTTTCTCGCGACCACCGCCAGGGTATTATTTCCGGCTTCTGGTTGGTCACATTCGAATTTCTGAAGACGCCCTGGAGCACGCCCAGCCCGCTTTCGGCCAATGGCGCCTCCTCATTCGTCTCCTATACTTCCCAACGAATGGCCAAACTCTCCACATATACGGCTCTGTGTACACCCTGCCGCTCCACAGAGGACTTAATTAATTTATCCTCGAATTAATATCGGCTTTTTCCACCCAGATTCATGAGATGCCGGGTTCGTCATAACCATGTGGTCGGAAGTGACTTATGTGGCTCGTTGTAGATTCGGTGTGTCGCGCTCCTGTACGCTGTGCTCCGTTCAGTTATTGTGCTCGGCTTATGAAACTCGGAGCGTCGGAGTTGGAGCAAACAAGCGGACTTAACGCGCCTAATGATTGCGCCATAAACTATTTATAAAATAAAGCATCTGCTCAAAATTTGTGTCGTTGTATATAGAGTGAGCTGCATCGTGAGTCTCACCAGAAATGTTCTTACAATTTACAGGCAACCAACAGTAGTGATTTCTGCAGCCAAGTTTCGCTAGCATTTCCAAAGACAACCGTCAGGATTAGCAGACCCCAAACCATAAATATTGGCAGCAACCTTTGTTCAATGCCCCCTAATGCATGGAATCCATTATAGGCTATTCCTTGAAGGAATTGCTCTGTCACATGACGTACATTTTTCCTCTAAATGTGGCGGGAAAACTGAATGGCTGTTTACGTCACTTATGGTCACGTAACGTCCATTTCCTCCGCTAAATTTAGCGGGGAGACTGCATTGGTGTCAAGATCACAAGACGTGAATTTTCCCGCTAAATTTAGAGAGTAACTAAATTGGTGTATAGGTCACGTGACGTGAATTTCCTTCTTAATTTAGCGAGGAAACTGAATTGAGGTACTGCCCACCAGACGTGAATTTTCCCGTTAAATTCAGTGGGGAAGGAGAGTTGGCGTATAGGTCACGTGCCGTCAATTTCCCCGAGGGGTATAGGTCACGGGACGTCCGGGGACGTTACACGACACCACTTTCCCCGCTAAATTTAGGTAAAAATGCGCGGATGGATTGACAACGGGCAAAATTTAGGGATTGGCGGGTAGCGTTAAAATCATTTCATGGTTTAAAACACCGGCTCCTGTGACGCCATTCGTCCACGCTTGGGGGCCACTTTTGATGCCCGAGTGGCGTACGCGCAGAAAGCGAAGGGGAGGAAGAGATGAAAGCGTGCGGTTACGTGAAAGTGCAGGGCTCTTATTGGAAGGATTAGTGGGTCGGCGCAGAGGTTGGCTGCCTTCGTCTCTAACCACTGTCACCTCCTAATCAGAACGAATAAGAGTGTATTCAGCCCCCCCCCACCCCCAGCATGAGTCTGGTGTTCGAGCACCGAACGCCAAGCGCCAGACCCCACTCGAGGAGTAGACGATCCTCTTGCCGCTCTGATTGGTGGTAGACAATGGCAACTAGCATTTGCTACTACCCAATAACATAACAATTGCTTCTACCCAATAACAGTTTTTTTAATATTTTTTAGAAGACGAAAAACACGCCAGTCAAAAACCTGCTGCAGGCGCCGTACAATTAATGTTGGGGGATAAGAGAAACCGCCGGAGGCGGATTCCGAGTTAGTCTCCAGCGAGGCGTTGAAGGTAGGCCTGTCTCTTCGTCTCCAGCCAGGACTGAAACTTGCGCTCCTTCATCCTCTGCGCGGCACTGCGCGTCTGTTCCTTCCCGTTCCGGGCTTTAAGGTAGCAGTTCTCCAGACGCTGGAAATATTATTTAAAAGACGTTTATCTTGGGGAGGAGGATTAATATCGCGCGCAAAAGAGATCAAGTTTTTTTCTTCAAGGATACATGAAGTGGTTTGCTCCCGAACAGATTCAAAACGATGGAGAAGTGTAAAAAAAAAAAGGATGAAATTGAAGAAAATTAAACAAGAAAGCGGAGATGATTAAAAAAAAGAGCAGGAAACGTTTACAGAAGATGATAGGAATGCTTTGGATGCAACCTGCATAGCCGAAGCAACTGGTATACCCGGAACAATATCACATCAAAATCAAATCAAAATCAAATAAAAAATCGTTTGTCATACAACCGCGTAAGAGGATGGGGCAAAGGCGACTGATTTCGCCCGGCTATAACTTTGTATTACTTACGCTGGAGCCGACGCGCCGAGTCGGTAGAACCAATCAACCAGAGCCGAAGGTGTTTTATTTGCTGCTCATCGTTTTTTTTTTTTTTTTATCACCAACTAAATTTAACAGACACAGAGGATGCACGGTGATCCTTTATTTTCTCCTGGGCGTTATTTGTTTAGCCGGTAATGGAAAATCCTCTAACAAAAAGGGCGCCGGGACGACGCAATTATTACTTTGCTTGATTTGCTCCATCGTATTGTAGCGTTGGCTGTGGGCTGCGGTCTGTCTCAAAGTAAAAGGAAGTTTAAGCCCCAACCCTCCCAGTGCAGTTCAGCAGCACAGGCACAGCAGCACACTAAAAAAAAAATATCGAAACGCCACTGCAAATAAATTTGACAGACACTAAAATAATATTTAATTGTGAATGAAATAAAACACTATATGCAAAAAACAGTTCTAATATGCCGGAGTTTTTTTATAGTTTATGCTACAGCTGAGAGATATATGCATTTTTAACTGCTTTAAATTTGTGTATTGCGTTGAAGATATATGGTGTGCACGTTTGTTTACTTGTTGTGCACGTCGTGCGATTTACCCACCAAATGCGGCCACATAAGTTTGTTTCTTCTCGACCCCTACTTAAGACGGCTCTAGCGCGACGTTTTCGTCCTCGCGCGTTCTCTGCGCGTCCTCTAGGTTTCCCTTTGAGTGGCGTGCCCCTTTTTGAGTTTCAATGCACCGAAAACGCACTTTAAAACACTTTCTCGTCGTATTAACCACGAGAATTATTTCTGGGTCGGTATTTAGTAGCTGTGAACGTTAATGATACGTTATTTGTGTACCGTAGTTTGGTCGCGCTCGTGATTGGTTATAATCGTGCGACGAAATGTGCACGTTGTTCTCTTTGTCTGATTGTCGCGTCTGCAATGAGGATCTCATTATACTATTCATGCAAGTTACAATCTTGTGCGGTGTATTACTTGTTGCTAACTCACTGTTGCGCGTGTAAGCGCGACTTAGCAACGAGTTGTGCAAGTCACACGATAATTACTCCTTCATTGTCTACAAAGTCGGCGTCTGCCTCTGTTAGCCCTAACCAGTGACATGAATACCAAGGAGATCGTAGTGCTTTGTCTTGAAGGCATTTCCGAATAATATATATAAGAAAACAATTTTGTTACTATTCTTCAGAAGGAGCCATAGGCGTTCGTTCTTTAGTGGTTTTCTCTTCGTGTATTAGCGCTCGTGAAATATGTCTGAAAAATACGAAAAGAGTATAACCCACTAATATCTGAGTAAGAACAAGAAACCATAGATTTTGGCCGATTCCTTACTGCTACTGCCTTTTACAGTCAGACGCTGCAGGGGTTCGAATGGCAGATATTACCTGCCATGTCCCGGACACGCAAGACTTCAGCGGATTTCATTAACCCAGTGAGTGGACATGGGCCCAAATTAGCATGCCAGCGGTGGCGTTCATTCCTCAGAATCCTAAGTGGTCACTTTGTTCTCGAGTTCAATTTATGAACAGCGTTGGGCAACGTTGCCATGAGCTAATCAGCACAACTCCGCTAAGTCCGTGATACCAAAGAATGTGTGAGTACAGTTTTGTGGCTGTGTCAAAGGAGAAAAAAGACTTCCTCTATTCCTGAGATTACTTAGAATTAAGAACTAAAGTTTCTAGCAGATTCGGCAAGCGCATGGTAAGTGCAAACAAATCAAAACCTGAGTTTATAACACCATTAAGACATAGTTCATAACCACATTAAGACATAGTTCACACATTTTCGTTCGAGTATGATCGGCAACGTTGCAGCCGCCTGATATTGCTTACAACGAGCGAACACAATGGTACACTGGTGCAATTTATCAGATATCCCTGAAATGCTTCCGATACGAGAATAAAGACTGGAAGTATTTTAGTATTTGCGACATCCAATCTATGACCTACCTAAAAGAAATGGACGTTCATAACGTTATCAGAATTATTGAAAACCTGCAATGAAGGAATGACGAGTAAAATGTGTGCAAAGCGGAAGCGTGCAAGGGCTAACCGGTGTTCTTTAGTCGTGAGCGGTCACTAGTAGTTGCAACGCGGTCGACCACATTCAAACGAAAATATGTGATCCAGCCTCAAAGCCGCGGCAACACTGCTAACATATCACGCCAAAGACAGTGTGCAGATATCGATGAGACGTGTTTCTTTCTTGCACGACGGTTTCTTGTCTAATTGGTTATACAAAAATTGCCTTTATACATGTTCAAAGCGTTCTTATGATTAAGGCAAACATATTTGAGACATGCTTTAAGTATATGCGGAGATAATTCTCCCATCATGTCTGTAGCGAGAACGGTATCTTCTGCACGAGGTATGAGCAGTTTGAGCGCTGCATTAAGGAAACATAAAGGTATTCGTGATAAAGGCTACCATACCTTTCTTGAAGACGAAGACGCCGAATACAGAAGAAGCATCTTGAACATGTCCCAGAAGGCGAAGTTTGGGAAATTGGTAAGTGCGAAGTAGATGAACGAACGTTCCGACTGCCAGGTCAGGAAATCGCTCAGCCTTTGTTCGCCAGACGTCCGGAGGTAACAGTCGACGACGGGCGCATCTTCGATGTCGTTGTAACAATCGATAAGTCGCTCAGTGATATCGCTGTAATCAAAATAAACTTGGAGTTATGGAATAGTTTTCCCCAAGTGTATGGCATGTACACTAAAAAGAGTCTACACACTTAAGCCGCGGGCACACCTGTTGGTACATCCTGCAAAGGACGGTCTGCTGGCATTGTCGAAGGCATGTCTCTTCGACGATAGTCCTGTCACATTGCTCATACAGAAAACTATCCGCAGGCATGTTTCAAGCATCCATACGCACGAAGAAAATTTTCTTCAAACGTGTTCGAAGCGTGTCAAGAGATAATTGTGTCATCATGTCTGCAGCGATCACCGTAAAGGTGTTCGCCCACCACCCCAAAGGTTTTCGCCCAACATCCTAGAGGTGTTCAACCAACACCCTAGAGCGTTCGCCAAACACCCCAGGTACGCTGGTGAGCACCCTGAACATGCTGGGGATTTTAACAACCCACCTAGGGACCGAAATCATTATGTCAAATATGCTCACAATAAATCAATTGCTTGAAAATTAGTAGAAAATAATAAAATGATTGGGGTTGTGTGGACATTCATATAGCGTGTAGTTGGTCAGCCATTTCAAAGTTGCGACGAGTCACTCACTGTAGATGAGCAATTTTGCCAGTGCAGTACAATCGTTAGCCTGGGATTTTTAACGTACACCACGCAGTAGTGATACACGACCGCAGGCCGGTACGATGCTCATCCAGGTCGAAATGGGCAGGGGTGGGCAGAAAATAATCAATCGTCATCACAATGTGAATTAAGCCGAATTAAGCTTAGTTGGGACAACGAAGTAGTAATAAGAATGCGAATCGCGCTTTTAAAAGACCATTTGGTTGAATGTGACCTCATAGTGATCAGAAGAGTTACCAAATTGTTAAAGAGGACAAATTACTTTAAATTAAATTGACTTTATTTCGGCCTAAATGACATTTGGTGACTCTTGTTTACTTTGTGTAATTATATTGGGAATTTGTGGGTTGTGAGCTAAGTCATACATTGTTATTGGTCTTGATTACTTCGAGTTACTTTTCATCCAGGGTACTTTAATTCGGCCTCAGTGATATTGCGAGATACTATTGCGAGATACTATCTCTGAGATACTATTGACCGATTGAACTTTAATTCGGCCTAATTGACATTTTGGCTCCTTTTTTATTACTTCGTGTCATTATACCTCAAATTGATCTATAATGACCTCAAGTGACATTATGATTACTCTTTTGATTATTTGGAGTTACTTTTAACCCTGTGGATTTGAATTCGACCGAAATGACATTGGCATGACTTTTTTTATCACTTTAAGCTTATTTTCATAGAAACTTCTTTATTATGAGCCTAATGTATATTATGATTACTCTTGTGATTATTTTGAGTTACCTTGATTCAATTGATTTGTCCTTTTTCAGAATTCGTTAGTACTCCGACGACGGAGTAGTAATAAGAATACGAATCGAGCTCTTAAAAGACCATTTGGTTGAATGTGACCTCATAGTGATCAGAAGAGTTACCAAATCGTGAAAGAGGACAAATCCATTGGGTCAAGGTATCTCAAAGTAATCACAAGAGTAATCATGATATACATTAGACTCATAATAAATAAGTTTCTTTGAAGATAAGCTTAAAGTAATTAAAAGAGTTATCCCAATATCATTTCGGTCCAATTCAAGTCCACTAGGTTAAAAGTAACTTGAAGTAATCAAAATTGTAATAATGTCACCTGATTTCACTATATCTCAATTTAAGGTATAATAACACGAAGTAATCAAAAGAGTAGCCAAAATGTCAATTAGGCCGAATTGAAGTTCATTTGGGCAATAGTAGCTCAAAGTAATGAAACACGTAATTGTAATGTCAATTTAGCTCATAATAAATAATTTTGCTAAATATTAGCGTCAAAAAATTAGAACAGTTATCGCAATATCAATGAGGCCGAATTAAAGTTCTCTGGATTAAGAGTAACTCGAAGTAATCAAGACTAATGATAATGCATGATTGAGCTCACAACCGATATTGAAGCTATAATTACACAAAGTAAACAAGGATCACCAAATGTCAGTTCAGCCGAATTAAAGTCAGTTGAATTGAAAGAAACTCAAAGTAATCAAAAGAGGATTGCTGGTCGTAATCATCACATAAAAATTCAATTCGTTGAATATTAGCTAAAAGTAATTAAAAGTCATCATAATGGCATTCAATGCGAAATTATGGCCAGTGGGTCAGACGTAGCTCGAAGTAATCAAAAAAGAAATAATAATGCCAACTTAATTCATTAGAGATCAATTGGAGCAATAATAACACGAAGTAATCAAGAGTAATCATAAATTGCAATTGTACTTATATCATCTGAACTGTGGCAATGTTAGGTCGAGTAATAAGAAAGGTTAAACAAAACATCCATTCAGTTAAAATAAATTCGAGTGCGCCACAAAAACTCTAGGTTAGAAAAAGGGAAATCAGCATTGTAATTAAGCCTCGTCAGTAGTGGGACTGGTAACTCCAAATAATCACGATAGTCACCTAATGATCAGCTGTCCCCCAAAAGATCTAATTACATAAACAATTATTCAAAGTTATCAAATGTGTAAGCCAACCACGACCACTGAAGACAATAAGTGCTTATATACAGGGTGTTTCACGAAAGGTGGGCAAATTGGATATTGCAAAAACTACGCGTTGCAACAAAAAAAGGCTTGTGTCGTTTTGGTCCTAGGCCAGGGGCCTATTTAGGAAAGTTATTAAAGGTAAGGATAATTAGATTGTTAAAATTGTTCGTGTAATTAACGGTTTTAATATTGTGTTTAAGGGCATAGTTTCATTTAGAAAATTGCTCAGCATCAACGAAAAAACATAAATCAAAAAAATGCAGAACGATAGGATGACGCCAAGCATTTTACAGCTTTTTGAAAAACCATACAAATTCGACGGGTTTTGAAGTTTCGGTTTGCAATCGGAGCGCATCTCGGCCCCGACGGCACCGCGCCCCGTGGAGAAGTAGTGCAACCAGCCTCTGCTGCGCTGCGTGGAGACCGCGAGGAAAGGTTGGTTACACGATTTCTCAACGGGGCGCGGTGCCGTCGGGGCCGAGATGCGCTCCGATTGCAAACCGAAACTTCAAAACCCGTCGAATTTGTATGGTTTTTCAAAAAGCTGTAAAATGCTTGGCGTCATCCTATCGTTCTGCATTTTTTTGATTTATGTTTTTTCGTTGATGCTGAGCAATTTTCTAAATGAAACTATGCCCTTAAACACAATATTAAAACCGTTAATTACACGAACAATTTTAACAATCTAATTATCCTTACCTTTAATAACTTTCCTAAATAGGCCCCTGGCCTAGGACCAAAACGACACAAGCCTTTTTTCGTAGCGACGAGTAGTTTTCACAATATCGAATTTGTCCACTTTTCGTGAAACACCCTGCATATTGTATATTAAATTGACTGACCCCGGGATTAAATTGGGTAGCAGAAGGATTAAATTTTGTGGCGCTTGGATTAAGTTGTGTGGCACTTGAATTAAATTGGCTGTCGCTTGGATTAAAATGAGCGGGAAAACCTGTGGATTCCCATGAGGTGAAGCGCCTGCGCATGCACACGGCCGACAGCAGCGCCACCGCAGTGACCTGGCGTCAGAAATTTAAGTTGGCGTTTGAACGCTTCTCTAGAGTCACTGACAGCTTAAGTAAGAAACGCGGGACATTTCTTATCCGGGGAACGTGCCGGGATATCTTATCAAGATATCGCTCCGTGGTCAAAAAAAGATTGCGCTATTGTCTCCATTGTCTAACCTTTGCGCTATTTAATTTTTATATATTGCGCTAACCGCCGATAAGAACGCCAAGAAATGAATCACGATCCGAAACGCGTGAAATAAACTAGCCATCATCTTTCTTGACATGTCGCTTATTATAGGCAACCTGCATTGCTGTTTGGCTAGGCGCTATCTAGCGACTAAAGCACGAAACATTGGGTATGCCTGGGATGAACGGCTGAATCGTTTCTTACGTGAGCTATTACTCTAGTGGCGCCGCTTAGCCCAGTGTCCAAAGCAAGAAATACAGGGTAGGCCAGGAAGCCGTGATTGCATAACACGTCAGTACGGAGGAAGCTACGGCAATGAGGGCCAATCGGATCGTGACTACGCATCACCGGAGTGCGCTTTTACTGCGAAAAAGTATCAGGCTTTTCGCTGCGTCATCCTTCAGTATGTGTGCGTTGCGCTCGTTTGCGTAGCGCGTATCAAAGACGTCGGCAAGCAATGTGGGGCTTATCGTTCACCCTTTGCCAAGCTACAACGAAACAGGGTATAACCATGGGCTTTAACTTTGCCGGTGCCTCCTGGCTGTTGCCAGCTGGCTGTAGAAGGCCACGGCCGCTTTCCTTACCCGGGCTCCAGCAATCCGTCCTTGACGGCATGACAGAGGGTGAGTGCCATTCTTGTAATCTGATGACGAGATCCGTATGATGCGCAGACAATCATTTGCGATCCACCGCTGAAAGCGAACAAGGCTTTTTCTAGCATCTCGCGCACATGTTGACCCTACAAGCACACACACCAATCCTTCCGGATCAATATGGGTGATAATATTTTATTTTATTTATTTCATTCACTCAGCTCAACGACTTCCTTGCGGATGTATTACATGAGCTAGAATTTGTTCAAAAGTAATGAAAAACATCTACATTGATGGCAAGTTTTCGTAAAATAGAAACGTGATTGTTTAAACAGAATAGGTATGACAGTAGACGAAGCAGGCGGCTTTATTTTGCAATGATTCGAAACTTGTGGTGGAATAGTGTTTGTGTCGATCCTAGAGGATACTTGCATGTTCCAGTTTATTAGTTATTGTGTTGACGATGATGGTGATGATTGTATCTTTCCATAGTTATTTTCATGATATGTTCGTGCGCAGTCAAAGGCAGGAACACATGCAACCAAGAACACATATACTAAAAGCTCACGTCAGTGGGGTTTTCCTTGTACAGTCGGGGACAGAAGACCCCAGGACGCGCGAGCTGTGACTGAAAGGGATTACTCTGCCATCTGCCGGTGGGTCACCTGGTTTCGCGATGACACAAAAGCGCATGCGCGTCCTACTGTGCCTGCAAACATCTGCGTTTCCCAGCGCTTCGGCGGAGCGGCGCCTAACTCGGAAACGGACGTGTGGTGCCGCCTCGGAGATAGCCCTTACTGACATGGCACCTACAAAGCAAGAAGTCACGGCAGCTCAACTGAGCGATAAGCTCAGCTGGTCATAAAGCAAGGTGCGCTGACGGCGAAATGCGGCGCAATGCGGCGCAATGCCGCAGCAATATCTCCAGTTCCGGAATATGCAGCAGACACTCGTCAGCCGCAAACGCTATCTCCGAGGTGGTACCAAGCGCCGGATTCCGAGTTAGGCCCCCCGCCGCAGAAGAGAGGGAAAACAGACATGTTTGCAGGCACACTAGGACGCGCAAGCGCTTTTGTGTAATCTCGAAACCAGGCGACCCGCCGGCAGATGCCAGAGCAATGCATTTCAGTCGCAGCTCGCGCGTCCTGGGGATTTTTGTCCCCGACTGTACATGACTGGATACGTGAACACGTACAGAAACACGACGAACACAATGCCGTTCCGGATTTAACGCTATTTGTTTGGTCCCATCTTCTCGTTGCGACTGCAGTGTCCTAACTAAAACAATTACACCATCTTCCCGAGGGGAACCATGGGGTGATGCGGAGCATCGCGGATCGTTATTAACGGTGTTAGTAACGGTGTTAGTAACGTTGTTAGTAACGTTGTTAACTTGCGTGTTATTACGTTGTTAACTTGCGTTGGTTACCACACATCGCGTGAACGTTGTTGGAAACTCCGCGATGCTCCGCATCACCCCATGGTTCCCCTCGCGAAGATGGTGTAATTTTTTGTCTTCAGTGGACGTAGCGTTGCTGTTAGTTTGTGGGGTGGTGCTGACGCTTGCTTGCGCCAACCCACTAACTGACGGGACTGTTGCTTCCATCACACTTCATCGGAAGAACGGAGTGAAGTGGAGTCAACGGCGCTGAACTGAACGCGCGCAGCGCGCTACCGCTGCTTATATTCACACTTGAAGGAGAGGAGACTAGAGGAGGAGAGTTGCGCATGCGCGCGCGGTGTGAGTAGAAGCGAACGCATGCGAAGTGCACGCAGCTGGTAGAGAGAGAGAGCGGAGAGAGTAACGCGCAGCTGTTGGAGAGAGGAAAGGAGGAGAGTTGCGCATGCGTAGTGTGAGTGCGGACTACGACGCCGCGGGACATAGACCCGAGCAAGAGATGCTCCGCATCTAAAACACGTCAAATAAGGTGATCACGTGAAAAGTGGATTGCCACTGACTGCCAATCTACCAAAACAATGTGCTTAGTGACTGTGAAATGTCCTCAAACAAAGGATAGTTTCTTCCTCTGTTTGAATCCTCCTCGTATTTTCTTTATGTCACGTCATTTCGTCTCTCAAAAGAAAAAGAAAATTCTCGAAGACTAACGAAAAAAAAAACAACATCGTCAGGCTTATGCCACGCTGCAAGAAGAGAGAGGCGTGTGAACTGCGAAGCCTCCCCACGGAGCAAGTGCGTCCCAGATTCGCCGATACATTTCACAGACGCCGTGCGATGGTGCACAATGACAGGAGCTTGATGAAGCGTCTATATTCGCTCACACGTTTGCAGGGCCGCGTAAAGGTCGCTCGGAGCCCCAATTCGACAGCCTGTAGATGCGCGAAGCCCTTGTGGAACTCTGACCTCTATTCTGGCCTTTTTCCGACGCGTCTCTGTTCTACAATCGAGGCTTAGACATTCCGCCAAATACAATAAAGGTGAGACGACACCAATACGCGGTTTCTACCTTGCTACGCAGCTACCGTTCCCCGGATCAATATTTATATTCAAAACAATTTATAAATTATTCCTTCAATGTGGTCTTGAAAGAATTCTGATAAAGATATGGCGACGATTTCTCGTAGATATTGCGTATATTTGGTCTCGCAAACATACTGTTAAACCACAGACCGGACGTCTAACAGACGTCCGGCCTGTGGTCCGACGTCAAACGGCCACGGGCGCGTTTGACGTCGGACGTCAAACGCGCCCGTGGCCAAATCGTTATCGTGCTTGGCTCCCACACAAAGGGCTGGGGTTTTGTTCCTGGGAGCGGACGTACCTTTTTGTGATACTGTGAATGCAGCGTTCTTATAAATTCGAGAACACTGTTGCTTGTTCGAGGTCCGAACGTTCAACGCGCCGAGCCTTCTACTCCAATCGTCCCAGAAGCCCACGCGTGTTCAAAAAGGGCTCCTCCGCATGGCGAGCCACGGTCAAACTCTAAGACAAAAGGAGGAAAGAGGTAGCAACGGCGCGTTTTCCTCCCTTCTACTGACGCGCCCCCAAGCGGACACAGGAAGAAGGGAGGAACGAGACGTTTCTCTCCTTCTCCAGTCAGACGGGAGAAAGGTTCCGCCCTCCCGCCTGATCTTCTTTCGGGTTCGTTTTTCGAGCACGTCGCGCGCATTGTTTAATAAATATTGTTGAGTAAATTGTGATTCAGCGGCAGCGAAGGCCGCCTGTAATTCCGTCTCCCAGTCGAAACGTGCGGAACATTTCGGTTGCACTGATGTATTTACCACTCATTTTATCATCCGAGAAAACGAAGCCGTTAGAAACAGCGAAGTTGCGGAGCAGTGCCAGCAGCGCTACGTAAACTAGGCTAATATGGCCGCCACCGGATTGCGGAACGACATGTTTACGTTGACGTTATGGTAACCACAGAAACTGCGTTCATGACAGGCAGGTTATGCTGCCCGGTGCTTTCTGTGCCAAGTTCGGTTCTATTTTCCGATGCCGAGTGCCATCTGACAATCAACGTGGTTCTGTATTTCTGCGTGTCAGCAACATAGCAGCCACATCGCAATGGCAGTGTTGTGTGTTGTGAACGGAAGAATGGAATTGTCGCCGATGTGACCGTGTGTTCGCGTATCAGTTGTATAGCAACAAAATGAGATGACGTAAACTGCCTGGCATTGATGCCGCTAGTCGGGTCGTGATCGGAGAGGGCGGGGCGTCGCAGGTTGACATGCCGCTTTACATTAAATAGTTTTAAGACCGCTTCAGGAATTACGGTGCAATCAATCGACCTGCGGATAGACATGTTGAAACCTAGTCTGAACTAAAGCCTCCTTATACGGAAAATTAGCGACATCCTTCGAAGAATGCCGCCTTCTATCTTGGGCCATACCAGGCGGCGTTACAGTCGACGCGCAGGGGTAAAAAAGGAAATCATAAAGATAAAAGGTGTGCACGTCACAGGAGGAGGGAGAAGGAATGCCAATGCTGTCCAAGTGCAGTGCATGCTATGAGCTCATGTCGCCAATCAAATAACGCCAACTGTGCAACGTAACGGCTTTCATCGTCTTTCGTTGAACACAGTCTTCGAGGCTAGTAGACCGTGACAGTGTGCTTTTAGCCTGTGTGTATGTATTTGCGTGTCCCCACCCAGGCGGCGCTACAGTCGAAGCGGGTGTAAAAAAGCAAAACATAAAGATAAAAGGTGTGCGCGTCAGAGGAGGAGGGAGAAGATGTCGCTACCTTTTTTATTCAGGGCCATTAGTCTGTACCGTAGGTCTTATCGTACAGCGGCCAATGTGATTGCCGTCTGCGATATCATGTTGTCTCCAACACGAGAGCAATTGCGCTTTCTGAAAAGGACTGAACAGTAGGGAAATATGACGGAAAGTACGTATATTTCAGTTTGGAATTTTATCATTAAAGAAAGATAATAGGCAAGATCGAAAATAAATAACAGGTATCCTTTATTTTGTTGTTGAAATATACTACGGTTCCCGGAGAAACTTCTGTACAAGTGGTCCGCTAGGATGAGCGCTAGGAGTTTTGGAGGTCACCACTGCGCAGCTCCGTACACTTAACACCTGCCGCAAGTTTACTGCATTCAAGTTGATCGAAAAGCGATTTCCCTGCCCGTCAAGCATCGTTTCCAATTGAGTGAATACCCCTTCAGCAGATATCAGTTAAAGATAAAAGTTGCAGCCGCAAGCAAATAGTACAAATAGAAAACAAATACTACAACAGAAAAACTGGCTACGACGTGCCATGCGAGGTAGCAAACACATGGCCTGGAACAACAGTGGAGCGGATTTTTTTTTTTTTACTTGTTTCCCAAGAACTACGGCATGAGCGTTTACTTTTTACTAAATGATTCAACCCATGAGCCGTTCAAAATAATCTCAGAGGTACGACATTACTGGAAAAAAAAAAATCAACATGCTGGAGACATTATGTATTGCTTAGGTGGTCACCTAAAATATTAATACCTTCAAAAAAAAATATAAAAGGGAGAAACGCAGAGCTCGGAAGTATAAATCGGGTTAGTGTGCTGTTGTATTAATGTTTGTATGCGCCGTGTAAGTGCATGCGTTGAATCGATATGTTCCGCTGATGCTTGTATTATGCGTAATGGATCTAGATGTGTGTACAATAAAGGTGAACCAAGGGCGATCGAAGCGCAATGGCGGGATGAGCAAATAAAAATATATTTTAGCACATGATTTGGGCGGCACCTAGCGCCCCCTAGCCTAGCTACTTGCAAGTACTCTCCTTGACCCTGCCATCTGGTGGCAAGCGATTTAACCTGGCTTCACGCTTCGCAATAACTGCTGGTTACCGTGCAACAATGAGCCAAGTAGGCTGCTTTAAATTTGATCTCTTGAGAGCGGCTTTTGGTTTCGCGAATGATGTACCACTCTGCCGTGACCTGCCGTTGACGAAGAAATTGTGGCTCGAAGAATAGCAAGGTAAGACGTAAAGTGTGCGAAGTAACTGGGTATCGGTTGTGTCCGTTTAACATCGCAGTGATGACGACGAGAAGATTGGACGACTGCTTTAGAAACGCAAGTTTCTTTACCTGCGGCAGGAACCTGGCTTCGGAAAGAAATACAGTTTGCGGAAAGCTCGTGTCGCGCTTTTATTTACTGCTCCCCTCGACCCGTACAATAGACGTAGCGTCCTCATTAAGCCTTATTGTGCTCGATTTGATCGATTCGGGGCCGTCATAATGCGATGCAGGCGACGGAGGAACTTTGCTCTCTGCTTTCAGGACCAAAGTTTCTACCTTTCTGAAAGAACATAGGTTACAAGAGCGTTCTTCCCTTTAGGGAGGACTATAGAGACACTCTTTTCTAAGAGTGAAGTGTTGCCCCAGAGCTCGGCCCTGCTGTTACGCCGCCATCGACACCTGCGGCACTAGCATTTTTCTATTGTGTTTGGGACACGAGTTCCCCCCTTTAAACGTTTAGTTCCCTTCAGTCCTTCGTCTCCTCATTAATTGTTACTCTTGACAATATTATGCGTAGCCCTCCACTCTTTTTCCTTAAGTAGAGCCAACGCTGAAGAGGATTCGGGTGAAGGGAAAGAAACCGCCACTAAGGGCGAGCTGAAACCTTCCTGGGAAGTACTCGTCCTGGTATAGACCCCTTTTGAAGGTCAGGCGCCTAGTATTAAAAGGTCGAAACCGCTTAACAATGGCAGAACAACTGGCACCGTGACTAAAGTTGAAATTTGGGGTAGTTGGAATACAAACATAATAAAAACAAAAACAGAGCGTGAAGTAAAAGTTGGTTACCTTTTACTTTGTCCTCATCTTCGCGCTGTTCTGTTTTTAATATGACATTATGAAACGTACAAATTATTCTATAAAACAGCAAACGTCGTAGCGCGACCAACGCTGGGAACCGAAGAGCCAATCAAACAGCGTCAAAAGTGCCACGTCACTGCGCGCATCATCCTTTGATTTTGTAGCTGTACTTTTGCCTTCTAGTATAACCAAACGCCTAAAGCAGTGGTTCTCTAATGGGGGTCCGCGGACCCTTTGGGGTCCGCGAAGGCATTGTAGGGGTCCGTGAAGCCCTGTCTAATCAGTCAAACCCAACAATAAAAGTTGCATCTTTCTTTTAGGTTAAGAAGAAATGTTCCAATTATCTGGTGAGTCTTCTCGTGTGTATATCAATGAGAGAAGTCTCTTTCACATTCTCTCTTAGTTATATCCATTTATTAAATCATTATAAAAATTAAACACTAAATTTTCCTTCCCCCTCATCACAAACAGGGTCCTCCTTCATCTCCGCCGACCCAAAAGGGGTCAGCGAGACCTCAGTGGCTGAGAACCACTGGCCTAAAGTATGCCGTGACGTTGCGGTTTTAGTCCGCCATTGCGCAGACGTTCCACAGCTGCCAACAGAGGGCACTCTTCTGAAAGGAGTCTATTGTTAACGTACAAACAATATATCACTTCTAATGTGCCGGGCCGCGGCGCGCAGCGACCGGTCATGAAAACTGAGTTAGCTTTGGGGACAAGATTATTAAATCTGAATCGTCTCGAGGATTGATTCCACGAAGTAAATGGGCTGCGAAAAAGATACGACTTTGTTCAGTGGGAGTTTGCTCTACGAGCGTTGTCGGAACATCAGAGTTTGACATTATGAATAAGAGCTAACGCGAGCACTGGATGCTCATTTGAGTAGCACAGCGTGCTCCACGCTGCGCATGCGCGTCGTCACCATGTGCCAATCCAAGGCCACAATTTGGGCTCAACGCACGTGCGGTGTGAAACACGCAACGCTAACGCAAACGCAGACTGCTTGCGTTCACTCGTATACGCAATGCTAAAACTCACTATCGGCTGTGGCACTGCGCGCGAAACGAAAAATTCGGCCGAGCGAAGTTCGTCAGCTGTTCGCCGCAAATAGGCCAATCCAATGATCACTTTCGGCGCTCTGTCATCTTCCTGGGCTATATAATGCGCATTTTGCGCGTTCACAGTAGTTCCCTTCTGCGTAATAGTGGAAATGACGCATGCGTATAGAGACCAGTAACTGGATATCTTTCGCCGGGAAGATAAGCACTGGAAAGGTTTACCGACCAAGTTTAATCGTCTGCCCCGTGGAAAACTGTGAAAATCTTGCACAATGGCGAATACGTCGATAAGAATTAAATCTGAAACCGCGACGGCATGAACGAGAAGGTAGTTACTCAACCACAAAAAAAGTGTAGGACGCAATGTATTTGTGACTTCAGCGCTGTTTAAATGGCTCGTATGTTTAAACATTGGCGACGCCTTGACGCATATGTGCGAGCGTCATTAAATAGTTATCCGCTGGGTGGTTATCTTGAAACTTTTCTCGGCTGCGTTTTCCTTAAGGTGTTTTCACACGACAGACCAGTCCGCGGACCGATTGGTTACGTGATGCGATGCACGCGGTCGCCTGGCTGAAGGGAGCATTGAAACGATAGACCGCAAGGGCAGACGACGGAGACGGCGGACATGCTTAACTCTCAGCGCCTTCTCTCCGCCAAAGGTTAGCGGTGCACTGTTTTGAGGCTAGTTGTCAAGATGGCAGTCGAACGCAAGCGGCGTTTGTACTCGTTGGGCCAGGCGTTGTCAACTGACAAGAAAGAAGACTCGCGCCCTCGAAAAGGTCCTGTTCGATGAAAACCTAAATATTCAGAAAATATCAAGGCATGCATAATGAACTCTACAAGGAACTGTTGATTTCTGACCAGGACGAGTACCGCCGGCTGTTGCGCATAATCACGCGACAAGAAAGCGTGATGCGGCGACCGATTTCGCCAGCAACGAGACTGCAAGTTACGCGGCGCTTCCTCGCCACCGGTAAATAATGCTGCTGATTTGAATAACACGCTCGCAGGTTGGTTGCCAGACCCAGAGTCAGCCAGGCCTAGCTTCTTCGATTATTTCGAAAGCGCTGTGGTCCGCTGCCAGAATCCACGAAGGAAAATGTTCTTGGCGTTGACCCGCTGCTCGGCTCGCTGCCCGGCAACGGAACAGGCAAGCCGATGACGCGAGATAGCGGGATACGCGGACCGCGGGCCAACAGAAAGGTTTGGTCCGCCGTGTGGATGCACCTGTAATTGTGATTCTTGTACAAGGTCACTGTCTGTCCAGCCACTGCAGCTACTGCAGCTCTGAACGTTTCAACGTGTTGCGTCACTTCAGTTGTGGCTAGTGCGAGAAACAGTTGTCATGTGGACCAAAAACGTAGCGTGCAGTGCTTCGTTTCTTGTGGTGTGAGGGTCTGTCTAGTGTTGATAATTTGTGAAAATAATAATAATAATAATAATAATAATAATAATAATAATAATAATAATAATAATAATAATAATCATGATAATAGTAATAAAAATAGTTAATGGCGAGCTGTAATATAATAATAATAATAATAATAATAATAATAATAATAATAACAATAATAATAATAATAATAATGTTTATTTACGCATGTAGTTCACTTGATAGTGAGGCGGGTCTGTCAAAGCCAGACAATAGGCTTGTTGGACAAGACCCTACAGTTTGTGATAAAAAAGCGTCCCCACGCACGTAAACTTCCAAGCTCAACATACATCACAATATAAACGATGATGGTCACACAAACACATGCACATACACAGCACAGTCAAAACGTTGCACTTTTACATCGGAGCACTTGCTTCAGTTTTTTTAGTGAGTCCACAGTGTAAACATCGTCCGGTAGGCTATTAAATATATAGGGAACATAAAAATTTCGAATCCTTTTTCTGTATTTTGTCACAACAAAAGGCATTTCATAGCGCTCGGTGTGTCGAAGCGATCTAGATACGACATGGGGTACTTTGAAATTATCACACCAGAAGTGTTTCAATACAACGGTTTGAACCAATAAGGAGTGGAACAATGGCAAGCCCAAGACTGCTATGATCTCTTCTTCAGTTTGCGATATGGAATCATAAACAATGCTTTTAAATATTCCTTTTAAGACTGAGTCAATTTTTTGACCCCATCGTCCTGGGCTGTGACCAAAAATAGTTATTCCGTAACGCAAACCGCTGTATGCCAAGGCGTGAGCTATTGTCTTTTTCGTTGAATAAGGTATTAAAGATCTGGTATTATACAGTAAACAAGATACATTTCTCAGTCGTTTACAAAGTTTTGACAGATGGGAATTCCACGACAAATCACTTTCAAATTGAATTCCTAAATATTTAACTTGATCTACATAAGATATAGGACAACAGTTACAAGATATACAAAGAGAGGTATGCATATATATAGGATGATTGGGCGTTAATATCTTAAGAGGATTACGAAAGCAGACAAGCTGAGTTTTAGATGCATTTATCGTCAGACAATTTGTCTTAAACCAGTCATGAAGTTGACAAGTGTCCTCTTGGAGTAAAGCGATTGCTACAGGATAATCAAGATGTTTTGAAAGCAACACTGTGTCATCCGCATATTGGAACAATTTACATGTTGAAACTGAGTTGGACATATCGTTTACAAAAATGTTAAAAAGAAGTGGTGACAAAATAGAACCTTGGGGAACCCCAGCTTTTAAGGTAACTCGGGAGCTTCGACTACTACCTACAGAAACTAGCTGTGTCCTCTCAGTTAAAGCGTTCCGGAGAAGAGAAAGGAATGGGCCACGGAATCCAATGTTTTGCAATTTTGTTAGTAAAATCTTGTGACTCACTGTATCGAACGCCTTTGCTACATCAATAAAAAGCGCACAAGCAACCTAATGCCTCTCGAAGGCTAGATCCAATACATCTGCAAAATCTTCTAAAAGTGGTTGTGTCCCACGTCCGTTGAAAACCCATATTGACTGGGCGACAAAACATTAAAGCGATCAAGAAAGGCCGTCATAGTTTGGAAAATATGTTTTTCTAAGATTTGGACAATACAAGGCAAAATGGAAATTGGTCGATAATTGTCAAGTTTTTTATGCTCTCCCCCCTTAAATACGGGCTTCACTAGCGCACTTTTCAAATCAACCGGGATCATCCCGGAGGAAATGAAACCATTTAACATGTGAAGGAGCACAAGTTTTATAGAATCATAATTTCGGCGCAGATCATTTGCACTGATGCCATCGATACCAGGCGCCTTGTTAGTTTTGAAACTTAAAAACGAAGTGCGTAGATCAAGTTCAGACATTTCAGGAAGGAATGCCGAGGAAACATTTGAATCAAGAAAATTCGCTGTGAACATAGTATCATCACGAGCTACTCCAGAAAATGTAGCGAAGAACTTATTGAAATCCTCTACTAGTTTTGTCGTATTGTTACCGAACACTTTCTCTAGGGAGGCATCGATAGATCTCTTTACACCCGTGCCTCGTAATTGATTTATCAAACTCCAAGTCACTGACATATTTGACCTTGCTTTAAAAAAATTTATTTCGAAAGTATTTTCTTTTTGCTGATCGAATAAGCGCGGTTACACGATTTCGCATACTACGGAATTCTTTTTTTCAAGTTGGTATTGGTTGGAGATCGCCGACATCTAGAGTAGTATTAGTTGATACACGATTGAACCAGAAATCAACAAGTCAACAAGGGGGGGCGGGGCCAGCCCCCCTTGTTTACTTCCGGTTCAATCGTGTATCAACCATTCACAGGGACGCAGGGCGGGGCTTCTTCCCTCTCTCCCATCTCAGGGACCAATGACAGTGCATGGGCGTTGGCCAGTGACCAATCGAAGCTCGCCGGGGTCCCGCCCACCAGGTGGGCGGTATGTGAGGTCACGTACCTCAAACCGCAGACCTCAAACCACAGACCGCAAACCACAAACCGCAGACCTCAAACCGCAAACCACAAACCTCA
The DNA here is from genome assembly GCA_013358835.2 of Ixodes persulcatus. Lineage (NCBI taxonomy): Eukaryota > Metazoa > Arthropoda > Arachnida > Ixodida > Ixodidae > Ixodes > Ixodes persulcatus. The sequence continues at coordinate 140,729 of JABSTQ010009708.1, forward strand.
AACCACAAGTGTGGTTGACCAGGTGTTGACAGCTGCGGTCATCATCTGATAACAACCACATGATGTCACATAGGGTCCGAACTTCGTTCGACAGAGGCCGCTCACGTGATGTCGCACAGGGTTTGTGCTGCATCCGAAAGAGGGCGCTCACATGATGTCACACAGGGTTCGTGCTGCATTTAACAGAGGGCGCTGCGCTTTGGTCACGTGACGGACACGTGTTTTGAATTTGAATCGCTGCGCGGTAAATGCCCCTTTTTGTTCGATAAAAAGGCTTCGTGGGCGACGGGGATTCGACCGTGCTCAGCAGCCCAACACTCTACCGTCTGAGCTATGAACACAACGCTTCTTGGACGACTTCATTCGTCCTAGTATTTCCTACGGCGAGCGCGCAATTCAGATCAGGTGTTAGATCTGTCGCAACGCTTGAATTTTGTAACGGAATTGCTGAGTCATTCACCGGAGGGCGCTACAGGGATGACAGAAAAGTTCAGGATTATTGAGTCATCTGTCAGGCGGGAAAATGCACTGTCACGATGACGACACAGATATGTCGCCGTGAGATTAGTGACGAGAAATGCATTGTCGCGTGTTTTCCCGGTGGGTCATGTGACCAACGTCACCTGATATTTGAATCGCTGCGCAGTTGACACCTCGGTTCATAGATGGCGCGTGTCTTTTGTTGCTAAGCGTCTTTGTTGTTAGGGCATGAGTGACATCTTGCGTCGTGGGTCTGACGGACTCGTCACCTCGGGAATGGCTTTCGCAATCTGGGTGAAAAAAACAAAAAACAACCCTACACGGAATTTTAACGCGTCATTGCTCCAGGTCATGTGACGAAGCCTATCTATACAATTCCGTCATGCAGGAAGAAATCTAGACAGGTTTCGTATATGTCTCGAGAGCTCGGAATGTGATTTTATTTTTTTTCATATGCGAATGAAATACATTGTTTCGACGCTCCGCTCGGTCGCTTTTGTTTATTCAGCTGTCGCGTGGGGGCTCGGAACGTCACTTGTGCGTCGGAGGTCGGTCTGACATTTGTAATGCGGTTAAAAACAGGATGCTTCATTGAGGCAGGTCATGTGACCATGGTCGTGTGACGTTGCTCGTCTTCCTATCACGTGATTTCGCGCGCGCGCGATTCAATCGGTGTTCACGGACTCGTAGCCTCGTGGCGCCCCCCCCTTAGCTGTTGCATTTGGGGTCTTCGAGCCGCTGGATTTTGGCGTCATGTGACGGTCCCAAATAGCAGGAGCTGGGTCCCGCTACATTGGGGTTGAGGTGACTGTAGAATTTTGAAGCTCGCGGACCGTGATTAATGTTGATCCTGCGTAAAGCTTTAAAGTGGCCCTGTTAAAATTTGGGGCCAGCTCGCAAAAACTTTGCAAAGACCCAGCGAATTTCGGGAATAGGCGCAATCTTGTGTTCAGACTGTGAAGTGGTCCTCGTTCAAATTGGGTGCCACCTGATGGTAAAAGCTTCGACTCGCTATAAGCTTCGGATGTCATGTGACGGTCCAATTGGCAACAGTCGCGGTCCCGCTAATTTGGGGGGTGAGGTGACGCTAAAACTTTGAAGCTGGCGGACCGTGTTAAATTTTGGTCCAGCGTAAAGCTTTGAAGTGGACCTGCTAAACGTTGGGGCAAAGTCTTGAAACTCACAGACCGTGCTGGACCCAGTGATTTGTTTTCGAATAAACACCATCTCTCGTTAGAACTTTGAAGTACTCATCGCCAAAAATTGCTGACATCTGGTGGTGAAAGCTTCGACCCACTAAATTTGGGGCGTCGTCTGAAGATTCTCTTAGCACAGCTGGATACCGCTAAAGTGTTTTTTTTTGTTTTTTTTTTGCTGGAGCGACGGTAAAACTGAAGTTCGCAGGCCGTGCTACATCTTGGCCCAGCGTAAAGCATTGAAGTTGCTATCCCGCGCGCTTAGCACACATGGTCAGCTGTATCCACTTAATTTTGAGGGGTGACGGTAAAAATTCGAAGCTCACGAACCGTGCCAAGTTGAGACCAAAGCGTAAAGTTTTGACGTGGCACTGACATATTTTGGGAGCTGACCCCAGCGCGTAAATTTCTGAAGTGGCCCTAATAAACATTCGAGCCCAGCGCGTAACACTTTGCACAGTCCCAACCAAATGTGGTATACCCGACACCTAGCGTAAAAACTTTGAACTGGTCGAAGATTATTTTAAACTTCAATTAGATGAAGTTAGCGTTTCCTCTTCTCGATTTCGCGCGCACACAGTTTAAATTCGGGATTTAGGCATATGAGTTGTCACCTCCGTTCACAGATGGTGCGCGTTTTTGTTGCTAAGCGTCTTTGTTGTTAGGACATCAGCGATATCTGGCGGCGTGGGTGTGACCTTGCGACATCTGTTGCTGAAAAGTTAAATTGATCGTATTCCGAAGGCGTGCTCATCCGTATTTTTGTGCGCGAGCAAGTCCGGGCTTTGTGCGTATGAGTTGCCGATTCCGTTTGTAGATGGCGCGCACCTGAATCTCTTTCAGCTGACGTGAACTTTTACCATTATCACGCGAAATCTCTCGCTAATTTTAGCGCCAGATTGGTAGATGGCGTCAACTCTATCGCGCGCGCGCGACATCTCTCGCTAATTTAGCGTCATCTGCAGCTGCTGAACGGAGCAGTGTTGAAAAAGGACCGGAGCGTGGTCGCATCCATACGCGCTAAAGACGAGACAGATATGGTGTTTCATATTTTTATTCTCGTACGCTCTAAAAACACCACACTTCTAAATGCAGATCCGGTGTTCATTTTTTTTCTTTTCACTCTACGCAACAAAGAAACCATTGGAAACGCTTTACACAAAAAAATGTCACACAAGCTGTTTCAAGATACAACCGAGGCAAAGAAGTTGTGAAATGACATCTGAGGAGCAGCGCGCGATAGGATCCTCGCATCTCAGATAACTCCTTGACGTTGTCGCTCACCTCCAGAATGTATCCCGTCGGAGCGTCATCTGGAACGTCATCAATGTTCAGGCAGGCAATATCGTCTTTCGTCATCCACTCAAAGTCCGACACGGGCAGGGCTTCTCTCATTGTCGCCGCGTACAGACCGTTTACGTCCAAGTCCAAAATCTGAGACGGTTCGAACTGCGGGTTAAACGTATCCGTTCCCGGAATATTTGCGACAGCATGGCGGGTTGTGCATTGGGTATTCCCTCCGCGAGTACCCTGTTCTATCATGAGATAGGTGTCAGGATCGTCAATTAGCTGCAGTCTTACTTTCGACTGTTTCAGCGAACACGACAAGCTTAGGGACGGTAACGATACGAAATGTAAAGCCTCAATTTCGTACGTCTCCAGCGTCTAAAGTTTTTGAAAACATCGGCCAGTAGGAGGCAGTCCGTCTTTAGGTAAAGGTCGCTGTATTCTCCAAGGTTCTTCAAACCAAAGGTATCGAAAACGACCTGTGCATGTTGGTAGTTCTCCTCACACACACACACCCCGTTCCCAGTCAACTTGTTAAAAAAAAAAAAAAGGCCTCTTGTGTCGGGAGGCTTTGACCCTCGTAACTCTCGAGGCTTGTAATAAAATTATAACAAAACACTCTTTTGCGGGCAGGGAGGTCGACGTGTTCGGGAAAGGACTGTCGAAGGCAACAAAAACGCTCTGTGGCCTTAGGGTGGAGATTTTGCACGAGCGTCTCCAGGCTTGGATTAAGAAATGCGAGGCTGTCAATAAAGCGACGGTTGCCTATCTCTAACAATTGAAAATTCTGGCACGAGCTTCGGCGAGTACGTTAATATCCTTGGACTCGAACAAATTAAAGGAGCTGTGCAACAATTTCAGGGCTTTGCTTAAATAATTGTGGAAGTTGATGCCTGACACTTCTGCAGTGAACTACAGAAAACGGATTTTGCCTGGATACCCTAGTTTTTATTTAAATAAATGAAAAAGATCCAGGTTTTTGCCGCCTCTCAACTCGTACATCGTCTTCCGGGTCACGTGCGCAGTGACGTCACTCGAGTAGGCGCGGGGTTCCGGTAAATTCCTCTCTCTAACGCCATCAGTGAGCGGCGAGAACTCATCCGCTCACGACCACGTGACCGCGTCGTGTTTCGACACGCGATCAACATGGCCACCGGCTGCTGGAGAGGAGAGCTCAACGAGGTCGAGCTCCAGATGCTGGAGTACAGCGAATCACTGGGGCTCGTTCCATACGCGGCTCCTCGTGCTAGCCGCTGACGCTGCTCGAGCTGACGGTTTTGTTCACCTCGGGTAGATGGCGCCACTAAAACACTGTATGGATAATAAACATTTTTGTCAATGATACTACGTTTTTGAAGCATTTATGTTGTTGGGACGACAATATTTATGGAAAAAATACCCTTTATCGAGCAGGTATTTGCAGAACTTGCTATTTTTTTTTACAACTACCCGAGTGACGTCACGCCGCGTGTTTCCGATGACGGCCGCTCGCGGCTGCAGGTCGGGGGATATTCTAATTTTTACCTCGCGATTACACGGCGAAATCGCAACATTTCGATGAAAGGAGGTGTGTTTTCTGTCATTTGTGACAAGGTGAACAATATCAAAAGCAGAAGATGCCAATTCTTTCAACGTTAAAATCGTTGCACAGCTCCTTTAAGATTGCCTAGAAAGAAACTGAGGTCGTAGGAATGGTTATGCGCTATGAGTGGAACGGTATGTTTGTTGATTCGATGGTTTAGAATACACTGGGAAGCAAAGCGCCCGCCGAGACTCTTCCGTCATGTGGTCGTGGTCATGAGTTTTCATTTTCTTGCTAAAGCTTTCGTCGCAAATGACACAGCGGGAAGAGTCCGAGTGGGAAGCCTTGTTTTCTTGAGTCATTTCAAGAGGCACTTCACTCGACCTAATCAATCGGGGTATTTCCTTCGCTAGAATGTTGAGAATCAAAATGAATCTTTCTACACAGTCGGGTCCGCGATAGAGGTATTCCCCAACAATGGACGAATCTTTTGAGCGGATGACGAGAAGACGGAAAGAGCTGGGGACGTGATTCTCGTAAACATTGCCCGTCGACTGAGTCGGTTCCAGAATTGCGCTTCAAAGTCGTAAACGCAATAAAAGGGGAACTCTTCCGCGACATGCGTGTTCCGACGAAAGTACACAGTTCGTCATCCTTGTTTGGGAAGACGGTTTTGCCCGACTTCTTGTCCCTGCACCTTGAGAGATGGTCAGATAGAGTCTGTGGAAAGGTGACGGAGAAGGTTTTCGGAAACAGGTACTTGCACATATGTTCACGATACGAGGATGCTCTTCCTCTGTAAGCCCCGTTTGCAGGACGCAAAACGGCGAGCACCGCAAACAACAAAGCACATATCCCGTTCAGATTCGTGAAGACACTCACTGACACTGACGAGGCATTGCTTTGAGGCAAGTTGCTTCGGCAGAGAAAAAATGTCCGCAACCAACGTTCGGAGGAAGGAATCGTCCCAAACTAAGAGTACAAATTTTGATCCCGACAAGAAAGAATCCCGAGCCTTGTTCCTGATAATGCTCCAATCGGGCAGCTATTTCAGTGCAAACTCGCTGAATCGAACTACTGATATTACCGTCCACAAATGCGGTTTGGACCTGCTCACACGCGTCGCAACAGTGCGGTTTATTTCGACGCCCGAACGTATATCGTCAAACCACAATGTTTACCCAACGAAGGATAACCGATAAAAAGAAAAAGCGGATACTCCCCAAGCTCGGAGCTGACCGCAACATGTCTAGACTTCTTCCTGTTAGGTACGTACGAGAGATCCGCTTTTTCTTTTTATCGGTTATCCTTCGTTGGTTAAACATTGTGGTTTGACGGTATACGTTCGGGCGTCGAAATAAACCGCACTGTTGCGACGCGTGTGAGCCCCAAATTTTAACAGGGCCACTTTAAAGCTTTACGCAGGATCAACATTAATCACGGTCCGCGAGCTTCAAAATTCTACAGTCACCTCAACCCTAATGTAGCGGGACCCAGCTCCTGCTATTTGGGACCGTCACATGACGCCAAAATCCAGCGGCTCGAAGACCCCAAATGCAACAGCTAAGGGGGGGCGCCACGAGGCTACGAGTCCGTGAACACCGATTGAATCGCGCGCGCGCGAAATCACGTGATAGGAAGACGAGCAACGTCACACGACCATGGTCACATGACCTGCCTCAATGAAGCATCCTGTTTTTAACCGCATTACAAATGTCAGACCGACCTCCGACGCACAAGTGACGTTCCGAGCCCCCACGCGACAGCTGAATAAACAAAAGCGACCGAGCGGAGCGTCGAAACAATGTATTTTATTCGCATATGAAAAGAATAAAATCACATTCCGAGCTCTCGAGACATATACGAAACCTGTCTAGATTTCTTCCTGCATGACGGAATTGTATAGATAGGCTTCGTCACATGACCTGGAGCAATGACGCGTTCAAATTCCGTGTAGGGTTGTTTTTTTGTTTTTTTTCACCCAGATTACGAAAGCCATTCCCGAGGTGACGAGTCCGTCAGACCCACGACGCAAGATGTCACTCATGCCCTAACAACAAAGACGCTTAGCAACAAAAGACACGCGCCATCTATGAACCGAGGTGTCAACTGCGCAGCGATTCAAATATCAGGTGACGTTGGTCACATGACCCACCGGGAATACACGCGACAATGCATTTCTCGTCACTAATCTCACGGCGACTTATCTGTGTCGTCATCGTGACAGTGCATTTTCCCGCCTGACAGATGACTCAATAATCCTGAACTCTTCTGTCATCCCTGTAGCGCCCTCCGGTGAATGACTCAGCAATTCCGTTACAAAATTCAAGCGTTGCGACAGCTCTTACACGTGATCTGAATTGCGCGCTCGCCGTACGAAATACTAGGACGAATGAAGTCGTCCAAGGAGCGTTGTGTTCATAGCTCAGACGGTAGAGTGTTGGGCTTCTGAGCAGGAGGTCGCGCGGTCGAATCCCCGTCGCCCGCGAAGCCTTTTTTATCGAATAAAGGGGCATTTACCGCGCAGCGATTCAAATTCAAAACACGTGTCCGTCATGTGACCGGAGCGCAGCGCCCTCTGTTAAATGCAGCACGAACCCTGTGTGACATCATTTGAGCGCCCTCCTTCGGATGCAGCACAAACCCTGTGCGACATCACGTGAGCGGCATCTGTCGTTCGGACCCTATTTGACATCATGTGGTTGTTATCAGATGATGACCGCAGCTGTCAACACCTGGTCAACCACGCTTGTGGTTTGAGGTTTGCGGTTTGAGGTCTGTGGTTTGAGGTCTGTGGTTTGTGGTTTGCGGTCTGTGGTTTGAGGTCTGCGGTTTGAGGTACGTGACCTCACATACCGCCCACCTCGTGGGCGGTACCCCGGCGAGCTTTGATTGGTCACTGGCCAACGCCCATGCACTGTCATTGGTCCCTGAGATGGGGGAGAGGGAAGAGGCCCCGCCCTGCGTCCCTGTGAATGGTTGATACACGCTTGAACCGGAAGTAAACAAGGGGGGCTGGCCCCGCCCCCCCTTGTTGACTTGTTGATTTCTGGTTCAATCGTGTATCAACTAATACTACTATCTAGCCCCAAGGACATTTTTTACAGCGGATAGCTGACAAAATATCACTCGTTAACCATTCTTGTTCGCTTCGACGCCGCCTCAGAGTGATAACCTTTTTAGATTTATCCTTGAAGTAGTCAAATATATCTCTAAACCTACAGTACACTTCATCAAAGTCTTGAATAGAAAGTAAACTATTCCAATCATAGGTTTTAACCAAAATTATCAAATCGAATTCTATCAGTTATTTCCAATGTTTTTGTTATCGTTATTGTTGATTTCATCGTGAGCTGGGATGCAAGTTGACACGCCACAAAGTAATGGTCGGCTAATTTTTGCTCTATTACGGCCGATTTTGCAACAACATTCGGAGCGCGTATGCTTATATGATCTAGACACGAGGCCACAAGATGATTATCCAAAAGTTCTTCTCGAGTTGGAGCTAAAATCAGTTCCTCCAGACCAAAATGCGCTAAAAGATTGAGATAGTCACATACAATAGACTTGGCGGGTTGAAGCGTATCAATGTTGAAATCCCCTACTAAACAGATGTCGACAGACTGAAAATTGCCAAGTGTATTCTTTAGTTCATCTAAAAATCTTAAAGGAGGTCTGTAAAAAGCTAATAAAATCAAGGACCACTTATCATTCCATAGCCTCATAGACAAAGACTCGCAATGGCAAAACTCTACATCAAGTGTTTCAGTACACCACAAGTCCTTAACAAATATCGGAATTCCTCCTCCTCGTCCAATCGGCCGTGTAAGAAAAAATTATTTATACCCCGGTATCCGGAACTCACCACAGAAATCGTCTTTAACATTGATCTCTGTTAGCACAAAAACGTCAAACAGTGATGACATATTGTTTACAGTTATTATAAACTGGTCCCAATATTTACGAATACTCCTAATATTTACATGTAAGAAGCCAAAAGTACGATCATTAGCTGGTTCCGAGAAACGTTGAAATGAAGAAAAATCTGAACATTGACGAAACTGTACTTCCATTATTCGACGCGGTTGTTATCCACTGTTATTTTTAAGCCGTTTAGCAACAAAAGAGTTAGACAATCAATTCCAGGTCGGCCAACCGGTGGATGCGAACCAGTGACGAGGTTCCTGTCTTTTTTTGAAAATAGCTTCCCATTTTTCACCCAAGTGAATTGGTACTGCTTGCTTCTTGCTTTCTCCCGTACCATCCAAAAAAGTTCCCTGTTCTTTCGCGTTAGGTTCTCGTTGAGGAAGAGTCTGGGCAACGAACCCTCTGCCGCCAGAGTCCTCAGTTTACCTCGTGTGGCGAGCCACTGTTCTCTTAGCGACACTGAAGCCAATCTAACCAAGATAACTGTAGGGCCGTCGCGCCGAGATGGCAGACGATGCACCGCCAGTATGTCCCTTGGCTGAAAGTTTTCGAGGCCCAGCTTGCCAGCCAACTCGCCCACAACGGAGCCCAAGTTTTCACTTGAGGCATGAGGGAGTCCATGTATCTCAAGGTTCGAGATACGACTGTACTGGTCATTATCGTTCAGCTCTTCTTTCAGGTGCTCGATGGTCTGAGACTGCTTTGTTACCACGGTTCTCAGCAATGTCGTTTCCTCGCGGAGCTCTTTTATCGCGGTTGAGTTGGTAGTGGCTGTAGACAGCAGAGAGTCGTACCGAGCTGACAGAAAGTCTACGGCCTTCTGAACCTCCGTTACTGCGGATTTCAGGCTCTCGACTACCGGCTTCAATGTCAGGAGTTGTTTCATCTGAGTCGGTAAGTCGAGGAGGGTGTCAACATTGGCTTTCAGCAAGGTGAGACACTCCAGTTTAGCTTCCAACGACCGAAGATGTTCCGTACCAGCAGGAGACGCGCATTGTGTCGGGCTGGCTTCACTTCGAGACTCATTCCCGCTATGTTGTTGTCGGTACACACGGCAGCGCCAGACCTCTCGTTTTCCAACACCCATGGTCTTGAATGTATTTTCCGCAATACCGGAGCAAAGCTTCCCTAGATGATACGATGTTCTGCACTCGGCGCAGGACGTGTGCCGACTATCGTTCACAATCTTCTCGTGGCACTGAGCGCACTTGAGTGGAGAAGACATAGCACACGCGCTGAAGGGAAAGATGTGAAGAGCTGTACTCCCGTGTCACGTGCGTCGCCCTGATGTGTTGGGCAGGCTGGCGCGAGATGCTTTGCTCACCGTGGAGATAGTCGTGCCAGGCAAGCTCGCGCACAACGGGCGTTCTAGGAGCCGAGCCGGGCGAAGACGCAAAGTCACTTAGGCCTACCCGGTGGAATGCTGTCAGTGAAGATGTTAGGGACCTGATCTTGAGAAAAGTCGGTGCCCGCAACGGTGCAGAGGAATCGTCCGAGTCACAAAAAGCTCGTTGGCGCCGGATGTTCCGATTGAAAGCGATTACGAGTGAAAACTCGCAGAGCAGTAAAAAAGAGCGACGGTTCCTGGGGACTTCTTGATGATGATAATAATAATAATAATAATAATAATAATAATAATAATAATAATAATAATATAATAATAATAATAACAATAATAACAATATTAAATGAATTGTATGTATGTTTATATAGCCGGAAGTTAGTCAGCCTTAACGGGCGTCCGGTGTCTCAGCTGTAGATGAGACATTTAGCCAGCACAGTAGCACTGCTAGCCTGGGGCTCCAACTATACTCGTCAAACACTAAGTTGGGGCCGATGTTCACGGAGCGCACAGATTGGTCTATCGCGACGTTGACTTCGCACTTTTGTCACCGGCGTCCAATCGGCGAGCTCCGCGAACTTTCGGCTCGAACTTTGTGTTTGGCGAGTTTAAGACCCCTGGTGTTTTTTTTTAATTACACAACGCGGGAGCGATGCACGACCGTACGTCTGTATGATGCTCATCCAAATCAAAACGGGAAGGGGTGAAAATTGAACCTAGATCCCTGGAATCTGCAGCGCGAGGCTTTCGCTACGCGTGCTCCGAGCTGATTTGCGCAAACCTACTCGGTCACCTATTCTACACGCACCGCATCGTGAAAGTGTTTTGTAGCGAAGAAGTAAGTTTGAATGGATACAGAAGTTGAATGAAGGACGCACAAGGAGCACAAGTGTCAGGCAGGAAGAAGAAGCCGGACGCCCGTCCGTGTCCACGACTGATACCGGCATAGATCGTGAACCTGAACTGACGCTGTGGGATACACGAGCGATAGTGGATGATGCGGCAAATAATTTGCAGATCAGCCAAGGATCAGCCTGTGAAATAATTCACAACGGACTTGGTTATTGCAAAGTTTGTGCGATATGAGTACCAAAACGTCTGCGTGGATAAGTTTTTACCCATCCTCATAATAATTTGCACGTTCAGCGGTGTTGATTTTTCCACCATTGTGCAGTGGTTCTGACACTCTAACAATCGGTCTTTTCAACGGAATTTATTCTTTTTTATGGAGTCCAGCCTTATTGACCTATGCATTGTCATCGGCCGGAAAGCCTTCCCACATCTTGTTTCCTAAACGAGCATGGCGCAGGAAGGAGCTTTACCTTAGACATCGTTTGTGTTACCAGTTAGAAGCAGAAGTGTGTGGTGTACCATGTACGTGACTGCATTTAAAACTGTGCAAACTGTGATCGTAATTACCATCCCTATTAAAATCATTAGCACAGACTAATAGTAAGTTAAACAAATTAAAAAAGTAGATGAAGAATGGTAAACGTCAGACAAACCTCTTTTGATGAGTCATCAACTCCGTCATTGCCGCGCGTTTATGCAAAGCTTGGGGAAATAAATCAAGATCCCCGGAAATCTTCACCGACAACCCTCTCTGCTGGTAGAATTTCCTGCGTGACCAAAGTAAAATAAAACAACGGTTTTAACAAAACTTCTCTTTACTAGATTGGTTTCACGCAAAAAGCGTTTCATTTAACGCCTTTACATCTGGGACAATGCGACATAGAGCATACAGAGCCCATAGCAGGTAATGCATAGGAACACAAAGCACACGCAAAGACACTTAGCCGTAATATTTTATACCTATTTACCAATATTAAGGTATACCGAGAGGCGTAGCAAGAACCGCATCCCGTATCGTACGGTTCGTAACCCGACGCTTTTGACCGACGCCACTCTAGGAGGGGGCACACGGGGCAGCAAGCATCTGGACATCGTATGACTCAAGAGATGCCGCAGTAGTAGGCTACTGTCGGCGCGCGCAGTAGGCTTCCGAATGACGAAACGTAGCTCTTCACGTAATCGCAGGACGTAACGGGTCCTGAAGGAAGTTAATATGGTCTCGATCACTCTAATAAACCCGGAAGTACGTGAGTGGGTCATGCGTGACACGCACTCGATGCCACGCAGACCCTTGATAACCAAGCGTTACAAATCTTCACGCGCGCATGTAATGCACGTACGACACATTTTTTGCTCCCAAGGTTTGTGGTATTGATCAAGACAACTTTAACTTTGCTGTAGCATATTTGTATACGCTCATAAAATGTTATATCATAGGGTCAAGACACTATATTTTGAGCACTTTAAGTCTTAACTATGCTCTTACCCGGGTGAATAGTCAGCAGCGTTGTGCGTGGCATTTCGTTTATGGCAAACTGATACAAATCTTGAATTAGGGAGCGTAATAAAATAGATGAAAAATAAAGATTCCCCTGTCCGCTCCCGGGCGCACTGAGACAATAGATCATTTTCAAAAGTTCATCGAGCAACATTGGCAGCCGCCATTGCAAGGTCACGAAATGCGTGGTAGGATCCGAGTCCTCACCAAACGCTGACGCGGAGCTCTAGTCCAATACGAGCTGGTCCGAGGTCATGCCCAACGGTAACTCAGCCCTCGATTCCAATGCACGCTCAGAGTACGCGACCAAGCAATGCTGGACAGGCCTGTCAGTCGTTGGAGTCTACTTTTGGAAAAGTACACGCCTACGCCTACTGCTGCCAGGGCCGTGAATTCTCCGATTGCCACGACGAGTTTCGACTCCCATATAAAAAAAAATACCTTTTAGAGATTTGATGTTTTTGCTTGGTATCTTTGCATAGTTTCGTTACCCTGGTTCTCGAAGCATACACATACAAACTTACCAGTTCTTAATGATGCTGTCAAAGACACGGCTAAGGATGCTGAAGAGATGGCGTTGCTGATCTTCGCGCCTCATGAAGTTGTTCATGGTGAACACTTGAACGGGTATTTTTGTAACGCCTAACGCAAACGCTACCGCCAGAACCTGCAAAGCAATTTATTGGTAAAATCAACACATTACTGGAAATAATGTTTCAAACGCGATGTTCACAACATACTAAGGCTAATGAACAACGCATTTCAGATAAACACTTTGACACAGAACGTGTTTTGTCAGCCGAACCCGAACAGAAAACCGTCAGAAAGAAGCACAATGAAGAACCGTCACAAAAAACCGCCACGAAACGCTGTGACACAATGAAGTCATGTGACATTTTGAAAATACGTGGCATCGGAACGTTCGTGATACAGTGAAATCAAAACACGTGACGTCATAAAGACACCTGACATGATGACGTCACGTGCCATCATAACCTCTCGCGAGACCATGATGTCGCGTGACGTATCGAGGTCAGGCAACACAGCGAAGTCACTCATTCTCAAAACAACACAATGTTGATTCTTAAAAAAATATTCAAACTAACAGCAAAAAATTTCGCGATTGATATTTTTTTACAGCGAAACTTTCTATGGCTCGAAGGTGGATTTTTTTCGCGTCCGTCGACAGGAAACTTACGCGCGCGCCTTATCACCGTTCGCGCATGCCTTATCATTTTTTTGTGTCGTTTTGACACTAGTTTCAATAAGAAGACCACAAAACAAGTGTCAAAACCACGTGATAGAATATAAGGCGCGCGCAAACCGTGATAAACAAGCAGTGCTCTTTGCATGTTCTTTTCGGTAAAGATTGTGATTGCATAAGCTGCCGAGGAAACGGCAGAGTACGAAATGTGGAGTGACGTCACTAGCCCCCCTAACAATGCGAAACACCTAGCGCTCCCCGCATGGGTTTTTTGATAAAGATTGGGGTTGAATAAGCCTCCGCGACAACGGCAGCGTACAAAGTCTTTCGTGTATAAAAAAGTATTGGTACAGTGCATTTACTTTTCTTTCGTCAATCATTTGGTATATACCCTTTTGCTGCTTACATACATGAGCTGCCGCTTGCGTCCCAAGCCAGTTCCGGTCGCACCGTTTTTGCAACCCTGTTGAGCTTGATTACGCCACCATTGCTAGAAAGAATAAACGCTACACGGACAACAAAGTTGGAGATTTAAAGAGGGCCTTCGGCTGTACAATATTGTACGATCGAAGCTTGAATATGCATCTTCTGCTTGGAATCCTGGTCAGTCTGTACTAATTGATTTGATTGAAACCGTCCAGAATCGTTCTGTAAGATTTATATTTTAGAATTACCATCGGACAGCCAGCGTAAGCACTATGAAGTCTAATCTTTTTCTCCCTGAATTATCGACTCGTAGAAAAGTAGCCCGTCTAAGTTTGTTTCATAAAATTTGTTTCACTAAAGAGACGCTGCGAAATAAGCTAATTATACCTCCTCTTTACGTTTCACCTAGACATGACCATCAACACAAAGTTGGCATCCCATTTGTTCGCACCAACGTCTTTCACCATTCCTTCATACCGTTTACGTCCTTCGACTGGAACGACCTGGCTGCGCCCGTAATCTCGATCATAGATCACGACCTTTTTAAAAAAGCCTTGGGACGTATATTTTTTCTAATCTACACTGATTGTATTTCCTGTGTATCTGTGTCTGTGTTTTTTCAATGTCTCGTGCAACCACTTCGCCCTCTGTAATGCTCACGCCCCGAGGGTAAAATAAATAAATAAATAAATAAACTTGGAGGAGGGAAGTTCGTTTACAAGAATACTCGACGAAAGCAATCCCCGGAAAAAGGGAACAAGGGGTCAAAGGACAAACATAAATCTCCAAGCACAGCTAGGTGACTGGTGCGCGACTGAAAAACCCCACCTGATCCGGGTATCGAACCCGGGCCTCTCCATTTCCAGTGGAGCGCTCTACCAACTAAGATAACCAGGGGTTAGACGTCAGTAGAGCAAACAAGTTTTATCAGCTGCCGCCAGTCTAAAACCTAGAAGGGTGAAAAGCTTTCATTTTAAGGTTATGATTATAATGCGATTAAATGCAAAGGTGCAAGCGAGCAGGACAAGAGTGACGAAAATAATTGCTGGAGGGGGAACACGAGAGACAAGGGCAAACCCAAATCTCCAAACACAGCTAGGTGACTGGTGCGCAACCGAAAAAGTCCGCCTGGTCCGGGTTCGACACACGCACCAGGCGGAGTCACCTAGCTGTGTTTGAAGATTCGTGTTTGTTCCTTGTCCCTCTTGTTCCCCTTCTCCAGGGAATATTTTAGTCATTCTTGTCCAGGTCGCTTGTATCTTTACATTACTTGCATTATCATAATATTTAAACCGTAGCTTCCGGTGTAGCGGCAGAGTTGACCTTCTAACTAAAACGAATATGTGCTGGTAAATACTCAGCGACTCCTGCGTCGTCAATAAAGATTATGCGATATTATGATCGCGCAGTAACCAGAATGTGTTTGCTGTTTGTTATCGACCAGCCGTCTGCAACGTCGCGACATTCTTAGATTTTTTGTTTCATTATTTTCATAGTTTTGTAAACGAGTTCAACAAGAATGTGATCTGCCGTGGTGATTTAATATAAACATGCTTGTTGCCAGTGCTATGAAAAACAATATGATCACAATTATTAATGAAAGCTGCTATGTGAACACTTTATCTGCTACAACTAGGCTACGATCGGAATCGGAGACCCTTATTGATGTGTTTATAATTATATTTCATAACCAACAACTGAAATCTGGTGTAATAACCGGTGATTTGAGCGAGAATCTTCCCATACTTTTGCATACTTTTGTGTGTAGAAAAAACTTTGCCGAAAAAATGCTCATACCGATTGCGAAGTATATTTCAATGCATAACCTTAGACAAGCCAGATGTTTTCCGCCAGTGCATTTCGAATGCCGATTGGACTGCTGTGTTCCTTACAAATGGGGCTGATGATGCTTATGACGTATTTATGAAACAGTTTATATCCTGTTTAAACTTTTGAAAGTGCAAAAAAATGCGCGGAAGCCATAGGTGACAAAAGATCTCTTATTATGTGCAATTAACCAAAATGACTTATTACATAAGCGTTTCCCAAACACAAGAGAGCCGGAAGAGCTCCGGATATTTAAAGGGACACTGACAGGATATTTATGCTCGCCGAGTTTTTGAGTTGTACGTGACATATGAGAGCCCAACTATCCAGAACAAAATTTGCGGCTCGAAATTCGGTTTCTTTCCGCCCCAAAACCGCCGATCAAGAACTGACCGGTTCGAGTCTCGCTCACTCTCTTTTCCGTGGTCACGGGCCGTTTTCTAAGGTATCGATGCGACCACCAAATTTAGTCAAAGTCGTGGGTCATTGAAGGCACACAGTCAATATTAAAAATAGAAAAAAAATATGAAACCCATTTTTTGTGGCTTCAAAAAAGCTGCAAATACGTTGATTGAAAAAAAAAGGTAGCACAGACAACCGGAAGCTTTCTGTGCGTTCACTGCATAATTCTCAACATGGCGTCGTTTCGCGTATCGTGGGACTAGCACTAGCGGATGGCAGCGGACGACGGGCGTTGGACCTCTACTTCAGAACTGTCGTTCACGGTACTGGCGAGTTCTGTCTTTCTTCGAAAGAGAAATTTCGGACCGATCAAAAGAACTGATATTCATCCCGTACGACACGCCCGACCAGCAAGCCGATTGCACAAAGACGTCGCCGAGCCGTCGTCCCTTCTCCTGGCTGAAGACATCGCTCGCTCGAACATCAAGCACAAAGTGTGTACTTCGACTTGAATACGCACGCGTACGGTTACTTTACGAGGTGCGAATGTGCCCTATGCGTGGTGCTGCCCGACTTCAAGCCTGGAGTGCATGTATATTTAAGAGAAATCGGCAGCAAACTTCCGACATACAGTCTACCCGCTGCATAACTACGCATGATAGAGTTCCTTCACTAGCTCAGTGGAAAGACGTCTTCTTCACACGCAGAGGGCACGGGTTCGAATCTTGGTGTGGGTGTACCTTTTATTTATTTATTTTTTTGTCAAGCATTCTGCGATGTTTACATTTCTTTTTTTTACAATTATCACAGAAACAAAAATGTTGTGAACGATACGTCGCTGAACTAAATGGTATGGATTCCATTTTTGACACCTACAAAATCAATGTAATATCACTTTCCACAAAATGCAAGGAGAATATAAATCGGATAGCGTCCGCTTTCCGAGCTTCGCGTAACTGTTCTACAGGAATTGCAGCCAGCCATTGATCCCGACCCGTTGATCTTTTGAAAACCTGTGCACTCTGCCACACAATGCCACTTTCAGATGCAGGACATGTGAGGCAACTCTTCACGCAACATCTTGGGAGTATTCTTTTCGGAGCTGATCACGGGAATTCACCACGGCACTCGGGCACTCACTACTAATTGTCAACACTTAAATGTACAAAACATTTCATCTTGAAGTACAGAACAGCGAGCGGAACAAACATAACTGCAAAGGAATCCCACGGCGAACGAACGCATTTCGTATGCTACGTGCGGAGAGAGGAAAAAAAAAAAAAAAACCGCACGGTCGGGTGTAGCCACGTGACTTCCGCCACTCACGCTATCCTCTCCACTTCTCCGTTTCGGTTTCGGTTTCGGGCAGTTGCGTTTTTTGGCTTTATTAAAAAAATACGTGACTCTGTAGCAAAATATTAATTGGGTAGTATTCCGACACCATAATGAATCTCCTGACAAAAAAGGAAAAAACAATTTTGGGGGGTGTCAGTGTCCCTTTAAAGCGCACCACAAAAACCCGACAAAAGAATTACGACGTGCGAGGACGGGCTATCATCAATTTGTTATTTAAGTCATCTGAGAGACGTTCGGATATCATTAGGAAAAATGTTAACTTGTTGCGACATCATTACCGCTCATCAGGGACTGTTCACGAGTTGACTCTAAATGGAGAAAAGTTAACGGGACGCCCCTTGCCAAATGTATTTAGTGAATTGTTTGTTAAATTAGGGAACACTCCAACCGATCTTAATGCTTGCAGACACATTGATCAAAGTAATGTCAACTTTATATTTGTACACCCGGTTGTTCCTTTGGAAGTAATTTCTATATCTATGTTACTAAAAATAGTGGTTCCACCTACGCCGATAATATTCATATTCGCCCGGTGAAGTATGTTATAGACCTTATTGCTCCTTGCTAACACATATTTTATATGTTGTTATTGCTACGAGTGTTTTTCCAAAAGAAATGCAATTGGAAAAAGTGTTAGTGCTGGATTAGAAGGGAGCGAAATATGAGATAGAAAACTACCGCCCTATTTCGATACTTCCGGTCTTTTCAAAGGATCTTGAGAAAGTGCTACATATACAGTTTAGCCATTTTTCTAACTAGTATGGCTTACTCAACTCAGCTGAATTTTGCTTCAGAAAGAATCTTTCAACAGACGCGGCCCTCCGAGCACAAAAACAATATATCTTATAACAATTCCAAAATAAACAGCTAGTTCTTGGTGCTTTCGTCGACTATACCAAAGCTTTTAATAGCTTAAATCATAAAATAGTCTTGCAGAAATTGAACATGATGGTTTTCACGGTGGCGCGTTAATACTTCGGAACTCTTATCTTAAACATCGACAGGAAAACGTAAACAACTAGACTTATCGCGTCAGATGTCCCTCAAGAAAATATACTAGGTACATTTCTATTTAATATTTATGTGAACGACATAGCGAACATAGATCAAAGTGCTAAACTAGTAATTTAAGCGTACGATACAAACATTTATTTTTCTGCTGATGAGATAACTTTATTGATAGCACACGCAAATAGAACCTTATCAAAACAGAGTCTTGGCCACAGGCAAACTCACTAAAAATAAATACAAATTAAACAAAAGCCATTCTTCTTCGCTCGAAAAATAAGGCGGCCGCAACATGCACTACTGGCCTCATCTTAAACACGACTCTCATTGAAACCGTTGATGGCTTTAAAACACTCGGAGTTATCTTTTCTGAAAACATGTCCTGGAATTAGCATGTACAGCACGTAATTTTTAAATTATCTTGTGTTGCCGGGTTAGCAAAGCGCAGCCGCTCTATCTTACCAACGTCTGCCAAACTAATTTTCTACAACTCTCTTTTTTTTTTTTTGCTCCTACCTCAGCTATTGCCACCTTATCTGGGGCACGACCACAGCCGGAAATTTAAAAGAGATTCCTGCTTCAAACGAAAATGGTTATGATTATCTGCGTCGCCCCACAGGACTCTCATACTGCTGGTCTCTTACAATATACGCTTTTATATTTATACATTATTTGTACAGTTACAGGTTAACCACTGGTTTTAAGAGAGAGAAAAAACGAAATTCTCAATTTGTGGCGACTCTCGCGGCGTTAAGTAGAAGCGTTGTCACGTAACCAACACGGCACGCCGAATATTGGAGAATGGTCTCTCATAGAACTGACTGTTGTCTGTAAATGTTAAACTATACTTTACCACATTTACTTAACGGCTTCATTAGTCGCGACATTCAACTGGACTCGCTTACCATGAATTAGTTTTGAAATTAGTATGTACAATAACCTCGCAGTGTTATATAGGTGTGTGTGCTGATGCGTTCTACCAGGGCTGTTTTTTTGTATCACCTACGTTTGTTTGTTTGAGCTGTTCTGTTTTGCCAGTGTAGGGGGCCAGGGACCCGTCAAACTATCTCCACAGCTTTTTTCACCTACCTCCCCTTCATAAAATGATGAAAAAATAAAGGCATCATTATTATTATTATTATTATTATTATATTCGGATCGCAAGCTCGTCTTCTTCTTGCACAAGGTGTGCTATGATTTCAGAACGCCGAGCTCTTATCAGCTGATTGAAAACAATAGTGGTTATTCTACAGACTTCCCTTTCAACCAAAGCCAATCAGAGCTCGGCGTTGTTCTCACGTCACCGCAACCCTTGCGCATGAAGCATACGACTTGACCTACGCATAGCCTTCACGCCTCGCGTACGTTTCGCAATAAAGTAGTTTTTTCGGGCCAAAACCGTGGCCAAAGCGAATCTGGCGAGAGAAGTGTTACCGGGAAACTGAAACTGGCGAATCAAGCCCTATATTCGGCTTAGATGTTATGCACGTCATCACAACATGATACTGCTTTAATAACGTCATGAGCGCTTCTTATAATAGTCTTTCTAAAACAAAAGAAGTAACACAAGCGATAATTTTCAAACTCGAACACACGAACCACGACGGCACTTCAAGAAATTTCAATAGTCATGGTAAGTCTATATCTCCATACATTGCAATTATTATTCTTGCAACCCAGCTTTTTTTTTTTATCGTGAAGGCGCGGCGGCGTTTTTAGAATCTTCAACTTGGCTGGTACCTTCCTCTATAGTTTTCATGGGGTGATGAAAACTAATTTTGCTGAAAATAGTTGGATGGATGGATAGATGCTAACGGCTGTACCCTTTATAACGGGTGACATCTTGCTCCACCTAGCCTAGAATTCCTCAGTGTTGCAAGATGGTCGCACCACAAACCCCGAAACGGCTGAATGAGTTAAACCAACTTTAGACAAAGCCGCTAAAATTCGAAGTTATCTCGGAAAAAAAAAAAACCATGATTGACGTATAAAATTTTAGATATATATGGTGCCCAAAATTTTCCTCAAACTAGCAAGATTTCCCTTATTCCCACATAAACCGGAATATTACCTCAATTTGGGAAATTTCCCTCGGGCTGGCAGCCCTGGAGGGGATGAGGAGGAAACAAACCGAAGCTGAAACCGCATGAGAATGCGCCCGAGTACACTAGGGCGTAGCACTGAAATGTTTAAGCTGCCAATGACGAGAACAAATTGGCGTAGAAGAGCGAGGGGACGAATCATACGTTTGGTTTCTTTCTACGCCAGGCGACGCAAGCTACCCCCCCCCCCCCCCCCCCTTTCTTGTTATATATGATACAGCCGTTAGCCACTCCATCCATCGAACGATAGATGTTTTCAGTGACCTTAATAGAAAAAGAAATTTTATTCCAACCGGAGTGCTCGCCTGTTCGAGAAGAATGACGCCCCTGTCATGTCCCTCCTGCGGTGTCACATTCCGCTGCTTCGCCCACCTTCGGTTACCGTCTGGAAGAAGCGCCAGGCTCGATGGCAGCTGAGTGCCACTTAGTAGCATCCGGAACACTTTCGCGTACCAGGGCACGGGAACGTCAAGCCAAGGACGCTCTGTCACGCCATCTTTGCAGAGGAAAGGAGACACAGACTCCGTGCCTTGTGACGGTTTTGGTCCGGAATCCATGAGGCAGGTGCCTCTTCTACCTATAAAACAGAAAGAAAACTTGGGACATATTTTTTAAGACACCTGCATTCACACTTGCACACTCCGTCCAAATTCAGAAACCTCTTCAGCTTTGAATACTTCTGTAAGGTTTCCGTTGACGGTTCTCTTTATCTCATTACATAAGCGACTGATTGGTTTGCCCCACTCGTAACCTTGAAAATATCCTATACGTATAGGCACCTCCGAGATACGATTTTTTACCCTTTAATATTTAGTACGTATTTGATTTGTTTTTACTTTATATTGTCCGACATGCCTTTTGGTGTGTCCGTTTTATTTTTTTTACGTGGTATAATGTGCACAATGGTAAGGCTGAGGGATCTTTGCAAGCCCAATATATATTAAAAAATTGTGGAATACAACTGTAGTCGTGGTCACCAATCGCCTAAAACTTCGACGTAACCGGCTGTTTTTAGAATAACTGGAACAAAATGCAGTTGCCGCTGCGAGTAGCTGTACAGTTAGATACATTCGTAATAACAATATGTTCATGATTAGCACCTGGATTAATGTATCCCTATTTATACGTTAATCATAATCTGTGTTGTGCCTACAGTTCCGCCATGAATTATTATTCACATCCTCCAAACACGTTACGTGTTAATATGTAACTTTTTAATCCATTCGATAAAAAGTGCTTCTTCCTGTAGTTTTTATAGAATGCGTTCAAAACATTGCTCTATATGGTATTCTTATGTAAACATAAACAAGTCATTGCAGAACCTCCGGTCCCTGTAGTACTTCCGGTGGGCCCACATTTTGTGTACGTTTCATTGAGCGAGAATGAGCAGCACGTCATTAAATATTTTCTCAACGGAAATGCAAAAAAAAAAAGGTATGTCAAGAAGAAGGCGCACCATTGATCGATGACTCTATCTAGATCATACGAGGCCAAAAATGATCACAGTTGCTCATTTTGTTTGGATTCCGTCCCGAAAGATCCGTTGCCCTATCTGACAGCTCACACGAAACACGGTCGATTACACGTAACGGGTTTAACGAAGTTGAACGCAAATCAGTTGAGGCCTTCGTAATTATTTCGTGAACTGAGAGCGAGTTCGTGCCCCAGCCCACTTCGTTTCATGCACTGTGCGTCATGCACCTTATCGCCGTCAGAACTTTGGTCGTCCGCCGTGAGCATTCATGCTGGCCAAACCGAAACTATAATACGGGTGACGGACGTGATTCAAGAAGTGTGCAAATGATTGTGCTGCTGGTTCTCGTGCTCCGCAAAAAGCAAGCGATTGTGTTTTCGACGATGAGTGGAGATTGTGACAACGTGGGCCTACCGCGGCAATCTCGTTAATGATATAAATGAGGAGACACTAAGGACGCGGACGTGGAAAAACTTTTCTTTAGATTCTAGTATCCTGGCGATACGGTTAGAGAAGAAGTGTCTTGTTCAACTTGCTGTCGATCACGCGAAACTCCTGGGAGATACCACACAGGCACACGTCGTGGTGCATGACAATGCGGACAAGTAATACGATTTTGAGGGTGGTAATTTCATGCTATATTTCGTGTCTTGTCTCAAACGTGTCCCGAAGAGGCGCATTATTGCCTGCTGTAAAATATAACAAAGGCGGACATTTCAGTCTACGTTCCGGCTTAAGGATCCCCAGGCTCCGTTCCACGTACTCCTCAGTACTCCGCTAGCACTTTAGAAAAAGTCTAAAAAATGTACTCTTTTGTTGAGTTACTTGGTGAGTTACTTCCTCGGATGGTGTATGTTGCGGAATGTCATATCACCCTTTTGCTCACAAACGCACAAGCACCCAATATTAACGTAAGATGGCAAAAGCAAGCGTTTTCCTTTAAGAATTTAAAAACAAAATAAGAATAGAAAAATAATATAATTATTATTATTGCTATCGTATGCTGTGTTGTGAAAACATGGAATGTGAAAATTCAGCCGACATCTTTTCAGTCATGGCACTGGAGCCGTAACTCAGTCTAAAACAGGAGTTTTCAAAATGTTTTGGCTAAGGGGCCGGATTAGGCACATTTCGAAGCCTTGGAGGCCGCGACGAGAGATAGGGCAATTATAAACGAGAAAAGGCTATACGAATAGGCCTAGCTAAGACTTTAAGCACAAAAAGTAATGTTGGGGTAAGTATTAAAATAAACGAAAGTTAGATGAAAACATATATTTGATTATGAAATTGAATATTTAGCTAATGATGATGTTGCACAGCAAATGAAACCACAAAAACTCGCCAGGCAGGAATGAAAGCCCATAGATATTTCGGCACATTCGAGAACTGCAAGAGGCTGAGAGTGATAAAACTAAGGCTGACAGAATGTACGTGAGAACGCGAGGAAATTTTAACCAAGTTACACATACATAAATCCAAGCACTAGAACGGTAATGCTTGTGATGGCAATGTTCTGTCATGGCGGAAGAACACCGTTATGATGCAGTTTCATTTTTCTATTATCTTCTTCAGCGCATTTGTAGCTTACCGCGGCGCCGTTTCATTAGGAACACAACTTTTTTCGCGCCGGTAGTGCGTGCTTGAAGCGGGCAGCGGGCGGGGCTTCATTGGAAGGACCGCGGCTAGACGCCGGCCGGTCGGAAGACGTTCGCGCGTCGAGGTTTAGAGACACCTTTTCTAAAATATTAATTTATTTGTATTTTTACACGTCCAAATGTTCAAATGGGGCGAATAATAATTATTTGTTTAGTCATTAGTTATTTCCTCGTCTTTTTCATCGCCAGAAAAGTCGAATGTGGGCCTTGATTTAAAAATAATGCGATGACTCCGAGCTCTTTCGTGAGTTTGACGTGCTCGTGATATCGACTTACCACTCTCAATGGCCGAGGCGTCATTTATTTTGCCGAGGTGTGCCCTATCGAAACTGTGCAGTAAATTGCACAACACTACACTGGCTTCGTAGTCAAGGGACACGCAGAAGACCCCAATACACCGATTAAATTACGAAAAACACGAAGCTTCGCGGAGATTCTGTCCTTCTACAAGCATGCAAACAAGACAAGCCTTGTACCTACGTGGCATGAAGACATCGAACACCGGTAATCACACTGCTAGTCATTGAGTTGACGGCCGTTCTTAGCGATAGTTAAGTAAATTGCACCGCACTCGGCAGTAGCGATTGCTATGCATGCGTATACGATGGTTTAGTTGGGATACCCTGTGACAGAGTAGCCGTCAAGTTAGCAAAAGTCCGAGTGGCAGAGAAGTGATGCGGCCGTGCATTACTGAGTTTGCGGGACGCATTTCATAGCCGCGGGCGATAGCACTTTTCTATGGTTGTTTACGTTCGCGCACGCCTTTGCCTGGGCTTTGCTCGTTCTTGATGCAGATGCCTTTTGCCTTTCGATTCATCACGCCGTTTTGACGCTTGCAGCGCACCTCCGGGGCTCCCTGCCGAGCAAGCGCGAGAGTGTCGCCCCGCGAGCCCGGCCAGACGCCCATCAGTTGGCGCCTGGACATCGGCGTGTGCCGTATGCAACACGCTAACTTTTGCACCGAGCGAAAGTATGCCGGCGAGCTTGGTTAAGAAACATCATGCATGATCTCAATCCTGAAACAAAGAGAGTCGTCTGGTCAGTTATTTTATTTCTTCTTGTTTGTGGGTTTAGATTACTCCGGTAACCTTGCGTTGTTTACCAGTACTTCGCAATATCGTACCAATTTCACTACCAGCTGCTCCTAGAGGCATTTGTCAAATTTTGGGGCAAAGAATTTTTTTTTTTTGCCGACGGGGTTTGGTACCGGCATGACGCAGGCAACATGCTTACGCCTTCTACTACAGGCTATGTCAGACACGTAGCCGGGGGGGGGGGGGGGGTGCAGCGGGCCTGGTCCCCCCCCCCCCCCCCAAATCTTCCACTTCGCTGAGGCCTCCTCTCCCCCCTCCTTTTCATACACCATTTTGTCAGGGGCACCCCCCCCCCGAAACAAAATCCTGGCTACGTGCCTGGGTTATGACCTGCGTACCAAGTTCATTGCTCGCAGAAACGTCAGCCCGCACCACTCCCTATTGTGTTTAAAAATCTCTGTTCTTTGTGCCGGAAAGCTCTGTCGAATGCGTATGCCCCGTTTGTGGAATTGATGATGATAGTCTCTAGAGATGTTAACCTGAATCCTGGACCTCTCATGGACTCTCAAATTCAGAAATTGTTTAAAGCCATCGATTTGCTACCGAAATTGGACAAGGGACAAGAAACGCTTCTAAATTTTGTGGCTGAAATAAATAAAAATCAGGTTTTACTCGAGAAGAAGATAGAGGCCCTAATTGAGACGTGAAAGACAGTGAAAACATCAATTGCCTTGCTA
Organism: Ixodes persulcatus; assembly: GCA_013358835.2. NCBI lineage: Eukaryota > Metazoa > Arthropoda > Arachnida > Ixodida > Ixodidae > Ixodes > Ixodes persulcatus. The sequence goes on from JABSTQ010009708.1 coordinate 166,058, forward strand.
AACAGCTTTAAAGACGAAATGCAAGAAGTCGGCGTACATTCGAGTAGGCTATCTTCCCAGCTTGCCGCGGTCTGCTCCAAACGAAATGATCTGCAAAACAGGTCAAGAAGGAATAACCTGCTTTTTTATGGTATTGACGAACCTAAGGAAACATGGTCTCAATCAGAATAAAAAAATACTTGAGTTTTTCAGACATAAACTCGGGATGACCTTGGCAGATAGTGACATTGAACGTGTGCATAGGCTGGGCCGCCCTAACCCAGAAAGATGAAGGCCTGTAATTGTAAAATTCCAATATTTTGAGATCAAACAACATGTTCTGTCCCGAGGTTTCAATCTAAAAAATAGGGAATTCTCAGTCGGCGAAGAGTTTTTGAATAAAGTTAGATATGAACGCAAGGAAATGCTCGATTATGCTAGATCCCAAGAAAAGTCGTTTAAGTTGCGTTTTGATAAACGTATGATCGACGGAAACCATTTCTGCTACGATAGCCCTGAGTGATGTGTAAAAGAAATAAATGCATAGCAACCGCCGCAGAAAGCTGGGCGCAAGCCAAAAACGAAATGTGAATTTATCGTCATGATTGTTAACTCCCGCAGTGTGAAAAATGCAATGGAAGACTTGGCAACCGTCAGTACTCTGGCTAAGCCTAGTGTTGATATTGGTACGGAGTCCTGGCTGGAAGGTTCCATTAGCGATGCTGAAGTGTTCCCCTCGGACTCTGTTGCACAGCGTCGACGTAGAAACAAATATGGTGGTGGTGTCTTTCTTTTAGTTCATGCACAGCCTGAAACGTTTTGAGATCGAGGTTAGTGGTCTGAATTGTGAATCGGCATGGTGTAAGATTTTACTAGAAAATGGCGAGTTTATTACTGTGGGCTTTTTTTATAGGCCTCCTGGTTCAGATGAAGCTGCAATGTTCCCTCTTTTTGATATATTGTCATTCATTCACTCTGGCGACCTTGTGCTTGGTGGTGATTTTAACTTTCCTCCTGTGGAGTGGGCAGACGGTCACCCCATAACGCTGAATACTTCTTCCGTGTACAGGATCTTTCTCAATTTTGTTTCGAGCTTTCAGTTCTATCAGCATGTATCATTCCCGACAAGGCTAGGTAAAACGACGGCCTGCACGTTGGACGTGCTTTTTAGTAATGATACAAGTTTTATATCCTCTCTTTCTCTCTCTCTCTCTCTCTCTAGGATTCCGGGGATTAGCGATTACGAAATTATAGTAGGGGGCATAACCAGAAGGTGCGTAAATAAATTGTCGAACCCACCCAGAAAAGGTTTTTTGTATGACCGCGGTAATTATAAGGGCATCTCAATTGATCTCTGTAAATATTTCTTTTAGTTTAGAGAGATCTCCCGCCACCTTGGTGTTGAAACTCTTTAGATTTTTTTTTTTTTTAGGTATAGAGATAATTATTTAGTCGAATATTCCTCCCTACCAAAGTGTTAACTTTCTGTCGACGTAAAGACAAACCGCAGATGAACGCAGAACTACGCTCTTTGACTAAAAGGAAAAAGCGAGCATATTTGAAATATCGTAAAAGAAAACGACTTTGCGTCTCTTTCACAACTAATGGACTTATGTAAGCATTTCATAAATAAATCGGGTGAATGTAAACTCAAATTTTATGAATCTTTAAGCTATAAAATGAAAAAAAAAAACCCAAAAGAACTCTGGAAATATCTGAAGTAAAAAATAAAGTAGCACTCGGAATTCCCGCAATTGCAAACTGCGGACAACTTGTCGCAGAAGAGGAAGAAAAAGCGACACTTTTCAATAGGTACTTCCAATCTGTATTTTATACCGTAGTTCCTAATGAATACCCACCTTCTCCTGAGATGTTGGTAGAAAGTATGGACGGGACTTCTGTATGGGTCTTCACTGACGTACAGTATTAATAAATGACATAAAAAAATTAAATTTCTAATGACGGAATCTTGAAAATGATTAATGGACTAAAAGCCGAGAAAGCAGGCGGTCCCGATCGCATAACCAACGTATTCTCACTGAATGTTACAAGACCATTTCATCATATTTGGAAGTCTTGTTTAAACAATTGTTCCCTAGTGGAAGGCATCCTGGTGATTAAAAAAAAAGAAAATATAGTACAATTACACGAGGATTGTCCGAAAAACGTTGTTCAAAACTATAGACCCATTTCTCTTCTCTGTACCTGCTCTAAACGTATGCAACGCATAATATACCAATATCTTCCATTACTTATACAGAAACAGACATCTCACTTCAGCGCAACATGGCTTTGGGAAAGGTTATTCAGTCGAGAAACGGCTGGTTGAACTTCATCATGACCTGGCAAGCTCATTTGATAATAGGCTTCAAGCAGATTGCCTATCTCTTGATTTAAAAAAAAAAAAAAAAAAACTTTAGATAAAGTATCTTATGCGCTTGACATTTATAAAGTTTAACATTATGCTTACCAAGTAACGTTTTCGTATGGCTGACCGATTATTTTCAGCAGAGAAAGCAATCCGTTCTAATCGTAGGCAAACAGTCGGGCGATATTTCGGTTATATCCGGAGTACCAAAAGGGTCTGTGCTTTGTCCAGATTTGTTTTTGATTTTTATTAACAATATCACCCACTCACCGAATTCAAGAATAAGGCTTTACGCAGATGACTTTGTTGTATACTCCGAGGTACGTGACATCGCAGATTGCTGTGCATTACAAGATGATATCTCCCGTATGTTTGCGTGGCATCGGGCATGAAACTAAACACGGCAAATTGTGATCATGTGCGATCACGCGTAAACGTAGGCCGGTCCTCTTCACATACGAAATTAGCGGAAATTCCCTAGCAACCGTAGCAATCGTCGAATACCTCTGTACATACCTTTCGGAAAACCTTACCTGGACAAAACACGTAGACTACGTAACTGCAAAAGCAACTCGCATGCTTAACTTCGTAAAGCGAAATTTTAAACATTTTCCACGAAACATTAAGTTGAAGTTCTACCTAACATACATTAGACCTATCTTTGAGTAGGTCAGTTTCCCCTGGGACACTAGTCAGCCTTATCTTGTTAATCAACTTGAAAAAGTTCAAAACAAAGCAGCCAGGTTTATAACAGGCCACTACAATTTTGGATTAAGTGTTAACGATTTGAAAAAAAAAATTGGACTTAATCCCATTAGCCCACAAAAGGCGTTCCATGCGATTAAACGTATATCATAGCATCTTTTAATACTACCTTGATTTAAATAAAAACTACTATAAAAACAACAAAAATAATTGAGAGAGTACCAGTGCAGAACCAAAGTGTTCAAGAACTCTTTCTTTCCTTTCACAACAAGCGACTGAAGCTCGCTACCCGAAAAGTCAATAAATATAGGGTCTGCGTCCACACTTTTCAAAAGAATATTAAATACTGACCTTTCATATTGCTTTTAATGTCGTGCCTCTCTTCAAGAACCGTGTAATTATTGGAATTTCGTTTCGCGTGTTCATGTCATGCGCCTTTGTTTTTGTAACTTTGCTCGTCTGTACTCGCCCCCCCCCCTCACTTTAATGCCCTCATAGGCACAGTGAGGTACATTGAATAAATAAATTAATTATTAAATAGACAGCCCTCCGCGTAAAAACTTCGTTGACGGCATATTAAAATTTACTGCTCGTTGCGCAATCGCAGCAACACCGAAAACTTCCGCACGTACTGGGCGAACGTCATCATCGTAAGCTCGGCACGTTTCTCTAAGTTCACATGGAAAGAACTAGGTAGTTTTTGTGAAAATATGGTGCATGTAAAAGCATGTCGCGGCAGTTAGCCGAATCCTACGCCTTGGTAAGTGCATAAGCGCGGTGTGAAGTCAACCATCAGCATGGTGCGGGGCACCTTCCTTCCCTAGCGTCACCTCACGTGTGAGGCATGTATACCCGAACAGGAAAGAATATTCGGCCCGTTTCATGGCGGCCGGATGTGCCCGGAATACAATGTTTACAGACTGTTCAAATTTAAGTGTTAAGCATTTCTGAGTAGAAACAGAAAACAATGTGTACCTAACTGTACAGTCACTCGCAGAAGCAGCTAACTTTTGTTCCGGTTATTCTTAGAATAGCCAATGATGTCGACATTTTAGGCTCCTGATGACCATCATGAATAAAATAGCACAAAACAACAAGGAAGGAAGGACGAGGTATGGCCTTCCTGTCTACCTCGTCCTTCCTTCCTTGTTGTTTTGCGCTATTTTACTCATGATGGACAACCAACTAGCCCGCCAGCTCATCTTATTGCAACTGATGACCACGACTACAGTTTTAGCTCAGAATTGATTATTTTTGTTTATTTTTCCTGTTTTCGCACCTGTAGGTTATGCTCCTGGGCGGACATTAAGTGATGGGATTATTTGAGTTGTCAATTTCCCAAATAACTGAACTTTTAGTACTAGACTTTTTGATTATTTCAAGTTGTTAACAGCTCTCATGCTATCGGCTGGCGAATAATTCGCGCTGTAATCTTTACACTACGCTCTAATAAAAGCCCGTGCGTCTACTTTCCGGCACAGCACTCGGAGAGGCAATCGACGCAACTTACGGAGGCAGCTCAGCGAATGACGATGCCGAGACCTATGTTTCGACCGAAAACGCAGTCTGAGTTGTGACATTAAGGAATGCAATAGTGTCGTTCTGCATAGATTAATGTGACAACTCAGCCTGCGTTTTTTGGTCTAAACGTGTGTTTCGGCATCGTCATTCGCTGAGCTGCCTCCGTAAGGTGCGGTGTTGTGCAAAAAAGTAGACGCACGCGCATTTATTAGAGTGTAGGCGAAAAAGAACGCGAGGAACCCGGCGGCCATGATTGGCCGTCACCGCGCTTGACCTTGGCGCCGGCCAATCACGGCGATAAAATTCCTCCGCCGCGACTTTCTCGCGGAGTGTCTAGATTACAGAGCCCATGTTGTAAGAGGCTGTGCCCCGTCGTCGTAGAGAATGTCACGCCCAACAACCTGAGTAGCATCAGGAAGAGCTTTGGCGCCCCTGTTTCGTGATTTTGAATGCGTGCGTAATTAGAGTCACCGAGAGCTCAAGAATCGCCAGGCTGCGGAGCTATAACGAAATGCTCGAGATTAGACAGCCCTCCCCTCCCCTCCCCCCCCCCCCCCCTCTGCTCTCCCATTTCATAAGTAAGCTGGAAATAGCTATAGCTCGATTCAATGACGATGGAGACCTGAGAACACGGGCTCTTTACAACAATAAAAAAAGGAAAATGGTACAGTCTCGCAATACGGCTGGATTTGTGTTTTTATCATAAACACATTACCAAAATACACAAACCATTAATGATTATTAATGCATTTCAGTTGATTAGAGCAACGATCGGCAGCTACGATTATTCTTGCACTTAGTGTACGCCCAGGAGCATTATCCATACGTTAAGAAACAGGCTCCCTGTACCTCTGAGTTCTTTTTTGGTTTATGTGTAAAACTTAATGTTAATCCTTCCGCAGTCAAATTTTTATTAAAAAGAAAAAGTTCTCGGGGGGGGGGGGGAGGGGGGAGGGGGGGGGGGTTGATTCTAACTCCGTTTCACCCGGGTACGAGTGCAGCCGCCGCTACAAACCGATAAGCCAGAGAAGCAGCACCAAAAGTGCATGGTCATGGTGCTTGCCGTGTTTCTGCGTTTGCTATGAACAACTGACCTAATCACTCGCGAAAAAAAGTCTAGGATCACGGCGCGTTCACCACGCGTGATCTGTTTAGACGGTGCTAGGGAAATGCACAAATAAGACGAGCGCCATGTCTATGCAATTTTTAACACTGCTTGATTGGCTTATTGAATTCTAGCGTTTCCTAAATGCACAGCTTACATCGCCGACGTACACGTACGGCGACGACCCTCGAAGTGTTAAACTTCACCGTACGTCTGCAAGCGAGCCGAGAGGCATATTACTCACGTGTCGTCTGTTCCGTTCCGTAGATCGAACTCTATGTTGCCAGCCACAGTCAATCCCTCCTGAATACGTAAACAGGTATTTTGCATCAGACAAAAACCGGTTAGGTCCTCATACTTTGCATAAAATAAAAACACATTTATCTCGCCACAGGTACCTTCATTCTTAATCAAAACTGCGTCTTAACAAAACAAAAAAGGTCCAGGATTACAGCTTATAAGGTTGGGCAAACGTACACTAAAAGAGTACATGGAAAGAAACTCGTCCTGATCATTTTGCTAAACCCGCCTTTACAAAAACCTTTCCCCTTTCTACAGAATGTTTGTAGAAAGTAGGGTATAGAGACTATAGATATTGTGAAGAAAATGTATCCCCCTTTCTATCCTCTGACTCTACTAGCTTTTTTGCTGCATTTCTTTTTGTAGTCTTTCTAATAGAACTTAGCGCATAAAATTTGAATATTTGGATAGAAATTATATAAATAACAGATTAAGATTTTAGCAACATTTCTATCCCCGTTCTAACTAAAATAATTCAGTTTTTCGAAAAAAACAAAACAAATTAAATTTTGAATATTACTTTTAGGTTTCTCGCGATACATCCACGGAAACATGCACTCGCCACTTGCCATGTGCACGCACGCAGACATCACAAATGGACACTCGACGAAGCACTCATAAGACTAGTAACTCAGTAGACTTGACTACTTAGCCGTTATATGTACCCTGCGCTCTAATGGCAATCACTTGAACGAGGACCATCCAAGAAGATAAAAAGATTACAAATATGCCGCTATTTCTCGCACGTAATTTCATACGAAACGCGGCTTATAAGGGTTCCTTAATTGCATTTCACACTATAACGCATTGCAAGAGGCTGTAATTACTTGACACAGTCGAAAAAAGCAGCCTCCACAAGGAGGCTCCATCCGGGTGTAATGTCGCTTTTCCGCAATGCATCCTATTATTCTACCCATTGTGGTATATACAAATTCTATACAAAAATGCTGACGGAAAGTCCATTCACACGTGGTGATAGAAAGTTTATAGCATTTTTTTTTTGTCTTTACTAATAGACTTTGGTTGAAAGAAAGTAAATGAAAGTTTATTGAAAATTGTCGATACGGTGTGAGTGGACCCTGGTTTATCGGAATGACAAGACAACTTTAGATTTATTTCAAGAGTGTAGTATGTGGAGAGTACGGTTTAATGAGGAGTTTCCAGGGCTCTCGTTCTTCCCATGATGCGCGTTGAGTCATGAGTACTTCGTACCTTTGGAGAAAGGGAAGCCCCGAACGAGGTACCACCCCCATGAGTTCGCCGTGTTGGTGATACCTCGTAGGGCTGCAGCCCCCCCGAAGCCTGATGCATGTGTACACCCCTGAGAGTAGGTAGGAAAAGGAACGTTGTCAGCCCCGAACACCGTTGAGCTGGTCAATGCGTTTTCCGTTTAGCAACCTTATAACAATTATCTCTCTCGCTATTGTATCAAAATGTCTACAAAATGTAAGGGCGCAAACGAGCTGGTGTACATTGCACATGGTTGAAAAAACCCCGAGACTGCGGGTAAACGACACGACACTAAAAAGTCTCTAACACAGCTGAAAGTTTTATTTTCCGAAACCTGGTTATATAGGCACACCGATACAAAAGAAAAAAGGGGGAGAGGGTGAGAACCCCAAAGAATGCCACTTTTTCCACCAACGTATCCTCGGACAACACAACAAGGGCAATGGACTCTGCCTCATGCACTTCTCTTATCTTTGACCCCTCGCTTCCCGACCACCAAACACACTGGTACCCCCAAGCCCAGTGCATGAGGCAGAGTCCATTGTCCCTGTTGTGTTGTCAGAGGATACGTTGGTGGAAAACGTGGCATTCTTTGGGGTTTTCACCCTCCCCCCCCCCCTTTTTTTCTTTTGTATCGGTGTGCCTATATAACCAGGTTTCGAAAAATAAAAATTTCAGCTGTGTTAGAGACTTTTGAGTGTCGTGTCGTTTACCCGCAGTCTCGGGTTTTTTTCAACCATGCAAAATGTGTAGTTGGGCGGATCGGTGAATGATTCCAATGAATAAAAGAGCACAAAAATACACACCTGTATTCGTGTGTGTCTTCTACATTATTCTTGTTTTCTTTTTGTGCACTTTTTTTTTACTTTGTTATTAGGAACGCAAGTACGTCTGCTACTTGCACAGGGGTTGCGACGATGTCAGAACGCCGAGCTCTTAGTGGCTGATAGAAAACAAAACTGGGTATTCCTCAAGACATCTAGCATGAAGTATACTCACTATCCTTTCAACTCAAGCCAATCAGAGCTCGGCCTCGTTCTGACGTCACCGCAACTCCTGCGCAAGAAGCAAACGACTTGCTCTGCGCATACTGTCCGCACGCATTGCTTATGCAGACATTTCTGCTCTCCTTTGCCCCCCTCTCCCGGCAAAACATCTAGATGACGGGTAGGGCGCTTACTTAGTCCATGTGGACTCGAGCTCTCTGTTTTTATGAAGGGCCCTTATCTGAAGGCTGATTCGAATGGTGCGATTTTGTTTGACATTTCGCAGTCGCGACGTTGCTTGTGCAGCGAAAAATGAATAAGTGGTGGAGGCTGGGGGCTTAACACCGTAACTGAGAAATCGCAAGACCAACTTTCGGGGACACGGCGGTGTAGTTCCAGATTTTAGCGACACGTGGCGCATCTACCTTCCAACACTTTCAAAGCGTAGGTTCGCGCGTGCCCTTTTTTACCGTCCCTCCCGTCACAGTCCTGCTACGGTCCTACGGTCCGCCGGTGCCCTGTCCTTTTGGCGCTGCCCGTCTGCTTCAGCAGCCGCGTGCTGCGCGCGTCATGTGCGAAAAGTGTTGTAGCGACAAAACGAAAAAAAAAAATCTACTAATCAAGCACAATAAACGCTAACAACGTGAAACAAAACAGAAAGGGGAAAGAAAACGCGAAAATATCAAAACTTATTTCAGAAACCAGATTCATTTTAGAGGCCTATTTCACAGTTGTGTCTAATCACGTCAAGAAGATACCGAAGAAAAGCGTTCAAAATCAATCGCTAAGGGTATTTAGTCGTATAGGGCTACGATTTTTGTGCGCGTCTTGCCCTGGCACTGTGGATTGTCCTCTTCTCACCGTCCAACCTCCTTCATTGTCTGCCCCGCCCCCCCCCCCCCCCCCCTTACATTGACTTCTCTGCGTTGCTTCCCTACGCTTTAGAGCAGAAGCAGAAATTAATATTGCGGAGCAAAATGGATTGAACTAACCTGATAAGGCAGGCGTGTAAGCATAATCGAATAAATTAGGGGACTTAGACAGAACCAACGTAGCTTTATATTCGTTAGTTCATGATTCTATGCGGAGCGCAATTTCGTCTGCTTCTTTTGCAGAGGTGTTGGAGACGCCAGAACGCCGAGCTCGGATTGGCTCTCATGGAAGGATAGTGGGTAGTCCTCGGGGCAGCTTGCTTTGAGGTCTACGCACAATCCTTCAATCAGAGCCAATCAGAGCTCGGTGTCTTTCTGACGTCACCACAACCACTGCAAAAGAAGCAGACGAACTTGCACTCCGCATTGCCCTGTTTTATTATATTGTTGTCATCCTTCAGGGTGCTTGTTGGTATGATGAGTGTTCTAATATAGTCAATTTGGTTATTTCCCCGAGCTCTTAAGTCATCCCTTGAACCCTTTACCGGTGTTCAGCAATACTACAGAACTTCATATCGTGCGTCGGGTATTGCTTACTTGTTGGTTGAATGAAATTCAACACTCGAGCTTTTGTTATTATGGCAAAGTTGTGAGCTTGTTCGCAAATTATTTAGCAGTTGAATATCAGGGTAAGGAACATAGTGGGACAGTCTTCTTGATACCAGAGAGAGGTAACGACGTTTTCAGCAGGCTGTCTAACCGAACGCAAACCCGAGCGGAAAACCAGACCAAAACGATTATTTTGACCTGACCGGAACAAACCCGTATTATAAATCGAACATTTGCTAACGAACCCGAAGAAAAAACAAACAACAATTTTATGCGGTGGTTTTCGGTTGATTGAGAATCGGTTTGGCGAAACGAAAAACGAGTCAGTTATTCGAAATTGACTTCCGCTCATCAAGTTATAATAGCGCTGGGAAACCGTGCATATCACGCGCCCACTACAGCTATAGCTGATCGCGGAGCGGACCGCATCATGTATATATGATGCGGTCCTCTCCGCCATATTGAACTTCCAACAAAAAGTCACAAATGCCAGTTGATGAGGCGACGACTGAACATACAAACTAAACGTTCATATTAAAATAGCGCAAAAAAGACGGGACAAAAAGACGAAGACGCACACAGGACAAGCACTAACTGGCAACTAAAGTTTATTGAATGCTTCCAATTCTGCTATCGCCGTGCACGCGCTTAGTCTCGTCGCAACAAAAACACGGCGTACCGCCAAATCAGCAGATACAGCCCGCCCACCGCCTCGTCTTTTGTCCCGCCTTTTTTCCGTTATTTTAATATAAATGTCCATTACCAACTTGCCCAGCAGACCAAGCTTTTACAAAACTAAACGTTCTTGTAGCGGAACGGAACGAAAGAGAAGGGACAGCGTCGCAGGCGTCGTTGTAGTGGGGTCGAGAGCTGACTGAGACTGACTCTGCACGGCGCGGAAATTAGGGAGTTTTCGTAGATCGTTTCCGCTGTCTCGCAACGTTCTCCACAACCCGCACGAGATCCGGGACTCGGCAAGCAAGGCTAGCGTCTCGCATGTGCAGTAGGGGCGTCCTCGTTTCGGAGAGCGTAGTAGAAGAGAAAAAACTGTCTACGAAAACTCTCTATTAAGCCTAGGGCATTCGACCTCGATTGTTCTGGAACTATACAATTTGAGTAACGTGTCACGTGACCTCGGGGGGTCACGTGACCGGGGGGGTTACGTGACGATGCCGATGCCAATGACGTCATCAGTGACGTCACTGATGACGTCATCAGTGACGATGCCGATGCGGATGCCGATGAGGTCATCAGTGGCGTCACTGCTGATGTCATCAGTGATGATGACGATGACGATTCTGATGTCAATAACGTCATCAATGACGTCACTGATGACGTCATCAGTGACTTCACGCGTCCCATAATGCACCGCGCGGTTACGCCGACGACGACGGCGACGCCGCTCAAGCCGGAAACGGGCGTTTTAGTGCTGCGCTCTAAAAAACGGACAGAACAATGAAGTCTCTAACACCGCTTGAAATTTATTGAACAACCATCGCCTTATATACATGTCCCAGACCTCTTTCACAATTCAAACGACCTCCTCGCCTACCACACAGTGTGCCCTAACAACACATATTAAATTGCAACTTCAGCCAGAAAAATGTATGCCACATTTCTTACAAGACTCAATATGCCCCGTGTTACATAGGGGTTGTTTGTTACATTCCCCTATCACGTGGCAAATGTCACATCGGTCGAACTGGCAGGTGCGTAAATGATAGGGCAAGAGAGCATGCAGCATCTGTCAAGGGAACTACAGCAGGTCATTGCCGCACCTGTAAATGCAGTGTTGTGTTCAGCAGCATCACCATTCTTGCAAGAAACAAAAGCCTGTATGCACGAGAAATACAAAAACATCTCAAACATTGGCCATCGAGGAACGAAAGTAGCATGCGTCAGTGTGCCTTCCATTAAAGTCGACAAGAAAAGCAATAGTGTTTGGAATGTTTCACGTCCGGCTGAAATGCGGGTCGTTTCAAACTACATTGTATCTACCGCTCTAAGAATAAAGAACAAAAAGAAAAAGATAGCTGAGGCACATGAAGAGGAAGAAGTATTAAACCATAGTTGGTTGTCCAGCGATATGTTTTTCTCTCTCAAGTTCAAGCTGGCCCTAGCCATGGTGGCTGTGCGATGAACTGTGCAAGGTGTTCGAGCTGATGAGACTGCATGGATTATGGATGGCCATGACTGCGGAGCAGCGAGCGAAGTGTGCACTTGACGGCTTCCACGGGGAGGGCTTCAGTGACGGCAAGGAAACAGATGGGTCTTTGGTGGTCGGGACCGCAATCGTGGTGGTGAGGGGCTCCCCGTCGTCGGTGGCGTCCGTGCTGGTCATCACCGTGGCGAGGGCAGTAGGGGCTCCCCGACGGCGTCCTTTGGGGCGAGACCCCCGTCGTGGCGACAGACTTTTCGATGCCGGCGGCCCCTCATGGGTGGGACTGCCATCCTGGCGTGTGTGGTGCTACGCAGGGGCACGGCTGCAGCAGGGCTCGAACCGGGCGACAAGGCGTTGCCTCAAAGAACGGTCCCAGAGGCCGACCGGAAGGTTGGCAGGAGCCAGCTTCTCACCATCAGACGCTGACCCCTCCGAGCTCGGCTCAGACTCCAACTCTCACTTTTCAGGGTCGGAACGTGACTCCGGTTTTGGCTCACTCAATACAAGGCAGGCGTTGTCCAACACTGCACGTGCCGTTATAATGGTGGTGGTTGCTATTGATGGATGGTAATGCAGAGTCCGATGCCTTTGCAGACACGAGATTCTGTTTTTCAACAGCCCACTGCAGCGCTCCACAATGGACCTTACCGAGGAATGTGCCTTACTAGACCGGCAGCAAGCAATGGAGGTCACGTGGATCCCAGGGATAGGGGTGATGAACCAAGACTCCAAGCCGTAGCCGTCGTCGCCGGCACGTTTAGAGGACGGAATCTATTATAATCTGTTCTTTTTAAAATTCATGGCAAGAAAGCAGTGAAAAGAGCTGATTGCAACTTTGTGTTTTTCTGGTACTACGCTCCTTCGGATAGTGTTTACAAAGACGTGCCAGAGGTATAGACACAGGGCCTGGACCGTTTTTAATGTTTGGTACAGCACATTTTCTGTGGTACTGTGGTTTTCAAGCGGTACACAGCCACCGTATGCAAGATGAATGAATTGAACCGAGGAGGAGCCTGTCGTCGTCTACTAGCCGCCCTTGCTTGATGTTGCCGCAGAGCCAAGAGAAGCATTACACAAAGGAGTCGTGCACCGGCCCCGGGCACCGTGGCTCCATGCATCTTACCCGGCGTTCTGCGTCACGATACCGACATGAATTTACCTGAATGTTCCACTCATGGTTCACAAAGCAGTCACAATTCTTTTGACACTATTAACATGATTGCAACACACCTTCATGGACGTAAGATATGATGACAAGAAACCACTTCTTTCAAACAAACATAATGTGGCGGGCGGAGGATGCACGTTTTAAAAGTCACGACATACTACCTAGAGCACACGCTCGGGCAGTCGGAGCACAGGGGCGGATTCAGAGGGGGTGGTCCGGATGACCTGACCCCCCTCTTGAATTCTGCGTGTGTCAAAATTTAGGGCCTGGAAACGGGGGGGGGGGGGGGTTAAACATATGATATGCTGACCAAACACCTGACCCCCCCCCCCCCCCCCTCTCTAGAAATACCTGCGTCCGCCCCTGGCGGAGCAGACAAGCCCGCACCTCTCATTTATAAAATGGCATATCCACACCGTTCCGGCGTTTCTCTGTATTCTTTTTGACACGCATAGAACTGATTTTGAGTACGTAATACGAGCGTACTTACCACCATCACGTTGAGGGCGTAGAAATGCTTGCGGCACAGTGCACCGCCCTCGTGGCTGTGGGATCGTTCTTGGATGGGCCGAGGATGGCGATCATCGCTTCGGTCACGCAACCGTTGACGCCGAATATTCTATCGAGCGGCCTGAGGCCCGTCTCCACGTCGTACCTCTCGCTCGGCGTCTGGAGGAAGCGGAGCCAGCCGCGCCGGACCCCCACACGACACACGAGAGCGACGGACGCGACGCGGACAGAGACGCCGACTGTCTTCAGTCCCGCGCTACGTGCTCGTCGCTCGCCTCCAAACTTTGGAAGCACTCCGTGTAGTAGAAACGAAGTGTACAGCACTTGAAGCTCAACAGTCGGGAACGTCTACGAGCTTCGTTTCGCAGTCTCTTCACCTCCGGTTCCTCGCGCCAACGTTGTCTCGCGCTGCCGGCGCTCCGTCGCACGCTTGCAATCCTCCGAGAGCTCGAATGCTGCGCGGTGCTGTCGGTAAGTCTTCCCGGCGAAAACAATAACTAAATTAGTTGAAAAGTGGTATAATCGCCTGACGACGACGCGGTTTGGAAAATAATGACCAACGAAAGACACCTACTCAGGAGCTAGTACCTTTTGAAACGTAATCAGTACAAACGAAACGTCAAAATGTTGTCACGTCCGGTAGCCGACTCCGCCCAGTTTAGCCGACTGCGCCCACATTTTTCTAGGGAAATTACGTCACTCTCGCTTCCAACCAATCAGACGTGAAGACGTCACTTCCGTGTACTTTTAAAAGGAACATGTACACTATCGAACCTACCTATCCTGGTCTCCTCCGTCGATGCCTCACCTAACTGCCCGAGCGTGCGACCGGGTGCAGTCGGCCTGCTCGTGCCCGAAGGCGCGGCACTCGTTGCACCTAGGGACACGGCAGTCGTTCCGAATGTGCCCCGTGGTGCGGCACCTGAGGCAAATCGGAGGCCGGCCGGGAACTACCACTAGGACCGTGCCACCACCGAGGCGCAGCTGGTGCGGGATGCGGTCGAGCGTGACACCCTCGCGCAGCTCCAGGCGGACGAGTCGGGTTGTCGACTCGGCGTGCTCGAAGTCCGGGACCCTCCACTTCTCGCTCGTCACCTCCTTCACGACGCCAAACTCCGCAAAAGCTCGTCGTATGGGGTCACTGGTAACGTCGAAAGACACCCAGTGTAGCTTTATGCGGAGCTCATGCCTTACTGGGTCGATGACAAGGCATGTCTTCTCCTTGATGACGAGCTGCCCGGCTTCGAGAAGCTTCTTTTTTGCCTCGTCCGTCCGCAAGTTGAGGAGCCATACGTGCGACATTTCGTACGCACGTATGGTTCCCACGTCCTGAATGACGCCGGCGTCCTTCAGCGGCTGCCGAAAATCCTCGATCCTGTAGGGTCTTCCGGCGATGTCACAGTGCAGAATAGCTGCACGCTTCATCCCCTCTCCGGACGGTAGCGAAGGCAAGACGATAGGTAGTTCTTGGTAGCAGCGATATTGCCGATAGCCGAGTCACCGCGGCCCGCGGGGGCCGTTATCACAGCTCCGTGTAGCCTGCCATTCTTACGTCCGTACTCGACGAGTGCCGGAAAAAGAAACCACTCGGCCACGCACGCGCTTGCTCGCCGACGCGCGTGGCAATATTAATGCTAAAATTACTACGCGACATTTGTTTACACAGGCACATAGGTATTAATGCGTACGTAGTAGCAAAGGTAATATTATATTCCTAATTCCCTTTTCTGCAATGTGTGCTTCAATAGCTTTTATGCCTAGCAGCGATGTCATGTGGCAATATATCAGCAGTGAGGTCATATATTGCCTAGCTATGCTCTCTTGCATCTTCGAATATTGCATGTATTAATTGTAACAAATAAATGATTGCATGATTTTTTACGATAAATGTAAAGGAGAGAAAATATAAAATTATATAACTAAAACAAAAACTTTTGTTCTTAAGATTTCACGTTAATTGCTTTCACGAAACTTGTACTTTTGCAAACATTATCTTCCCTCGTATTTTTCTGCAACTGATTTAACTGAAACTTTTATTTTACATAAATTGTTTATTGTGGAATTTTTCTTGTGATTGGTTTAACAGAACTTGTAATTTTCCATAAATTTTCTGGGCTGAGAACCTTTCTCTTACTGCTTTCACATAACTTGCGATTTTACCTAAGTTATCTGCAACAACGCATAAAGCTGGGCGAGATGGTTTAACATCATGAAAGGGGCACAGCGCGAAAATAGACGAGGGACGAGTAGGAGTGGTAACAACAATTACATCTTCTACTCGTCCCTCCTTTATTTTCTCGCTGTTCCCCTTTCATAATAAGTTATCTGTTTGTGAGAAAAAGAAAAAGTATGTTAAAAAACAGAAGAAGTAAAAACAGTGAACAGAGCTTTCGCGGAAATGTTCTGGCAGGCCAGCTGCCAGGCCAATTCTGTTTTTTTACACAATTTTTTTTTTACTATGTGTGCAGTCTACTAGTTCAGCCGGTTATGAGATGATATCCTGAACGGACATTGGCTAAGGGCTTCAAGTCTTCACATAGGTGCTTCGTGTTACGTCCGATGACTTCAAAGATGAAATAGATGCTTCTTTTCGCTGAAAATTCTCTGAGGCATTCTTTTCGTAGCCCGTGATGGGCTCCGAAAAGAATGCCCCAGAGATGTTGCGTGGAGAGCTGCCTCACAGGTTCTGCATACAAAAGTGGCATTGTGCAGCAGAGTCTGCACAAGTTTTAGAAATATCAACGGATCGGAACTAATGGCCGGCTGCAATTCCGGCAGAACAGTTACGGTCACCTCGGAAACAGGGTCCCACACTATTTAGTTCATTGAGCTACATTGAGCTCGCAAGTTTCAAAAAGAGAGTCCCACACCATTAAATTCCACTTCGTTACGTCCTCAACTTTTTTTTCAGTGATAATTGTAACAAAAAAAGTGTAAACATCGCGAAATGTTTAACAATACAAAACATTTACGCCCCACCTGGGATCGAACCTGGGTCCACCGCGTGTAAAGCGGACACCTTTCAACTTTAGTCCACAGTTCGAAATAGTCGTTTTTCGTAACAACAAAGACATGTGGATGTCCTTGGGAATAGTCAGTTTTCAACAGCGGGGCTCAAAGTACGATAGTTTTAACATCATAATGTTCAGCCAGCCGAGGAAGAACTCCTTGTTCGCAGTAATGCAGCCGGTCGACTGTAGGTCGAAAAGTTTGCTGCCAATTTCCCTCCAGGAAATGCACTTGCCGGGCTTAAAGTCGGTAAGCACCACGGATTGGTCAGATTGCCACCTAGTAAAGAAATCGTACGCATGCTAATTCAACTCGAAAATCGCACTTCGTGCTTGACGTGCACGCGTTTTTCAAGCTCTTACCAATTCGTGTTTGTAAGACGAGTGATGTCTTCAGCCACGAGAAGGGGTGACGACTCGGCGACTTTTTCGTGCAAATCGGATTGGTGGTCGAGCGCGTCGTACGGAATGAATCCGAATTGCTTTGATCGGTCCGAAATTTCTTTCGAAAGAAGTCAGATTCACCCGTACCGCGAATGACAGTTCTGAAGTAGAGGTCCCACGCCCGTCGACCACCGCCATCGCCGTCCAGCCCGCCAGTCTCTCGACACACGATACGACACCACGTTGCGAATTACGCAGTGAACGCACAGAATCCTTCCGGTTGTCTGTGCAACTTTTTTTCTTTAATCAACCCACTTGAAGCTTGTTTACACAGAGGTTCGGCCTAGTTGGTTGAAGCATTTGAAGCATTTTAGAAGCCGCAAAAAAAAAAAAGAATTTCACACTTTTTTTTTTTATTTTTAATATTGAGTGTGTGCCTTTAATGACTCACGAAATTTAATAAATTTGGTGGTTGTGTCTAAACCTTAGAAAACGGCCCGTCACAACTGAGAAAAGAGTGAACGCGACTCAACCCGGCAAGTTCC
Source organism: Ixodes persulcatus (assembly GCA_013358835.2). NCBI lineage: Eukaryota > Metazoa > Arthropoda > Arachnida > Ixodida > Ixodidae > Ixodes > Ixodes persulcatus. The sequence goes on from JABSTQ010009708.1 coordinate 183,509, forward strand.
CAATCGGCGGTTTTCGGGCGGAAAGAAACCAAATTTCGAGCCGAACGTTCTGTTCTGGGTAGTTGGGCTCAAATATCATGTACAATAAAAACCTCGGCGAGCATAAATACCCTGTCAGTGTCCCTTCAAGAGACGCAGGGAGCGGCAAGCTCGCAGCATCTCATTATCGCTCTTTAGGCAATGCAATCGCGGTATGAGAACGTATCGCATAGCAGGAGGTGAGAACATAATGAGTGGCGCCGTCTGCTTCTTGAAACGTTGGTGACCACAGGTGCAAGCCCGACTCTAACAACCCCACCTAATAAAAGCTTGTGCACTAGAATTTTGACGTCATTACAGTGAGACCGAGCGAAGCCGCAGGTTGAACACAAGCGCTGTTTCGGCGTTCGTCTGGGGCTCGTGTCCAATGAACGCGGCGAATGACGCTCGGTATTGGGCTCGCCTCCAATTGCTGAGTTCGTGCCATCAGTCTGTGACGACGTTCCACGCAGGAAGAGGAGAATGTTCGCAATAATTGGTTATTCTAGATGCTGATTGCTCCACTCAGGATCCTATGAACTCACTCGCGCATGTCCGAGCGAAAATAGGTTCAGATGCATTTATTCGCAATACTATCCCTGTTACATCGTAGAAGGCAAAATGACGCACCGCCAGGAGTTGTCTCCAAGGGTCGTCCCCCGCGAGGCGCCGGAGGCAGGTGTGTCTCTTCGTCTCCAGCCAGGACTGGAACTTGCCCTCTTTTAACGTCTGTGCAGCACTGCACTTCAGTTCCATATGGTTCCGGGCCTTGACGTAGCAGTCGTCTAAACGCTAAAAAGGTTCCAAAGGTTTTGTTTTTTTTCCTTATTGTATGCAGAAGGGATATATTTACTAGTAAGTTTTGGTATTGCGTTTATGATCAAACGAATAGCACCACAGAGTTCAAAAGAGATAGTAACAAATATGATTGAACCGCATCGGAAATCTGCATCCTTCGTAGTCCTATCTCCCCCCCCCCCCCCCCCCGGTCACTGAAAGCTTTAAAAAATGTGCAGAGTGCGGCAAGTCACAACCACCATATTGTTGCTCTCAAGGAAATGAGTTTAAGGCATTCACCAGTAAGAACGCCGGAGAAAAGATCAAGACGTAGGAACTGGGGACGCAATAAGCAGCATATTGGTCATTTTAATAGCACATCTGTTGCTTATCATGCTCAAAGTCCCTACTTCGTGATTTCTTCTTCTGTGTTCTTATTGGTGAATATGTCAGATATATTCATCATCGTTCAAGACACACCGCAAAATGAAGACTGACGCAGCTCTCGCCGAGTGACGCAGTGGCCATGTGGTGGAGCATCATCGGTCAACAAGATTTGAAGGATGAAAATGAAAGCCGACAGCCATTCTGAGCGCATGCGGCGGCCAGTCTTCGGCCAGTCTTCGGCAACGAAGCCGTTTGTGTGGCAGATGAGAGTTTATTTCGCAACTTTTGTGTTGTTACTTTCTTCAGGCTCTTGATGCAACAAGTGAGTTTGAGATAGTTGCTGTTTTTCATTATATTTGTATGCGCGTAGAAACTTTTGCATTTAGTCACATCTTTCACGGATTGTATTTTATGTATTAGGCCAGCTATATACGACGGGATATTCATGACTTTTGCTACCTGTAGCCATGTCTATCCATAATATCGACGCATGTTCTAAATTTTTTGATAGAACCTTCAAATCGATGGAAGCGGGTTGACAGCTTGAAGCACTGCCAGATCATTTGATTGCGACAAGTTTTCACGCATTTCAATTAACATTTGCTCTTTCACCGAACAATTCTCCCTCCCGTTCTTTTTTTACTTTCCGCATATTTTAACGAGAGAAATGGAGTTGTCACGCGTGCAGAAATAGCCACACGCCTCAGCCACTTGCTGAGTACGGACGATGAGAGCGGAGGTACGCCACCAGATGGGGAGGACGTTGTGGCTGCTGAACGTGCCGGGATAAATGCAAAACGTGAACTGTCTTACTCCCTGAAACTGAGTGTCGAACGCCTCTGCGACCTCCTGGCTTAAGTGGAAGACCTGTCGTTGAAGCCAGCACTAGATATTATAAAGGAAACAATTCAAGGTCGAGGGCATATATAAAAATAACACCATTATATGGTGAAACTTGTGAGGGAAAATTATCATGAGGTAAAGCCACTTAGGTCAGAAGTTGGTGCACTGCAAGCCACAGTGTCTTACTAAACTGTAATGATAGTACCACTCACCATTCAACATTAACCAAGACGTGCACTACAGTTGGAACTACAATATGAACCGCCGGCAAGGACTTCACATCCAGTTTTTTTTTTTTTTTTTTACCTTGCTTGAAATGTAAACTTCGAAATTTTCAATCCTGCTCGAGAGCTGGACTATCATCGCGTACTTTCTAGACGTGATGGAATTCCTCCCATTCTGGTAAACTTCATCTCAGTATCTGTCAATTAGCATTCAATTAAAGCTTTAAAGAGGTTGGCTAAGCTCAGACGATCAAAAAAATATAGACTTCAACGATAATCTGACAAGGTCAAGCAAACTTTTTTTCTGGCAGGCGCGAACTAAAGGTAAAGAATCCTACAAATCAGTATTGGTGAAAAATGCAACCTTTTTTAAAATAGGTTAAAACACATCGCCGGTCCATATGTCCAGCGCTAGGGACCTAGAAAAAGTTAGTAATGAGGAACACATTAAAACTTCGTGATTTCAGCGCGCTACTCCACACTTTTCCTCCTAGTGGTAGTGCGCCTACGCTGCTACTTGTGAATACAAGGAGTGCCAACAAATACTCGAGCGAATTTCAAATTACTGCGCGAACAGTAGTAGATACTTTAGACATTTTTATTTATTTTTTTTTCCTAACGGAAATAATGGTTCGAGAAGAAGACATTTCACAAGGGTAGTTTTTATTACTCGGCTACAAGGCGTTTTTTATGCCCATACCAAGTCTAGGGGAAAAGGGATAGCTATTTCAGTAAAAGATTTATGGTCGAGTTACCCTGATGGCTACGTTCCAACACGCCAATGCCTGAATTGGAAGCATTTTAATAACTGTTAAGCTGTACACCGCTCTTTGTTTGTCATTTACAGATCACCATCCCAAAATTTGCCTTATTTTTAGGCAAGTGATATATATAACTTCAAATACAATTCTTTCCACCCATGAGGTTTGCCTCGTTGGTGATTCATATATTCATTTATTGAGTCCATAAAAGTCAACGGTGTGTGGTTATTTAAATGCGCTCGTTAATTTCGATATATAAAGTCACAGTCAAGCAGAGACAAGGGTAGAGTACCTCCGAGATCAGCTTGTAATATTGTTACGAATGACAATTGATGGGGAGATGGAAACTGAAGCAAACTAAACGTTTAATTTGGCGAACTTGTGTCCAAAACAAAATAGACAAACGCTAGCGTCGCATCCGTCGATGCCGCCGAAACAGCAGGATCGAACGCTGGTGTGAGACTGACTCCGGCTCACCACGCGGAGCCCCTTTCGTACCGGCGTGGGTTTCTGGAACATTCAGCCTAGAACTTTCGGCGCGTAGAACAAGCGTAACTCAATAAGACGAGAAAATTCTCGAACTTGCGAGAACAACAGTAGAAAGAATAAATAAAAGAACATTCCGCTACTTGGAATCGAACCCAGATCTTTCAGGCGACAGTCAAGCGCGATAACCATTCGGCCACGCACGCTCTTTTTTTTCTTTCTTTATTCCATAGGAAACAAAAGCGGAAAGTCACAGCACACAAAAATATCGCATTACAAAAATATGTCCCTCATTTATCACTACTGTTCTTTCATATGTAACAATTTGTTAAACAATGGCACCCAGTTGGGCTTTGTGTCGCGACCTTAGTACAGGCTGGTGACTTGTGCTACCAGCTGAATGAAATAACATTGCACAGACTTCGGGGTCTGAGCAGCATTTCGCACGTACATTCGAGATTCCCACATGCTGTATAAACTAAGCAGCATAATGAGGTCATACGGAACGGTGTCCCCTGGCATTACGGGCAGAAAGCCATTGGAATGTGCAGTAATATCTAGATTTTTGCATAAAGTTCGGTGCAACACATTCCCCCCCCAAAAAAATTGCATCCCAGCAGTTGATAAAAATGTGCTACACATTTTCGGTCTGCTTACACAATAAGCAGTTTACAGTCCATGGGGCAAAGATACCCTTCTCGTGCAACCATATCTTGGTGGGTAAAATAGAACAATGTAATTTGAAAAAGAATGTTTTGATCCTAGGAGGGATCCCCATGTTTTTTACACGACACGGTACATCGTGCCGTGGTAATTTTTATACAAGACTTGGTATATTGGCGTTGGGAAGAGAATACCAACAGGATCCCATGTTAGTTTTTTCCTCGACAATGTGGCAAGGTACTCCCGAGAAAAACGGACTGCTGGAAAATGAAAGGCGTCAACAACCTCTTTCAGGTATCCCACAAGTCTTGGTGGGTGATATTTCCGCGCGCGCAGTTGCCCAAGTAGGCGGCGCGGCCGTGGCCTAACGGTTATCGTGTTGGCCTCCGACGTGAAGAGTCAGGGTTAGATTCCAGGAAGCGACGCGTCTTTTATTTATTCTTGCAATTTCGTGTTCTGGTAAATTCGAGAATCCTGTTGCTTGTTCGAGGTCCGAATATTCTCCGCGCCGACCCTTCCACGCTGATTGTTGCAGAATCCCACGCGCGCACATAAGGGGCTCCGTGTGCCGAGGCGGAGTCAGTCTCGCCCCGGCGTACGATCCTGCTGTTACGCCGTCATCGACGTCCGCGACGCTCTACTCTTATCTTCTGTTTCATTTTTGTTTTAGGCATAAGTTCGCCCCATTAAACGTTTAGTTCCTTCAGTTACGATCGCCTCATCAATTGTCATTCGTGACATTTTGGTGGAAGTGCGGGGTACGCCCTGTCTATGCCCGTGGAGCCTACACCTACGAGGACATTCCGGCCAAGTGAAGTGCTCAGCCCCGGAAGGCTACCTTTCGCAGAAGACGCCGACGCCCGAGCAAGCCGCCGTACCAAAGACCAACCTCCGAAACTCGGACCCCTGCCTCAGACACAAAAGACGAAGACCGCGACGATGACCGCGACGATGACCGCTCCACCCGTCGCTGCCCGTACGCCTGCGTCCTTTCATAGTGAGCCTTATTAAGTCATCGAGGACTGGCTACAACAGTACGAGTGAGTGGCCCAGCACAACCGATGGACGGAGGAACAGCACCTGCAGAATCTTTACTTCGCGCTCAAAGGAACGGCCAGGAACTGGTTCGAGAATCGCGAGACTTCGTTGATCTCGTGGACCGCCTGCAAGGATGAGCTGAAACGGACTTTCACCAAACAGTATCGACGGGACAGAGCCAAGGACCTTCTTCGAATGGGGACCCAGGGCACAAACGAGACCATCACCAGTTTCGTCAAGGATGTTCTGCACCTGGTCGCTCGCGCCGACATTCAAGCCACCGAAGAAAAGAAGTTGCGGATCCTGATGCGAGGAGTAAGGGATGACATCTTCGAAGCGTAGACTTGGGGTTCATGAGCCTGTTCATTATTCTGGCAACCCCACTGGATTGAGTCAATTCTATGAAATTGTTCCACAAACCTTTCAAGGAAGAGTGATATATCTAGCTTTTTCTTGCCAAACCAGGTTCCACTAAGCAAGCGCTTCTTCCACTATATGAGAGGGGCGATTCATTGAGCATCACATGAATGGGCTACATGGAGTTTTTGCAGGACTTGAACACTGGTGATCCGTCAGTACTGAAACTAGCAGTGAGATCTTGCATTGAGCATTCAAACTGTTGTCATGAAAATGTCCTGCGATCATTGAGCGATCTTTTTGAAGTTTTCCCACAGAGCCTCCCCGCAGCTCTTGAAAAAGTCATGAAATTGTTGGCGCAAGTTGAAAATTATAAAAAAATGTGTCATTAGATACCATATCTTCTGCTCTATACAAAGTGTTCCGCTGTGAGCACCTCGTCGTCTCGTCTTATAGGGGAGTCTTGAAACCATAAGTGGCTTCTAGCACATGTCACAAAAACTTTTAAATCAACCATGCCCCGCTGAATTTGCTTCCAAACCTTCCGGAATAGAAACTTTGACTTCGGACCCACGAAAGAGCCGAACAGAGTGTTTGCGAGCCTTAATACTCTTAAAAAAATCTGTTTTTAAATTCTTTTGAATTCCTGTTGAAATTTTCTGGAATCGTATTGAATTTCTTTTTAAACTTTTTTGAATGTTTTTTAGACTTTATTTTGACAACTTATTGAACTCCTAGTTAAAATTGGCCACCTAATTTTTTTAGAATTTCTTCTACATACATTTTTTAGAATTCGTTCTTACATAAATTTTGTGGACTTTCTTTTGACGGAACCGCAGATTAACGTTTAAAAAAAAAAAGAAACTCAATTTTTTTAATATATATATATTAAAAAAAATAGAGTTTCTTTTTTTTTTAAACGTTAATCTGCGGTTCCGTCAAAAGAAAGTCAACAAAATTTATGTAAGAATTATATTTTGATTTTGGTCAGGAATTAGTGTTCCTTTGGTACATACACATCCCACATAGAAGCATTGAAAAAAACACAAACATCATGAAGCACTCAACACCAGAATCACAGTCCCGTTAACTGCTCCAGAGCCTTATATAGCCTACATATTGAAGGTAATCATTTGGCCGGTGACCACATCAGCTCTTACTAAGGTTACAAGTGTCCGATCTCCTTCTCGAAAGTCTGTCAAAGGGAAAACAGTGTTTCGAAGTTCGTGGACTCTATCTCTTACTTTTTTAAAAAGCATTGGCACAACTAATAATAATTCCGCGTAGTCGCTAAAACAACATCCACAGAAACGGCTCCTAGAACAAATGTTATCGCTTCTCTGCATAGCACCACTCAAGACAAAGCCAGTCAAGGCGGTTGCTCCACTTTAAAATATTTATTCTGCTTTACTTTACTAGTTGACTAGTTGAATAGGGTCAATAAATCACGATAGTCACAAAGTGAGAACGGCAGGGCGTGTTTTTTAACGCCTGGCCTCCAGCACGCGCCCCATGCCTTCCGTCGTGCTTTGACTGCGCGCTCAAGCTCGAGGGGAGCGAGACGTCGAAGCGTTGTCAAGGATAGAAGGCTCGCGCTGGAGGCAGGAGAACTGAAGCTCCTCCCTGCGGTTCTCAACTTGTCAGAGACTATTGAGAAACTTAGTGACTTTTGACATTTAGTCTAGATGTACCATGTTCAATAAAAAGTCAACAGAAGGTCTGTAGCGTTTCTATTGACACTGGCTACTGAACGTCAACTGAATATTTTCAACGCGAAGTAAACAGAACGTCTGCAGTGTTTCTGATGACACTTTCGACAGGAAGTCAGCAGAAAAAATATCAACGTAGAGTCAATAGAATGTCAACAGTTTTTCTTTTGACTCAGGCAGAAGAAAATCATCAAAAAAGATTCAACACAAAATCAACAAACTTTCTGTTGACCGTGTCAACAGGAAGTCAAAGTCAAAAGAAAGTAATCAGAGTGAACATAAAATAAAATTATAAAATATCATGAAGAAATAATGACAATAAGTTTTCCTTTTAGAAAATATCCTACAAAAAAAAAACGTCGTTAGAACTTCTTTTTAATTTTTTTATAAATAAGTCTACAAAACAAAAGCTATTGTTTTTCCTTTTGAATTTTTTCAGAAAATAACCTACAGAAATACGTCATTACAACTTCTTTTTAATTTTTTTTATAAATAAGTCTACAAAAAAATTCAGTATTTTTTCTTTTGAAAGTTTTTTGACAATAATCAAAACAAAGTGCGATTCAAAAGGAATTCAGTAGAATCCCGGAAAGTCAATGAGAAGTCTAAAAAAATTAAAAAGAATGTTGAGACCTGTTTTTGTAAGGGTATGCTCTCAGCCTGCGTCCTTGAGAAGCCGGAGGACACAACGTGGGTCATGATCAGCGACAGAATCTGCCCTAGGGTCAAGTCTTGGCCAAGAATAGGGGGCCCATGGCGCATCTCTTCACATATTTGGAAGTCGGACTCACCTTCGCCGCTGGTAGTCAAGTCGGGATCCTCTTGCTCATATTCGTCTCCGCCACTTGACGTCGTTTCGCCAGTTTCGCTTCCACTCGTGTCAACTGATGTCTGCCAATCTTGGCTGGTGCACGGGTCGTCAAAGATTGCTTCATCTTCGCTCGTGTCATCGGATTCAAGGCTGTCGTGAGAAGTGGCTTGGTCATCGCTGGTGACGCCCGACGTGAGTTCATCCTCGCTGGAGTCAGAACTCTGGTTGGAGTCGTCGAGATAGTGGCGCCAGCACGAACCATCTCCGCCCCCTTACGTTTGTGAAAGGTTGAGCTGGTTGAGCTCTGCTGCTCGCTTTGCCCTCCCCGCTCGGTTTGATTTTGTTTGGTTAGGTATCACATAAGTCTTACCTGGCCCCGTGTATACCTTCCTCCTTTTCTCCGCTTTTGGCGGCATCGCGCTCAACGTTACTATAAGTAGACGCGCTTCGTGACTTCGGTAGTGGTATCAGCAGGAACAGCTGATACCCCAAACAAATAAAGTTAGAAGGGGAAGATCAAGGAAGATAACGGTAGGCTGCGTTGTTTCTAGACTGAACCGGTTGCTGAGCTAAAAAAAAATAAGAAAAAAAGCTTGGTCAAGCGTCAAGCCATTCGGCCAGTCACTTTGCTCAAAATCTTTCAAAGATTTACAGCTTTAGTGGTTTTAATGACACTCAGCAAGTTTCTAATTTGAACCACACGTCTATTTTCACTAATTAACATGTAATTAGTTATTGTTTTATTAATTAGTGAACTAATTAGTAAGTATCGCGCATTTTTGAAGTCCGCCACCATGAGAATGCGGTCCCGAGAAAATGGTAGTTTTACGTGAAATATACTAATTTCAGGAATTTTTGTCAGTTATCGCTGAAACACTCGGCCTATTTATTTGGGGGCAATTAAAAGACCAACCTTTACAAATTTGTTGGATTTAAAATAAAAGTACTTTAGTAGATTACCTCCAGGTTGGGGTTCCGGACAGTGGGGCCTGCGGTTCGCGTGTCCATGCGGGACGTTTGCTGCCGCTAGCGTTCAGGAAGATTCCAAAACACGGAACACTTCGGAGTGCCCTACTATGTTTCGTGCTCTGTAACCTTAGACCCTCAATCTAACGCGGAATGCGGTACATATACATCGAGAAGCAAATCGCGAAATAAATATAAAAACACTCTCTTACATTTGGTTCTTCTTAGTCAATCTCGTCGAAGACTGCTTCCTTTGGAAAGGCATAAAATCATATTTCTTTTTGCCTTTTGCTGTAATTTAATGTGATTTTAATTTGATTTTTATTTGCGCAGATAGGCACGTACACGTCAGCGTGCAAGGCGAAGCAGAGGGTTTAAAACCCTTGCGCCTGTGCGCCTGCTTGCCTGCCGCCGTGTACATTAAGAGTCACAATATGAGATCCAGAAAACTAGAATACGATGTGACAATGAAATAAAATGATGACAATGAAGCTAAACGCAGGGTGAGAAAGATGAAAGTTTGCGCCAGTTATTGAGCAGCCTGGCACATAACAGGGAAGCCACCCATTGAAAACCGTGAGCAGACACCCGATTAAAAGACTCGCGCTAACCCGAACTGCGAAAAGCTGAGCGTGCAACGCGCTCTGACACGGTTGGAGAACTGGGGAGAACTACCGGTACCAGAATGAACCGCGGCAGCGGTGGCATATCGCGCGACTCCAGGTGAGATCGGTCCAATTGACGTAGGTTTATTGCGGAGTAGGCGCCGTGTACCCGAGCCTAGCCTAGCCTAGCCTAGCCTAACCTAGCCTAGCCTAACCTAGCCTAGCCTAGCCTAGCCTAGCCTAGCCTAACCTAGCCTAGCCTAACCTAACCTAACCTAACCTAACCTAACCAACCTAACCTAACCTAAACTAACCTAACCTTACCTTACCTTACCTTACCTTACCTTACCTTACCTTACCTAACCGGTGACCTGAAGAAAAGCTGAAGAGATGACCGTCTTCATAACTAGAAAATTATTTTACAATTTTTCGATTTCCTAATTACTTCTGTTTTAATTTTTTTCCTTTTCTTTTCTTTTCTTTTTTGAAGACGAAGAGGTTAGGAGCTCCTGCTGTCCCACGTGCCTTCAGTCACCCTTGAAGAAGAAACCGAGTTAGTTTCGCAACGTCGGGTTTCCTTTCAAATATTGGTTGGAGCTCCTTTTTCGGACTTTTTCCTGAACAGACATTGGCTAAGGGCTTCAATTGAGTCTTCATAAAGGCGCTTCGTGTTACGTTCGATGACATCGAAGATGAAAAAGATGCTTCTTTTCGTTGCCCATTTACCGCCTACAGTTACATCTAGATTAGGAGATGCAGGGAGCACCGAGTTCATAGCATCTCATTATCGCTCTGCAGGCCATACAATCGCAGCATGAGAACGAATGCCATAGCTAGAGGTGCGAACAATATGAGCCAAGCCCTCCGTTTCTTCAACCGTTGGTGACCATAGGTGCAAGCCCGACTCTAACAACACCACCTAATAAAAGCTTCTGCGCTAGAGCTTTGATGTCACAACAGGGATACCGAAAGAAGCCGCAGATTGAACACGAGCGCTGTTTCGGCGTTCGGCTGGACCAACGAACGCGACGAAGGACGCTCGGCATTGGGCTCGCTTCCAATTGCCGAGTTTGTGTCATAAGTCTATGACGACGTTACACGCAAGAAGAGGAGGATGTTCGCAGTACTTGGTTATTCTAGTTGCTGATTGCTCCACTCAGGATTCTATGAACTCACTCACGCATGTCTAAGCGAAAATAGGTTGAGATGCATTTATTCGCAATACTATCGCTGTTACAATGCAGAAGACAAAAAGACGCACCGCCAGGAGTTGACTTCAAAGGTCGTCCCCCGCGAGGCGTCGAAGGTAGGCCTGTCTCTTCGTCTCCAGCCAGGACTGGAACTTGCGCTCTTTCAGCCTCTGTGCAGCACTGCACTTCTGTTCCGTACGGTTCCGGGCCTTGACGTAGCAGTCGTGTAAACGCTGGAAAGGTTCCAACGGTTTTTTTTTTTCTCGTGTTAGTGTATGCAGAACGGATATAATTGCATGTGAGTTTTAGAATTGCCTTTATGATCAAACCCGAGCCCTGTGCGTTTGCGTTAGCGTTGCCAGTTCCACACTGAGTGTGCGCGGAGCCCCAAGCTGCGTCTTGGATTGGTGAATAGCGTCGACGCGCATGCGCAGCGTGGAGCAGGAAGTGCAAACGCATACTCGCAGTGCTGGCGCTTGCTCTTGGACGCAGTATTAAAACTGTCTACTGACAGTTAAAGAAGCAAACGGCCTGGGAAGTCCGGAGCGTCTTATTTTAGCTGCGCAGTCGATGAGATGCAGATGCAGTCGACAAGTCAAGTAGGATGCCCAAGCATTTATCACGAAATATGATACATAATCATGCAAAGTCAGCTCATGCGTTTCCTTAGCTTGCAGTGAATTTAGTGATTTCGCCTTAGGTGGCATCGAGGAGGTTGAAATTGGTTTTCCTCGCAACGTATAGAAGAGATAGCAACAAAAAGTTAACAAAAAACGCAGGCAATAGGTCTGAAAGTAATAAAAAAAAGGTGGTCCCGAATAGCATCAAAGAGTTTAAAAAAGATAGTAACAAGAAATAGTAAGAACGCATCGGATATTTGCATCCTTCACAGTCATATCTCCCCCCCCCCCCCTCAAGTCACTGGAAGTTTTAAAAAAAATATGCAGAGGTGACAAATCACAACCACCATATTGTCGCTCCGCAGCAAATGAGATAAAGGCATTCACCAATAAGATCACCGTACAACAAATCAAGAAGTAGGAACTGTGAACGCCATAAGCAACGGATTGGGCGTTTTAATAGCCAAGACGTCACTTATCATGTTCACAGTTCCTAATCCTTGATTTGTTCTTCGGTGTTCTTTTTGATGAATATATCAAATATCAACATCATCGTTCAAGACCCACCGGAAAATGAAGGCTGACGCAGCTCTACCCGAATGACACTGTGGCCACATGGTGGAGCATCATCGGTCAACCGGATTTGACGCATCAAAAAGGGAGCCCACAGCCATTCTGAGCGCAGTCGGCGGCCAGTCTTCGGCATATCACTAACCGTGCCGTTTTCGTGGCAGGTGAGAGTTTATTTCGCAATTTTTGTCTTGTTAGTTTGTTCAGGCCATTGACTGCAACAAGCGAGTTTTGGAAAATTGCCTGTTTTTTTTGTTATCTTTGTATGCGCATAGAAACTGTTGCATTCAGTCATATCTGCCACAGATTGTATTTCATGTACTACGCCAGTGATATCCGACACTTTTATTAACTTTATTATCTGTAGACATGTCTATCCACCATTTCGACGCATGTTCTGGAATTTCTGATAGAACCATCATATCGATGGACGTGGGTTGACAGCTTGAAGCATTAGCAGATCCTTTGATTCTGCCAAGAGTTTACGCATTTCAATTAACATTTGTTGTTCCGCCATATAATTTCCCTCCTGCCTTTTTTTTTACTTTCTGGGTGTTTAGGCAAGAGAAATGGAGCTGTCGCACGAGCAGAAATAGCCACACGCCTCAGCCACTGGCTGAGTATAGGTGATGCGAGCGGAGGTACGCCACGAGACGGGAAGGACGCAGTGCCTCCTGAACTTGCCGGGATAAATGCAAACTTTGAACTCTCTGAAGGTGAATGTTGAACGCCTCTGCTACGTCCCGGCTGAGGTGGAAAACATATCGTTGAAGCCAGCACTAGATTCCATAAAGGAAACAATTCAAGGTCTACAGGCATTGATAAACAAAAAATACGAATTTATGGTGAAACTTGTGAGGGAAAATGATCATGATGTAAAGCCACTTAGGTCAGAACTCGGTGCACTGCAAGCCACAGTATCTGACTAAGCAGGACGCGATATTCAGCGGTGTCACTATAGCTAAAGCGACCTCTTTATTTCTGTCCCAAAAGTGTTTTGTAACTTGTATCAGTGATATCGACAGGCGCGTCGCCAAGCGAGCGCGAGGCCGAATTTTTACCGCGCTTGGCTCTCGCGCGGAGCCTCCGGGTTCGATTCCAGGGAGCGGACTCCTCTTTTATTTATTCTTTCAACTTGACATTCTCGTCAGTTCGAAAACCTTGTCGTGTGATTGAGTTACGAATATTCTACGCCAGGAACGTTCTACGCCGAATGTTCGAGAAACCCACGCGGGTGCAAAAGGTGCTCCGCGTAGCGGCAGCGAAAGCTCGCGCTGGGAACCTGCTTGGTTCGATCCCCACCGCCCCCGCCCCTTTCGATCTGGATGAGTTTCGTACCGGCACGCGTTCGTGCAGTCACTACTGCCTGATGCAAGTTAAAACCCCCAGGTTAGCGGTTGTACTGCTCTGGCTAAATTTCTCATCTACAGCTAAGCGACCGGTCACCCGTTGAGGCGTGCCATCATCAAGGCTGTATAAACGTACAAAAGCAAGCCAATTTTTTTCATTTTTAGATGCGGAGCATCTCTTGCTCGGGTCTATGTCCCGCGGCGTCGGCGTCGGCGTCGTAGTCCGCACTCACACTACGCATGCGCAACTCTCCTCCTTCCCTCTCTCCAACAGCTGCGCGTTACTCTCTCCGCTCTCTCTCTCTACCAGCTGCGTGCACTTCGCGTGCGTTCGCTTCTACTCACACCGCGCGCGCATGCGCAACTCTCCTCCTCTAGTCGCCTCTCCTTCAAGTGTCAATATAAGCAGCGGTAGCGCGCTGCGCGCGTTCAGTTCAGCGCTGTTGACTCCACTTCACTCCGTTCTTCCGATGAAGTGTGATGGAAGCAACAGTCACGTCAGTTAGTGGGTTGGCGCAAGCAAGCGTCAGCACCACCCCACAAACTAACAGCAACGCTACGTCCACTGAAGACAAAGCTGCGCAGCGAAGGGCACGCGACGCTGAGCGCAAACGCTTGAAGCGAGCGGCAGACCCTGAACTACGGCAACGAGAAGCGGCGTCCATTCGTCAACGTCGAGCGGCGGATGCTGAACTACGACAACGTGAAGCAACGGCGGTTCGAGAACGTCGAGCAGCAGAACCTGAGGTTCGGGACCGTGAAGTTCAACGTAAACGTATGAAGCGAGCGGCGGAACCCGACCTTCGAGAACGGGAAGCCGCGTTGGTTCGTGAACGTCGAGCAGTAGAACCTGAGGTTCGGGACCGTGAAGTTCAACGTAAACGTACAAAGAGAGCGGCGGAACCCGACGTTAATAACACCGTTAATAACACCGTTAATAACGATCCGCGATGCTCCGCATCACCCCATGGTTCCCCTCGGGAAGATGGTGTAATTTTTTTTGGTTCGGTGTCAGTCTCGTCCCAGCGCTCGATCCTGCTGTTTCGCCGACATCGACGCCTGCGACGCTAGCCTTTCTCTATTTTGTGTTGGGCACAAGTTCGCCCCATTAAACGTTTAGTTTCTTCAGTTATTTGCCGCCTCATCTTTTGTCAGATGTGACAATATTCTGCTCTTTATAGTATGACTGCATAAAACAACCCTACGATGTTGTTTTTTTTTTTTTTTGCCGTTTTGTGTTATTGCGTGCTAATAAACCATTCAGGTAAACCAGATTTGTGCAACTGTATAATTGTCGTTGTCACTGACGTCGATTGAAAGTACGCAATGCGGAAGTATCTTCAAAAGTAATTGAATTACATTTCTAAGTATTTGTATTCTGCTCAAGATACTTTACAATGAAAGTAACTTGAGTAGTATTTTAAATACTTTATAAAGCAGGTTTTTAGTAACTTAAATACTTTTATCGAGTATTTTGTCCAACACTACTCCCAACGGCCTGCAAAACGCAATGCCCAGACCACTATGTTAGGGGTTAGGCGCAATGACATAGAAAGTTATGGGCCAATATATGCCCTCCCTCGCGTAAGCTTGGTATTTGAAAAACGTGTTTTAACAACAATGAAGTGATTTCTTGGCAGTTTTGATATTTTGTCGTCCGATCAATAGGGTTCTGTGGCTTGGCGAGGCACATGTTTGTTACCAGAGGATTTTGCCATTACGTTGTTGGACACTTTCGATAGACAGAAATTTCTTTTTGTCTGCTCTTGATGTATCAAAATAATTTAACTCTATTTGCCACAAAATTCTTCTAAAAAAAAAAGTCCGAGGATACCTAAGCACTTCTTATGCGCTGTGAATGCGAAAGCATGAATGTCGTTTTCCCGCTCCCTTAGTTCGTCTGCGGCGTAGTAGCGTGAACGGCCGTTTCCCCGGCGGACGGCCGAGCGCGCGCTTTCGTGACGTGACCGCGCCGCGCTCGGCCGAGCGGCCTCTCTGGAGTTGACCCGGGCAGGCTCTGGCTCTGCCGCCAACGCTTCCTCCACTGACCGGCGGCACCACCGCTGCGTGCGCTACGCCGCCATAAAAAGGGCTTCTCTGGTGGCTTTTTTTTTGGAATTACGCCGCACGACAGCCAATCGGAGCCTCGTTTCTTGATGACGCGCGGCCGTCAATGGGAACATAATCCATCAGAAATCGGCTTCACTTGGGACAGGGGATTTTAGGTGCCCTTTCGCCAACGTTTGGCGTGGTTTCGAAGTTGATGACGTCGGTTCGCTCTATGGGACAGTTAATGCTTTCGCATTAAAAATATCCGGCGACCGTTTTATAGGACCCTTTCTTTGAGCGCAGCTCTTAGGCGCCCGTTTCAGGGCTGAGCGGCGTCGGCGTCTTCGTCGCCGTCCGCGTCGGCGTAACCGCGCTAAATTTAGCGGGAAAATTGACGTCACGTGACTTCAACACCAATTCAATTCCCCGCAGAGTTTAGCTGGGAAAATGACGTCACATGACTTGGTGTAACGTCACCTATGAGCAAATTCTGTTTCTGCGCTGGAATTGGTGGGAAATGTTACGTCACGTGACCTCAAGAACAATTCGATTCCCCGCTAAATATAGCTGGAAAATCGGCATCACGTGACCTCGACACATATTTAGTTTCCCCGCTAAATTTAGCGGGAAAATGAGTCACATGACTTGGTCTAACGTCACCTATGAACAAATTCAGTTTCTCCGTTAGATTTAGCGGGAAAATGGACGTCACGTACAGAGGAGGAGTAGGGGAAGGTACTGAAGGGGGGAGGGGGAGGAGAAAGGGAGGGAAGGAGGAGGAGGAGGACGGGAGAACGGAGGAGGAATGAAGGAGGTAAGGAGGGGAGGACGAGGAGCAGAGGAGGAGGGGGGAGGAGAGGTACGGAAGAAGAGGAGGCGAACACCCTCCTCCTCCTCAAGAGCTGCGCTGTAATTTCAGGTTACAGAGATTCGGAAACGTATAATTTTATTCATTACTTCCCAATTTTGTTTTTTTAGACGGGACGTTGTTTCGGTTTGCAATTTCAGAAGCGCACGCTTAATGCTAAAAATAAAAGTGGTGCTAAAAAACCCGCAAGGTTTTTTTAGCACCACTTATATTTAATCTCTGCGTAAATGAATTACCAAGGAAAGACTTCATTTGGATGTGAATTGTATCAGTACGCTGACGATATGTTACTGGTGTCACGTCACATAAGCGTGTCAAATTCTGTTATTTCTTTAAGTTAAAATGGAACTCAGTCGAGGGACTGATTCATAACCAAGTGTAGAAATTTTAGAACAAAAAAAAAAATTTGGGGTTTCAGCATCCCATCGAAATATTCCTTTTTTCTATACTCGTCAAACTGTGTAGATTGTAGTTGCGTTTCCATTGAGAATGTGGACAGTACTAAATACTTGGTAACGCTATTTGACAGCGATCTTTTATGGAATTTCCATCTTACATTTCTAAAACAAACTGCGTCGTGTCATGTCCTATGTATGTTAGAAAAATAAATTTACCTATTTTATGTTCATGTTATTGTTATTATATTACCTTCCTTGAGGACGAGGATGCCGAATAGTGAAGCATCATCTTGAACATGTCCCAGTATCCGAGGTCCGGGATGTTCTTCTTTTCGAAGTAGATGGCCGCACGATCAATCTGCCAGGTCATGAAACCGCTCAGTCTTCTTTCGCCAGATGTCCGCAGGTAACATTCGACTTGGGGGCAATCTTCGATTTCGTTGTAACGGTCAATCAGGTGCTCGGTGATATCGCTGCATCCAAAACAATAGGTCAGACAAAGACTAAAAAAAAAAAAACTTACTCAAGCCTGGTGATGCCGAAGAAAACCAGAGAGCACAGGATGTCTCCCGCACCAACCACACACACTTCTTTATCCTTTCCATTTTTATTTCATTCGTTTATTTTTGTTTTCTTTCCTTATTCTTCTCGCCCTTTTACCTCTCGTTCCCTTATCGAATCTGTCTTCTCGCCCTCCCACTGTGCCCCTCTCCGCCTCTGCGCCTTTTTCTTTCCCCTTCTTCCCCCACCCTCCTTTCCCTCCTCAAATCCGCCTACAATCCAGCTTCCCGTCTAAAATTTTAAGGGAAGCTGGATTTGTGTAGAGGTGACGTGACGTGCAGTCCCGGCGACAATTTCCCCTCTAAGTTTGGCCTGGAACTGGATTGTTGCAAGATACCCATCGAGTCACTCGTTCGTGACGCTCGTCCTCATAAAAAGCGACCCATCGTCCACACTCTGCGTTGAAACCTAATCCTTTTTAGAAGCTTGCACCATCTGGTTGCAGCTTAGCGAATTATCCGAGTCGGCCATTGCTTGGGCACGTGATTTCATCGTGCTTTAAACTCGGATGCGGCCCCAGGCAGCATCCGAGTTTAAAGGCCAATATTGGAAGAGCATTGGCAAAAAAAGGTCCAATGATGGTCCACTTTAGCCAATCTGCTCCCAATATTGTTTATGCCATTATATAGAATCTTCAGTGATGGCCCAGCTTCTCCAATGACCAACCAATATTGGAAGCACGTTGGCATAAAATGGACAATCTTGGCCTGTCAGTTCCATTCGCTTGCGAATATTGGATGAACACTGGCAAAACATGGGCAATGTTGGCCAGACAGTTCCATTGGCTTCCGAATATTGGATGAACACTGGCATAAAATGGGCAATGTTGGCCTGTCAGTTCCATTGGCTAGCGAATATTGGATGAACACTGGTATAAAATGGGCAATCTTGGCCTGTCAGTTCCATTGGATTGCGAATATTGGATGAATACTGGCATAATCGGACAATGTTGGCCTTTGAGTACCCTTGGCTTGCTAACATTGGATGAACACTGGAATAAAATGGTCCGCGTTGGCCTGTCCGTGCCGTTGGCATTTCAATATTTGATGGGGACTGGCATAAAATGGACACTGTTGGCTTGTCTGTAGCATTGGCTTGCCAACGGTGGATAAACACGAGCTTATATTGATTAATGTTGTCCTGTTAGTACCATTGGCTCATCGTCATTTCAAAAACAGAGTGGCAGATAATGGTCAGTGTGTGTTAGTCTGACAATACCATTGGCTGAATAGTGGAAACATGTTGGAATATGCTGGTTTAGGCGTGTTCGTTTTGCCTAAACAAGTTGGAATTGCTCGAGCGCTTTTCAATTTTATTTGATTTTTGTCAAAGCGCGATTCAGGTGCTTTTCTGCAAAGTAAACAAGAATAACAAGGTACAAAACTTAATGGCGATATTTTGCTCCTTCACTGTGCACATTAAAGAGTCACCAGCGAAATGGGCTCATCAGGACCGCCAACTTGAAACAAAGAAAAAAGAAAAACGATGTCCGCGTTATAGAGTCAACATAATAGATTATTATGTTCTCTATGATCTCGACAGAAAAGCTTCGTACCCTAACTACGGGCTTGTGGACTGCACTTCGTGTCAGGTGAAGATACTTCTTTGCGATTGACTCGAACAAGACACTATTCTGAAATGCGGTTATACAATGACGGCTCTATGACTTTACGGCACTACTGGTGCCACAATAAGAGCCCTAATGCCTCCAACATGGCGCCAATGCACTGATAGCAGACGACAATGTTGGTCTTTATTTAGATTCTAGCCGGAAGCGACGTCAGGCGCAAAAAACCTCAACTTAAAAGCAAAAAAAAAAAAAAAAAACGAGAACAAAAGTAGGATTGCAAACTCGGCGCGCTACTGGCAACTGAGTTTTATTTAGACAACATGAACAAATATAATACAATACTATACCTCGGCCAAATAAATCAAAATTTCGCATTTTATGAAACGAGTGACGACGCACTGATGCAACCGTCATCCTCCTTTACACTGATTTTGAACGCCAAGAAAATTTTCCTCTCTGTTTTTGCTTCCCAGTTGCCCGGAATTTGTGCTTTATACAGCAAAGGATCACACGAACATTTATCACAGTGGACTTCCAAGTTCCCCGGAGAATACCGCTTTACAGAAAGTTGGTGTGCTATGTACGATTGGGTCGTGCACAAAAGCACCCGATGTCAAAAGCCCCGTGTCAAATGCTCCACGACTGACACCCCACCCTGTTGTTACGGCTTCAAAAGGCCAGTTTTATCAGAAGCCCATGACACGAATCCCTAGATCACGTGGCCGGGTCCTCACCGTGACGGTTGAGCATCCAACTTTTAATTAAGAGACAGCAAGTGTGGACGCGAGCGTGTGTAACGTAATCATGTCGTCAATTGTAGACCCTCAACATATTGGGATGACATGGAACAATTCTGGTTGAAGCGCGTAAAGGAATTCCACGCGTAGGGCTATCATGCAACACACGTACGATCGCCCACATGTCGTTGGTATTTTAGACTACCGGTGTGGCGCATTCCACATGTTTGTGCGCATGCTCTCCAGATTTGTTTATTTTGAAGCATAAGCTAGTTAGTTTCAATGGTGCCCTGAGGGAACGCCAAAGTGGCGGACGATTTTCTGGAAATTTATATCGCCTCTTTTTTCCGCATTTGATTTATCATTGTATCTTTTTAATTTTGACATTAGGCTCCAAGCTGATTTCGGAGCTTCGTGTCTGTCAGTCCTTTTTCGTCCTCTTGCTCTAGAGTTATCATGTCTAAGCAATCTCTACTACATTGGGTTTTGGAAACCCGGATAGCAAATACCAGCAGAGACAGACGAAAGAATTCGAGAGAGAGAAGTGTGCAGGGGTGCAGGGGTAGGGTCACGCCGACGGCCTCGAAACGATTTCGGAAAGGGGGAGAGAGGTTATTGAGTGAACAGTTCCCCTCCCTTTTTCCCCACGCCGTCACTAATCTCCAAATCTCTTCTTTGTTAGTGATGAGGACTTGGCGTCCTTGAGGGAGGAGGACACTTTGCATTCCTAAGCTGACAGTGCGGTGGGAGCTACGCGCCGGCCGGACCAGTCATCACCTGCACCACTCTCTGTGCGTGGTTACGGGAGAGAGCGTGATCACGTTATTAAAGATAGACCTGCGATCGGTTCACCGAGCTTCTTAGCTTCCTCTACACTCTCAGCTTAGGGGTGGTGAGCCCAGCCCGCGAAACACATGCACACACGCACACAGAAAGTGGGATCGCATGCACCAAGGCCACACGATAAGGTAGTTGCAAGAAGACTGTGGGGACGGTCTCCTCAATTTCCAACACGCGCATCCGCGAACTGGAAGTGGGCAGATGCGCTTCGCAATTTATGCATGTTTTTTTTTTTTTTTTTTTTGTGGCAGAAATAGTTTTTTTTTTTTAAGAAACCAGGTTGGCAAGATAATCATGCGCATATCAGGACACCGTGGTGTCAGTTTCTAAGTTCTCTGAGTGCATTGAATTACTTAGTAGACTGTTATTGTCGGGCGAAGCGGCTCGGCATCTCCTCCATCCACGTTACCCTATACTGGAACCGGCAAGAACGGTGGTTCTAGAGTTCCGATCACCAGCAGCGCATTTCGTCTTAGTGCCAAGTGCGATCTTCAACATGCGAATTGCCAAGAACATCGATATTCTGTCGGCAGCGCCTACACTCCGGTGATCTTCCTTTGTTTGGGCATACATGTGACCACTAGCTTCGACGGACCGAAGAAACGACGGACCGCCTTCTCTTTCACGTGAGTGACAAGGAGAGTTCCTCCTGGCCATTGGGGATAGATATTCTTGCTACGAAATGTACGTTTTGTCACTATCCAATGAGTTCGAACCGTATCGAACTCTGTGCCAGGAATCTCCGACGAGTTCAACGTGTAATCCAGAGCGATCGGCCCGGAATGCCCCGTACAGAGCTATTTGTAAGTGCTTTTTATTTTAATAGACCGTGAGACACGTTCTGATTGGTTATTTCTGTGTTCGAATTAATTTTAATCTCATTTTTTTTTTGTTAAAATATGGCTGTCTTCTTGGCGGTAGATGTGTGCTGTAGTAAAAAGTCTTCGCGGTACGTCCAAAGCCGAATACCACATAGCGTTGAGTAGTCCTTATTTGCCAAGTTTCGGCTTGTTGGGCTAGTGGAGTGTCAGTTATGTCACCGCACTCTGCCAGTGTAATTGCCAGTAATTGTCTTTACACGACAAGCTATTTTATACGCCTGATTTCTTTTAAATTCTTGATTGATTGAAGCATCAATTTCTGTTCAACTGTCATGTTCTTACGTATAACGGGGTATTTATTGAACTGTAAATTTAGTAGTTCGTTTGGCACTGGTGAGCTGAAAAGGGAGGCCAGCGGTTAGATTTATAAATTGTAAATATTATGGAGGCAATATGGGTACATTTATAACTACATATTTCCGTGCTGCAAACACCGTAAATCTTAAAAACGTTTTTCTTTTTTTTTCACATCAACGTAGAAATATCGGTGTGAACCTAAATGGCGAGATTGTAATTCTTAGGACTTCTTAAAGCTAGATGAAGGGTTGAGGGACGCTATGATGCTACAAGAGTAGAGCTAAGCAATTTATGAAATAACCTTCGTACTATTTGAATAATTTTTTAAATCACTATAAATATTTTAATCTAGATCGATCGTGCTCTGAGTAAGGACAAGTCGGACGAACAAAACAACAGTAAACGCCTGGGCCGTCTTGCTAGAAACAGCGTCTCAGCGGAGACGGGGGAAAGAAAGCACTTTTAAAGCCAGCGTACGAGCTGAATGAGATTCAAACCTCGACTCAAGACGCTCGGGCGCCCCAGCCTTTACAGTGCTTTTTTCACCCAGTCTCAGCTGAGATACTGATTCCAGCAAGCCGGCCCCGGCGTCTTACCTGCGCATTTATTTATTTTAGAAGGCAGTACTAAGTTTTTTACACACAAAATAACGAAAAATAATTCACTGGAAACGAAAGTTTATATTATAGAAAAGACCACATAAAAACGTCGGTAGGCCTTTCCGAGATTTCATACTTGAAGAGCAACTGAGCCGATTAATCGAATAGTTAATTAAAGGGCGGCGATTAATAATGAAGCTGTGTTTTGTTTTGATATTCATTATTGACAAGCGTAAGCGAGGACTGAGAGCCTTTGAAAACCCTTCACCCGCTTCTGTCTCTTTCAGAATCCTGTGGCCAGGCCCCTACGTGGAATTCCATCAAGTTTCTGCCCGGTTCACAGCTTGCAGTGATGGACCCTGGCACTCATTGTTGTTTAAGTTTTTCTTCAATCGAAACTTTAATAAAATGTATTGACGGTACACTTTGCATTTCAGACTTTTATATTTACCTGCATGTAATATTGACTTAATATTTTCCACAGTGAATGTGGCTTGTCTACAGCAGCTTTCTTTTTAGATGTATTTATAGTGTTCAGTAGAACACTATAAATACATCTGAAAAGAAAGCTGTATGCCCGCTAAAATGGCTGCCGAAAATAGTGCAGCTCGAGCTTAAAATCGGATGCCGAAATTGAAATATCAAGAGCATTAGGTTGGGAGCAAATATTGGATAAGCCAATGCTTAAACTTGGATGCCAATATTGGTTGTAAGACCCACAACCAGTAGCGGTCCAATGATGGCTTAGGTGTTGGTTAAAGGGAAGCAGGGGAGCTTCTTGAAAAAAATGAGTTAGAAGTGATTTCTAGAGTATTTTTACCCCGTGAACCCGAATACTCAAACCATTTGCTGGGCAAGTATTGTTAAACGCGAGAAAACGCGAAAGAAAGTCGCTGTACGTGACGTCATCGACGGATCTTTTGGCTGCCCAAGGCTAGGGAGGCGGGGCTTCAGCCCTATTTTGAAATTGCTCTTATGGCTCTCCGGCGCGTCGCATTGAAATATAATTGTGATATCTGTTATTCTAGCGGCAAAATGAACGCAATTCAAGCGTTTTTTTTCAAATGCAGAAGTGCCCCATCTTCCCTTTAAATTGTGGCCCAACGTTGGGTTAAATGTTGGGTAAGAGGCGGTCCTACGATGGCATAAATGACGGTCCAATATTGGTTCAAATATTGGTCGAATCTTGGTCCAACATTGGCATTAGTGAATGGCCCACCATTGGATCGGGTAGCGCTTTCGACAAAAAACAACGTTAGGCCAATATTGGAGCCAAGTTTTGCCAGTGGCGGGCCCATGTTGGTCCAACAATTGTGTGCTGCTTGGGGCAGCATTCGGCGAGGACTCGCATCCAATCACACACTCCCTGCCCCAGGAAATGGCGACCGCACAAATGTGGCTTGAAATCTTACCTTACTCCCATTATATTATTATACCCGCGTCAGACGGCGTTTTAACGATCCTTTTCACTAAGCTCCTTTATAAAATCGGCGAACCAGCGCACGCCAAAGAGCACGTGCGCGGGCCACAGAGCACGTGCGCACTCCACATCGCGAGCTGATTGGCCGATTTTTTTAAAGGAGCTTAGTGAAAAGGATCTTTAGAACGCCGTCTGACAGGGGTATTATATGGGCGGTTTCATTTGGATTCATGCAACAAGGTGCACAGTCATATTTTTTATTTTGCCTCGAATTTTTATATTTCGTGGCGCATGTTTCAAGAAGAACAATCCTTTTTATTTTAGTGTCCTGACATGTTTAGTTTCTGAGAAAAAAAATCTCAAAGAAGCGGGAAAGAACAACGAGGTTTTGACGATTGTCGTGTGTGGCGTATTTGAATCACTCTCATTCTCAAAGTATTTAAAAGAGAGTGTCAATATTTTTTTAGTGTGATATATATGCAAGTAGGTAAAACTAAATTATAACTACTATTTTTTATTCGTCGCTTCAATCTTTGTAAAAATCCCCAAACATCGACTATGTTTTGTGTTGCTTTTATAATAATACCACGTGTAGAACCTTTTATCGCCTTCCAAATTAAAAAAAGTTTGTGTTTTCATCCTGCACGAGTACTGAGAAATAAATGATGAAACAGAGGTTTTCTTTTTTCGTTCAATTTCAGCACGCTGTAGAAAAAAAATTTAATTTTTTTTTCTTGCGTCGAGTTCTCTTCACACCTTTCTTTTAGCCAGAATACATTCCGTTAGAGGTATATTCTCTGGTTTTTAGTTTTCAGCCTCTAAATATGCTAAAAAAAGAGCAAAAGCCCACGGTGGGTTTATGGGTTAAATTGACGATTGTTTTGAATGAGAAATTTTTTGACGGAAATCTGTCTGGTTGAGGAAAGATTAGGTTTAGACGGAAGAGCTGCAACCATAAACAAAAAAAAATACAGTTCAGCCGGACTTTTCTAAACCTGCTCGGTTTCTTCATCAGGCGTGACTAAATCGCGAGGAGCACTTCTTAGTTTTTTTCGACTCGAATTTTTTTCTTCTTTTATTCAGATGGTTTCTTACTTGTTGCTGTCGTCAGGTGCCGCAATCCATGGCCATACACCGTTGGCAAAGCACTCAGGGACCTGTTTATGTTTCCCGGTGTGTGTTGTATGTGCCGAAACTCCAGGAAAAGCCTTTTTCGGAAGTGTGTCTCAGTTTCAATTACTTGCGCGTTCGCCAAGTCGATTGGATCGTCGTCGATTGTATGGTCGATTGGATGGTCGATTGGATGATCATTGCTGATCTGAAGAACCATGGCTACAGGAACAGCTTTGTTGAGCGCATCGCCCGCCGCAATGGTCGCACGTGCTAAAAAAAAGCCATCACAACACACGCAGCCTCGGGCCATCGCGCGCTTCAGCGTCCCCTATGTCAGTGGGACCAGCGAAGCGCTAGCGCGTGCGCTGAGGAAAGAAGGCATTCAGGTGTCACACAAGCCTGTCTCCACACTGGGACGATTCATGCCGCGACCCGAAGATCGCCTCCCAAAAACAAGAGTACAGGGAGTGGTCTACAAGATCCTATGTGCAAAGTGCCCCGCTACTTTCGTCGGCGATACGAAAAACTTTCCTCAGCGCAACACAGCATAAGAACGACGTACCCAAGTTCGACCGCGAGCGAAGCGCCCTCGCGGAACAGTGTGATGTTCACGACCATCCAATCGACTTCGCGAACGCGCAAGTAATTGAAACGAAGCCACACTTTTGAAAAAGGCTTTTCCTGGAGTCTTGGCACATACAACACACAGGGAAACCTAAACAGGTCCCTGGGTGTTTTGCCAACGGTGTATGTCCATGAATTGTGCCACCTGACGACGGCAACTAGCGAGAAACAATCTGTATAAAAGAAGAAGAAAACTCGAGTCGAAAAAAACTAAGAACAAGATGAAAACTGCTGCTGCTCCTCGCGATTTAGTCACCCCTGATGAAGAAATCGAGCAGGTTTTGAAAGGTCCGGCTGAACCGTTTTTTTTGTTTTTGGTTGGAGCTCTTCCGTCTAAACCTAATCTTTCCCCAACCAGACAGATTTCTGTCAGAAATGTACTCATTCAAGTCCTTACGTGATGACTTCGGACAGGAGACAGCGCAGCTAGCAAAGCGGTATGTCAACACTGCTCGCAGCATCTCTACTTACAAGACCCACCTCGACTTTACGAGGACCTGCCTGGACAAGCAGGTAGTTCCTCGAATCCTCTGTCTTAAACGCCTCGTCAACACACAGGAAGGACACAAGATCCTAGCACACGCTGAACAGCGTTTGGTAGTTGCCCAAATGCAGGAGTGCAGACCATCCTCAAGAAAAAAGAACTGGATCTTTTCTTCGCACGTAGACAGCTTGAACACCGTATTCCGGACGTGTTCCCAGCTCTACAGTCCTTCTCAGCTCTGCGGTTTTCGAAGCTTATAAGAAAAAAATGAAAAAAGACGAAGCACAGACACCTCCAAATTTGTCAAGAACCTCTCCTCCAGACAACTCTCTGCATGCGAGATATGGGTCTTGGCAAAAGGCCATGGCTTTAACATAACCACGATGAGGCCACCTCTACCAAGAATGGTTGCAGCTGTAGAGGACGGCATCGCGCGACAAGACCCTGACGTTCGTGAAGGAGTGCGACTTAAAGCGATCGGCATACTTTTAAAACTCCCCCATCGATAGCCACATAATCTGTCGAAAGAGAAAAAAACAGCTCTTCATAATCTCCGCGAGGATAAAGAGATCGTGATTCTACCGGCAGACAAAGGGAAGTGCTCCGTCGTCCTTGACCGGAAGGTGTACGAGATCAAGGTAGTAGATCGTCTCGACAGCCCTTGTTATGAAAAGCTCAAGAAGGACCCAACATCACAAATTCAGACGAGCTTGAATAAGGTGCTGGTGGAGATTTTCAAGGAATACCCGGAGTCGAAAAGCCTCTATCTGCGGCTCATTTGCAGAAATGGCTCTACACCAGATTTCTGGAAGAATTCCTAATGTTTACAAACACAAATCGGTATAATCTAATATGTGAAGGCGACTTCAACACAAATATGCTATTTGATCATTCCCACCAAAGAGAACTATAAAATAATGTTGAATTAAATGGCTGTATGAATGTAATAACGAGCCCTACAAGGATTACCTTAAACTCAAAAACACTACTCCACTTATTTATAACGAATTTTGCTTCTATTAGTGTGAAAGCTGGTGTGGTCAGATGCGGTCTTAGTGATCACTTTCGAATATTCATATCCGTAGACACAGACAGTTTAGATAGGCCGAAAGTGAAACAAACTGCTAAGTTACAATATATAACACCTGACAGTCTGGAGAGCTTTAGGCGGACACTGTCAAATACGGATTGGAGTGCAGTGTATGAGAAGGAAACTGTCGATGAGACGTATAATACTTTTATCAATATTTTCAAAAAACTTTACCAACAAAAATATTCCTACAAGAAACTTAAAATATCACGGAACATTCGTAAGCCCTGAATTACACCAGATATCTTAGGTAAGATTCATACGAAAAATGCCCTATACGACAAATTTATCAAAACTAGAGACCCAGTCAACCTTAAAATATTCAAGTCATACCGTAATCAATTAACTAATTAAATACGAAATGCAAGATCACGGTACCACTCTGATTCTTTTAAAGCAACTTTTGGCAACTTTTGTATGGAACATATTAAACTCGGTACTTGCCCGATCTGAGACGCACTGTCAAATCGACCATATATTTCATAATAGGCGCACGGCGAGCCCAAGGTTCGCTGGCAAATGCCTTCAATGACTATTTTGTAGACCTGGTGAATATGAGCTCAACAGAAGACGCTTGCAAATATCTAAAATCCCGAAACAGTAGTTCTATTTTTTTTTTTCATCCAGTAAATGAAGCTGAAGTAGTTTCCATTATTTCACAGTTAAAAAAGAGCACCAGCTGTGACCCAGACGATGTCAAGATTAAACCGGTCAAATATGTTTCAGATATTATAGCCCCTTGCTTAACTTACATTTTTAATCTGAGCATAACTAGCGGTATATTCCCCAAAAATTTTCAAATAGCTAAAGTAACTGTTCTCTTTAAAAAGGAAGATAACAATAAAATAAGCAATTATCGACCAATTTGAATTTTAATGGTATTTTCAAAATGCATCGAAAAAGTATTGCAATATCGCCTAGTAAGTTTTTCTGATAAATATGATTTATTGAGTTCTTCTCAATTTGGGTTCCGAAAAAATAAGCCGACCGAGAAAGCACTACTTGAACAAAAAGAATGCATTTGGCGAGAGTTTGAGAGGTGGCACTTCATACTAGGTGTATTTATAGACTTTACGAAGGCGTTCGACTTTTTAGACCACAACATTCTTCTTAAAAAATTAGAATACCACGGTATTCGAGGAATTCCTTTAAAACTAGTAGAATCATACTTGAAACATCGTAAACACTACGTAAATATAGCTGGTTATAGTTCTGAAATCAAACATATTACCACCAGAGTCCCACAAGGCACCATACTTGGAACTTTCCTTTTCAACATTTACATAAATGACATTATCAATATCAACTCCGTGACAAAATTCATAATCTATGCTGATGATACTAGTGCTTTTTTTTCTTCAAGCACAAACGGAAATGAGTTGATAGACAGGGCTAACATGGCTTTAACTCAGCTTGAGGCTTGGGCGCAGTGTAACTGCTTGAAGATCAATACTAACAAAACAAAAGCAGTACTTCTTCGGCCAAAGCATAAAATAATAGATTTAAACAAACACATTTTTTAAATTCATGCCCAATAGAAATGCTTGGTTCCTTTAAGACTTTACGAGTTCTCTTTTCAGAAAATATATATGTTATGAGACGCACATGTACATAGTGTTATTTCAAGACTATCACGTGTTATAGGATTAACACATCGTCATCTGTTTGTACTCCCAAACAACGCTAAATTATTATTTCACAACTCATTGTTTTATTCCAGTCTAAGTTATTGCCATCTCGTTTGGGGCACTACCACGTTTACAAACCTAGAAAAACTATATTTGTTGAAGACAAAAATGTTGAGAATTATTTCAAATGTTTCCTATCACTCTCATACTCAACAACTATTTGAACGCTTCCAAGTACTTGATATAAAACAACTATATAATTATAGGCTCACTTTCTCCTTTAAGTTGGAACGAAGTAGACACTCAAGCTTCTTTTATGAGTTAGCCTCCCTACAGTGTCGTATACCTACGTACACTAATCGACACGTTGAATGCTGGAAAGTTTCTAAATGTAATAATATCTATGGGTATCAGATGTTAAAATACACGCTCCCTAAAATACTAAGTTGGCTAGATGGAAAACATATTAACATTGCAGAAATGTTTTAGAGCGCAGCTCTTAGGCGCCCGTTTCCGGCTTGAGCGGCGTCGGCGTCGCCGTCGGCGTAACCGCGCAATGCATTATGGGAAATGTCCCATAATGCACCGCGCGAGCCCCCCCCCCCCCCCGGAGGTCACGTGACCCCCCCGGGGTGGGGGGGAGGGGGGGGGGTCACGTGACCCCTGGGGGGGAGGGGGGGGTCACGTGATCCCTGGGGGGGGGGGGGCTCGCGCGGTGCATTATGGGACATTTCCCATAATGCACCGCGCGACCCTTCCCGGGGTCACGTGAACTCGAGGGGGGGGGGTCACGTGATCCCGGGGGGGAGGGGGCTCGCGCGGTGCATTATGGGAGATTTCCCATAATGCACCGCGCGACCCTTCCCGGGGTCACGTGACCCCCCCCCCCCCCGGAGGACATTGAAGAATGAGGGGAGGAGGAGGAGGAGAAGGAGGAGGGGTATACCCTTTCCCGAGTACCTTTCCCTCCTCCTACTCAAGAGCTGCGCTCCAATTCGGCGTTACAGGGAGTTGTAAACGGCTTTCATTTTTTCTCTGAACTTCGCGGTGTGTTTTTAAATTTGAACCTATAAGAGTATGGTCTTACTATTTGTGCTTTTAGGCAGTGCTTGCATTATGATTGTATAATATCTCTACGTTTGCTCTTGTACCATTTTTGCACCACGAAGTTGTATTTCATTAACAATAAGGGGGCAATGGGCTCGTCAAGCTGTCTTGACACAGCTATTTTTCATGGTCTCCTCCATTGATGTATCATTGATGGAAATAAAATGCATTATTATTATTATTATTATTATTAGTATTATTATTATTATTATTATTATTATTATTATTCTACGGGCTCCCCGAAATCCACAAGCCTAACGTTCCCTTACGAACTATTGTAGACTTCTCAACCTCGCCACTTCGCGCGCTTTCCAATTACTTACACCAGATTCTGGCCCCTCTCGTGGGAAATACGTCAACCTATGTGGAAAACACCGGCCACTTTGTAGATAGTGTTTCGCAAGTAAGACTCAACGACGATGACTGTATGGTATCCTTCGACGTTTTTTCACAATTTACAAGCGTCCCAGTTCTGTTGGCAGTCACCGCAGCCCGAGATGTACTCGACAAAGATGACAACCTGGGCTCAAGAACCAGCATCAAGGTAGGTGAACTGTGTCGCCTACTCGAATTCTGTCCCGGCAGCACATATTTCAGTTTCCAAGGGGAGCTGTTCAAGCAAGTCAGCGGAACTGCAATGGGTGCCTCCATCTCTGTCACGACGGCATATCTTACAATGGAAACAATCGAGCAGAGAGCTCTACGATCTTTCACCAGCAGGCCCAAAGTGTTCTTGCGTTACGTGGATGACTGTTTCTGTATTTTAAAGAAACCAGAAGTCAACCATTTCTTGCCCACCTTAATTCCATTGAGCCTGCCATTCAAATCACCGTCGAATGCGAAAAGAATAACACCTTACCTTTTCTAGATGCATTGCTGAAAAATTAAGGGGAAGAACTGAAGTTCGCTGTGCATACGAAACCCACGCACACGGGGCTGAAACCATCCAAATAGTCACAAGGCGTCAGTGGTCTCCAAACTTCTATTTAGAGCAATGACTATCTGCTCATCAGAGACCGATAGAAGAAAAGAAAAGCAGACCATCATTGCTGATCTGAAGAACACTGGATACAGCAACAGCTTTGCTGAGCGCATCACCCGTCACGGTGGTCGCACGTGCCAAAACAAAAAGCCATCACAACACACGCAGCCTCGGGCCATCGCGCGCATCAGCGTCCCCCATGTCACCGGGACCAGCGAAGCGCTAGCGCGTGTGCTGAGGAAAGAAGTCATCCAGGTGTCACACAAGCCTGTCTCCACACTGGGACGATTCCTGCAGCGACCCAAAGATCGCCTCCGAAAAACAAGAACACAGGGATCCTACAAGATCCCATGTGCAAAGTGCCCCGCTCTTACTTACATCGGCGAGACGAAAAACTTTCCTCAGCGCAACACAGCATAAGGACGACGTACCCAAGTTCGACCGCGAGCGCAGCGCCGTCGTGGAACACTGCGATGTTCACGACCATCCAATCGACTTCGCGAACGCGCAAGTAATTTAAACTGAGCCACACTTCCGAAAAAGGCTTTTCCTGGAGTCATGGCACATCCAACACACACCGGGAAACATAAACAGGTCCCTGGGTGCTTTGCCAACGTTGTATGTCCATGGATTGCGCCGCCACCAGACACGGCAACAAGCAAGAAACCATCTGTATAAAAGAAGAAGAAAACTCGAGTCGAAAAAAACTAAGAAGAAGATGAAAACTGCTGCTGCTCCTGGCGATTTAGTCACCCCTGATGAAGAAACTGAGCAGGTTTTGAAACATCGGGCAGAACCGTTTTTTTTTTTTTGTTTTTGGTTGGAGCTCTTCCGTCTAAACAAGACGATTGTTTTGTGTGGTGTTTTTGAACCACTCCCAATCTCACAGTATTCAAAAGAGAGCTATATATTTTTTTTATTGTGATATATATGTAAGTCGGTAAAACGACATTCCAGTTACTATTTAATATTCGTCGATCCAATCTTTGTAAAAATCCCCAATCATGCCTCCGCGAACAACTGTGACGTAAACTGCGAATTTGTTTTTTAATCGACTATGTTTAGTCTTGTTTTTAAAATAATACCACGTGTAGAACCTTTCATTGCCTTCCACAGTATGTAAAATTTGGGTTTTAATCACGTACGAGTACTGAGAAATAAATTATGAAACAGAAAACGTTTTCACCTTTTCTTCAATTTCAGCACGCTGTAAAAAAAAAAATATCTTTAAAACATTTCTTTTTGCGTCGCGTTTTTTTTTTACACCCTTTTTTAGCCAGCATACATTCCGTTAGAGGCAAATGCACTAGTTTTGAGCTTTAAGCCTCTAAATATGCTAAAAAAAAGAGAAAATGCTAATGGTGGGTTTATGGGTTATAGCTGTATATTTTATTATTTATTATAATAATCTAAGGGACGTTTAATAAAGAATCATATAAAAGACATTGACGTCGTTAAGCGTATGATAACAAGTTTGCAATTCCGAACGTCTAAACGCTATAAAATCGCAACTGCCGAAAGCGGGTTTTCAGATAATTTCCGCCGGTGCCATGATTGGAGAGGCCTCAAGACTAAACACTATGCGCTATATGATCTATACTGCGTTAGAAATATCAAAGTATAATATTGTAAAACATTAAAGTAAAATTCACTTCCTATTGGAAACCTAGATTTTTAAATGCGAAATTTATGTGGATAACAGAACAGAATAATTTTCAGCATATTTAGAGGCTTAAAACTAAACACCAGTGCATATACCTCTAAGGGAATGTTTTCTGGGTAAAAGAAGGGTTTGAAGAGAACGCGACGCGAGAAAAAGACAAAAAAAAAAGATTTTTATACAGTGAACAAAGTGAAAACCTTCTTTGTTTCATAATTTATTTCTCAGTACCATAATTTATTTCTCAGTACTCGTACATGATAAAGGCACAAACGTTGCTTAATTTGGAAGGCAATGAAAGGTTCTACTTGCGGTATTATCTTAAAAGCAATACTAAACATAGTCGACTAAAAAAAAAATCCGCAGTTTAGGTCGCAGTTGTTCGCGGAGGCATGTTTGGGGATTTTTACAAAAAGTGGATCGACCAATAATAAACAGTAGTTGGAATGTACTTTTAGCGACTTGCATATATATAACAATAAAAAAAATATTGCAGCTCTCTTTTGAACACTTTGAGATTGAGAGTGATTCAAATACGCCACACACGACAATCCGTCAAAACCTCGTCGTTCTTTCCCGCATCTTTGAGATTTTTTTTTTTCTCAGAATCTAAACATATGTCATGACATTAAAATAAAAAGGATTGTTCTTCTCAGAACGTGCGCCACGAAAAATAAAAATGTGAGGCAAAATAAAAAATACGACTGCACCTCGTTGCCTGAATCCAAATGAAACCGCCCATATATACAATATTGGTAGTAAGGTAAGATTGACAATTGCTGCTGTAGTAATATTGTGAAGAAAGAGGGGAGAGAGATAATATTGAATTTACTGCATTAAAGTTAGGGGAAGAGAAAGGGAAAGAGTGCTGGCAAAGAATTGAACCAGGAGTGGGGAGGTCCCAGCAGTATGTGTTGCGATATGCTTTAGAATAATAACGGCCACCTTGCGTAGATACCAAATGCAAAGTGAGCTTTTTCCTCGAACACATCCAAAGGCAGGTGAGCTATTCTCCGCATCCGGAAGTTTTGCGGTGAGCTTTTCTCCTGTGAACGTTTACCCTTGACTCGAAGTCATATTGTGGAGTACTCTTAATTAAACCTATAATTGTTTTTGTTTCTTTTTTGCCGAAAACAGTTTTGACGTTACTAGTGGCCAGGTTTGGGGGGAGGGGGGGAGATGTATAAAAATGTTAGGACAAAAAGAAAGTTGTTATAATGGAGGGCGTACTCGTGTAGTCATTCAATTACAGCAATCAAACTCATTTCTGGAGTACTTTGTACTTATATTTCCTCAGCTTTGACATAGTAGAAATTTATTGTTTTTCTGAGATTTTTTCAGTTGGAATAACATAAGTTTGCTATAGTTTTGTACATGGCTGGTTTCATTTGAATTCGACCGATTTTGTCGGGCCTGAAATACGTATCTATACTGCTGTGAGGAATATACTATATACGTGATAGCTCATTTCCGGTAATAAGCTGCGCTTTAAAATATTTTGAACTTTAAAGTTTTCAAATAAAAAAATGCAAGTGTCCCACTGTGGAACACCTGAAAATACAATTTCATTGTTTCACAAATTTAACCGTTGCTTACAATTGACTCCTTTTATTTCATATGTTAATATTATTTCTTGTCGAGGAGATCAATGGGATATTTTTATTTTATTTGAGATTCTTGAAAAAGGCTAACTTTCCACGCAGTGCACTTTTGCCTCGTCGATAGATGGTCTTGTAATATACCGACCGTTAACAACTACTTCATTAAAAAAAAAAAACTCTTTGCGCGTAATTATACAGTTAAACCATCAAATGACATCTTGTTTGTGCTGATAATAAATTATTATGATATTATTATATCTTGCTTCATACCTCTCAAGTATCTCAAATATGAAATGTTTTAGGTGTTTACCGAATAACTTCATTTCTTAATTTTGTTTTATTTTATTTTATATTGGTTGCCTATAAGATAGAAAATCACAACATATAAAACCCGTCTGAAATTTTACTGTTGTTATTGAGATAATCAGCTATAAATAAGCCGCTTTTTTTTGGATCACATTTCTTTAAAATCCACGTTGACGTTATATCTAAAAAAATTCAGAACGTCATTCCTTTTCCAAATTTTGCACTTATTGCCCATGAAGCAGAAAGTCAGAGGGTGTAAGTGGAGGTTGTTCTTTTCTTTTTGTCGTCTTAATAAAACTTTTTATTATCCGTTGTCCTTGGCCACAATTTAAAACTACACAAAAGACGGTTTCAAAAAAGGTTTAAAAAGAACCCTTTTCGTTCTGCCCGAGCAAACAGTTTCGACCACGGCCTATTTTGTGTTAGACATCGAAGTAAGTACAACTTCTCATGTCCTCACCTGGGCTCTAGACGTCCGTCCCTTACGGCGTGGCACAAGGTAATAGCCATCCGCGTAATTTGATGACGTGATTCGTAAGGTGCGCAAGAAAAAATTTTCGATTTGGCCCTGAAAGTGGAAATCAGACGATATTAGCTCCGTACTGCCGCGTGATTTTGCTTTTTTCTTAGACCGCCTTCTAAAGCCGTATTAACACTGCTCGTACGTCCCGCAAAAGACGCGACGTTTCCTGCAGACGCTCCTCAACAATGTTCCAAGAATGTTTCCTTCACATGAATGCATGCTTCGAACATGACTGCAGATATTTTTTCAAGAAGAGTGTCGCAGAACCTTCATACAAAAAAAACCTTCCCAAACTATGCTTGTACACTGTCTTTCGTGTGATGTATTAGCAATGTGGTCAGTGCAGCTAGACTCCAGATGAAGCTCAAAGGAAGGTAATCGCCTTTTTGAGGGGGGATGTATTCATTGGCTCTGATCGGCTTTTCGAACGAACAGCAAGTACCAATCTTTGAGTCAGTGAGAGTGGCCCTCAAAAAATCGAATTTCTCGCTTTCGCTGTTTTGTCCTTCTCTTCCTTTTTTGTGCCCTTTCCCGGTCCACCGCACTGTTACTCGCTCATTTAATGAAAGCCTCCATTTAAGACACAGCCTTGTCGTGTCGTCGATCCGTTGCTATGGTGGCGCTGTTGTCGGCATGAAGCATGCACGCAGATGCCTCAGTTCACGCGGATAGGGGTTCTCGGCGCACGCACTGTCCACACCCGGTGTGGACGAACGCTGAGTTGTTCGTAAATTGCGTATAAGTCGATATTGCTGTCTCAAAATTAACCATTTTCTAGGAAAATGCAAGACGGTGGCAAGAGAAAGACAGACTAGAGCAAAAGAGAGTGAAGAACAATGTCGAGTAGTGTCTGAGCAGAAGTTAGTGCTGACAAATTTACCCTTTTCATCATTCAGCCGATTTCGTGAGCTTCAGCAATTCAAGGAACCACAACACTCGGTTCAGGCACTGTGCCTGGAGCGCGTCCTTGACTGGGGTCCGATTTTGGCCAAAGTGTGAGCCAGGACGTTCTCGCTTGGTGCTTGGACGGAGCTTGCGCACAATGAAACAATTAGAAATGTTTAGCCCACTTACGAGTTCAAAATTGAAAAAACATGTGGTGCGGACGCGTCACCAACACACAAAATGTGTTTAAAGGTGTCGGTATTTCGCAACCACTGCTGCGGTAGCCGCCCATGCAAAATACCCACGTGGTCCCGCTGTGCGGACACGCTCACTCGCCTATTTCACTGCTGCCACCCAGGTTCCTTTCTTATGTACTCTCGGCACCTCTACACAGCAGCTCGCGTAGGTAGTTTCCCTTCTTCCAACGTGGTCACGTTCAAGCCAAACAAAATACACGTATTTCAGTTCTTCTTCAACACATACCACATCTCGCACAATCGTTCCACCAAAGTATACATCTCCTCTGAGACGTCTCCTACATCAATCCTACTGAAAACAAAAGAACCCAATGCAAACTATGTACAACAGATTGGCTGGGAGAAAATCTCCTCAACAGGCCTGTTCACAACTCAGCAGCTACCGCTGTCAATCGAAGCACACTTTCTGTGGTCGTTCACAACTTTTTTTTTTTGTATTGTTCTATTTTCAAGTATTGATATATAAATACTTGAAAAAGGAACGATACAAAGGAAAAAGCAAAAGACTTCACAAAATCCGAAATGCCATGCTGTCGAATGTCGCGATCCTGTGTACTGGTCGTAGAAATTTGGAATGGGTTAAAGCAAGCGTGTTATAAGTAGAAATTTGGAATGGGTTAAAGAAAGCGTGTTGTAACTATAGTTACAACACGCTTGCTTTAACCTAATCCAAATTTCTACGACCAGCAGGCAGGATCGCGACATTCGACAGCATGGCATTTCAGATTTTGTGAAGTCTTTTGCTTTTTCCTTTGTATCGTTCATTTTTTCAAGTATTTGGCGTCTTTTGCTGCCACACCGGGACCCCCGTTCGATGCCGGGGCGGATTATGGCGCTAAACACACCAGTCGGAGACGCGGTCCGTGCATCGTAGTCGTGAGTCTCTCTAGCATTGTGACACTAAAAATGACAAAGCACTTTTTGATTCCAACCGATATTTGCACATTCTGAATAAATATAGTAAACAACAAACAAACCTCGTTTGGTGGGTCAATAACTCCATCTTGGCCGCGCGTTTATGCACCTCCTTGGGAAACAGTTCGAGGTCTCCCCGAGTCTTAAAGGACCATTCTTTCTTCTGGTAGAATTCCCTAATTGTGAAAGCAAGGGAAACGTTTTTCTAATTGGTTCGCAGTTTTTTTTTCTCAATTCAGCATTTGTTTTGTCAGCCGATATTCACGAGAAAACCGACACGTAGCAGCGTTATATGCGTGCGTTACCCAAAGTTTAAAGTCAGATTATAAAGCATATAAGGCCATACGATACATTTAAAACCAGGATAAGTAAGACGCGGATACGATACCAACTGAGGTAAGTAGCGAGTTTTGTTTGTTTTTATTGCAGTGAGAAAAGGGGCTCAGGAGATCGAAAAGCAACGCGCACAAAGCAGGTGCGCGAGGAGAGGCTGCGCAAAATGAAGCTGTGCGGTAGTACAATTGTTGCATTATCTCCCAAACAAATTTACACTTTGAAAACATCTAAGCGCTTCAAGACAGGGATGAGAGTAATAACGGGACAACACAATGCGCTAACTTCTACTGTTTAATCGTCAGAAAAGCAAGGGTATAAATACTCTGCATCATCGCGGCATTCAAGCAATCTCATGCCACTCCAATGCTTTTAAGAACTGTGTCTCTTTGTTGCCCAAATCGATCGACGCCACGCTGACACATCGATCCCCGTAGTTATTTATCAGGTCTGCCGCTATGATTTCCCTCACCGCCTTAACTCTATGTTTTTAGTAAAAGTGCACAAATTAAATTCAGGTTTGCACCAACAGTCATGGCAGTGTATTGACAAATGACCGTCACGCTGTCCGCTCACTTTTTGGTTGTGTTCGCGCAATCTATCATTTAGACTTCTTCCCGTCTGTCGCACTTACTTTTTGCCGCACATCAGCGACAAACGAGCTGCGATGCTTTTTCACGCAGCCAACCGGTGGTTTGCGGTAAGGGTCCGTCAATTTGCACAACTTGGCAAGTTTTTCTGGTGCAAAATAAAAACCACCCGAGCATTTGCGCGGTTTGCTATATTTTTGAGATTGTGTGCGGTTTTGTGCATGTAAGGCACAACCGCCACTCTCTGTTTCTTTTGGGTCATATCTTGATCTGGACTCTCTACTACTCGTAGCTTCTTCAAAACCTTTTCTGCAACCGAAACCAGGAGCGTCCCCGGATAACCGGCAGCCACCAAGCGTTCCGACTGCTCCTTCAGACCAGGAGGCATCGCATGATAACACGACCTTCTGATGGCGTTCACAAAGCACAAATTTACAATCCCTCTCTTAACGAGCGTCGAATTAGATGCATTGAACGTCAGCAGGGGGCATATTTGCTCTCGGTTGCTTTTTCCAACGCACACGCTGCAACGAAAGGGTGAGCCTGATATCTAAAAAGTTTATGCCGTTATCCATAGGTACCTCGTGCATAAGCTTGAGAGGATATAGAACGTTACTAAAACTGTTGAAAGGCTGTTCACCGCCAAGGGAAGTGAGAAACATCATAGTCAAGAAAAACTAAATAATCGTCGACAAATCTAAAAACTTTCCTACCACGAAAGTCATTCAGGCGTTCCGAGAGGACTCTGTCATGATGGGCTAAAAATATATCGCTCAAAATTGGAGCTGAACACGAGCCGATGCACACTCCTCGCTTCTGAATATACACACCTTCATTCCATTCAGCAAAGGTCGAGTTTAGATCAAATGTAAGCAATTCAAGAAAGTCATCAACAGTTATTCCTGCTGCATTCTGAAATGCCACCACCCCGTGTTTATCGATGCTTTCCTCTACGCAGGTAAGTAGTTTGTCGTGCGGTAGGGAACAGTATAATTCTTTTATGCCTAGTGAGCAGGCTAGGAAGCCTTTGTCCATGTTTGTCTTTAAAAAATCTAAGACTTCATCCGAGCTTTTGACCAAAAACGGGTCATCAATAAATATGCGGCCCTGGTCCCTGTCTTGAAGCGTTATTATGTTTTCAAAGTTTCAGTAGCAACTCGCCCAAGAATCCGCATTACTCAAATTTACACTACCTTGATCATGCAGGCAAAGACCTGGGAGAAAACAACTGTTCAGCGCGAACCACATACTTTGCGTGTGTTTCGCACAATACTAGCGCAGGCTACACACACCCTGAATGGTTTGTGCTCAACACTCTCTTGGTCGGCGTAATGAAGCTGGGGAAACGTTTTATCAATAAAAAGTGGCTTAACATTTGGGTGGGCTCCTTTCCAAGGGTACATGCCCTTTCGCATATCTATTTTTTTTTTTTTACCTCGCACACGGCAGTCAACACGCCATAACAAATAAACCAACAGAACTCGAGAAAAAGCCGAGGGCTTCCCGGTATTTTTGAGATGAGTTTCATGAACTACACAAGAGATTACTACTTTTGTTTTCGTTTGTCATCGCAGGTTTTTGATTTTGGTTCAGTGTCGGGACTCGGAAGTCTAGAGCTGACACTAAAAGTTGTTCATATCGAACTTACCAATTATTACAGATGCTGTCGTAAGCACGATTGATGTGGTTGAAAAGGTGGACTTTCTGCTCTTCGGGCCTGCTGAAGTTGTGTACGCTGAAGATGTAGACAAATGATTGTCTCATACCTAACGCAAGAACAGCTGCTTGAACCTGTGAATTGGGTACTGGAATTAGTGGTGTAAGCTCGGAAAATCTGAAGACTAACAAAATATACACATTTTCTAACCTACCTTTCTTCTTTTTTTTTTAATTGAGAAATTTTTTTTTTTTTTAATGATAAGTGGTTTCATACATAAGTCATTCAAACTACCGGATTATAGGTTTCAGGGGCGTAGTTCCAAGGAAAGGATGGAATTAATAAAAATATATCTCCCAACAAAGAATTTCGGTGTTAAAAAGATATTTGCCGCGATAGAGATTCCTCAATGCAAAAATGAGGAACTACAAGAATTGGCAATTTAATGGCGTGGATTAGAACCAACAGTCGACGCATTTCATGACAGACGTTTTTCGACCTTGGGCAAGCTCATTCCCCTGACAGATTGTTCAAGTGATGAGCATTTAGAGATCTCTCATAGCTCTGTTCTGAGTGAGCTCTGATATTGGAATGACCTTATAAAACATTTCCGCAGTACAGACACACTGCAAAACAAGCCGTACTCAACAGTGAATGCAAGAATTATTCTCGTGCTGCCATCATCTTGCGTGTCACGACATCATAAATTTCATGTCCAGGCTAAAGCAAATTTCGATGCCATATTAGATTTTTTTTACGGCGGCCAACAGAGAGCAGCGTTTAGCTAGAGAGAGAGAAACTAGGTGGGCTCATAGTAGAAAACTCCAGAGACAATGAGCTAAAAAGGACAAGAACACCGTCTCTGGGTTTTTCTACTATGATTCGTCACCAGCTCGCCTGCGTCTTTCCTCTAATTTCTTTAGGTGGGCTCGTTCTGCTGCGGCCAAGGACTGAGTGAAAGAGCGAGGTCCATCCTAATTTAATCAGCGGAATGCGGCCATCATTGAAGAAATGTAGAAATTTTATCGCATTTCGGCGACGTCAGCAACGAAGAACCACAGACAAACACCCTTTTTTTCAATAACTGGCTTAACACGTGTTTTGCGAAACAAAAAAAACAGTACTGACTTCCTTTTTTTGAGTGATGCGGCCACACAGCATTTTGAGAGGTTAATAACGTCAGACTGGCCTCTCAGTTGTCGCGTGTTCAGTTTGAGCTTGGTACCATCGACATCATTCAAAGTGTTGTGAACTTCGAGCCTACGCGCGTAGCCCAAGCACTGCGGAAGGAAACGAGTGCACGCTGAATGTCGGGCAACTGAAAGAGACGCCCTGTGCTTCTTCCCGTTGGCAGATATGGCTTCTGGACGTCACCACCTTGCGGCGGGCGCGTGTAGATCATCTGATAATCATGCCTTGCTAAGGTGTGTTTAGGTTTGCAGACGGGCGTCCAAATAAAAAATTTCTTTCCACGGTGTCCAGACTAGCTTTTAAAGCTAGTCTGGACATCGGAGTGTCCAGACAAGTGGTGTCCAGGCGCTAGTGTGAAAGCCGATGTTACGAACAGCAAGCACACCCATACAGATATTACATACACAGAAACCGCAAAAGCATCATGACCCCCACCGCCTTATGAACTTGACACCGCAAGGATTGCACGTGCACTGCCTTTGTAATTTAGAAAGTTAAACAAATGTTGCCTCGTTCTTGTTAATACTTTCCATTATACATAATACGAGGCAGCGTCAAAGAGTAAACGCAATATATTTTTTCGGCATAATAATCTAGGGAGAAATAACAGCAATTTGCCGCTTTTTCACATAGTCGCCCCGCCTTCAACACATGCGCAACAACGCTTTACCAGCGCGTGCAGTCCGCGGAAGAAAACAACTTGTTGTTGACGTCGACGCCAGGGATGCACCTCCGCTTTCAGATCAGTCCCTATAAGAAACTTTATTCCGCTGAGAACTACATGGAGTGCTCCGAAAAAAATTAAATCCATCGGTGCCAGGTTTTTGAGTATGACTGATGCGGAATGCACTGAAAACCTTGACCCTTGAAATTCCTTTTCGCTCTTTACTTTCGCGTGGGGTGGGGGGAGGGGGCGTATTGTCGTGCTGTGGCAACGCAACCAATAATATTAAATCAGTAACGGCTTGAAGCTGAGATAGTTGGCTCATTGTTATATATAGTGCCAGCTGAACATAAAAGAATTATAAGAGAGAGAGAGAGAGAGAGAGAGATAGAAAAGGCATATACACCGCTGGCGTGTATGCCTTTTCTATCTCTCTCTCCCTCTCTCTCTCTCTCTCTCTAATCTTTCTTTTATGTTGAGCGGGCACTATATACATCCTTAAACCACAGCGCCTTGAACTTGAACTTGGACGACTTCAGCCAAGGCATCAAGTCGTTTACAATCAGGTCACAGTACGACATAATGTTGGCATTGAGTCCCCTGCATGTAATGTTCGACTATTGGTTCTTTCTGGTCAGAGAAGACCCTGCGTTTGAATTTCCCGGACCTTTTTTGGCTTTGGTGACGAAGTGCACTTCCGCTGTGCACAGGGGATTCACGCTACCGAATGTCTAGCTTAAGTTGTCTTGGTACCCACCTGGGGGATATTCGGTCGTGCTGCAGAATATTGCGAGTCATGTGCTGCACGGAGTCATGACTAATGTTCAATTCTCAGGCATTTCACTGATAGGGTTTAGAAGGTTTTCGTGTAAAAGCCGCTCAAATTCTGATATTCAGTGCGGCGTCATCAAATTCTGAAGCCGGCTGGAGCAAGGTGAGTTGGTCAGATTTGACTCTTCGATTTGAAAAGTTATGTACAACTCGTACACTTGTCGAAGTAACATACAGGCACCTCCGTACCGCTTCACCATACTGCAATGAATATCCGAGATTTTTTCGCCCTACGGCCCTAAAAACCTGATTTCTCAGCGCTGCTACCCGTACCGCTTGCTTTCATGGGGGCAACTATATTGAAAGTGCAATGGTAAAACGACATTATTCAGCCGGCCCCTGAGCCAGCATGCACAGCTTACTTTAGTAGAGGGCCAAACAATATTTTTGCACAGTAGTCTCGCGGATTTTGACTTTTTATAACTAAATTTCGGGTACTTTTTTTTACTCTCTTTTCATCTCAGTCCAAGAAACATGTCTAAAACAAACACATGCGTAAAATATTTGAGATCGTCACTGAAACAACCTTTACGAAAGCGGATGTCAGTGTGGCGAATTCTCTTCAAAAAAAGTGTTCGCCTCATTTTACTGTAGCACACTTCTTGAGAACCTTTTTACCACCTTCAACAAATGAAGGGCTTTCAGTGCAACATCACTCTAATTTGCTATTGAGAAGGGCGGATTAGGTTGAAGTAATGGTGCTGAAAGGTTGAAATCGATGGTGTAAGTCTCTGTAACACCGTTTTACACTCTTTATGGTGTGAAACTTAGTGTGCACTTTGAGTGCCGAAGTGGCCCTTGCCTGCTCCAGAAGAGTGCTCCCCTTTATGTGTCCAAGGTGCGGTGGCGCCGCTCGTTGCTTGGCCCACCGTCTGTGTCCGTCGGGGATTAGCACCAGGCTTGATGGCAATTGAGCAAAGCTCAGCAACCACCAGAGTACCTTGGCGTGCCAGGGCAAAGGAACGTCCAGCCAAGGGCGTTCTGTAACGCCATCATCACGGAGGAAGGGTGCTGTTGTCTTGGAAATTTGTGGCAATTTCTGTTCGATGTCCATGAGGTTCGTATCGCAGGCTTGAGGTGAAGGCTAAAAAAAGCAGGAACGACATTTGATTTAATGTAATCTGATTAAAAGTAGCGTATTGATTGTTTGGGGCACCGTGACATATGCAAGATTCCTGTGGACGAGACGCATCTGCAGTTGACTGTTTTTTTTTTGTATTCTTAGAACAAAGGATTTGTACAATCAGCAAGTTTCATTTTATTATCGGTGCAACGAAGAGAAGAAAGACGACCGCGAAATTGTGGAAGACAAATTGCCGGCAACGGGATTGCGATGCTCGTCAGAGAAACAAGGGACTGGGTCATCCAGGTAAGACAACGGACTTTATTGAAGACGCGTTGTGAAGGGTTTTAACGGGTTTTGAAAGTACGTCACCATATTTGACTCAGACGTTTTCAGGACGAACTTCTCTCGAGTGAAACTATCAGTACGTGAACCGCCAAAACGGTCGATACACGATGATGGACCGCAGGCACGTAGCCAGGGGGGGGGGGGGGGGGGAGGGCCCATGGGGCCCGGCGCCCCCCCCCCCCAAATCTTCCATTTTGATGGGACCTCCTTTCCCCTTTCCCCCTCATACAGCATTTTTTCATAGGCACCCTCCCCCCCCCCCCCCCCCGAAACATGATCCTAGCTACGTGCCTGATGGACCGTAAGAACAGCGTGTCCTCAGAAATATTTTAGTGTTTGTTGTCTTGTTTTTACAGCCAAAATAAACAACGCGTCGTTGAATACTCATTCCAATCCCATATCTAGCGCTAGAGATTTGGACCAGATGTCTAACCGTTATAATAATAATAAGATAACTAACCGTTATCTTATTAAAATGTTATCAGTACATTTCCGAAAATTTTAATGGGGTAATAGGGCGCGTTTTCGGTTACTGGCGCCACTCAGCTTCATGTATTCCAGAGGTCTGTCGAAAGCAATTTTCGAATGGAAAATTTCAAATAAGTAGTTATCAGGTTTTAATAAGATAATGGTTAGTTTTGAAACAATGCCATCTGGTACGGACCGCTAGTGCGTCATCTCGGCGGAGACTACGCGTTCGACGATGCGTATTCCCGGCTCCATAGGTGGCGCTACTCGTTTTTCGAAATGTCGGCTATAGTAAGGGTTGGATATGCGTGCCGTAATACCAATTGCCGAGCCTGTTTAGTGTGCTGGCCTCACTGAGCGAAACAAACTATTTCATGCATATACGATGAAGCTAGGGGTTTATGAGCGCAGGTCACCTCTTTATCTGGAAAACAAAAACGGTGTTCAGCGTAATATTTACGTCAGGAGGCACGTTTCAATTTTGGAACGCAATCGAAACTAGCCATTTTTTTGGATTCAATTCTCTCGGTATATGTATTCATTTCGGATTCTTTTCTCGCTCAAGGTGTGTCTAGCAGCGTAATTATTGAGTTAAAGTAGTTGTTCGCGGAAACGTTAGTCTGCGACATACGTGTGCGACGAAGGCACTTGAAAATATTTTGGAGTTCAGCGTCCCTTTAAAGACAGGGTATTTCACAATCCTTAGAGGTAACATAGAATATATTATTTGTTAAAAAAACATGTGCTGATATTTGTGTGTTCTTGTTGCCTTTTCTCGCTCAGATTATTGTCATATTAAATAATAAA
This sequence comes from Ixodes persulcatus, assembly GCA_013358835.2. NCBI lineage: Eukaryota > Metazoa > Arthropoda > Arachnida > Ixodida > Ixodidae > Ixodes > Ixodes persulcatus. The sequence continues at coordinate 228,230 of JABSTQ010009708.1, forward strand.
CTGCGTGCTTTTTAATGGGGTTTTGGTGTGTTTAGATGATTAATTGCTTTGACATTTTTCCCAGTGCAAGAATAACATAATCAACGAAACTTTTACAAAATATTTCCAAGGGTGATTAGTTTATAGTACGTTCACATAAAGTAGAAATTAAAAGCAAATGCTGTTCATGGTGCAGGAACCCAAAAACTTAATCGAGTAAGAGAGCAGAAGCGTGCGTTTTTAAAGCAACACGTGACGGATAGGACTGTATATTACATCCAGTGTTTTATTGTTTGTCTATCTTAATAACGATGTCAGAGTTCTCCATTCGCTAAAAATAACACGAAATGAGAAATTTCTGTAAACAGTAATATTACCGCGTGCGAATAGCTGAGTCAGCAGCGTGTTCCGCTGGTTAGGGTTTGATCCCCGCCAGCGCTTGCCCTTTTTGTGTCTATTTTGTTTGTATGACTGGAATGTACCAGATGACTCGCGAATCTTATTGTTTGTTCGAACTCGGAAAATTCTAGATACTCACGCGCTCACCAAAAAAGCCTCGCACGGCTGCATGAGACGGTCGTCCTTCCGTCGCCGTCAAAGTTTGTCGGGACTTTTGTACTCTATGTTTCTCGGCACAAGTTTGCCGCATTAAACGTTCATTTCAAATTTTACTAATCAAGTTTATGTTTTTATTCGTGACAATATAGTTAGATGGCGTATTTTTGCGGTCCTGGTGTTTATCGGGGCCCACACTGCCGCAATTTGTAGTACTAATTAAGATAGTTTAGTACCTAGTTTTTCAAGCTCTACTTTAAGTTTTTGCTCATCTCATTTTAAAACTGCAACAATCAAGGCAATGAAAGGTATTCAAATTATCATCATTGCTGGCAATATCAGCATTTTTAGTTAACAAATTATCAAATAAAAATAGTCGAAAATCAATTAAAACATTATAGCTAATCTGAGAAATCCGTGTTAAAATTACATTAATTTCGGGTAAAGCATAAGGCGCTATCAATGTCGCGACTTTTCATAATCGGCAAAACTTCCAAACTCGCCGCTAATCCTTCCGCACCAAGTCACTCCCTCGCAAAAAAAAAAAAAAATGTGTATATTTTATTGTTTTTTTTTTACTTTTTTTTTTGCGCTATCGTTTTGCCAAATTTAGACATTCCAGTACGAAGGGACGCCTACCTGTTGCCACGTCTGCTCACTGCAGCACGTTTCGTTGGCATTGGAAACCGGTGAATCTGTAGTGAGTTTTACTATTGCGAATACTGGGAGCGAATGCAAGCCCCGTGTGTTTGCGTTAGCGTTGCCTGTTCTACCGTGCGCGTGCACGGAGCCAAACATTGCGGTCTTGAATTGGAACATGTCGATGACGCGCATGCGCAGCGTGGAGCACGCAGCTCTAACGCAAACGCACAGCGCTTGCGTTTGCTTCTATACGTAATACCATACGCGCTCCACGAATTCTATACGCGCTCCACAAAGTGGCCGGCCACTTCGTGGAGCGCGCCTCGCAAATACATTTTAGCGACAATGACACCATGGCGTCTTTAGACGTGGTGTTCCTCTTCACAAGTGTCCCAGTTCGCCATGCAGTTGCTGCAGCCTGCGAAGCCCTCGAAAAACACAGCACCTTGACTACAAGGACCAACCTCAGTGTAGATGAACTGTACCGTCCACTCCAGTTCTGTCTCGGCAGCACATACTTCACCTTCAAAGGGAAGCTTTTCAAACAGGTCAGTGGCACTGCAATGGGTAAGGCTATCTCGGTCACAAGGGCGAGCCTCACGAAGGGAAGAATTGCAAAAAGAGCACTGAGGTCCTTCCCCAACAAGGTATTCATGCGCTATGTGGTTGATTTCTTCTGCATTCTCAAAACACTTGCACGTGACTAAGTTTTTGGCACACCTCAACACTGTCGAGGTGGCCATTCAGTTTACCGTGGAATTTGAGGCGGATGCACCTTGCCGTTCCTTGATGTGCTGGTGAATCGACTAGGGCAAGATCTAAAGTTTACGGTATACAGAAAACCAACACGCACCGGACGCTACCTCGATTTTGACTCCAACCATCCAACGAGTCATAAGGCGTCAGTGGTTTCGACCCTTCTGCATAGGGCAACGACTATCTGCTCGTCGGAAACTGATAAAAAGATGGATAATAAGAATATAATTGAACACTTTAAGTGAAATGGCTGCTCTAGTAGCTTCATTGAGAGCATCGCCCGACGCCAATGTTTCGCGAGACAAAGCCAGATGCCAGTAGAAAGAAGACAGCCCCATCGAGTCGCGCGCATCAGCGTTTCCTACGTAAAGGAAACCAGTGAAGCGCTCGCACAAGTACTGGGAAAGGAAGGCATTCTGGTGGCCCACAAGCCCACTTCGACACTGGGAAGGTTCATGCCAAGATCGGATGATCGTCTACCACAAAAACGAAAGCACAGGGCGTGGTTTACGCCATTCCATACGCAGAGTGCCCCGCAACGTACATCGGCGAGAAGAACTTTCACGGGCGAATTCGCCAAAACAAGAACGACGTGCAGAAGTTTGACAGTGAGCGCAGCGCCATCGCCGAACACTTCGATACCCTAGACCATCTCATTGACTTCGCGAACGCGCAAGGGGGAGACAAAGAGCCCAATTTTCGAAGAAGACACTTCTGCGAATCGTGGCAAATCCAGCATACGCCAGAAAACCTAGACAGGTCTCTGGGCGCATTGCCCTCTGTGTACGCACATGCCTCCGTGACCTGACGAGAAAGGTGGAGAGATGACCGTCTCCATAACTGAAAAAAAATTATTTTACAATTTTTTAAATTCTTTATTTCTCCTTTTTAAGTTATTTTTATTTTTTGTAGACGAAGAGGGTAGGAGCTGCTGCTGTTCCGTGTGCTTTCAGTCACCCTTGAAGGAGAAACCGAGTTAGTTTCGAAACTTTGCGTTTACTTTCGTGCTTTTGGTTGGAGCTACATTTTCCGATTTTAATTCTCACCCAACCAGGCAGATTTCTGCCGAATATGTTTACTTTTAAGAGTAAGAAACGACTGATGAAAGCGAGCAAGTTGAAAACGAATACTTCAAATTGAAATAATAAAACGCGGACGACAAGCACAGGACGACCACGTTCTTTCATTTAGCAACAACGTTTATTTTCGGCAAGTAAATTGCACCCTGAACTAGATCCCAACAAAGATAGGGTGATAAGGGGGAACGAAAACTTGGGGATGGGAAGGGGGAGGAGGAAATCACGAGACACGGGCAAAACTACGGGAACCGGACGTTTCGGTACCGGACCTTTCGGTAACGTACGATTGGGTGCGGACGTTTCGGTACGCGGTCGTTTCGGTACACGGTCGTTTCGGTGCGCGGTCGTTTCGGTACGTGGTCACTTCGGTACGGGGTCATTTCAGTACCGGTCATTTCAGTTGAGAGCACCGCCGACCTCGACCCGGCATGCTGACATATATATATATATATATATATATATATATATATATATATATATATATATATATATATATATATATATATATCGTTATTTTCACTGCAAATGAGTGTGGAGAGCAGGAAAAAAAAGCTGCAACTGCCCCCCAACACTTGACATAGAGTACAGTATAAAATTCAAACTAAATAATCACTCAAAGCATAAGAGAACATTTAAATTCTAACCAACGAAGAGGTGGAGTAACAATAATGCAGACATTAAACACACAAAATATATACCGGGTCAAGTGATAAAGTAATGATAACGTAAATATTATAACTGGTGAATAGCATAAAAAACACACTATACATACAACACGCCATACATACATACATACATACAGAAATGAATACATACCTAGTTAAGTAAAACATAAGGTGATGAAATTTCAGACATCATGTTGCACAAAAAACCATACATACATACTATACAACGAAGTCACGTAAGAAAAACACTACAGCGAGCATTTGGATCATCTATATAAGCATAAATAAAAATTCGAAATCGTCGCATCAGTAAATTAAGAAATGTGACTTCAGGGACTGTTTTGTTGATGTTTCGGGTGTAATGTTTTGTTTAGCGAGGTTGTTAAGGAGAATAGGCATGGTATGAAGTATAAATTGATGTCCATACGAGGTTCTGACTATTGGTATTTTCCATATTTCGGGCTGTTTTATATTATACGATGGTATGTGTTTCTTTAGATTGAATAATTGTAGCAGTTGGTGCGTTGTTTATTGTTACTGCTTTTTTGTTTAGTAACTCGTCTCAAATCATGCTTTTTAGCCCATTTATGATATTTAGTTCATTCAAATACTTACCAGTTGATTAAAACATGGAATGTAAGTTATAATAGGTAGAGCCCTTTTTTGTGCGACGAGCAACTTCAGCATGCTCTGATTTCTAGTTGTTCCCCATATGATATTGCTGTAAGTGAGGGTCGGCAGAAACAAAGAATTATATAGGATTTTTTTTTTGTGTTTTGTGGGAAAATATGTCTATGTTTACTCATCTGGCCATTAAGTTTGTTTAATTTCATGCCAACGTGGTTTATGTATTGGTCCCACGTGAGATGTTCTGAGAAGAAAACACCCAGAGCTTTAATTTCCTGAACGAATTTTATATTATTTCCGCCCAAGCAAAGATTCCTAGACACACGTGCTCTTTTATTTCTAAGTGTAAACAATAAGGCCTTTGTTTTATTGGCGCTAATATTTAAGCAGTTCAAGTCAGTCCATATTTTTAAGGAAGAGAAAATTTGTTAGCAGAAACGATTAGTTTGTCGGGGTCAGTGCCAGTAAAAAAACAAGGTTATATCATCAGCATATGCTATTGACTGTACTTCGGTATTGGTATTAGAAACGTCAGTCATATAAATAATAAATATTAGTGGCCCCAAGATGCTGCCTTGTGGGACGCCTGATTTAATATCCTCAGTAGATGATAGGAATGAATTATGATATACACACTGCTTACGGTTTGGGAGGTACGATTTAATTAGTGATAACATTGTTCCACGAACACCACACATGTCAAGCTTTGCAATTACGATGTTATGATTCAAGTGGTCAAACGCCTTAGAAAGATCTATAAAAAATGCCAAGTGAAATCAGTTTTTTTTTTTTTTTTTTCAAAATTTTCGAAAATTATATCTTTCTGCTTTATAAGCGCAATCTCAGTAGACAGTCGACATATCTCCCTGCGTACCCGGCGTCCGGTTCTGGGCGTCATCTTTTGACACAAATGCGCACAAAAGTAGTTCTGCTTTTGTGCAGATTTTCACTTGTGTGTTCTGATGAGACATTCGTAGATAAGAGTGAACCTTCCTTTTTTTTATTCATTTTTACTTTGTACTTGGCACGTTTTGTCTAGCCTCTGGTTATTCATGGATCCACGTGACGTCATTCAAAGAGCGCTCCGAATACCACCAGAGAAGAGGGGAAGAAGGAGCTCCCCTCTTATCAGGATCCTCTTTTGTGCCTCCCGGATTTTCGCAGATGTCGCTATTCTCCTCCCCGAAGTTTATAAAAGATTAACCCGTCACTCAAAATTCTCAAAAAAGCAGCTTCCCTCTTCTCCTCTTACATGGTGGTCAAAAGTATGCGATGTGACGTCAGTGCAAGCCATGTATATAGGAGGGTTAGTTTTCCTGTCCGTCATTGCCTCTCTTCGCTCATACAGGCTAGATCTTCGATATTGACTTCCTTTTTACCAGACTTGTGCTCATTACTTGAAAAATGTAATGAATTACATTTACAAATTACCGAGCCTCAAATGTAATGGATACCGTTACAAATTACTTTCGGTGAAAATTAACGGATTACTTTACTCGTTACGTTACAAATTACTTTCAAGTTATTTTTTTGCGTACACTTATCCTGAAAGCAATAGAAACAATTTTGATATTTTTCGAAAATGTTCCGCAACACTTCTTTTCATTTCTCATACGCCGGTATTATGGTAGTCCTTGTAAAAATAAAATATTGTCACGAATGACAATTGATGAGGCGATAATAACTGAAGAAACTAAACGTTTAATGGGGCGAACTTGTGCCCAAAAATAAAAGGAAGAACGATAACAACAGAAGAGAACAGAACATCGCGGGCGTCGAGGTCGAGCAGAGTCGAGCGCTGGGGCGAAAACTGACTGCGGCTCGCCACGCGGATCCCCTTATGTACATGCGTGGGTTTCTGGAATAATCGGCGTAGAACGTTCGACGCGTAGAACATTCGGACCTCGAACAAGCAACACGGTTCTCGAATTTACCAGAACATTTACGTCAGAGTCCACAAAAATACGTCCCCGCGGCCAGGAATCCAACCCTGGCTTTTCGCGTGGGAGGCAGGTACGATAACCGTTAGGCCACGCGCGCGCTGCCGACTTGGCCAGCTGCGCGCGCGGCAATATTATTTTTAAGAGAAAGAGTGCAGGTGCACTCCGTTCACTTGTCAGCTGACAAGGCCCCGAAATCTGCAACCAAATAAACACGAAGAGCTTTCTCCTGCCCGAGAGAAGAAGAACAACACGATGGAAGGCGACAGACAGCCCACTTGGCGCTGTCATACTTGATATTTGTCTTTCGTATATTTGTGCATGCCTTGGCCGTTTTTTTTTTTTTGTTTGTTTTTTGTGGTTCTAGTGACCGGTCATACAAAAAATCGTGTTTTCTTTTTGGCTCTTCTCTCCTTCCTGGTGTTTTCTATTTTGTTGAACTTGCTCTCTTTATGTTGCTAAATGTTTTGCTAGTATTGCTCCGGTTACTGTATTATGCTCATATTTTAAAAAAAAAGTAACCAGTAAATAAAGTGATCTGTTACGAATATTTTGTAACGAAATTACAGTACAAATTACTTCCGAAAACAAGTGACGTGGCAATTACAAAATTACTTGAAAAAGTAAAGGATTACAAGTAATCCGTTACTTGTAACGGATTACTTCTTAAGACTGCTTTTTACCGAGCAAACGAGCAGGACTCATGCTTCTATTCGATGGGTTCGAATACGACAGGTAACGAGAGAACGGCGACAATGTATGTGCGGCCTTTTGTTTCATAAAAAAATATAGGCTCAAGAACCTTCATCTAAATGCTATCACTTTAAGCATGACTTCGGTAGCTATCAGTGAATGTTGATCAGGGGCGGATCTAGAACTCCGTTTTTGGGGGGGGGGGGGGGGGGGGGGCGGAACATTTGTAAGGATGCTATTCTCCCATTCTTTCGTGTGCACCGGGGGGTCCACCCATGACAAATTGCCCTCCGAGAAGGGGGGGGGGGGGATCGACTCTGTTTGGGGGGGGGGGGGGGCGGCCGCCCCCGTCGCCCACTCCCCCTTGGATCCCCCACTGATGTTGATACTCAAACACAAACTTTTCTTTGTCGGCTTACACTGCCAAGTACCCGTCATCGAAAAGAGTCGTCTAATCTAACTTGCACGATGCAAACTTCTTACTTTATTAAGACGCATGCAAATACAACGTTTGCCACGAGATAAATATTTTATTTACATCAATTTTTACGATATTCCATGCATATGGCTCCTGGAAGCGGATATTGAGGCATTGCATGACCCTATTGCAGATCTACTGGCAGTGTAGTCGGAAGCTCGAATGTAAGGCCCGAGCCCACACCATCAAGGAGGGGTGGTCAAAACGGTGACGACCATACAAACCAGCCATCCCCTACTGAAAAAAAAAAAAAGAACATTTGAAAATCAAACGAGTGGCAAACTGGTCGACCCGTTTGAATTAAACTGCTGGCAGACTTCTTGATCTGTTTGGATCAAACGTGATTATGGGATACGGGTACCCGTTTGATACGGGTGCTCGTTCGATACGGGTGCCCGTTCGACCAGCCACGCGACCACACATTTGAACGCGCCATTCGGATAGGCAAATTATTTGGTAGCCCCAAATGGGTACCGGCCGGAAGGTTGGTTATCTTAAACTTATATCAGACATCCCGAAACTCATCAGCCTATTTATAACAGGGAGAAAACACGTAGAAAAAATGTGCTCGCGCAGGCGCTTGCAAAAGGGCAGGAAAACAGACACAAAAAAATTGTTTTCAATTCTCAAAAAAGATTATTAAAGCTAAAGTAGACAAATACAAACGTGCAAGCGATCTCAAATGTCAAGAGGCACTCTAAGCTTTTATACAACTGAAAAGATTGCACAGCAAACAAGAACCGAAGTAATTCAAGACTATAATGGCAGACTTTCGGAAAAATTATTCTCCCGGCTGCCGCGAGAACAGACGCTGCATAATTCTATAGATAATCTCGACGTGTACCCGTAGAAGAACGGTCAATCGTTGCCAACAAGTAGGTAGGAATGCACTTACCATAATAATAGCGGACTTGAAAGATGTAATCCAAGTTAAAATCTCGACACGTTCAAAGCAGGACAACCACACAAACACTAAAACGAGAAGGAAGGCTTCTTGAAGTTTCAACAGGATGCGGCGCACAACCTGTCATTTGCCGAACCCAACGGAACCGCAAGAATTCCTGACTTCTTTGAAGAATCGCTTGTTGCCGATATACGCGTAGGACTTTTCGAACATTTTGTGCAATTCCCATACGTTGTAGAGAGACATCCTAATAGACCCTTTACAAAAAACAGCGCCATCTGTTGAACGCAGCGGCAATCAGCGTCAGCCGCCATCTTGCAGGGTTGGCGGCGGCAGCGCCGTTACGGCATTCCACTTGGAGAGACGCGACGTAACAAACATAGCACCGACAGGCCGGAAACTCCGAAGTGGACGCAAAAAAGTCCCCTACGACCACTAGCCGACGCCAGCATTGATGGCATTCCCCTCGGAGATACGCGACATCAAGAAACAGCACCGATTAGCTGAAAACGCCGAAGCGGACAGCAAAAAATCCGGTGAGACCGCTGGCCGACGCGATTACTTCGATGACATTTCCGTCCGAGAGACGCGCGACGTCAAGAAACTGCGCCGACATGACGAAAACGCCAAAGCGGACGCCAAAAAAGTCCCTTACGACCGTTGTTAGCCGACGCGAGCAATTCGACGACATTCCCCTCAGAGAGACGCGACGTCAAGAAACAGCGCCGAGAAGCCGAAAACGCCGTAGCGGACTCCAAAATGTCGCCTACGACCGCCGCCGAAGCGAGCACTTCAACGATATTCCCTTCGGAGAGACGCGACGTCAAGAAACAGCGCCGACAACCTGAAAACGCCAAAGCGGACGCTAAAATGTCCCCTACGACCGGTAGCCGACGCGAGCACTTCGACGAAATTCCCCTCAGAGAGGCGCGACGTCAAGAAACAGCGCCGACAACCCGAAAACGCTAAAGCGGACGCTAAAAGGTCCCCTACGACCGGTAGCCGACGCGAGCACTTCGACGACATTCCTCTCAGAGAGACGCGACGTTAAGAAACAGCGCCGACAACCCGAAAACGCCAAAGCGGACGCTAAAATGTCCCCTACGACCGGTAAACGACGCGAGCACTTCGACGAAATTCCCCTCAGAGAGACGCGACGTCAAGAAACAGCGCCGACAGCCCGAAAACGCCGATGCGGACGCCAAAAAGTCCCCTACGACCGCTAGCCGGCGCCAGCACTTGGACTACATTCCTTTCAGAGAGACGCGACGTGAGGAAAGAGCGCCGACAAGCCGATAACGCCGATGCGGACGCCAAGAAAGCCCCCTACGGCCGGTAGCCGACGCGAGCACTTCGACGACATTCCCTTCAGAGAGACGCGACGTCAAGAAACAGCGCCGACAACCCGAAAACGCCAAAGCGGACGCCTACGACCGGTAGCCGACGCGGGCACCTCAACGAAATTTACCTCGGAGTAACACGAAGCAGACGTTGGTAAGGTCGCACAGAACGGAAGCACCGACCACGCCATGCAGGAGCGAGGTAAATAAGAAAGTATCGTTGGAGAGAGCAGCACCTACAGCCGCACTCGCGTCCGGGCGTCCGGAACAACCCTGCAAGATGGTGTCGGCCGCCCAATGTTGCGGCACTCGTTTAGCGGATTTTCACCGTTGCCAGATATTTTGAAAGGGGTCTATAAGACCGCAGGGAAAGGCGGCAGATCGAAGCAGGCAGGACAAACGAAGTTGCAACGGACATCAAGCAAAGAAAAAAGCGACTGCCAACGCGCGCACTGCCGGATCTGGCTATGCTTATCAGCGTGTAGCGTGCCCTCCCCTCTCTCTGGTCACGTGAGAGAGCTGACCAGAGAGGAGGGAATGGGACGACGGCGAGGTCAAGGCGCAGGACACCGGGACACCCCCCCCCCCCCCCCCTTCCCCCTCCCCAACCCTCTCCTCGTGCATTCTATAAAAAAAGAAAAAAACTTGCGGATGGCTTTTTGTGGCAATGCAGTCAATGCTAGGGGAGAGGGTGCACCGACCGCTGTACACGCGCTTTCCTCACCTCTTAGAATTGCTACTGCACGCCGCGTTTGCAGCCTCGGAAAGCAAGCGAAACGCGCGGATTTCAGCACGCTGGAACGCTGGAAATGGCGTCGGCCAGAAGGTCGGCTTTCGCCCCAGCCAAAAAAGGACACAGCGCGAGCTCGTAATTTGGCTGCTGCAACGGCGGGCCTGCTCTCGCAATGCTTCATGTTCTTGCAGCCACGTGTTCGCGCGTTACATTCGTTGAGTCTTGAATTGAGGTGAAATAGAGTCTAGAAATATATTCTTTCACACGGTCGCGTCCTCCGCGCGAGAAATTCGAGCTGAATAAGTAAATTGGGGCAACAAAGAATGCAAAATTTTGAAGTTCTGTCAAAAATATTGGCTCGCCAACGTCGCACGTTTACGTCTAAAAAAAATCGCTTATTGCAGTTGCAGTATAAGCGAACATCAGCGCAATCAAAATATAAATATCATTACTTGCATTACGCGGACGATTGTAAACCAATGAACCGGCGCTCCCGCGGCTTTCCGGAAACAGGCTGCCACGACTGAAATAGGCGTGCCCATGCCGCCGATCGGTACGTTCAGTATCAAACGGGCTCCGGAGAGCCGTTTGATTAAACCGGTACAGTTTGCCGGTCACCGGTCACTCGTCTGTGCAACATTGTCGCCGGTTTGAGCAAACGTGCGACAACTTTCCTCAAACGAGTGGCCCATTTGATCAGACGAGTGATCCGTTTGCCAAAGGAGTGACCTGTTTGCCTATATAGGCGACCGTTATGGCTCATACGGGGGGCCCTTTTGAGCCATACGGGCGACCCCTTCGACAAACTGGTGACCGGTATAGCTAAACTGTTACCGGTATGAACCCGTTTACTTTCATATAGGCGCCAAATGGTTTTTTTCAGTAGGGCGCAATTCGCTTACGCCGCCATGAAGGAAAGGTCTCACCAGACGGAAGAGGCTAACCAGTGCATCGCCGGCAATGTCATAGAAGCAACGTCTGCGAAATCACGATGCTACCTGCCTTCCCAAGCAACCATGAAAAGAAGCCCGAGGTGAGCTGGAGCTGGTAATTATCTCCCGGCATACCTGCCAAGTTTTACAATTTTATCGTAAAGTGCCCGCTTTCTAGCGCTTGCTTACGGTTATCTTAATCACAACAATATCTTTACGATTGTTTTCTGATCCCATGTAAACAAAAAAAAAATAGTAAATTGTTTTTGCTCGAGCAGCATCTCGCCAGTTTGCAATTCGGTATTTGCCACACTGATACATCGACTTGTATTCTAGGGGGCGCAAGCAATTGCTCGTGATAGGGGGTATAGCCACTAAAACCCATCCATCATCCAAATCTAAAATAACTTTCCGTTTAGGAAATCTTCCTGCTGTGGCAGTTTTGGTTGTCATGCACGTCGCGCATTTCGTCACCGGAACTTTTGCGCATGATCCCTTTAAACCACCTTTACAACAAGATGTCGGGGAAAGACTTCTTTCAAAGGTTCATTCCAAGCTATTCGACCGACTATCAAGACATCGCGTAAGGGCGAAAGGTACGCATCTAACAGCGGAGCTGTTAAGGGCTAGTTTCCGCTGTTTCGTGTCCGTGGACAAATAAATCACAACACAACCCTCTACACAGTTACCGCCATCTATCAGTGACGATGGCAACCAAACAACCGGCTTGAGGGTTGTCTGGTTGCCGCCATCGCTCATAGACGGCGGCACATAGTACGGCTCCGCTGCTCTTGCTTCTTCACCAGAGTGGAAAGGCTGAAAGTTTTTGTAGTTTGTGCCGCTGCTATGTCAACATTTCGCACGCTGGTTGCCGCTACATTCAGTGTCATCTCTGCACAAAAGAGCACAATGACTCCGCAAAACTAGTATTAACTAACGAGAAGCTTGGAGGGTACTTTAGCCGATCAACCGAATACGAAACTATCCAAGCAGAATGCCTTTTTACGGCATGTTTGTTGAACAGAACGGGCCTTTCACGGCGGCTGATCACGCCGGCGACCTCGTTCAGAAAATGTTCCCAGGCTCAAAGGGAAGCTACTAACTACGCTTGCGCTCGAACCAAGACAGCTGCGATAAGGATGGGAATGGGTGAAAAAGAAATCAGCGATGCTGTTAGTAGTTTCAGGAGGTGCCGTTCTCGGTCGCGACTGCCGTGAGCAATGACGTTGGCAATGATGCCAAGCTTTATCTCATCGTAGTCACGTTTTGTGACTAAGTTTTGAAGAATAAAAGAGTTTTCGTATTTTTTCACATAATTGTAGTGATTTTTGGCGTCCCCTGTAGTATTTTGAGCATTGCAGGGTTGGCAGGTCTGTCTCCGATAACCAACTCATTATTTTTAGTCCTACACTCTTAAAAAAAAAGCTAGTAAAAAGCTAGTAACTGCAGCAGTTACTACCTATTTCTGACCGTTACTACCTTTCACTAACTATTTACTACCTCAAACGGGCGATAGGTAGTAAAAAGCTAGCAAATGCAGCCATTACTACCTTTTTCTGAAAAGACGGTGAGAGTGCAGGCGAGCTGGTGGTAGCTAATCATGTTGTATTACACCTGTCCACCACCGCCACCGCAGTCTCAGGTGTAATACAACATGATTACCTTTTTCTGACCGTTACTACCCTTTTACTAGCTATTTACTACCGCAAAGGCGCGGAGAAGATGGCGGCGCTGGCTTCATACCCGATTGCCAGCGTTAGCGACGTACTTGCTGTTTCGGAACGCAGGGGGAGGTATCCACACGCAATCGTTGCGTCAAATATTGTATGAGGGGGCATGTTTAAGGGTTCGAGCTGACTTAACAACGATTGCAGCCTCCGTACCAGCACGACGTGGAAGCCAGCGCTGCAGCGAGCGCAGCGGCCATTGTTGATTCTTGATTCAATGGCCATGCGGCTTACTTCTTTCCTTCTCGTTTGCATTCGTTTGTGAGCGTTTATATTTTCGTTTTGGTTTTAGCTGGGATGAAAATAGCCACGTAGCACATACTAAAAACGTTATCCGAAAACAAAAAAGTTCATTCTGTTTTCTTTATATTTTTTATTTTTGTATTTCTTAAAACATGTTTTCCTTTCACAAGAGACGCTTGGCAACATTGTACGACAAGCACGTTGGGGTCAGTTGGGGTTCGCAAGACGCTCATTTCTCCGAAGTGAACCTGCCATTTTTGCCTTGTGTTGTGTGCAGTTCTCGTGTTCCCGTGCTGGAGTGCATAGTTAACGTTCGTGCGCTCGACGGGGCGAGTGTGTGCGTGAACCTGGACTGCTCCGAGGATAGTTCTAACGAGCCGGTGCCGCTGTCACTGGGTTGGATTTCGTCGTCCAAGAAGCTTTTCTCCACCTCTTGACACTGAGAACTTCTTCACGGTTTGTGTGTGCTCGGTGGTTGAATGATTCTGATTGAGCTGTCTTCGGTCGTGACAGTGCACTGTCACAACCGTTGATGTGCGTCGTAAATAGTGTATGTAGCATTGGGACTAATGAAAAAAAAATTGTTTTTGGCATTCTACGAGTCTCTGAATTTGCCCCAAAAACGCGAGCATTCGTCAGTGTACTACAAAAATTAAGACGCGAACTGCACGCGGTATTAATTTCGCATGCATTTTTTTAGCCCAGCACGCGAAAGGAGTGCAGCTGCCGTCGTACTCTCCGTCAATTACAGCCTTCGTTCGCCGCGGGAGACGGCAAGAAAGCACTCTCTTGCCGACGGCGACCGCATGTATCGATTTAGCGAGCGACGAGGCGATCGACGGAGACAGCGACGGTCGCTCGGTGTTTTAATTTCTAGGAAACGTCGCTCAACGCCTTGGCCGCTTGTTCCCGTCGCTTTCATGCGGTTTGCCTCGTCGCGCAACTTACCTATCGACTGCGAATAACCGACGTACTGATACACGACGACAAGTTAACGCACTCAAATGGTCAGTATAAAACACTTAATGGCAGTGAGAGATGTGAGCGCGGAGGAAGTGGCCGAATGGGCTAACGCGTCTCACCTCGAAAACTTGCGCTGGGAACCTCCTGGGTTCGATCCCCCCTGCCCCCGCCCGGAAATTAGCGATTAGAGTGGTTTAGTAAGCCTGTGTTTCTGTTGAATTCATTGTGTCGATTGCGTGCTAAAAATGTGGGTGTGTATGTTTATATGTATATGCTTGCAAATGTCAAAGAATTGAAATAAACTGTAAATAATCGGCTTTCTTTTTTGTGTGCGTTTAATTGGACGGTGACTAGCGCCACCTGGATTACTCATTTCCAGTTTCAATTTTTTGTTGCGCCTGCCACCTGGTGGTGAGTGGCATAACCCCACATTTTTTTTCCACCCGGAAATCCCGTGACTAGTTGCGTTTCCGGTCTTCCGTCGGGAGGTAGCGCTAGTTACTAGCTAGAGGTAGTAAAATACATAGATTCTACTTGGAGGCTAGTAACAGTTACTAGCTCCGTGACCTAGTAACCGTTACTAGCTTGACCGTTACTACCTCAGGCTACTAGGTACCTAGTAACATATGTGACAAGCGGTTACTAGCTCTTACCTAGTAAATACTACTAGCTTTTTTTTTAAGAGTGTACGTAAAAGTGAATGTTTTACACGATCATTGTTTTTATACATGTGTATAGGACATTTCCTCTACATCGCGTTTTCTTTTTACATTATATTCAAAACAGTTTATAACTGAGAAGCGAAATCATCTTAAGTCGGTGCAGTCCTGGGCTCGTGTCGGCGTGACCGCCTTTTTCTTCCCCGCTGGCCGGTCACTATACACATGTATGCAAATATGGCGGATATAAGAAGAAGCAAGACTGTTCATTTTCTAAATAAATATGTCACCCTCCTAACCATGAAATATGCTTCTTCCAATTCAACAATAGTGACAATACCTTATTGCTATATTGTTATTGCTTTTCATTTTTAGCAGACTTCGGGCCCACGAGACACGGCCTCATCCGTTTCCCTCCCGCCTGCAGGACGTTGTGATTCCAGACGAATACGCAGTGAACAAGAATGGAGCACCGTTCCTTCTTCATGATTCCGGTGCAACTGACGCAGAGCGTTTCATTATGCACCGTAGCCCAGACATGCTGGTGCTGCTAGGCTCTTCATGGCAGTGGTTTGCAGATGGAACCTTCAAAGTGGCACCTGCTCTCTTCCATCAGCTATATACACTCCAGTGCAAGGTTAACGGCGCGGTCATCCCTGTAGTGTATGTTTTGATGAAGTCTAAAACAGAAGCTGCGTACACCACGCTGCTCTCGGTTCTAAAGAGCAAGTGTGCCGCTGTTGATCCATCCACCGTTCTACAGGACTTCGAAGAAGCAGCTATTAATACACTTAGGAGGGTGTTTCCTTGTTGTCAAGCTCTTGGCTGCTTCTTTGATTTGTGCCAATGCTTGTACAGGAAGTTGCAGAGCGAAGGTCCTCAAGAGTCGTATCGGGTTGATGGCGCGTTTAACCTAATGGCACGCATGATCCCCGCTATTGCTATCATACCCGAAGGGGACATCTTTGATGCCTTTGAGGCGCTATCGAGGGTGCCAGGGATTCCTCCGGAGTTGCTACCGGTCCTGGGTTACTTCGAGGAGACTTTCCTGGGACGACTGACAGCCCGGGGCCGAAGGGATCCGAAGTTTGAAGCCTTTCTCTGGAACCACCATGCAACCGTGGTCCATGGGGATTCCAAAACAACGAACTCTGTTGAAGCCTGGCACCGATGGTTTTAGACGCTCGTTCAATGTCACCAGCCAAGCCTGTGGAAGTTCCTGGCCGTCTTGCGGAAAGAAGACACCCTGAACCTGCACCGCCTCGAGCGTGTCATCATGGGGGTTGAGGAGAAATCGGCGAAAAAGTATGGAGACTCCTCTTCTCGGCTTCAAACCCTCGCGGCGCGATATGCAAAAGCGGGCATCATCGGCTATCTTGAAGGTGTAGTTAACTATGTTTCGTTTTATCATACTGTGTCATTTTGGAGATGTTAGTGTTATTAAAACTGTGTGCCTCCACTGGCTTTCTTTTGTTTCTCAGTACCATTGATAATGATTTTTAATCTCGGATAAAACTTGAACACGCCAACTACTTTCTGAATTATTTAGAGTTTCTGCTCGCAACATATATGTATGCCTGACAATAGAACTTACAAATATTCGAGTTCTCACATTTGCAGAGAACACACCCGTTTCCTTCCAGCACAGCACTCACTGTTTATATCAGAAATTGCGTAAACAGCATTAGATATTCTCTATCTGTAAAAATAGATAAACTCGTTAAAGTGTTAGCTTAAATGTGAGTAGATAAAGTATATCGGCCAGTAATCTTTAAACTAGAAAAGAAAGCCTTCGGACGCTCTCACAACCAAAAGTTTCCGAGGCACTGTTCACGAGATTTTTTGCTACCTAAATGTCCGGTACCTAAACAACCACGTACCGAAATGAACAATACCGAAACGACCACGTCCCGAAACGGCCGCGTACCGAAATGTGTGCACCGAAACGTCCGGTCCCGAACCATCCGGTACCGAAACGACCTAGGCCCCAAAACGACATTGGCTGTCTCGTTTTTAAGGGGAGTTACAATATTTTTAAACTTCAGGCCTGATGAATTCTATTTCCCGTCTTGATAAGGTTACTCAGGCAGATGAAACGTTGTTTTGCGCGTTCTCAATGAGGAAGGTTTCGATGATCTCACGTCCGTAGCGATTGCTCTGTCCCCCCTTTGTATTGGTTCCCGCGATGTCAGGCGCACATCCAATGCATTCGTTGGCGTGAGCCGCAACGGACGTGATATCATCGAAACCTGGTACATTTTCGACTAGAGTTGTAGGCAATTGTTCCAGCACCCTGGATTTAATTATTTCTGATAACCCTGCATTGGTTCATTCAATCTCCTGCCTAGAAGCATTAAGCGACCGCAAAGAATTACACAACTTTCTCGATGTTTTAACCCCCAAATGTGCTAGTGTTGAAAAAAAATACGTTTGTACAATAAGGCCGATTTTGATTCAATTGTTGCGTGTCTATCAGATTACTTTCTCCTCTATAATAAGAACTTTGATTCGAGAAGTGTTAATGACAATTGATGTTTATTTCGTGGCAAGTTGCAAGACCTTATGGAGGTCCTTGTGCTGTGATCTTACTATGGAGGTCCTTGTGCTGTGATTTTATTACGGAGGTTCTTGTGCTGTGATCAAATCTAATGTCTGGATAATGTCTCGAGCCCATGGTTTACTGGTTCGCTCCGCTCCCTTTCTAACTGAAATAAACGACTCTTTCGTACAGGCAAATCTGTCAACACGCCTCAATATTGATTGTGATACAATGTTGCGCACAGTAAGTATAAAGGTGAGCTACGTGAGCCTAAACATATGCTCTTCTTTGATCCATTGCCTATAGGTTTACAAGGTAAACCTTGCCAATTTCGGTCTGTTGTGAATCCTAAACCGCATTCTTTCTTTAGGCTAGTTAATGACTCTGCCACTCCCATTCCGGATAACGAGTGTGCATTCTTTTTTAACATTGTTTTAGAGCGCAGCTCTTAGGCGCCCGTTTTCGGCTTGAGCGGCGTCGCCGTCGGCGTCGGCGTCGGCGTCGGCGTCGGCGTCGCCGTCGGCGTAACCGCGCGGTGCATTATGGGAAATGTCCCATAATGCACCGCGTGGTCACGTGACCCCGGTCACGTGACCCCCCCCCCCCCTCCGAGATCACGTGACCCCCTCAAGGTCACGTGACCCCCCTCCCCCCGAGGTCACGTGACCCCTTCAGAGGAGATGGAAGAATGAGGGGAGCAGGAGGAGGAGGAGGAGGAGGGGTATACCTTCCCCTGAGTACCCTTCCCTCCTCCTCCTCAAGAGCTGCGCTCCAATTCGGCGTTACAGGGAGTTGTAAATGGCTTTCACTTTTTTCAACTGTTTTTTTTATGCCTACCTATGTCAATCATATTTCCCTCGTCTCAATTGGTTACTTCCAAATAAACCAAATTATAGTAGATTTCATCAGAATTCTAAAAATCATTGATTCTTTGAAAACATCCTCGTCCTGTGGCTTTAATAATATAAATTCTAAAGTACTTCGTGGCACAAAGCTAACATCTGCCCTTTTTCTCACCAGAATATTCCAACAATCGCTGGAGACGGGGGAGGTACCTGATGATTGGAAATTCGGCAAGGTCGTCCCGGTTCAAAAAGGCGGTGCTAAAACATCCCCTCTCAACGATAGGCCAATTTCCCTAACTTCCATATCTTCTAAAATTCTAAAGCATATCATCACCAAGCATCTTCATACCTTCCTAGATTCAAACAGCTTTTTCTGCATCTCTCAACAGGGTTTTCGCAAGTCCCTATCCTGTGAGACCCAACACATCTGCCTTACCAACGACCTCTTTCAGAATATCGACTCCGGTTATCCTACTCACACTGTGTTTCTTGATTTCGACAAAGCCTTTGATAAGGTCCCACATAACCTTTTATTTTATAAATCCTCTACGTTAAGCATTGACCCTCAAGTAGTGGCGTGGATTATTTCTTTCCTATCTGATCATTCTCAGTCCTTTTTTGCTAACAACACAACTTCCACTACCATTCGTGTTACTTCCGGCGTCCCTCAAGGGACTGTTCTTGGGCTTCTCCTTTTTCTAATATACATAAATTATTTTCCACCTTCACACTTCTCCCTCTCTTCATTTCTTCGGTGATGATTGTGTTGTGGACCGAAAAATAACAGCCCCGATGACTTCCTAACATTACAGACAGACATTGTTAAAATAGCAGACTGGTGCGTTACGTGGCAGATGACTCTAAACATTAATAAATGTAAATGCATGTGTTTCTGCCGTTCTCCATATTTCCCGCAGCCGAACCTCACTCTTCACGGTACAGTCCTTACTTATACTAATGAGTATAAGTATCTAGGTGTTCACATTACTTCAGACCTCTCCTGGCATACTCATATTAATACTATCATAGCATCGGCTAACCGCAGTTTAGGATATTATCGCCGCAAATTTAACTCTGCCTCTTCTGTCCTTAAACGTCTTCTCTATATTAACCTTGCCCGCCCTAAATTAGAATATGCATCCTCGATTTGGAGTCCTCGCCGACTAATTTTAGCAAACAAAAGTGAGTCTGTCCTGAATTGCGCCGTTCGTTTCATCCTGTCTGATTACTCACGTTTCTCCAGTGTGTCCGCCATGAAAGCCCAGCTTGACATCCCCAATTTTTCTGTTTGTCGTAACATTTCCCGTCTTTGTCTTCTGCACACGATGTATTAACACCCAACCTCACATCACTCCCTGTTTCGCCCGCCTACTTACGTCTCTCCGAGGTTTGATCATCCCTGCAAGATAGCCTGGCCCAAATGCAACTCAACAGCCTACCTTTATTCTGCCCTTCCGTACGCCATTGTGAGCTGGAACGACCTTCCGGAGAATATCGTCACCATCAGCGACGGCACCTTGTTTCGGAGCGTTATATCTAATCGCCTTACTAACCCCCACTCCCCTCTGTAATGCCTCTGGCCTTGAGGGTATTCGAAATAAATAAAATCAATAAACTCCCTGTAAAACCTAGACCGTCACTGTAGTTCTGCCCGTGCCCCGTGGCTTCCTCCTGCCGCTTTCCATCCCCCAGCTTTCTTTCCCCCTTACCACCTTATCTTTCTTGGGATCTCGTCCAGGGTGCAATTTTCCAGCCAAAAATAAACGTTGTTGCTAAATGAAAAAACGATCTTGGTCTGTGCTTGCCCTCCGCGTTTTATTCTTTCGATTTTAAGTAAGAAATAGTTTTCCTAAATTTCGGATAAGAAACATGCGTCTAGCTTGAATGCAGCCGGCATTTCTCTGCGCCCCTCTATTCTCTGTGTATACGCGGACATCACTGTCCCCTTATTTTTCTAATGAAAGCTTTGCGTAAAACGCTTCCATCATTTGAGTCAGATAAAGCTGAACTTAGGAAGATTCGAACATATCAAAACTGCTGGTGCTTCTTTCAGGCACAGCCTGACACTTTTGGGCATTTGTAGTGTGCCTTAGGGCGCGAAAAGCATATATTGTTGTTGTTTTTTCTACCCTGCTGATAATTAGAAATGTAGAAAGGGAGTCCCTTTTACATGTGTAATTATCAACCGGGTAGAAAAAAAAACAAAAGAAACGTTTTGCTTTCTGTTTTTCAGAATCGCGAGCCAACAAACATTGCGAATTGGCTACAAGCAAGTAATGAAGTGAGCTCCTTACTTGTCGTCGGCTCCGCTCTCAAGACCTGCCTCTTCGCAGCCGATTTCAAAACTGCTCAGGGCACACTCAGTGCGGAGTTGGACAGTGGTTTTACAAAGCCAGTAAGTTATAAACAAAAAAAAAAAGGAAGCACGTCTACGCTGAAATATATTTAGGATCGCTATCAAGATGGGGACAAAATGAGGGGTGGTCACGTACACTGGTACTTACAGCGCATACTAAGCTACACCTTTTAAGAGCGAAATCGACTTGGAGTACTGTACTGATTCCTTCAGGAAAATTGGACTGTACCAGAATTGAATAGGAACAAGGATTGAATAGCTCGCTTCGCGTCTATCAAGGGTGTGTTTGCGCAGCACACTCCGAGCGATAGCGTCGCCGAAGAACAATCTGCCAGCCCTTTTTACTATAAAAGTATTTTTATTTTTGTAGAACGCACGCAGCTATAGTTCGTTTCAGCTTAAGTCAGACGCAGCGGACGCTACGAGCTAATGCAACAAATCAAACAGCGTCAAAAGCGCAAGTCACTGCGCATTTATCTGTTTATGATTGGTTCAGAGATGATTGAATACCAACGAGGTAGCGGGGCTTCGAGCAATAAACTGGCACGTGAAAGTCACCCCCAACCGGCCGCCGCCATGTTACACATGTTTGACAACTAGAGAAATGACCTTATAGTTTTACGTCTAGATTTTAACGAAGTACGGCGCACAAAAATTTGCTTTTGATCTTTAATGTCAGTACCAACGAAATAAGTTATGTTTCGTTTGTCTCGATTTCAAAGAGTGTTTCTAGGACAAAAATTCGGGCAGCTTCCCAATGCCTCCGCTAGATGCCGTTAGCCGCGGTGCTGTATATTGGATTTTTATCGCAGCTAGACGCTGATCTCTGGGACTAACCGTATTGAACAATAGTTCGTCATGCTTTTTACAGCAATAGCAATATAATTCTTGCCTTAGTTTTGCGTAAAAACGTCAGGATTTGGTACGGTCACGTGTCTAGTGGTCAAATTTGTACAACATGGCGGCAGCCAGAGGGGGTTCATGTTTGCCTCGTGAACAAGATACCAGTTTATTGCTCTAAACCCCTATACCTCTTTGTAGAATACGTACAGAAACATGACAAACACCATGATGCAAGCGCTTTTGAGTCTCTGAATGGTCCCATCAGGTCGTTGCGTCGGCTACGTCTGGGCTTAAGTTGAAGCGAAGAATAGTCGGTGAAGAATTGAGCACATTTCAGATGCAATGATAATTTTTTTTTAATATTTGCATATTTCCAAATGTTTTTTTGCGGCTAAAAGTGCGAAAAGCACGCGTCGAACTGCTGCGGTAGGCTTCGAAAACGCATGCGACAATAGAGCTATCAAATGGGGGATTTTACTACAGCGCCACCAGGAGCCGTCAACGCGCAAACTCCCCACGTCGCGGCCGCCTCTCTTTCCTCTACACCTATCTATTCGCAACTCCAACGCCCTACAGATGGCGGAGCGGTAGTTCCAAGATGGCGAAAGAGACTGGGATGGATCTACCATGCACCTGCTCCCTGATGCTGATCAGTGTACTAAAATTAATTAATTTGTCTTCAAATGCTAAACGGGTAGGGCAGGAGCGTAT
Source organism: Ixodes persulcatus (assembly GCA_013358835.2). Classification (NCBI taxonomy): domain Eukaryota; kingdom Metazoa; phylum Arthropoda; class Arachnida; order Ixodida; family Ixodidae; genus Ixodes; species Ixodes persulcatus. The sequence goes on from JABSTQ010009708.1 coordinate 250,439, forward strand.
CACAGGTGACTGAGATAATGTGCGTTACAAAAACATCAATTTTTGTTTTTAAATTTTGGAAAGCGCTGCAGTATTTGTGAGGTTGTAGATCTGCGAAGAACGAGCGGGTTTGGGTGCCGGTCATGTCATTGTGTGTGGCTCAATATCTTTGTGGGTGGTGAAAATATCGTGGTGTTTCCGCTGTGCCTGGCAACGAGTGCTCTAAAACTTGAGCCGCACTGGGTGACAGTCAAGATCCTGCAGAACAGCGTACACAGTATTGATATCTCTGCACCAGAGGCTCACAGCTCATAGCACACCGTCGCGATTTCAGTACATTGCAACACGTGACCTTCCTGCGCCGTGGTTTCTAAAAGGCAGCTTTAGCATAGGGTAACCCCAAGTTACCGTAAGGTGAGGCATTAGTGAGTTTTCGTATATCGTTTCCGCTGTCCCGCAACGCTCTCCGCAGCCCGCTACGATACCCGGAACTCTACAGCCAAGGCCATTGGCGCGCAGGCGCAGTAGCGGCTTCTTCGTTGCGGAGGGCTTAGCGGAGGGGGAAACGCGGTCTACGAAAACACCCTATTGCGACCAGAAGTTCGCGCTGCACCTTTGAAACATGATTTTCTGCGCGCGCCATAGCGCTCCCGTGCCTACGGTAGCCTGCGGTAACGCTGTGCTAGAATTTCATAATAACGCCATCGGTGTGTTTAGGGTTTTCATTTATTTCTGTCAAAAGGAATATTCAGTATAGTATATTCCACACCTGTTTACCATTATTCGCGTCGACGCGAACCGCTTCGCCAAAAGTGCCCTTTCTAAGCACAGTTCACGATCGACCCATAGACGCGCTTAAAGATGATGAGATAATTTATTTATATGCCTTTTTAATTAACTGATACCAGGTACGCGTAGTCAGTCTTCTAGAAGTGCTTGGAGCCCTAGTGAAAAAAGTCATTTGTATGAGAAATTTCTTGTGTCCAATAAACACATCTGAATGATACAAGACATATAAGAACATATAAGAACCATATAAGAACTGTATAAAAACTATATAAGAACTATATAAGATATATAAGAACCATATAGGAAACGTATAAGAAACTTCTCCCAAGTTTCTTATACGGCGCTTGTATGTTCTTATATACCTTATATAGTTCTTATATAGTTCTGAAATGGTTCTTATATGTTCTTATATATCTTGTATGATTCATATGTGTTTATTGGACACAGAAATTTCTCTTACAAATTAGAATTTTCAATAGGGAGCAAACCGTCGTGTTCCTTTAGGCCTTTGAGTGCATGAAATGCGAACCCATTCCCGATGTGTATCCGTTGTGCAAGCAGTTATCTCCTTTTATCTTGAAATAAAATACGTTTTGTAAATCGTACACAAGAGCTCTGTACTGCTTGCGGTAGCTTTTGCCTTCACGTTGAGTACAGATGGTGCTGGCGACCGCAGGACCCGAAATCCGTAGCGTATGCGATCTGCGAAAAGTCCCGTGAAATAAGACATCCATAGGTCATTCGTGCAATTCTGTTGCGAAGCGGACCACAAAAATTCCTATTTTTAACGCACTCGGTTTTTTCATGTATAATTGCGGAAAATTGATCCCCGTAACGGCCAGTAGGCCAACAGTATCGGTACATAAATAAATACTGCACGATGCACGAGCACGCCTAGTCGCCGACAGTCCCTGCCACCGTCTCCATCACCGTCCCCGCTCCTCTGGTTCTTCATTCGTCCGCGAGAGGGCGAGCGCCGTGTGGAGTTTCCAATACTTCCGTTTCATCATGACTTGGCAAGCGACGTCGGGCACGGCCCCAGCGAGCCAATCAGTGTATCGGAGGGAGCAACATAATAGCCTATCGTCAGAGTGCTCTCCTCCTGCAGAAAGCTGCCAGGTGCTTCGCTCCGTAGTCTTGATTGGCTCAACAGGGCCGTAGCGTTCGCTCTTTGCCAAGTGTAGGTGAAACGTAGTATAAAACACCCTAATACTGACGAGTAACGCTAAAAAGACGCTATGAATGTTCTTCAGGGAGCAAGAAAACATGCCGCGAACTTAAATCAAGAACACCCGAAGGAGCTAAAAAAAATACTGTGTTTGGCATATCCTCACTAATATTATAGTGACATTGTAAAATCGAAGCTAAAGACAATAATTTAATAGTTCTAGTTTGTTAAGTTACACGCAGCAAATACTTTTTATTGAAGTATATTTAACTTTGCAGTGAAATGACATGCTTACGCTTTGTAGCCTTGGCTGCATCGACCCCGAGAGTAGTCAGCCGTTTTAATGCGATATTACAGCGAGAGCTGCTAGTGGGACACTTCGCGGTTACGCGCCGTCGACCGCGATCCATATTGACGCCGCCATTTTCGGCACTCCTCGAAAACATTCCACGGGCCGCTGATAACAAGATAACAAGCAAGCAGGATAACATGCTTGGTCATGCATGATAGCGAGATAACAGGCATGGTCAGTAAAACAGTCCCTCCCTGCAGTCTGGCAGTGCACTGGGATAGGTGCCCACGTGACTCAGAATTACAACAAACAACAATTCTCGGGAGATACGCATATAAAACTGCCTGAGTATCTTACGATGCATTCTATATCAGAAAGGGAGGGTAACGCAAGTGCGTTAGTGGCCCCGGCAATACACCTGACAGACGAAGTTTAATTTTCTAAACGAATAGCCAGAAATACAGTATTACCAGTCTGCGTTTGTTTCCATAAACCTTTGCTCCACAGTGCACTTCGTCTTGTCTACTTCCTTGTCCCTGTTTATTCGGCGCTTTTCATTTAGCACGTGTGACAATTTGTAGCAAAGAGCCTTAGGTAAACACGCTCCCCTCTTACGCAGACAGCAGAAATGCTCTTTACCTAATACACCCTCATTGGTTCCAAAATGATATAGAATTTTGGTCCGGCGTGTTAACCGGTTTAAAACGAAACACCTATGCGGACTTTATGGTGCACGCTCGCACCTCTACCGTTCATTCAGTCCCTCTGCTCCGATATAACACCTTAGAGGCTCAGAGGTCCCACCTCAACTGTTCCCGTGTTTCATCTTACAGGTTGCGTAAGTATTTACAATTTTTGTTATTTTCTGTTATTTCTTTGTTCATTTATATAAGTTTACATTTATCATTCATTATTATGTACCAATGTTGGATAAAATACTCGATAAAAGTATTTAAGTTAAGTTACTAAATACCTGCTTCAGAAAGTATTTAAAGTACAACTCAAGTTACTGTCACTGTAAAGTATCTTGAGTAGAGTACAAATACTTAGAAATGTAACTCAATTACTTTTCAAGATACTTCCGCATTGCGTAATTTGTATCGACGTCAGTGACAGCAACTATACAGCTGTGCAAGTCTGGGTTACCGGAATGGTTTATTATTATGCAACAACACAAAACGAAAAAAAAAGTATCGTGGGGCTATTTTATTTTAATTTGGAGCGTAGAACGTTTGTAACTCGATCAGACGACAAGGTTCTCGAACTTACGAGAATGTTAAGTTGAAAGAATAAATAAAAAAGGAGCCCGCTCCCTGATATCGAAACCGGAGCCTCTGCGCAGGAGCCAAGGGTGGTAACCATTCGGCCACGCGCTCGCTGGGCCGAATGGATGTTACAAAACATTTCTGGGACAAGAAAGAGGTCGCTTTAGCTATTGGGGAGAAGATCAAACCGTGGCGCCCCAAGCGGTTAACTTTAGAACTACATAAATGGCGACAACAAATACAATGACTCAGCGCTCTGCTGACATAACCCAACGCGGGTCAGCGTTCGGCTGGAGTTCGTGTTCTCCGGTGAGGAAAGGAGGGGCTCTTTTGTTACCACTCCGGCCTGCATGAACAATGCAGCATCCATGGTACCCTGCTCAGCACAAACGCCTAACTGGGTCAAGCTCGTATCCTCTGACGACTGCTTTCGGGAGAGATCCGGCAGTTAACGTCACTTCACTAATTGTTGGTATTTTTACATTACACTGTGCGCCGCGCTCTATTAAAAAAGATGACATGAGCATGCCCACAAGGCCTGTCTGTGGGCATGTGCACAGGTCTTGTGTTGGGTAAACACCGAGGTGTGGGGGTGACAAACGGGTCAGAGCGCCTCGCCAATAGTGACATCGCTGAATATCACGTCCTGTGGCGCACCTTAAACGCATCGTTTAACTACAATCTATATTTCATATAAGGGGAGTTCACTATAAACGAACTTGGGATACGGTTATGAGTGAATGGATAACAAAGATAACCCACATAATCGCCACGGCTATGGTCGCACCTGCTTTAAGTAGGTTGCGTTCAGAAAGGCACTCAACGTTGGGGGACACTTTGCTGGCATTTTGAGAGGTCATCCAGCTCCTAGTTCGTTTCCTGTACTGTTCTCTGCTTATCAATGTTCGCTTACAGACAGTGTTCGCGAGAGCAATAGGTGACGAACTAACGACAAAAAAAAAACAAAAAAAAAACATCGACGTTTTTCTCTAGCGGGGTCAAATATACACAAAGCAAAACATTTTTTTTTGTGTGTGTGGCCCCTTCTTATTTTTGTTTCATTTGTTATTTTCTTCACATTCAAGTCTGCATTGTGGTCGTAGGTCGTTTCCCGGTCTGCGTTGCGCCTCTGGGTGGCGTCTTTACTTCCGTAAAACCACACCTTTTCTTTGAGGATTTTTTTTTGGGGGGATCTATGGAAACAAACAAAAAACTGGTTTTCCTTTCGTCTTCCTTTAGGTAGGCAAGGGAAAACCTTCATTGTACGAGCTTTGGGCTGAAATATGAATCACAATCTGCAAAAAAACGATGTTTTAACTAGCTCAATCAAAGTCACCTTAGCTAATCGGAGCTAGCAACAGGATTTGGTTGCTCGAAAGAATGTTCACGTTTGCTCGTGCCACGCCCACGCCACTTCATTTCGGAAAACTCGGAAAATGGCGGAATGTCAAAAATGTATTTATAATGAGTACAAGATACTCAGAATCGTAATTAAAATAGAGTAGCAGATACTCTCGATCAAAAGTATTTGCAAGATACCAAGATACTTCAAAAAGTATTTGAAATACAGTATCTTGAGTAGAGTATCTGAGATAGGCACAAGTGTGTTATGTACCAACCAGCTCAACTGAAGCCTGTAAACAACTTCTAGGTCAACTCAAATCTAAAGAGATTGAAGGCTGGCTCATACAATTACCTAGTGGCACAATTCCAATTGTCTCCTTCGAAACCCTTTGCGCACAGTTCTTCTCTCAACTTCACAATATTATACTCTCTCAAACAGGCAAACTGTTATCGCAGCCTTCCACGTGTTATGCGATTTTATATATCAAAAGTTATTCTTAATTACCCTCATATGCTTAAGTAGCCATACATTTAGGCAATGTTTGTTTATCCGACACAGGAGAAACCACGGGTCATAGCAATGTCAGAGAGGGCTAGAACCTGGCATTCTACGGGGGTCTTTCCACTGCCATTTCTAGTAGTTGAAGCTAGTAGTTCAAGGTAAAGGTTGTCTTCAAAACATACTGTAAATTGAGCAGGCTGACGCCTTTTTCGGGGACACAGCTGCACAACCCTTCTCTATTATAAATATGGAAGACCCAAAACGATGTGCCATTCTCCGACTGTTCCACACTAAATTGCTGTTCAGGTGCTGCTGACCTTTCAAATCTTTTATTTAGATTGTTAAATAAATCTTCACTACAGGGGTATACTGCAATGTCATTAACATGGCTGCGTTGCAACCCAGCAGTGGCTACTCTAGAGTCGTAGTCTAGTAACACGGTGCATATGTGTATAGAAAACCCAGCCCATTTTGTGGGGTGGTGTTCATTTATCTTTTTGTAGCGGCAAACTAGCCCCCGGAATAAACCACAGTTCCGGAGGACCAATTAGGTCTTCTTGCTTCTAATAAACATAGCTCTCAACAAAAGATGTGTCTGAGGACCTCTTGTTGCTTTCAAACACATCCCAATCCAAAGAGTTAAGGTACACTTCAGCTAACGCCGCTGCAACAGGAGACTCTATGTATGCACCCTTATTCTGCATATACGGCGTTTACCCAAAACTAATTTGTCGTGTTTTTTGTTTGTTTTTAGGCAAAACAAATTTACGCAGCGCCGAACGCTCAGAATCTGTCAAAATGTAGCACTGGCGACCCGGACCAGAGGCCAACATTGAGAACTCGCCGCGAGTTTCTTTTTTTTAAATTCGATTTATTTTAAGCGCATCTGGAGTCTGCATAACGTGAGGGGGATAAAAAAGACAAGCAGAAAAAATACACAAATGTTAGTGCAAAAAAGAAATAAAACAAACTAAAAGAAAGGGAACCAGATTGAAGTCGATTAAGCTATAATCAATAAAGTGATAATAACAAAATGGACGAGGGTGATCACGGGATACACACGCATACAAAAGAACTAGTATGTAACCATCCCGCGCTACACTGATGCAGTGAAATTCAAATCATGCTCTGCGGTTTCACCATTGTTTACATTGGTCTTTAAATGAAATGGCAGAATGATTGGTTACCACATGATCAGGTAAAGTGCTCCACTACTTAATACAAAATGCTAAAGAGGAAAAAAGAAAAATGTTGGTGCGACATTTAAATGGTTGTATTTTCCACGATTGATATAACGTGGGTAATGTGAATTTAGCAAGGCGTCAATAGACTTAAAACGGGAATCGATGTAAAAGACTTCAGAAAAAACAAAACACACTGTTTTTTCTTTCTTTCTTTTTTTTTTTTCTTCTAAAGGAGGGAGGTGGATTTTAGTTTTTAAGGCGGATGCACTAGCTTCGAGTGACTAATTATTTCATATGAAGCAAGCTGCTTTGTTTTAAACGGATTTTATCTTTCAAATGGTGATTGGGTGCTCTAATTTAGGGAGGATTAATGTTTTGTGTGTGAGCAGTTTTGTTTCAAGGGGAGCAAGATATAGGGTTCGTATTTGGAAGCCAAGTGATTTTCAGTGCTTCATTTGTTGTCTGCTGGATGTGCTTCGAATGTTTTAACTGATTTTACGCCAATTTCGTTGGGAAAATGCAGCTAGTTCTTGGTAGTTGACGCCATTAATCTCCAGGTATTGATGAGCTTCATCGGTCAGCATTGTCCCATTGCAAGTATCGGAGAATTTCATAAAGGATCGAACATTTATGCAGGCTTCGAAACATGTCCGCGGACAGTTGTGGTGCGCATTTGCTATACAAGAAAGAAATATGTCTTAGACTGTCTGCATAATCTGAGGCGTGCGGGGTGTGACCGTCGATTTAGGACTGTAGGTGTTGTTGAAGAACGTGAGCCAACTAAAGGACGGACAACTTACGTCTCGTCTGTACCGCTTCAGCAAATGTACACTCATCGGGCGCAGCCGATTCCAACAATCAACATCATAAAAAAGTAAAATAAGTCCGACAGGTTTCCTGCTATAACTCATACTTTTCTTCTGAAAGAAACTCGACGGATTTCCTTCATGAAAAACCAGTCGGAAAGTTGCTGTTTTTTTATTTATGTAATTTTTCAGCGATCAGTTACACAGAGCATGCACGTATGCCGACCATCTTGGAGAGGTGGGTGATGATTTTATTTTCTTCCAATGCAATTATCAAAGCGCATGGCGACGAAAGAATTACGTTCCGCAGGGAATACCCTCCGTGAGAATCTTTCTCGTTGATGAATTTGCGCGAAAACTTGAGCCTTGAACACTAAAACCTCCCAAAAATGTTTTTTTTTTATTTCTTTGCCAGGCGATTTACGATGTTGTCAGCCAACTACCCAATCATTATTTTGATGCAAAGTCGGCTATATTTTAATGGACAAAAAAAATGAAAGACGTTTACAACACCCTGTAACATTGAATTAAAGCGCAGCTCTTGAGGAGGAGGAGGGAAGAGTACTGAGGAGAGGGTATACCCCTCCTCCCTCCTCCTCACCTCCTCATCTTCCCTGCTACTCCTCCTACCCTCCTCCCTCCTCTTCCTCCTCCTCCTCCTCGTCCTCATCCTCCTCTTCTCCTCCTCCCGTCCTCGTCCTCCCCTCATCCTTCAAGCTCGTCCCCTCCTCTCATCATCCTCCCTCCTCCCCCTCGCTCCTCCCCTCCTCCTCATCCCTCCTCCTCCCCTCTTCCCTTCTCCTCTTCCCTCTTCTGCTCCCTTTCCTCCTCGTCCCCCTCCTCCTCCCCTCCCCCTCGTCTTCCTCCCCCTCTTTTCCCCTCCTCCTCTCCGCGTGGTGCATTATGGGACATTTATGGTATCCCCCTCCACCTCCCTCCCCCCCGCGCGTTGCATCATGGGACGTTTCCTATAATGCACCGCGCGGTTACGCCGACGCCGCTCAAGCCGGAAACGGGAGGAATAGATGGATGCTGTTGGCTGTGTCTCCTTATATTGGAAGGTAGCTTGCGCCACCTGGCCTAGAAATCTTTCTGCACCCTTCAAATTCCGCGTCGAACGTTTGTATCCCGTAAAACTGTATAACCTATTATTTCGTGCGCAATTTCACACTTCTCTCGATCTCTACTACCGATCTTGTAATCCCGTATTTGTGGCTGCTTTGTGGCGGCGTCGACCACTAAATGTAGCGGACTATCGGCGTCAATGGGCGCAGCCACAACTGTTTTGTTCCTTGGAGCTTCCGTTTGGGTCGCCGATAACGATCTTGCATGTCTCAAAACATTTTATTTGTTTCCACGTTTCGAAACAAAAACGACAAGACGCACCGCGAGCACGTTTCACATCAATCACTCCTTACGCCGCATTTCGTCCCCGATGATCGACGGCCGTATTTTCTTTCTTCGGCTGTTCTTCCTTAAAATCGCATTTACGTCTATCGCAAAGGAACCGATGTGGTCTCAGCATTTCGAGCAGTAGCACAGCGGTAAATCCAAATCTCAGTATGCCCGTTGTTCAAGAGCCGTAAACATCACACAATGCGGCCGTCGTCTCGCTGGCCTCCCCCCTTCTTCCCGAAAAGAGCTTTGTTGGCTTCGTTGTTAGGGCGTTAGGGCACAGTACGGTCAATTCCCCCCGCCGCGGCCGTGACCATAGTCACCCAACTTTAGAGAATCCGCCAGATTCAGCGAAATTTCCTATTTTGTGATTGGCCGTCCCTCGATGGGGCGGGGCGCCGGCGTTCCCGGTCTCGCGCCGGTGCCGGGGACGTTGGACATTCTCGTTCGGCTCATTTCGGCTCCGGCGCCCCGATTTCGGTCAGAAGCCGATCCCAACACCCTCTCCCCCGGCAAAAAGGACGGCCGGCATTTTCGCCGGGCCGGGGGAAAAAACGGTTGTGTGAATGAGGCCTAAGGCCTCATTCACACAGCCGGCGTCTCGCCCCGTCCCGGCGAAAGCGCCGTGGGCGCAGTGCCGAAAACGGGACGGTGCGGTGACGGAGGAGTGTTCGAACCAGCGGCGGCGGAACTGCCGGCGGTGGCTATGTGAATAGGTAAATGCTAGCGGCTGTGCCCCCTTATATTGGGCGGTAGCTTGCGCCACCTAGCTTAGAAACCTTTCTGCGCCTTTCAAATTCTGCGTCTAACTTTTGTATCCCGTAAGACTGCATAACCTATTAATTACGTGCGTAATTTCACGCTTCCCCCGATCTCTACTACCAATCTTGTAATCCCCTGTTTGTGACTGCTTTGTGGCGGCGTCGACCACCAAATGTAGCGGACGATCGGCGTCGATGGGCACAGCCACAACTGTTTTGTTCCTTGGAACTTGCGTTCGGGTCGCCGATAACGATCTTGCATGTTTGAAAACATTTTATCTGTCTCCACGTTTCGAAACGAAAACGACAAGACCCACCGCGAGCACGTTTCACGTCAATCACTCCTTACGCCACATTTTGTCCCCGATGATCCACGACCGTATTTTCTTTCTTCGGCTGTTCTTCCTTAGAATCGCATTTACGTCTATCGCTATCGCAAAGGAACCGATGTCGTCTCACCATTTCGAGCAGCAGCTTAGCGGTAAATCCAAATCTCGGTATGCCCGTAGTTCAAGAGCCGTAAACATCTCATAACGCGCCCGTCGTCTCGCTGGCCTCGCTTTTTCCCGAAAAGAGCTTTGTTGGCTTCGTCGTTAGGGCACAGCACGGTCAATTCTCCTTCCCGCGGCTGTGCCCATGGTCACCCAACTTTCGAGAATCCGCCAGATTCAGCGAAAGTTTCCTATTTTGTGATTGGCCGTCCCTCGACGGGGCGGGGCGCCGGCGTTCCCGGCGCTTCCCGGTCTCCCGCCGGTGCCGGGGACGTTGAACATCCTCGTTCGGCCCATTTCGGGTCCGGCGGCCCGATTTCGGTCGGAAACCGGTCCCAACACCCTCTCCCCCGGCGAAAAAGCTGCCCGGCGCTTTCGCCGGGCCGGGAGAAAAAACGGCTGTGTGAATGAGGCCTAAGGCCTCATTCACACAGCCGGCGTTTCTCCCATCCCGGCACCATCGCGAGGGGCGTTCCCGGCAGGGGAGAGGATTTTCGGCCCGGTTTTTGCCGGAAAGCTGTGCCGCGCCGGGTGCCGGGCGACGGAGGGAGCTGCTTTACGGCACCGGCGTCCCGGCGGATGACGGAGTCCCGCCCCCATCGAAAACCGACCAATCGCAAAATAGAAAAAGTTTCGCTAAGTTTGGAAGATTTTTCATCGTTCGGTTGCCAACAGTCACCTAACGCTTGTTGTATTGTTTTTGTTGTTCCTTTTCGGCGGGAATAGATAATAGCAGACGCAAGTCCTTAATTTACAAAAAAAAAAAGAAACGTGCGCACTAATGTTCAGGCACAATTATCTCTTTATTTTGTAATTTATGTTGAATAAATGAGCGTATACACTGCCGTTTAAAACATTTGAAAGAACTATTAGAATAGAATGAATAGAATTCTCCCTATCTGATAATCAGTCGTCATAATCCGATCCAATCCAATCCTGCCGTCGCGGCCGCCGTCGCTTTGCTTGCGCGGCCTGTTCGAACAACCTGCCGTCGCGTCCCCGCCACGGCGTGCTCCCGTGACGGTGCCGGGATGGGAGAGGCGCCGGCTGTGTGAATGAGGCCTAAGAGCTGCGCTCTAAGAACTCAACTGCTCGAAACCGAAACCGCAACACGAGTACAGAAGCTCATAGATGAAAGTTTAATAACTCTACCCTACCGTCTTTTTTTTTTTTTCCGGCGTTTGAAGCAGACGACGACGAAGTTGCGAGCACCGTCTGTCGTGCGATTCTTTTGCGCTTATATCCTTTCCGCTCGAAGTTCTGCACTTGAAGATCGATTGTAATAATAATAATAATAAAAATAATAATAATAATGATAATAATAATATTAATATTTATTTTGGTTCAGGAGAACCGCGGCGCCGCAGAAAGACAAGTGGCCCATACCATGAAGGCCTGCGGCGCCGCATCTAATTACGATGGGATGAGATTGTGTACAGATGACAGAGAGGTGCTGACGATGTTGAAATGGAGCTTCTGGGCGAGGGTGGCGGGATGATGCTACGGGTGATGTGGGTCCAATGCTGTTTGGTGAGTTGCTCGCTGGGACGTTTATCTTTCAACTGGTCTCAAGTCTGGCTGAACCCAGGGAAGCGTCCGGGCAAGCCCTCCAGGGTGGTGTTCGGTGGCTTCACCGTGCATAGGGGCTGGGAAGCCCCGGCAGATTGGTGGTGTTACCATGCTCCAGGATGTGGCCCAGTCTTGGTAGACGGCTGCCACTGTCAGGCATAGTCTTCTGAACATCAGAGACTTTGGCAGTGGTTTCTTTCACCCTAGTCTAAGCTGAGACGCTGTTTCTAGCAGGTCGGCCCTGATTTTGTAGTAGGAGCTGCCCCACGACCGTCGCAGCGTTGGTACATCGTGCGCCGCCATCGCGTCGCCCAACCCGCGGTACGTTGCCCTATTGAGAACGACGTGTATATAACGTCCTGTGATGTGTGAAACTTTTTTTTTTTCGATCAACATAGTTGCAGTTTTTGGCGGAATATTCTTTTTATATTTAATATTGAATGTGTGCCTTAGATGACCCACGACTTTGAATATAATTCGTACACATAGTTTGAACGCCACGTGATCATAAATAAAAGTGAGCGCGACTGACACCGGCCAATTCTCGATCGGCTGCTTTCGGGAAGGAAAGAAAGCGAACTTCGAGCCCATATTATATTCTGGGAAATCGGGCACTTATAGGTCATGTTCAAGTAAAAACCTTGGCGATCATTAAATACCCTATCAGTGTTCATTTAAGTAGAACCGTATTCATAACCATAGGCATGACTTAAAGGACACATGCAAAGAAAAAAAAACATTTTTTTTAAACAGCTTAGATGGAAAAAGGATATCATAAAACGATTTTACAACGAAGAAAAAAATTTTTAGAGCTATATTTACGGCGCTATACGAATTTGTAGTTGGCGCCCGCGGGCGCCGCGGAAAAGTGGCCCTTATTTATCACGTGACGGGCCCATATTTGTCACGTGGTGCTTGCGCTCTTTCGGAAGCTTCCTTTTGGCCTCTAAAAGTAACTTATTCATCTTTGTTTGAAGTATAACAAAAAAATAAGATTAATAAGTAACTTTTAGAGCCCAAAGGAAACTCATGAAAAAGCGCAAGCAGACGTGATCGACCTGTGCGCCGGTCAGATGACGGCGGCGGCGCCCCGAACCAGACGAACTTGTGCGGCGGCGGCGACGGCGGCGTGGAGAAACGCGTTGAAGCGGCGTTCGCACAACGCTCAGCGTGCGGCGGCGGCGTCGCTTTACGGCTCCGGCGACGCAGGGCGGCGGCGCGCGGGCCTACCACGTGACCAGCGGCGGCTCCAGCGGGCGCCAACTACAAATTCGTATAGCGCCGTAAATATAGCTCTAAATTTGTTTTTCTTCGTTGTAAAATCGTTTTATAATATCCTTTTTCCATCTAAGCTGTTTAAAAAAAATGTTTTTTTTCTTTGCATGTGTCCTTTAACCCAAGTATGTCTGGCTATGCCCTAATTACCTTTAAAGGGATACTGAACCAAGGAATTTAGTGTCCATAATAAGTGGCGCACGTTCTTTCCACGAGCCAGCAGCCGCCGGTGTGCGCGAGCACACGCAACAAAAATGACGTCAAAGACCTCCATTCGCGGTTAAAGGGGCCCCGCAATCATATTTAAGCGTCTGTCTTTTTTGCGGTTTCCACGTCTCTTGGGGTTCGGGAAAGCCAGCGGGCATGGAGAGAGTAACTAAATATCAGTGCCTCATATTTTAACCGGACGACGCGGAAACCTCCTCCGCCTACGAGGGCGACCCACGTTGCCGAAAGCGCGCGAAATGTGACGTCTTTGGTCCTGGGCTTACTACTGGTCAGAGCCACTAAAAGCTTTTTTTTTAGTCGAGATACAAAATATAAGTGTCGCGAACCGTTTCAATTATGTATGAAACTAGTTTTTGTTCAATATTTTAGATCAGAAAAGAAACAAATGCAGTTTGTAAAGTACGGAAACAAGAAATGATCCGTCGACGTACCCGCCACCAAGCGGCGGAAAAAACGGCGCATACTAGAAAGGGCTAGTGGGATGAGGCCCCGACGAACGGCGAGCGTAGAAAAATCCCGGGTGTACGCGGCGGCGCTGCGATCGTATACCGGCTCGAGCATCCGACCGCTTCCGAGCGTTCCGAAGGCCTTCGGCGCGGGCTTGGTTGGCGATTTGGCCATTTGGCGGTATGGCAGCGCGAAGTGGCTCCCGTTATGAACTGATCTTTACCCCGTGTTTGCAGTCGTTTGTGGCCAATGAAGTGTTATGCCGAATTAGTCTTTAATCACGCAGCAAAAGCAATGCGACCCACCCTGGCCGCCCGCTTCATACAGCCTATCCAAAACATGCTTTAGTGGTGCCCTCTCAAGCCGTCGACATGGAGTGCGGCAGCCGTGAACGCTTGATGAGCCCACTACCCTTCCTCTAGTTCACGGCTACTCAAGTAAGGACCTACGACGTCATGAAGGAGGTTATTTTTTGCGTGTTTTTGTAATTCTAACTTGCCTATAACTTTTAAAATAAAGCGAAATTTGAGAAAAGAAAAGTTTCATTAAGTTACTACGTTCAGTGCGCTCAGGTTCGGTGCAAATTAAAAACTAGTTAAAAAGTCATCGCAAGGCCCATTTAAATTGACAGTGAAATGTATGGGCATCGGGCCAAAGGAGAATAAAGACAAGTTTTACATCTACACAGTGGTGTCTGGTGTAAAAGGTAAGCGATTAATTGGTCTAACAAGCACGTAGCTTTCACTTGTAAAAAATTAAAAGCCTGTAGTTATTCTCCTTTGGCCCGAAGCCCATGCATGGAGGTCTTTGACGTCATTTCCGTTGAGTGTGCTCGATCTGTTCTTGTTCGATCAATTGATCGCTTACCTTTTACACCAGACCCCAGTGTAGTGATGAAAATTTTGTCATTATGCTCCGTTTCCCTGCAGCCCAAACATTCCGTGAATGGGGGACTATGACGTCAATTTCATTGCGCGTGCTCGCGCACACCGGCGGCTGCTGGCTCGTGGAAAGATCGCGCGCCACTCATTATAGACCTTTCCAAGAAAGAGCGTGTGCCCGGTGCCATTTTGAGTGTTCGTGCGTATGGCGCGAGCTTTGCTCGCTTTCCGAAGCGACGAACACGCACGTGCTGGACTGTGAAGATAGCACGCTGGACTGTGATTTTGTAAACATTGGAAAGGTCTATACTTCGTCTCACCTTAGCATGGACTATTGTTAGCCGCGCATGCTAAAAGCGCGAGCTATAGTTGCTTCGAATAAAGACTCGGCGGCTGCACGGGCGCTCGTGCAGCGAGTGCTCCAGTCAAGGCAGTCAAGGCTGGCCGCTCGCGCTTGCACAGCCCTGGCAGTCAGTCCATGCTAAGGTGAGACGAAGTATATAGACCTTTTTCGCATAACCTCAAACCAGCCAGTAACTGACGTACCCTCGACCTGGTGCATTTTTGGATTGCCCGCTGACACAGGGTATGCAACCGTCAAGGGTATGGGCGAAAAGGCTTAGAAACGGACGTCGTGCATGAGTTAGTTCCGAGAGCTTCTTTTTACCGTGCCGCAATTTCCGAAAATCTACAGTTGTCTGGCTACCACTGCGTGGTCGTCGGATGGATAAATAACTTTCAAAAGCATAGGAGCAATAGCAGAAAGTGTGCCATGAGCACAAGAAGCTGCAGCGCGAGTGTGGCTGCAATGTTATCGAGCTTCGCATTTACCCCAAGAATCCTTATTTATGAAGTCAGTCGATTGCGAGCTTGAATCGCGAGAGATTCGTATCAGACTCAACGTCACGTTTAAACTCACGACCACTTCGTCTACGAAAAGAGGACCGCTTTTAATTCCCGGTGCAGGTGGTCCAATTAGGTTATCACTGCAAGCCCCATGGTATGTGAAAGGTATGAAAAAGTCTACATGCCACCATTCAAGATGGAGCTATCAAATGCCGAGAGCTTACCTGCATAGATTACATTAAACTGCTGATATATACAGGGTGTCACAAAAGAAAATTTACACGGTCTTTTTTAGCGCAAAAATAAACTAGGCATCGCCGAACGCTCATTCTCCGCCCAAATGTAGAGCTAGAGGTCACAACCAGATGCCAAAGTTTCAGCCCGATCCGATAACTTAATCAAAAGTTATAAGTGATTTTCTGAAAATTTCAATGGGAAAATGGAGCCCATTTTCGCCCGTTTTCGGTTTCTGGTGCCATAGAGCCCCATGTGTTCGAAAACTCCGTCGGCCGCCATTTTCCCATTGAAATTTTCAGAAAATCACTTATAACTTTTGATTAAGTTATCGGATCGGGCTGAAACTTTGGCATCTGGTTGTGACCTCTAGCGCTACCTTTGGGTGGAGAATGAGCGTTCGGCGATGCCTAGTTTATTTTTGCGGTAAAAAAAAGACCATGTAAATTTTCTTTTGTGACACCCTGTACTTCGCTGTGGAAACTCAATCAAAACACCCCACCGTCTTCGTTGTCGTTCTCTCGAGGATTCATGGGTGATGGTCTGTGAGTAGCCAGCTGGATTCAACCGGACAAGCTCCAACCAAATTATTGCAGCCCACCATAGCCAAGTCTAGCCAAGTTCCCCCCATACCCACACCGTTGCCTACCCAGATAGCTATGCTGCCAGAACTAGCCGGTATTTCTTTTTCTAAGCCGCTAGACGGCGTCGTCGGCGCCGCAATTCTCAAGATGGCGGCGCTGTTAAAGAAAAGGTCTATAGACACTGAAATGTTCGGTTCAGCATCTCTTTAAACAATAAGTTTTGTATTTCCCTGTAGCGAATAGATGCGTACAAATATATTAAGGGTGCCTAGAACGCGTCTCCCGAAAGGCGTCTAAACCGCGTTCACCAATGTGGTTCCTCTTTTTCCGCGTGATGACGTCATAAGATTGTCGCACTGATGCCTACCGCGATCGTCCCAGCAACTGAGGTGGATGTGGCAGACGCCTCTCCTGCTGTGGCTCGCTCTCCAGCTTGACAGTCCACGGAACCTTCAGCAACCGGGAGTCGGGACGCCGCTGACGACAGCGACACTCGCGCTCACTCCTACTTTGCGCTGGAACTTATAGGATCAATTTCCAGGGTCGCGACATCCGACAGCATAACATGCCGCCCCCTGTGACGCTGTTTGTTTCCACTTCGGGACTACTTTTGATGCATGGGCGGTAAAGACGATTGCAAAGAGGGCATCTGGCCTCCGCCATGTTCCTGCTCGTGTGAGGAAGGACAGGAGATTGCAAGCCTGCCAAAGCTACCTTCACGTGCATGCTGCACGTGCTACGCATGGATTGAACGCTTGAACCAGGATAAGTATTTGCCAGCGCAATTGTTGATGGTGTGCGTAAATAAACACGGTGTAAGTTTGCATTTATCACGTCCTTAAAGGGATACTGAAACAAAATTTCGAGCTCACAAAACACGGCTGGAGCGATAGGCGGGAGACTGCAGAACCCAAAACACTACTCACACAGCGATATCTCTAACGGATGGCCGTATTTATGCAAAAGAAACGCGTGATGGAGCACGAACGACGAGGCCGACGAGACATGTGACGTCACGATTCTCATCCCCTCTTCTCCTCGCTTCGTTCTGTCCAGCTGGTGAAACAAAGTGAGGAGGAGAGAATTGATGCCACCTCCCCTCATTCTCAACTGTTCCTGCTGGATCGTAACGTCAGAGTCTTCGCTCGATCGTGCCCTTCTTTTCCGAAAATACGTCCATCCGTCGAAGAAATCGATGTATGAGTGAGGTTTTGGAGTTCGTAGCATCCCGTTCAACGCTTCTGCGGCCTTATTTCGCGAAATCTAAATATCGGTTCAGTATCCCTTTAAACCAGCACACCCGAAGTTGAATGACTGAAATATATCTTATTTTCATGACTGAGAATGGAATATACCCACCTCAAAAGTTGCACGCCACGGCCGGTCCAGCATTGCTTAATCACATGCGCTGAGCATGTATTGGACACGAAGCCGCACCAGTGTTCGGCGAGGACTCCAATCCAATCGGGCGCTTCTTGTCCAAGCAAAGGCGGCCACCAATGTTGCTCGGTAGACTTTTGAAAATGGTCAAGACGTCATAGTTAGCGTATAGCCAATCGTGGAAGTCCGACCACAGCGACTCCTCGTGCATCATAAAAGAGACAGCCTGTAGACACTGTCGGAGGCGTGTTTCTTTCTTGTCCCTGTCACGTTGGTCACACAATATGTCTGCCGACATGTTCGAAACATACATACCTATGAGGCAAACATGCTTCAAATATGTTTCAGGCGTGTCCGCAGGTAATATAAAGTCTCAGTAGGCCATTCCGATGACGCCGATACCGATACCCGATACTCTGCCACCGCCTTTGCCCATGCGTTGTAGTATCGTTACCGGTTGTATCGGAAGTATCTGGACGAAAACTTGCTAATGCCGTCGTCATGTCTGCGGCGAACGATGTAACCTTTTTTACGATGTTTGAGCATCGTGACTACGGCTTCACTCTCTGGTACGTTCTGAAACTTGTAGCCTCGTTGCACACTTCTTCCTACCCAAGAGGACTGAAGTAAGCTTCAAAGACCAGTAATGACGAGGACGTTGTCAAAGCCTTTCTGCTTCCTCGTGAAGTCGTTGACTGTTAGTTGTACCTGGAGAGCTGCTTCCTAGATTTCACCAGAAGGACCGTCGTCGCAGCCGGCCGTTTTAGTTTATTTCGATGTTCCCTCAACGGGCATAGGTATTCCAGTTCTGGTCTTGTCACTCAATGCCTGGGAACTACGCCTGCACTTTGTCCTTTCCCGTCGACCGCAGCGTCACCACCAACAGCGAGCGCAAGGATAGTTCACAACTCAACCGCATTATCGATGGTGGGGCGGTGCCTCCAAGATGGCGGAACAGACGGGGATATATCCTTCAGGATTTCTCATCTGCCTGCCCGCTGACGCTGGCCAGTGTGCTAAAATTATTTTATTTTGCTACAAATATAATCATGTCAGAGGTTATTGAGGTGTGACGTGCATGGATAAAATGAGCATGCTTATCTTGAAAAGTTTCAAAGCGGAATACAATGCCACTTTTAACGCACTAGCTTTTTCTTCGTTAAAATCGTTTTCTTCGATCACAACCATGAGGTAACAGCAGTACCACGGCCGGAAGTCCCTGCCACCGTCTCCCCCGCCCAACCAAGTAGCAGCGCTTAGAGTAGTAAACTGGAAGTTGGAGAGTGGCACCCCCCCTCCAACTCGGGTTGCCGCCATGTTGCACGAAAATGTGACTACTCGTCACGTGGCCTCACAAAACCCGTGACGTCAACGGCAAGATGGCAGCGCCCAGGGCTTGTTGACGTGATTTGGTACGGCGACTGGCAGTCATGATGTGCAGCTGCATGCCTGTCAATTTTATGTTTCCTTTTTGTTTTGTTTTCCAGTTCCGTGCGGTCTACACGTGGTGCAGGTCGAACCAAAGGCCGAGTGATCCAAAGTTCGAGTTTTATTCGTGCACGATAGTTTAATATCGTGAACGATAGTTTAATGGCTCCTAGAGTAAATTCTAGCTTTCGCACACAACCGGTTCTTGTGTGCGTGTGTGTGTGTGTATATGACAATCCCTATGGAACAACCGACCACGTGAAGTAAGTTAAACATCTCCGTCGGCTTTTATGTATCCAAAATCAATATAATGTCGGGTTATTTTTCTTCTTTGAGTGTTCAGTTAAAATATTTTTTTGAGAAGTCACCGGCCAATTTTAGAATTGTAAGCCGTGATAAAGTACAGGCGAGCTGGTAATTAATCGACATCTTGGAAACCCTGAGATAGGGAACGATAAAAAAACGAACGAACACAACAAAATCTCAATTTTGTTGTGTTCGTCCGTTTTTTTATCGTTCTCCATCTCAGGGTTTCCAAGATGTCAATTTTAGAAAGTCGAAACCACTGCGGAATGGTGGAAAAGTGATATCGTGGAACGCGAGACATTTCATGAGATAGCGCCGTTAGAGCCCGACCAACGCTAGGAGCCGACGAGTCAATCAAACTGCGTCGAAAGTGCAACGTCACTGCGCTCATCACTTCCTACTGTGGGCGTGTTTTTGCCTTCTAATCCAACCAAATGCATACAAAGCATGCAACCAAATGCATGTTCATAAAGTTCGTGTTATTGTCACGAAGGAATAGAGATTCAGCAATCAAACTCGAGTAGGAGTTCAGACTTTCTCTAAATGTTCGCCACCAAAAGTTACCCACTTTTTTCAGCGATGCACCATATGTCAGAGGCCATCTTTATAGAACTCCTCGTTTTCAGTGTTCAGGAATCGCTCCACTTCAGCGATCACTTGGTCGCCGTCCTTGAAATACTTTTCCCTTATTTGGCCACACTGGAAACGCCCGCGCCATTTAACCAAAGTGTCATAAACGGGGGCGTTGTTTCCGAACGCCGCCACCAGCTCGGAATGAATCTCCTTGCAATTGCTTTCTTTCAAATGGAGAAAACGAATCACTGCATGTGCTTGGCACCGACGGGCGGTGCCATTTTTGTTTCGACACCCTAGCGGCTTTCCGAGCTACTATAGCATGCGATGTTTATACTGTGCGGAAACTAGAGGGACGCGCGCTCATGCTGATGCCTGTTTTGTTTCGTTTTTTTTTCGATTTCGTGTGCCGATAATACGAACTTTATGAACGCCCCTCGTAAAAGGGCCGTAACGTTCCGGTTTTGGTGCGCCGTTGTGCAGGGATTCCAGAGCCGCCAACAGAGGGCAGTCCTTCGAAAATGTCTACTACCTGACCAGCGCCCACAGCTCGAAAAACTTCAACGCCAAAAACGCACAAGCCCAGGGCCTGGCTGCCGCCTTCCCTCCCATTCCTCTTTTCCCTACACCCCATCTCGGACAAAATAAAGTTTTCTACTACTACTACTCTCATTGTCGGTAAAGTTGGCAAATCAATGAGTTGCGCCACTCTGCTCTCTACGGGGTGAGAGGCGGAAGGTGTAGGGCCGAGTAGATTGCGGTGCGTCTTCCTAAACTCCATTCGGCCCTAAGCTGAAAGTGCTGGAGAAGCTACGTGCTCCCTGGAGCAGTCGCACGTGGATCTTTGACCGCATGATGACGTTCTCGCACATACCCACGCTTAGCGAGCGAGGTCGCGGGATGAAAACAGCTCCCACCGCGCTGTGAGCTAAAAGTAAGCTTTATTATGATACAGCACACGATTCATCGTCGTCCATCGTCCCCCTCGAACCAGATGTGAACCTGCGATAAGGCAGCAGCACCGGCGTCTTGTTGTTTCGTCTTCTTTTTTTTTCTTTTTTTCTTGTCGTTTTCGGAGTTATTTACACAACTGGTTTAAACGAGAATCGAGAAACGTTCCAAGCGGATGCGATGGCATTTAAGTCTCTGGAGCTGAACAGACGATTCGTGAGTAGACCAGATACCTTTCTTTTTTTCACAACACGCTTCGAGTGTCCTTGTTACAGCTTTAAGGACTCTTCACACACACAGTGGCGCGCTACCTCACCGCTATTTGTTAGCGCTGGACATAGTACGGGCCATGCTGATGCAGCGCAGACTTTGTGGTACATTAATAATACAGCGCTGAAGTAGCTCTGCGCTGATGTTCCTGGTATGGACTTACTAACATAATTAGAACGCCCGTGAAGTCTTTCATTTGTCCAACCGCCTTTACCTTTGATAGCGCCTCGGTGTCTCGTCAGCTTCGAGCGCGTTTTCACTTCAGTCAAAGCACGGCGGAACGTAACAACCGCGTGCTGTAGGTCGGGCATCCAAGAGAGGCGCCCAGCCGTTCTGACCCTGTCATCGTATAAACTTCGTTTCACATAGAGTCCGACCGCAAAAGAACACTAGGATCAGATGGAGTAAATCAAGCGGCACCAAAAGTGCATCTTCACGGCGCTCGTCACCTTTGTACGTCTGCTATGCGGAGCGCAAGTTCGTCTTCCTCTTTCTCGGTGGTTGCGGTGACGTCACAACGCCGAGTTTTGATTGGCTCTGATCGAATGGATAGTGAGTAGACCGCATTGAGGTCTACCCACTATCCTTCCAATCGTAGCCAATGAGAATTCGGCGTTGTGACGTCACAAAAACCGTCGCCGCAAGGCGACGGTTTTTGGGGAAAGAGTTTGATTTTATCAAGGGGTCTTCTCGATTGATGTGATGAATAGGCGTTTGTTACGGCCTATATAATATGTGTTTTTTCTTAAATAAACTTTAGTTGCGAGTGCGCCTCGTCCTGTTTTCGCTCCTCTTTGTCCTGTGTTTCTTTGGCGCTTTCTATCCCGATGATGAACCAACTGGCCCAAATTTCCACTTTGAAGCAGACGAACTTGCGCTCCGCATAACCGGCTCAACAAATCACGCACTGTAAATGTGGCGTGATCGAGCGCTCTTTATTTTTTGTGCGTGATTGGTTTAGTTTGCGAGAAAAAACGGTCGAGGATGACGAGCACCATGAGGATATACTTTTCGCACTGCTTGATCGCCTCCATCGCGTCCGCTGCGGTCGGACTTAATGTGAAGCAGTGTAACGAACTTAGCTTCATCGTCGATTTCTTTTTTCTTTTTTTCGTGTTCATCTATCAAGTCTTTGTTTTCTGATTTAAACCTGGTTCAGATACTTGCGACTACTTAAAACCGTGTCTTTAAACCTTAAAAAATACATTCCACGACGAGACTAGAGTCTCTTACCGCCGAATTCAGAAACCTCACTCGAACTACACTCAAACTTAAGGGCCCCTCCACTTCCTCGAGGAAGGCGCGAGGGCCGGCGCTGGCCAATCGCGACGGCGGGTCCGTCGTCGCGATTGGCCAGCGCCGGCCCTCGCGCCTCCCTCGAGGAAGTGGAGGGGCCCTTAAGTTTGAGTGTAGTTCGAGTGAGGTTTCTGAATTCGGCGGTTAATACTTCCTTTTAATGCGAAAACATTAAATGTCCCATGTAGAGAAGCAGGCGTTGTCTGTAACCATCTGTTGCAGAAAAACGGCACTATGTTCCCATTCGCAAAAAAAAAGCAATGAAACGCACAGCAACGCAGATGCTTCGTCACGGAAGACGGCGGGTGCGCTCAAGGTCAAAGCGGACGCGCTTCAGAAATGGAACACAAAGAAATGCACAGCACCGCAATGCTTCGTCACAAAAGCCGCCGTGAAGCTGAGAGGGTTCACCGCGCATGCGCAGTGGGGGAGCGTGAAGTCACCGCTGGAGCGCCGTGTGCGAAAGGAAGACGTGGCGCGCTGCCTGTACACTCTCAAGAAAAAAGGGTGTATCGTTACACCCTTTTGTCCCATATAATACACCCCAAAACTTCATCTCGACGTAGAGAGGCCTATAGTCGAACAGACGGCCCCAAATTTTACGAGGGGCTCTATAACGGTGCGATATAACTTTTTAAATAGCTAAAGTACGTATCAAAGACCACATAAAGAAAACACCGAGTTTTTACAGTAGGGCCAAGAAAACCCCGATCATTTTTTTTTGTAGTCAGTAAAACGTACATTACCTATTTTAATAAGTTGTACCACACGGCTATCAAGCCCCTCGTAAAGGTTTGCGCCGTCTGTTCGACTGTAGGGCGGTGTACGTCGAATTGAAGTTTCGGGGTGTATTATATGTAGGGTGTGTATTTTCCGGTTTTAACCGAAAAACACCGATAAACATCCGTCGGTGACAAAAATACAAAATCGGTTAAAACCGAAAAACACCGGTGGTTGGATATTTTCGCCTTGGTTAAAACCGAAAAACACCGGTCGAAAAAAACCGACCTAGCGAAACCCTTTCCCCGTAGAGGTGCGTCAAACGTGTTATCTCGTGGATCCTTCCTGCATTCTTCCAGTGTCTATACATGGCTTGCACGTGGCGTCAGTCCACCCTCCTTTCTGGGGGTCAAAGGCGTCCAGTTAACGCAGTGGAAGTTAAGCTCTCACACGCCTTTCCCCTTTTTTGTCTCCCATGGCCCCCTTTTGTGGAAAAATTAACTCAGTGGAGGGTACGCTCTCAGGTGCCCTTTCCCCATTGTGTCTGGCCAAGTGATGTTGGTGCAGGCCATGTATTCAGAGGTTGCTCTGGTTCCTGGAAGACACTGCCAACATCCGTGTCGTACAGGGCTACTGACCTTTGAGAACTGAGATGCGTTCATTGTTATCTGTTTAGTTTCCATGGACTTTTGGAGAAACGGAAAAGGGGTTTTATTGGCGTGGGGGTTTTTCGCTGTATAAAAAAGGACCGTTTTGTAAAAAAAAAATTGCAGACGTGTTTGAGAAAACGCGTCCGTCCCGCGTCTGCGGGTTTCCTCAACGTGAGACGTTAAAGCTTGTTGATTCCTTCTCTGCCTACTATCAGATGATTCAAAGCAAGTGGTTTAGGACGGTTTCCCGAAACATCTCTGATGACTTAGATTTCATGGATGAATCTTCGTTCTGGTTCCGCGTGCAAATTGTTAATCCATGCATAAAAGTGGAGCTGCCAGAGGGATTTGTGCCTTATGAAAGTATCTATCGGCTGGTCCACCGAGACGAGCGCAAGCTGAGTGACCTACAATCAGAGTTTCTTTGTTACCGCCAGTAGGCTGTGACTAGCACCGTTGATTCAGTGTTGTTCTGGAAACTTCATTTACCTGACTGGCCACTACTGTCCCAAGCCTCGCTGGACATTTTGGGATTTCCTGTGTCCAGCGCAAATGTGGAGAGTGCGTTTTCAAAATTGCGGGTTGTGAACCGCAAGGAACGTGCTGCCATGACGGATGCAAGCCTCTCGAAGTATGCTTGCATCTACTATACTAACCAAGCGTGAGAAATAGATGCTTCCTCGAGAATAAGTGTATGAAATATATGAATAAAATTGGAACTCTGTCTGTGATCAATAGCATTTTTTTCCACCGATAATCACCGATTTTAGCCTCGTCGTGAGACGTTCCACCGAAATACACCGGTGTTTTGAAAATAAATAAACACCGAAAAACATCCGCCGATTTTTCCCACAAATAAACACCGGAAAGTACACACCCTAATTATATGGGACAAAGGGTGTAACGATACACCCTTCTACACCCTTTTTTCTTGAGAGTGTAGTAATGCGCTCTGTATAGAAATGCCTTCGTATCCCTACACGTAAAAGTCTTAAGTGTCTGCGCCGAATTTTTCAAGTAACGACAACCATTACAAATGACAAAGCACATTCCACTGGAGCAAAATGGTGTAATTCCGTTCAGTCCTCTTCTGTGCGCCGCCATTCGCTTCCTAAAACCTGTACCATCACGCACTCCACGCTTCAAAGAATGTCGCCACTTGTAGGAAGCTTCTATCCAGGAACTTTTGACGAGACAGCGCACTGGCGTCGTCTATCGGCGAGTTGCAGCAGCACTTGGCATTTCCGTATATATCTATATATCTATATATCTATATATATATATATATATATATATATATATATATATATATATATATATATATATATATATATATATATATATACATTTTTTTTCAACCCAGGCCTTTTTTTTTTTTTTATAAACCAGCATTTTTTATAGATATATATCGCAGATACCGCAAGACCTTCGCTCTAGTAAAATGCAGTTCCAGGAAGACGTCATTGATAGCCCAGTCCGCCTGTGTGCTCCAGAGCCATAGCAAAAAACGGCGTTACTTCTTTCCCTTTTTTATTCCTTAGAAATCGCATAAAATACCTACGAATCAAAGCCCCGAAATGGCGGACGGAAGTACCACCTGTTGTCACATTAGGCTGCTGTGGGTGCCAGACTGTCTGTCTCCTTAGGAAGGTCAAACTCTCTCAGTATAAACGGCTCTGGTGGCCTAGGTTCGACATTTACATGTACATCTTAAAATGTCACGTAAGTGACTTATTGACGTCTCATTGGTGGATGCAATAGACCATGTGCGAAACGCACAGTACCATCTAGCGGGCGCCGAAGAACATGCTCCGTCTCACCAGTTGGCTTCGGCGTCTGGCAAAGGCCAGGGTGCAAAAGCGTAGTCCTGAAAAATCATTCAATCCTTCGCTCGCACAAGCACTGGCGCAGAGAATGAGAATGCGTTTTTGAAAACCGGGTGCCACTCCCGTGCCTCTGCCGGCACTCAAAGTAAAAGCTCGAGCTCAAGTATACGTCCGCCAGGTTGGTTGCGGCGAGAAACCAGCAACCGGTGGGGCGACAAGCACGTGCATGCCCAAGAAGATCGTAAAACAATACCAACCCTTAGCTCGCAGGTGGGATGACAGTGAGCAGTATAGGCCTCGAGTATTGCCGACAACGCTACAAAATTGACAAAGATAAGAGGAATCTCGACGGAACAAAGATGGCAGCCGACAGAGTGTTGCCACAGGTTCGAACAATTTCGCATTTCATCTATTGCTTCCAACAATCAGACGCCAATACGTCACTTCCGTGACCTTTTAAATTGTACATTTGTTTACCGCCACAAATCAGACATCAATACGTCACTTCCGTGACCTTTTCAAATTTACATGTAAATGTCCAACCTAGCCTACCTAGGTCTCTAGGATCCTAGGTCTCCAGGGTCACTACAACAAGGTACGTGCAACTCGACGGTCGCTCGGTTCCTATGTCACGTGTGTCAAGAACGCCATGTCGTAAAGGATTTTTACTTGTCGTATATGGGCTTATGGAACGTGTTGGGCCTTTTTCCTACTTTAGAAGAACTTGAAATCGCTTAAATACTTTTCGGAATAATAAAAGTGTAGCTTTCATTGCTCATCGATCTTGTTTCGATGAAGGAAGTATTTTTTTAAACTGAACAATTTGTTAATTTCGCGATTTCGGTTTGTTTGGCATCACTGATACAGTGCCATTTGTCACATAGCCGTCACGTAATCAACTCTCGCTCGTCTGTGTTACGAAGCAGCAAAGCGATCTCTGCATTAGCAATAAAAAATCGTGTGCACATATTTACGTTAAGTATTTTATCAGAGTGTGTTCGTGTGAGATTTTTCGTGGCAGCTTCGAATGCACGAGCGTAGAAGTGAGATGTTGCGAAACCCTGTTTTAGATGTGATGTTTTGGTGCTGCTTTCAGTTCACTAGTTGGATACCACTTTTATCAGGAAAGGTATCTCTCTCTTTGACAGACATGCTTCTATTTTCTACATCCTCACAACCTCGTTGATGAGTAATGTCATCCGTTCTCGGGTTTTATATTTCTTTTCAAAAATCGGGGGCTAAAAACAGGTCTCTTTGGTCCAAGTGTGTAATCTGAGCATATATCCTAGAATTTGAGTTTGTTTTAAATTTAGATTATAGCAAGCCTTGATCAGTTTCGATGTATGTTTTTTTTTTTTTTTACATGAGGTATTAAACTACACAAACTAGCATTGGAACATGGTATAAGAGCTCAATTTGGATTTTCGATATTTTATAGACCTTGGTGGTTACATAATCTTCTGCATGCACATCATTTCGGTCTGCATCTTAGTTCGGTCCGGTCTCTGGACATATATGAATTCACAAGACGTACTCTCAACATCACTGCTTACATGTACATTTACAATGCACAACAAAATCACTTCAGTCCGACAGGGACAAAATATCTGCTATTCCTCTGAAAAATAAAATGTATTGAGAGCATAGAAAAAATCGTAAGGGTGCAGGCGAGCGCGTGAATATTAACCAGGTTGAATTAAGCTGAACTGGGGCAGAAAAGAACCATCAAAACGTAGAAGGGACAGAAAATTGACAGGACGACGTCACTACGTCGTCCTGTCTATTTTCTGTCCCTTCTACATTTTGAAGGTTCTTCTCTACCCCAGTCTCAGGTTAATAATTCAACATGGATAATAGAGAGCAGTTTCTTATATTATAATTTTTTTCATGCTGAATGAAAGAAAAATAGAGGGTCCAATGACACTTCACACAATATATAAAAGCGGCATTTTGGGGCTCGATTTATGTCATTGCAGTTCACTGAGGTCAAGATATTCTAGGTTTGTTTTGGAACTTTGGAGAAAATACACGTTTTCCTACAAACCAATTTATTATTTTTTTCAAGGAAACTATTTTGGATAAAATCAATGTGGGAAAAGTAGAATTCAATCCCCGTATTCTGGGGAAATAAGGGTAAACTCGATTTTCGAGAATCATGTTTGGAGCGTAAATATCCGGAAATATCGGGTTTCATCCGAAAACGAAAGACCCTATGGATAGGCTACGAATCTCTTGCTTGTTAGTACCAACGGGACAGGAACTCTCCGGCTACCGATCATGAGAGCTTTCTTGCCTGAATATTGCTGCGCGCCGAGGCGAGCAAGCAACGCACGGTCAAGGACCTTTAGAAGATTCGTGTTTATTCCTACTTGGGACTTAACTTTTATCATTTTGTCCTGCTTTTTTTCTCTCTGTCTCTCTCTCTCTCGAAAGTGCCAGTTTATTTTTACCCCATCCTTGGACGCTCGAACTTTCTGGGTAGAATTTTCAAGATGCCGACTCACTCTAGATAAGGAGCTGCTCGTGACCTTGTCGAGTCAATCTCGCTCTCGCTTGATGTTACGCCTCCAAATCGCCATCCGCTTTTCTGCTGTCTCGACATTCGTTCTTTATTTTTGTCGGCACATTATTCAGTTTGAAACGGTATTTTCGCCGCTTCTCCTGTCATTCGTGGCAGTATATGACATAGTGACATTTGCTTGAAAATGTTTAAGCTACGCTTACTTCTCTTCTTTTTCGTGACGGATTCCTCTATGTTTTGAGTTGGAGATAAAGATAACAAGTACTCGGTGGTAAGCAAACACAAATGTGTAAATATTTCTTTTCTTACTTACTTCTCCTTTGTTGCAGTAACAAAGATCAAGGACATGAGAGAACGATTGTTGAAAAATGGAAGGGACGGAATTTTGCCACACGATAACGACGTAACTCCAGAGCCCGCATTTGGCGACATCGGTTTGCCCTGGTATCTAAGACTTCTCGGCTGGCTTCTAAGCCTGGCTGAAACGCCGCACACCGTAGCCGTCATTCCAGACGGGAACCGGAGGTACGCCAGGGCAAAAGGCATGAGCATACTCGAGGGCCACACCGAAGGCATGTCCCAGCTTGAAAAGGTAAGGAACTGAAGCCTTCCTTCGTTTATTTCATTCGTTTTTTCTCCTTGATATATTTCTACTGGCGAGTGTTTTAGAGATCGTCACACGAGTAAATAAAAAACAATATCTTATTTTTTTGCTGTGCATCTTGTTTTGCTGGTGTATATTCCGCAATCTTGAACGCACATACTTTAGTGGAAAATTAGTGATGTGTTTGTTCATCCATTTACTGTTTTAGACATAATGAACCAATTTGTCCGATCTTTAGTCCATAACAATGTTGCGTGAAAATTACGTACACCATAAAATTCAAAAACAAAATTCGCTTTCCACGGCAGGCAATATGCATCCAACATTCTACCGGTTCCGTCGCTTTTGTACCTCACTGTTGCTTAAAGTGATTAGGACACGAAAATGAAACGGGTGATTATTCTTGGAATAAAATGCTTATTGGCTACTTAGTATATGCATTAAGTTTCGCAATTTATAGTCCTAGATTAATTGCAATATTCGATTTACGCATTTAGATCATTTTCATCTGGCGACCAGGCAACACTGCGAAAGTTAGTCACACATTTTGTTGGGTTTTTACTGCACCCATGCATCGAAAGTGGTCCCGAAGTAGCAACAAATGCCGTCACAAACACAACAGCGTCATGCCGTCGGATGTAGCGATCCTGGCGGGCGGTCGAAGAAGTTTCGGTAAAAGCACGAGCAGACGTGAGTGTCGCTGTCGTCGCGGCGTCCCAAGTCCTAGCTGTGAAGCTTCCATAGATTGTCAAGCTAGAGAGCAACCTGCAACTGAACGGGCGTCTGCCACATCCACACCTGCTGTTCTGACACCACACTGCGAAAGTTAGTCACACATTTTGTTGGGTTTTCACTGCACCCATGCATCGAAAGTGGTCCCGAAGTAGCAACAAATGGCGTCACAAACACAACAGCGTCATGCCGTCGGATGTAGCGATCCTGGCGGGTGGTCAAAGAAGTTTCGGTAAAAGCACGAGCAGACGTGAGTGTCGCTGTCGTCGCGGCGTCCCAAGTCCTAGCTGTGAAGCTTCCATAGATTGTAAAGCTAGAGAGCAACCTGCAGCTGAACGGGCGTCTGCCACCTCCACACCTGCTGTTCTGACACCACCAACGGTCGCGACCGGCGACGGCATGGCAATTGTATGACGTCATCAGGCGGAAACCGAGGGCGCACTTTTTTGACGCACTATGACGCAGTTGAACACAATATGATTCGTGTTCACACCTCTTCGTCCATTTCGCATAATGCGCAATAAAACATCTATACCTTCTAGATGTACCTTCCTTTCTAATGTTGCTCCTCCTTCTCCGCCAAAGTTAGGGATACCGGCGGCCGGTATCCCTAACAGTGCGCTTCGCGGTGCGTCGGAACATTGTTTAAAGAAACAGAGAAGTTTGTCAGGGGAGCACAAGGAGGGCGGCCAGACCTAAGGTATTATCCTACAGACACAGGCTATCCCACAACTTGACGAAGGTAGCTTATCGGTTATGCATTCCGGTTATTTTCTCTGCTCCAAATAAACTACCTGCATTGTGCAAAATAAATAATACAAGCAATTATGACAGATGGGGCTTTCAAAAAGAAGCACGTGACAAAGTACCGCAAAAGTGTGTCTGCCGTCATTTATGAGATCCCCCTGTCATGTGAGAGGGTGTATGTTGGCCGGACGGGTAGATGCATTAACAATAGAATCAGAAAACACTCTGCGTCAACTAGGCAGTCCTCGTCTGGACACTCGGCCGTACATCCTGATCACTGTGTGTGTAAACCAGATGTTAACCTAACAAAAATAGTGGGAAGTGGCGCAACGAAAATTGTGCGCGAAAATCTGGAGTCCTCTAAGATAAGCTCCCATGGCACCGATGTCTGTACCGGTTCCCCCTCGTTATCCCTGACGAATAAGGAATATTCATATCTTAGAAATGAATGTCTCACATACCAAAACGTGCTAGTTTTCACTCCTTCTTTATCTGCATGAGGAATGCAAAATATTTCCCATGCGCATGTGTACCTCAGCCTGTGTTTGCGTTTGTGTTTTTTCAAAGTAAAGTTTAGTTGAAAGTACGCCTCGTCCAGTCTGCCTCTCTTCTTGTGTCCTTGTTGTTACTGACGTGTACCTTTAAGAATGAACAACCAACTAGCCCAGCTCGCTGTCTTAATTCAACCTTCGGAGCGGAGGAAGTTTGGGCTATTGCAGCACTGCCCAAAATAATCTAAGCATGGGCACTCAAATTTTCAAATGATTACAGTGAGGTCAAGGGAAGACACACATTGGATATTAGTGCTGCGTCAGCGTTCGGCTGGGCCTCACGTTCATTCAACGCGTCGAACGACGCTCGGTATCGGGCTCCGGTTCAGTAGCTGAGTTGGTGTCATGCGACTGCGATGGCGTTTCATGAGGGGGGAGGAAGATTTATTTATTTACTTATTTAGTTATTTCACATTACTGCAAGCCCCGTCAGGGCTCAGGCAGGAGTTGGGAAAAAAAGAAAAAGAAAGGGGATGGTAGAGGCACAAACATACACGTTCTTCAACACAACACTGATTCTAAATCGCACATATCATCGCAACCTCGACAAATATACTTCAGGGGTAGGGCTATCAACAGTGAATGTTTCTAACCAATTCCATTCGATTATGGCCCTAGAAAAAAAAAATCTGAAATATTGTTTGCGCTTTGGTATGGCTCTAAAAGACTTCCCTGACCAAAGCTTCTATTTCGGCGTGTGACGCGCTGTATGTAAGGTGATGAATCTAAATTAAAATAATTATTTGTGATTAGGTACGGAAAAACTTCAATCGGAAATATTTCCGCCGCGATCTCCAAGATTTCAATCCAAGAGAGTTTAACATTTCTGATGGGCCGTCTAAGCGACAGCACCTATTCTATATGAATCGCGCAGCTAGACTTTGAACCTTCTCTAATTCGTCTACGGCTTTTTGTGTACACAGAATCCCAGACTACGCAGGCGTATTCTAAAACTGGCATAACTAAAATCTTATAGGCACAGAGCTTGGCACTGGATGGTGCCAGTGGCAGTTTGCACCTTAGGGACCACAACTTTCGTCTCGGCGCAGCACAAGTATTGGCAACATGTGTATTCAAGTTTAAACAGCTCGTAATTGTTACCCCAATCTACTTAACTTCAGAGGATTCATTAACTTGAGTGCCATTAATTGTATAGGGAAATTTCAGCACAGTTTTTTTTATTCGTAAACCTAAGTGACGTACATTTATTCAAGTTTAATGACATTTGCCAATGTTCTCACTAGCGCGCAGACATTCCTGAAGATTATTTTCGAAAGCTAGCTGATCATTACGGGTTTCTTATTCTTTGTACAATATGCAGTCCACTGCAAACCACCGACCCCGAACTCTGTAACCTACGATATCAACTATGTTGTTTATGTAGATGAGAAACAAAATCGGTCCCAGAATCGAACCCTGTGGACCACCCAATGAAACAGACAACAGACTTGAAGATTGCTTATGCTTATTTATTTCGACAAACATGGAGCGGTTTCAAAGGTATGACTGAACGAATTGGACTGGTTCTTTTTTATTTTGATTGCGTATAACTTCTGCACTAGTTTATTATGTGGTACTTTATGGAAAGTCTTCGCGAAGTCTAAAAAGATAGCATCGACTTGCCTCCTTTTATTTAGAGTGAGGGCAATATCGTGTAAAGTTGTTTCTAACTGTGTCACTGTTGATAGCCCTCGACAAAAGCCGTGCTGAACATTGGCAAGGAGATTATTTTCTTCCAAATAATCAGTAATGTGCCTGCACATTGTGTGCTCCAGTGTTTTACAAAAAACAGAAGTAAGGGATATAGGGCAATAATTAAAAACGCATGGAGGATTTTCATTTTTCAAAGTGAGCTCAACACGAGCGGTACAGTCAAAACTAATCTCTTTTTGTTTTAGTGGGTATTTAAAAATGACGTACAGATAATGCGAAAGCCATTCAGCATAGCGTTAAATTAATTCATTGAGTACATTATCCGGCCCACACGCTTTTTTGACATTAGGCCGAAGCCAAATATTAAAGATTCCGTCCCCACTTACGAAAAGGTCCCGCATTGCCGACGACTTATCACAGATGCTGCTTGGCTGTGCTGCCGAATGGGGACTGAATGCGGACTGAACGCACTTATTGAACTCGTTTGCCATGTCATTTCACAGTGACAAGAATGCCACTAATATTAAACACAACAGATTTTATTATTCCTGATAAGAAGTTTCAAAATTTAGTGGGTGCTTCCTTCAGAACACTGCTAAGGGTTTGCGAAAAGAAAAACTCCTTGGAAGTTGAAATTTTTCTTTCAATTCTTTTATTTAAAAAAAGTGAGAGGTCCCATACTTGTGAGTTCGCTTTTTGCTTTGCAATTTACGTTGTAGTTGAATAATCTCTCTTGTTATCCAAGGATTGTTTCTTTTTGTGTGGTTTACCTTGCTGGGTACATACTGTGCAATGCAGTAATTGCAAATTTTTTTAACATAATCCACTCTGTTTCTAAGTCACGTTCCTCAAAGAAATCATCGAAGTGTGTTTCCAAGTATTCGAGCACATCAACATCCCACGCATCGTTGCAATTTTTAACAATAGATTTTTTACCCCACCAAGTTCCGCGTTTTTGAAAAAGTTGGATGTAAAATACAGCAGTTTATGACACAAAACCCTGTTAAAACTTCATTAGCGTAGCACGATTCAGCGGGCTAACAAAGTTCAGGCCCAACAGAGATTGCATCGTGTTGCCAATACGGGTTGGAAATGCCACCATCTGAGTCAGATCGTTCGAGAGCGCACAGTTAACATCTCTGAATCACGTGCGTGTGCTCCCGCCGATCTACGTTTTATCCTGTCAATATTGTCACGAAGGACAAGTGATGAGGCGGCGAATAACTGAAGAAACTAAACGTTTAATGGGGCGAACTTGTGCCCAAAAATAGAAGGAAACAAAAGATAACAATAGAGCGTCGCGGGCGTCAAAGTCGGCGTAAGCGCAGAGTCGAACGCTGGGGCGAGACTGACCCCGGTTGGTTACGCGGAGCCCCTTTTGTGCAGGCGTGGGCTTCTGGAACATTCGGCCTGGAACATTCGGCGCGCAGAACATTCTAACCTAGAACGAGCAACACGGTTCTCGAAATTACCAGAAATCTAGATTGGAAGAATAAATAAAAGACGCGGCGCTGCCAGGGATCGAACCCTGGGCTTTCTGCGTGGAAGGCATGCGCGATAACCGTTAGGCCATGAGCGCGCTGCCTACTTAGTTAGCTGCGCTCGCGGTATTATTCCCCCCTTTAAAAAAAGTGCATCGTCCCGATGCACCACAAAGGCAAAACACAAATACAGAACAAAAAAAAATAGCAGAGTCGCGAGCCACACTTCACAGTTCCCAGTTCACTCTTTGACGAGAGTCCAAAGTTCTATCGTTCGTAATACGGCTTGAGCCGGACGACGTGCTCCACCTCGGGTCGTGGCTGGCGTCTTGCAGATGGGCGCGTTCCGTCGGGTAGAACTTCGTAGTTCAGATCGCCGAGGCGTCGGATGATTTTGTACGGTCCGAAATAGCGCTTGAGAAGCTTCTCGCTGAGACCGCGGCGCCGAATCGGTGTCCACACCCATACCCGGTCCCCGGGTTGGAAATGGACGTCCCTGCGACGAAGGTTATACCGGCGTGCGTCGACTCGCTGTTGGTTTTGAATCTTGATTCTTGCCAGTTGAGGAGCTTCCTCCGCGCGTTGAGAGATCAGTTGAGCGTCGTCGTTGCCATCGTCGGTTGGCACGTGAGGCAGCATGGCGTCCAGCATTGTCGTAACCGTCCGGCCATGCACCAGTTGGAACGGCGTCATTCCTGTGGTTTCTTGTACCGCTGTGTTGTACGCAAATGTAACGTACGGCAACACTTCGTCCCATGTCTTATGCTCCACGTCGACGTACATGGAGATCATGTCGGCGATGGTCTTATTGAGCCGCTCTGTTAGCCCGTTGGTCTGCGGGTGATAAGCGGTGGTTCGTCGATGGCTGGTGTGACTGAGCCGAAGTACCTCTTGAGTCAGCTGTGCCAGGAAAGATGACCCTCGATCTGTGATCAGCACTTCAGGTGCGCCGTGTCGAAGGAGAATGGACTCGACGAAAAACTAGGCGACTTCCACCGCTGTTCCCGATGGAAGGGCTTTCGTCTCGGCGTATCGTGTAAGATAATCGGTCGCGACGATAATCCACCGGTTCCCTTGCGTCGATGTTGGGAATGGCCCGAGCAAATCAATTCCGACCTGCTGGAAGGGCGTAGTCGGGGCAGATATCGGCTGCAAGAGTCCTGCTGGCTTTGTCGGAGGCTTCTTACGTCGTTGGCACTCATGGCACGACCGTGTGTACAGATGGATGGTTTTCGGGAGTCTTGGCCAGTAGTACTTGTCACGAATCCGGGCGAGCGTCCTGCTGTAGCCAAGGTGGCCAGCCGTCGGGTCGTCGCGGCATGCTTGAAAGATTTCTTCTCGCAGGCTGGCAGGCACGACCAGCAGCCAGGCAGGGTTGCTGGTTCCGAAGTTCTTCTTGAAGAGCACACCTCCCCGCAGAACGAAGCTTGACAAGTCTCGGGCCAGGACTTGCGGAACGGAACTTCCTTGACCTTCGAGGTGGTCGATCACGGCGCGAAGCTCCGGGTCGTCTCGTTGAAGTGCTCCCATGTCGGTATCTGTAACTGCTCCGAGAAAACGAGCGTCATCGTCGTCGTCGGTGCTGTCAGGTGGAGATTCGACTGGGGCCCTAGACAAGCAGTCGGCGTCATTATGCTTGCGGCCAGACTTGTGCACAATGGTTACGTCGAATTCTTGCAGTCGCAGACTCCAGCGAGCAAGGCGTCCTGACGGGTCCTTGAGGTTTGCGAGCCAGCAGAGGGCGTGGTGGTCTGTGACCACGCGGAACGGGATACCGTACAAGTATGGACGGAACTTGGTTATCGCCCAGATGACAGCAAGGCATTCTTTGTCAGTCGTTGAATAATTTTGTTCTGCCTTAGACAGCGCCCGGCTTGCGTAAGCAATTACTCTCTCTGCCCCTTCTTGTCGCTGAACGAGCACCGCACCGAGACCGGTATTGCTGGCGTCCGTGCGTATTTCTGTCTCCGCCGACTGATCAAAATGTCCGAGGATAGGGGGCGACTGCAGCCTTCTCTTGAGTTCGTCGAACGCTTGTTCTTGCTCTTCTCCCCACTGGAACTGCACGTCGTCCTTCGTCAGATTCGTCAGCGGTGAAGAAATCTGTGCAAAGTCGCGCACGAAACGTCTGTAGTAGGCCCGACGACACACGCCCGTCGCGCCGCAGCCGCGACGTGAGCCTTCAGCACCGAGGCAACCGCCCCACGTCCACCCAGAACAACCTGCGCCGAGAAGACGGACGTCTGGAGGACCGCCGACCGACGCCCGTTGTGCTATCACTGCGGTGAAGCCGGCCACATTTACCGTCGATGCCCCTACAGACAACTGGGGCTGCGCGGGTTCCACCCGAACGACCCGCGCCCAAGGTACGACGAACGCCCTCGCGGCATTATTCCACTCGGACTGTAGCTAACGTTGCTTCGGCAGAAAATCCCGAAGCAACGTTAGCTACAGTCCGAGTGGAATAATGCCGCGAGGGCGTTCGTCGTACCTTGGGCGCGGGTCGTTCGGGTGGAACCGCGCAGCCCCAGTTGTCTGTAGGGGCATCGACGGTAAATGTGGCCGGCTTCACCGCAGTGATAGCACAACGGGCGTCGGTCGGCGGTCCTCCAGACGTCCGTCTTCCTCGGCGCAGGTTGTTCTGGGTGGACGTGGGGCGGTTGCCTCGGTGCTGAAGGCTCACGTCGCGGCTGAGGCGCGACGGGCGTGTGTCGTCGGGCCATTGCGGCGTAGCTCAGCGCCGGTTCTTCGGGAGCTGGAACGATGATGGGAGTGTCCGGCTGGCAAGCTCGCTGTACTTCCTCTCGAACCACCTCGGCAATCGAGAGCGAAGCCGGGCGGTTAGAAGCCGGCAGTAGCTTCCTGAGCTCATCCCGGACGACGTCGCGGATGATCTGCCGAAGGTGTTCGATGCCGACACCGTCGACATTGCAGCGAGGTGGCGAGACACCCGGAACCGTCGACACACCGGCGAGTCGTTGATAGTGCACAGCTCTGGCCGACAGCGCTCGCTCGATGTTGGTCGCCTCGACCACGAAACCGTCTACCGTCGTCGGGGGGCTGCGGACAAGGCCACCGAAGATCTCGCTTTTGACGCCCCTCATGAGGAAGCGCAACTTCTTCTCCTCGGCGGCTTGCGGGTCGGCGCGTGTGCATAGGCGTAGCACGTCTTCAACGTAGCTTGTCACGCTTTCGTCGGGGGCTTGTGTCCGCGTCTGAAGCAGGTCCTCCGCATTCTGTCGCCGTTGTTGGTTTGAGAAGGTTCGCTTTAACTCGTTGGCGCAGATATCCCACGAAGTGAGCGAAGCCTCGTGGTTTTCAAACCAGTGCCTCGCGGTGCCTTCCAGTGAGAAGTAGAGGTTCTGGAGGCGTTGCTCGACGTTCCATCCGTTGTGGCGGGCCACGCGCTCATACTGAAGGAGCCAGTCTTCGACGTCTTCATAGATTTCTCCATGGAAAGGCGTCGGCGATCGGGGGGCGACGGGCAGGACAACGACGGGCGGAGCGGTCATCGTTGCGGTCTTCTTCGCTGACTTCTGCCGCAGGGGTCCGAGTTCCGGCGGTAGGCCTTCGTTACGGCGACTTGACCGGGCCTTGGTCTGGTCTTCTACGAAGGGTAGCCTCCCGGGGCTGAGAACGTCACTTGGCCGGCGTGTTTTCGGAGGGGTACGGTCCACAGGCATAGAATGCAAAAGTACCCAGCACCTCCACCAAAATGTCACGAAGGACAAGTGATGAGGC
Organism: Ixodes persulcatus; assembly: GCA_013358835.2. NCBI lineage: Eukaryota > Metazoa > Arthropoda > Arachnida > Ixodida > Ixodidae > Ixodes > Ixodes persulcatus. Next base: position 287,909 of record JABSTQ010009708.1, read on the forward strand.
GGCGAATAACTGAAGAAACTAAACGTTTAATGGGGCGAACTTGTGCCCAAAAATAAAGAAGGAAACAGAAGATAACAGTAGAGCGTCGCGGGCGTCAAAGTCGGCGTAAGCGCAGAGTCGAACGCTGGGGCGAGACTGACCCCGGTTGGTTACGCGGAGCCCCTTTTGTGCAGGTGTGGGCTTCTGGAACATTCGGCCTGGAACATTCGGCGCGCAGAACATTCTAACCTAGAACGAGCAACACGGTTCTCGAAATTACCAGAAATCTAGATTGGAAGAATAAATAAAAGACGTGGCGCTGCCAGGGATCGAACCCTGGGCTTTCTGCGTGGAAGGCATGCGCGATAACCGTTAGGCCATGAGCGCGCTGCCTACTTAGTTAGCTGCGCTCGCGGCAATATCATACTTGGGTAGTAATTAAATTACAGTAATTGAATTACTGTAATTCAATCACTTTTCCTAGTAATTTGTAAACTAAATTAATTACTTTCGGCTAAAAGGAATAGTAATTGTAATTTAATTACTTTCTAACGTCAGTAATTGCGAAATTTCAGGCGTACTTACAATTACTCTTGCAAGATTTTGCGGCGCCGAGGCTTTTCCCCTTCTGACCACGTGGACGACAGTACAGCCAAAGCGACAGGGGAGAGAGTGTATCCCAACCTGCTCAAAAAGAGGGAAAGGAGGAACGAAAAAGAGAGGCCGGGATAGAACGGTGTGAACGGTTTTGTAGACCGTAAAATGATATCATGAAAACTTTGAGAAGTGATTTCATAGATGAGAGCTATATTCGCATCCGTTTTCGTTCCTGTCGTAGTTGAATCTGTCTTTGCGTCTCGTTCGCTTCCTGTTGCTCGTGTTTCCAGGGGTCTTTCTTATTTCTCAATCCCATCCGGGGGCATCGGGGGTCGCAGTCGAGCTGGTTCGGCTACGATCACATCATCCGGTCGAGGCGGGGAGGTTGGTTCGAGGTTCTCCTTACGCGTCCTCGCCGCAAGCGTATTCCCTCTCATATGTCAGTCAATGTTGGGGATTTTTATTGTCCATGAAATTATTCTCTTATCTTTATGAGCTTTTCACGTCTACCTTCTCCAGCTCGTCTGTTGGTACCACCGTACCACTAAGAGTAAGTTGTGCTACTCTAACATCGAGGCGAAGAAGCAGCCGGTCTCGTTAACACGACTCGCCCCGTCTTACTTCCAACCGTTGTTGAAGCTCTTCCCTCTCCGAATCCTCGTCTGCATTTTGTATAAATTTTCATTCTTTACTGTCTGCTTTAACCGCTAACCTTCAACCGTTTCTCAACCTGATTCGACGAGATTCCGAAACTTTACAAATCGCGGCTTTAGACTGTCGGAAGCTAGTTTGTTACAATTTTTTTAGAGAGGATTTCTCACGCACGTGCCTGGCTTGGAGCGAAGTGGCGTTATCAGCTTTTGAAGTCGCGCCAATCAGCACCTTAATTGCCCTGTACCATGGAACGAAGCTTGTAGTCTGTAGCAGCGAATTGATGGATAAACTCCCATTGGCTGGCGCGCGCCATAGTTGCAAGGAACGCCACCCCACAGAGAAGCCCTTCCATGGCGCAGCGGCCCGGCCGCCGGTCAGAGGGAGAGGTGGCTGGGCTCTGCAGAGCGGCCGGCCGTAGAGCCCTCCCGGGCCACCTCCGCAGAAATCGCCCGTCCGGGCTCAGCGCGGCGCGCAGCTTATAGGAATATGCTACGTATACGAATGCTTTCACATTCCGACAAGTTAGCAGTCTTAAGTGTCTTTGTAGTTTTTCTTTTTTCAACTCAATGTACATAATTTACAATAACATGAAACGTTTTTGTAGGTGTACGTGGTTGTATTAGTGGTCCATTGTAGTTTGATATTAACACTAATAAAATATTCAAATATGACCAACCGTCGCTTTTTTTTTTTTTTTTTGCCTGGCCAACAAAAGTGTGTCATCCCAATTTTACTTAGCGATCTGGCGTCTTCGAGTATATAAAATAATTTAATTTTATTTATTGAGAATATAAGAATGCAGGAGTTCATTACTTCAAACTGTCAAGTTCTATAATTCATTTATAAATTTCATAAAATAAAAGTACAATAAGTGACATTTATATAGCGGACATATAACTCGTTTAAAGTTATATGGCCCATTGTGGGTAGCTTTCAGAAATAAGTTATTGTAAAGTAATTGCATTACTTTTTGAAGTAATTTGTAACTGTAATGAATTATTTTTCACGTGGTATTAATTGTAATTAAATTACATTTTGAAAGTAATTTACTGATGCATGGTCAATATGAGGTAAATTGAAATTACCGGCCATGATTTGTCGTACGCGATCATGACGAAAAGGCCTAAGAAAGTTGTATAATTGTTTAAGGAACACTGTTGAAGCATAAGGCGGTCGTACACCCTATTGAAAAAGATTTTTTACCGGAATTTCATTTCCAAAAAAAGTATTTTACTGGATCATGGGACTTTTTCACTTCCGGTAAAGTCGGAATTTGCTGGAGTGTCACCGGATTTATTACCGGAATGTCACCGGACGTTTTACCAGAATGCAACCGGATTTTTTACCGAAAGTTTATTTCCAGTAAAAAACATATTTTACTGGATTATGGGACTCTTTTCACTTCCAGTAAAGCCGGATTTTACCGGCAATCACCGGATTTGCCGCGATTCACCGAAACTTACCGGTTTCTTTCGGACGTCAACGGAAGGCATTTAGGAGGAAGTTTGTGAACTGTGGGCGGTGCATGTTTACCAGATGCTGGACAATTCTGTAAAAACTAAAACGCGGTTAGTTTATATAGGCCTGAAACTTCCATGTCTTTATTTCACAGGATCGATACCAGTGAAACAATTTGCACAGCTGTAGACAAAAGCAATCAGACTAAATAAGAAAAACCTAGTTCTTTGTCGCAAAAAATATCTTTCAAGGTACACATCGCGACACTGTTAGCGCGAACACGACGTCGGCGCATTTTCGCCTTTTACTTCTAAATAGTATTAGTGAGCACGAAATTTTATCGCTTACATTATAGAACTAAATGAGCTCTTTCCGTAGCAATAATAACTTGGATGACATCCCTTGGTTTCAAAGAGAAAAACTGGAAAAACCGGCGATCGCTTGTTCGCGCTAACAGTGTCACGCTCTGTACTCACAGGGCCGCTGGGTAAATTCCTTGATGTACGGTAGTTCAACTAATAAAATCGAGCAGGTGCACCACATGGACACACACAACACTCACTGTCAGTAGCACGTTTAGCGAAAACCACGAACGCACGGAACGAACATCCGCCGCCATTGAGAAATTGCGTGCACAGTCATGACGTCTCCGGCGTCTTTTTCGCTCACTGGATGCTTCTGAAGCCGGACGGACAAACAGGCGTAAGAAACAGGTCACTGAAAGATTTTTTTTTATCCCCACACCCAGCTGCTCTGGAAGATACAGGTCGCACACATGGAACGGGAAGCCTACACTGAGCATACGTTCGGGGCCGCTATTCGTTGACGGACAAAGTAACCGGTTGTAATTGTACAAAAGAGCAAAAAGACCTCCTCGCCTTTTCCCCACGAACCGAATGTGAGGGAGAGAGGGTGCCTGGGCACTCGTCCTTGGTGCGTTCTAGCCCCCATAATTACACACCCAGTCCCCGACTCGTCTCTGCTTCCCCCTCCCCTCGTGTCGGCTTCCAGTGAAGTTCGGTAAACTGGGAAACGAGTCACTCGTTTGCGGTAACATTTCCAGCAAAACCGGGTAGTCTGGTAAACGAAAGTTGCTGCTGGTGACATTCCAGCCAAATCTGGAAACCCGCTGCCGGTGCAGTTCCAGCGAAATCGGTTTGCCGGCAAATAGTCCAGCAAAGACTGGTGAACTACGCTAGTTTCGGATGAAGATGGGTAAAACTCGACCAGTTTTCACCGGATGTTACTGGAAGTTCACCGGTTGTCACTGGAAGTTTTTGCCGGATTTTTCGATTGGGCACTATTCCAAGAACAAGACTATTCCTGTAAAAGTCAGCCCGACACCACAAACTTTCGTGGCTAGGAATGTTTGGTAGTAGACAAGCGCCTAATTCAGACTTCAGGACAATCGCAACGCCCCCCCCCCCCCCCCCCATGTCGGTCTATCATTTAGGTATATTTTGTGTGTCGAGGGAATTTCTTCGCTGCCCTGTGTACCTGAGTGCAACCATATCTCGGTTATTAGAGTGGCGTGGGGGTCAAAATTCAAATTCGTAAGTTAATTCAAAACACTTCGGGCATTACATGACACAAGTCGGAATGTTAATTGCGTTTGACGTTACGGAGCGGTGGGAACATGTTTCGTGCTGCTGCTGGGCAGTGTCACGCACGTTTGTGTGCTGCCATCCCACGTATGAATGTCATTGTCTGCATGAAGCTTATCATACACCAGAAACACTTTAGCGTCGTTATGTTTGTCTGGCTGTGCAGATGCCATGCAACTTTCGCGTTCGAATGGTTTCTTGCAACAAATCATGCAGAACAAAAAGAAACCTAACTTTCCTTTAGTAAATGACAATTCTTAAGAGCAGGCATTTTTTCACTGTGGTCTTGGAAGTGCACTATTACTGGCCTTGTTTTTTCGGGAACATGCCTACCAAGACAATGCTTACGATCAACACTGTTAGCAGTGATCTTCAGAGTGGTTTTGAAAATATTATTTATGACTTTGTTTTTAAGCGAGTCTCCAGTTTCGTGAGGTTGCTCTTCAATACCAAATATAACAAGGTTGTCTTTTCTGGACCGGTCTTCGAGTACAACAAGCCTCTTCTGTCGCAGTTTGCTCGCTCTCTGACTCAATAAGTTAAAGCGCAGGAGAGGCCCGTTTATATTTTGCAGAGCATCTATGTCCTTTTTTTTTTTTTTTTTGCTGTATCCAGCCGCGGAAGGACATTTCTGACAACTAATCGAAACTGATTTTCCTTGATCTCTATTTTTTCTTTCCGTATTTTGGATTGGCCAGCAAGAAGCTGCTCGAGTGATTTCTAAATACTAGGTCCAGGATTTTTCTGTACATCTCCCGGTTGTAATAATAAAGCCGACATCAAGTCACGACACACTGACGCAACCCTTCTAACAATGGTTTGTAGACTTGGTGACAGAAACACCACCGATTGTCACTACCATAGCATTGTACGGGATATATGTAACTGACCTGGGCAGTGAAGAAGATAGGCGGATGTAGCGTCCGTGTTGGCTAGCATGGGTAAGAATGCAAGCTTGTGTTAGTATTGATTAACAGTCAGCAGTCTTATCAGCTTGTGTTAATACTTTTTTGCAGCTTCAAGCCGCAGCACCTTCGTTCGGAATTAGAAGGCTCGTGACGTTCCTCTTGAGTGTCAAAAACTTTAACAGGACTGAAGAGGAGAAATCTCATCTATGCGCGCTAATTTTAAGTACGCTCCGCGATATTGGCAAAAGCTGGTACGTACTTTGACCGTAGCTCTCGTTGCTCTTGTTTAGCGAAGCTTTCGTTGCTGCTCAAAACATACACAGCTAACGATAGGCTTGTACGCGGAAACCGAAAGAAGGCTTTTTAGGACACGGGGAACGCACCAGTGGGCCAGTGGGTGACCCGTTCCTGGCGCCACGGTACAAGCGCGTATGCTCATGAGATTTGGAACTGGGCATGCGCAGGAACCTAGTTTTCAAAAGATGGAGCATGTGAGCACGTCTCCCTTAAACTGAAGTTAATTAAAGTGGCAATGTGCGCGAGTTGGTTAATGACTGACTTTAACGATGCATCGCGCAAAAGTACGAAGGCGAGCAAAACAAGTACGCAAACAATCAGGCCAATCCATCAAAGTAATTTAAAAAAAAAAAACATCTTTTTGCGTTATTTTATTTCAATCACGAATATTACGCACTGCGCACGGTTGGTGATTGCATTTCACATTGAGCATGTTTAAGTACTTATCTCTGCAATAATAAATGAATTTCTACCAGCAATAGAACATAACTAGTAACCGCTGGGGGAAAAAAACGCCTGGTCTGGAAACTGATCCCGGGACTACACCAAGACTGCAGCAGCGCTCTACAAACTGAGGTAACCAGAAGCTAGCAGTCAGTAGAGAAAACAGATGTTAACCGTTCCCATCAGTCTTGATCGTTCCAATAGCAAGGGTGAGATGAGACGTCTAATGATTAGATAGATTGATATAGGGGAGTTCTCCAAAATGGAGAATTTAGAATCAAGAACGGTGGGGACTGTCAACAAATGTTTGCTAATGTTCCTGGTTAACATTCGTCTCTAAACGTTTTTTTTTCTTTGCTCTCGGATTTGGTTACGGTTTAACATCTGTTCTTGTTCTCAGTTAACATTTGCTTGTTAATATTTCTGGTTAGCTCCAATAAAAAAAAAATCATATTTAGGTCAGATCGGCTTTCTAGGCTTCGAGAAGTCCCGGGATCGGTTCCCGGACCAGGAGTATTTTTTCAGTGGCCATCGGTCGCCTAGGTATTCGTCTCGAAACTTTTTTGGCTAAGGGGCTGGATTAGGCTTCTCTCGCAGTCTTGGGGGACGCGAACAAAAACAAAAACAAAAACAAAACGAATAAACCTAGGTAAAGTTTTAAACACAAAAATTAATGTTGTAGGTATTAAAAAACATACTTAAATTAATACATATATATCAAATTGAAATAAAATACTTAGTTAAATATCACGTAAAAGTTTGGCAGTTTGATACTACACATATTACGGATAAAAAAAACGCGGGATGGCCAACAAAAAAAAACTTTTCGTGTGTAGCTTGTCAAATTATGAGGCGCTGGAGAAAACCAGTCTTAACGTTAAGTCCTCATTTCCCACTCTTTTTGTTCCCGTTTTGCCCATTATAAAAACCTGCGGGAAGCGCCTCAGCAAGCAACTCCTGTCACTGCGCCGCAGTGTTCTTCCGCAGCATAAAAGTCGTCTGCTTTCATCGCCGTCACCACGTTTTTCAATGGGCGGAACATGAACAAAAAGAGCCCAAAATAAGGAATTAACGCGGAATTCTGGTTTTCTCCAGTGCCTCATAATTTGACAAGCCTTACACGAAAAACATGTTCTTGGACAGGAGTTTCGACATAGTTTTCTTTACAACAACATGGGTTTAAAGTATCAATGTTCCAAAAGGTTCACCACGAAACCTCACAAGGCATGCCTTGTGAGGTTTCGTGGAGAAACTTTCCGTGCGATTTTATTGGTGCACCAATAAATTCGCACAGAAACTTGAGCATATTCGCGCAGTGCAAACGACAAGAGTACTGAGAATGATAAAACTAATTCCGATGTAATGTATACATGAGAACGCGAGGGAATTTTGACATAGTTATACATACATAAAGTCAGAGACTAGAATAGTAATGCTGGTGATGACAATGCTCAGTCACGGCGAGAGAGCCCCGTATACGATGCTGCAGTTACTGTCGTTCTTGCTGGTTTTTTTTTTTTTTTTTCAAATTTTGCGCGTTTCGCGACGCCGTTTCTTTAGGCGTACAACTTTTTTGCATCGGTAGCAGCGGGTCTGCGGAAGCGGGCCGCGGGACGGGCTTCATGGTGAGAACCGCGGCCAGCCGCCGGCCGGTGAGAATACTTCCGCGGATTGGGGCTTGGAAGCCCCTGGTGCGAGTGGCGCCACATTTCAAGTGGAAGGCTATTTATTCTTGAGTTAATGTTGTCCACCTTGAGGACTTGCTTTGTATTATGATATTTAAGGACTGCTTTCTGGTCGCGGAGTCTAATCTCATACATCTTCTGGCCCAACAGTGAGCTATATAGGAAGCGTGGTCATAGAGTGAGGTGCGTCGGAGACCTTGAGATGCTTCCGAGGGACATACAGCGACATGCTGCGGACGCGGAGCTCTCCACACGTCACAACAGGCGAGTGTCTTCTACGGGAGTCTTTTTATTAAAAGAAATAGCTTCGTATTGCAACCCTCTACGGGCCTTCCTTGCGCATGCTATTCTGGCAGCATCATGTCAGCGTAACGTGACATCAATTTCTTTGCCAATCTTTAGCGGGGGAATATACGTCACAGTGTCGAGTCATGTCGTCACGTGATAGTATATACCATGATGTGGCGTGACATGACATGACATCACATGACGTCAGGTCACGTGACGTCGATTTTTTCACTAAATAGAGTGGGTAAATCTCACGTCGCGACGTGACTCTAGGGTGTCATGTGACGTCAATACGTCTCGTGACACCATGGTGTCGAGTGACGTGAAGTCACAAATTTCGAGCTATATTTAGGGGACAAATATTGTCATGAATGACGAGGTGACGACGCAATGAATAACTGAAGAAACTGAAACATTTATTGTGGCGAACGTATGCCAAACCAAAAAGGAAAAAAAAGATAACAACAGAGCGTCGCGGGCGTCGCAGTCGGCGTAGCAGCAGGATCGAGCGCAAGACGGAGACTGATCCCGTACGGCGCAACGTGACTTCTTTTGAGCCTTCCCTTGGATCCTAAAATCTTTCTGCCTCGAACCTTCACGAATTATATATTTTGAACATGAGCGAGCTAGACGGTTCACCAACCTTCTCGAATTTTCTACTCCCATAAAGAAAGAAAAAGAGACTAGCGGTTGTGGGATTCGAACCTGGCCAACTGCGTGAGAATTGAGCGCACTGCCTATTCGGATAACTGCTCATGTGACATTACTCCCCCTAAAGCTCACCACCCCGATGCAACACAAAATAAAACAAAATGACTGTAGCCTAAAGAATCCTCTGGAACACAAAAAGTCCACAGTCCTATCCAGCATAGAACGGCTGAAGTGTAACGACGTGAACCCCTTCTGGTCGTGGTCAGGGTCGTGATGATGTTTGCATTCCGTCGGGCACCACTTCCTAGTTGAGCTCCCAGATGCGAGGAAGTGCATACCTTGAACGGTTCGAAATACCCTTTCAACAGTTTCTCGCTGAGGCCGCGGCGACGAATGGGTGTTCACACCACTCTGCCTTCGGGATGGAAGGGGACGTGCTCACGACAAATGTTCTAGGAGCCAGCGTCGACACGTTGTTGGGTTTTAATCCGGAGTCTGGCAAGCTGGCGGACGTCTGCCTGTTGGGAAGCTACCTGGGCGTTCTTGCCTCTGTCGACAGCTGGTCCGTGGGGCAACATCGCGTCCAGCATCCTCGTTACTTCGCGACCGTGAACCAGCTGAAATGGTGTCACCAATGTTGTAGGCAAACATAACGTAGGGTAGCACCCCGCCCCAGGTCTTCTGCTCTACATCGACGTACATAGAAACCATGTCGGCGATAGTCGTGTTCAACCGCTCCGTCAGTTCATTCGTTTGCGGGTGGTACGCAGTGGTAGAATGGTGGCTGGTGTGACTGAGCCGGATGATTGCTTTGGTCAGCTCTGCCATGAACGATGATCACCGGTCGCTAATCAGGACTTCCGGGGCACCGTGTCAAAAAAGATGCACTCGACGAAGAACGTTGCGACTTCTACAGCTGTTTCAGTCAGAAGGGATTTTGTCTCGGCATATTGTGTGAGGTAATCGGTTCCGACGATTATCCACTGGTTTCCTTGCGTCGACGGGGCAGGGTCGAAGCAAGGTCATTCCGATCTGTTGGAACGGCGTGGTGTGCGGCGCCGTTGGCTGCGGGAATCCCCCCGGCATGGACGGCGGTTTCTTGCTCCGTTGGCCCTCGTGGCACGATCGGACGTAGAAGTTGGCTGTCTTCGGGAGCTTGAGCCAGCAGTAATTTTCTTGAATCCGTTCGAGTGTTCTGCTGTAGCCCAGGTGGCCAGTCGTTGGGCGATTATGGCAGCCTTGGAGGAGTTCTGCTCGAAGACGTGTAGGGATAACCAGCAGCCACGTCAAGTTGTTTTCTCCCAAGTTTTCGTTGCAGAGTATACCTTGTCGAACAACAATGACTGTCAGGGCTTGTATGAAGACACGTGGAATTGCACTCCCTTGTTCCTTCAAATTCTCGATGTAAGCGCGCAGCTCATGATCGTCTAGTTAAAGGGCTGCCAGTTAAAAGACCTTTTCGACAAAAACGTTGCCGTCGCTGTCTTCGGTGCGCTCCGATGCCAACTCGACGGGTGCCTTCGACAAACAATCGGCGTCGCTGTGCTTGCGGCCGGACTTCAATACCACGGTCACGTCGAATTCGTGAGATCGAAGACTCCACTGCGCGAGACGTCCTAACGGGTCCTTTAGGTTCGCGAGTAAAAAAAGTGAGTGGTAGTCTGTGAACACCCGACACGGCCTCCCGTACAGGTAGGGGATGAACTTCATTATCGCCCAGACGACGGCAAGACATTCCTTCTCGGTCGTTGAGTAATTGCTCTCTGCCTTGGAGAGAGTCCGACTGGCGTAGGCGATTACTAGTTCTGTGCCATCCTGCAGTTGGACGAGCAGCGCTCCCCTAATACTCGCGTCCGTGTGAATTTTTGTCGCCGCCAATTGGTCGAAGTAGCCGAGAATTGGACGCGTCTGGAGTCTTTCTTTCAGCTCGTCAAAGGCTCGTTGTTGTTCTTCTCTACACTCAAACTTTACGGCGTCCTTCGTGGGGTGTGTTAGTGGTGAGCACAGCTTGGTAAAATCTTTACCAAGCAACCTATAATAGGCACAGAGTCCGCGAAATCTTCTTACCTCTTTCTTGTCATACGGCAATGAAAATGCGACTACTTTGCGTGTCTTCTAGGGGTTACGACAAACACCTTCGCTGCTTACGACGTGGCCCAGGAACTTAATTTCCCCATAACCAAATCGACATTTCGTCGCCTTGAGGGTGATTCCAGCTGTCTTAATGGCTTGGAGCTCGGGTCGAAGTCGTCTTAAGTACTCGTCGAAGTTTCTGGCGAACACAACTACGTCGTGGAGGTAAACAAGGCAGCTCTTCCATTTCAGACTGGCCATCACAGTGTCGCTGGAATGTCGCTGGCGTCATGCATACCCCAAAGATCAGCACCTTAAACTCCTACAGTCCATCAGCAGTGAGGAAGGCAGTTATCCCGCGGTCCCGTTCATCGACTTCAATCTGCCAGTAGCGACTCTTTAGGTCCATCGCCGAAAAATATCAGGCGTGGCGCAGACGGTCTAGTGTATCCTCGATGCGGAGGAGCTGATAGACGTCGTTTTACGTTAGGGCGTTTAGTCAACGATAGTTTCCTTAGAATCTTAGCTTTACGGCCTTCTTTTTATCAGCACAACTGGAGAAGCCCACGGACTACTTGAAGGTTGGATGATGTCGTCATCGAGCATCTCCTGAACATGTTTTTGAGTCACCTCCCTCTGTTTTAAGGAGACTCGGTACGGCAACTTGAGAATAGGGGTCGCGTCGACGTAAGTAATAATGCGGTGCTTTGCCACCGTAGTTTGTCGCACCCTCGACGACGTGGTGAAACACTCACTAATCTCGCTGACAAGTTCAACCAACCGTCCTCGTTCTGTCGTGGGCAGCCTGGGGCCGATGTCGAGCTGCGAAGGTGGTGTGATCTTCTGCTGTGGCGTCAACATTTCCTCGGAGATTGAGGTGACCTCGGCTGGCGCTTCAAGCTCTTCGACGTCGCCCATGGTGGTACATTTTGTTAGGTGCTGCAACTCCTCTCGAAAGTTTGTCACGAGAACAGTTTTACGTCCTTCTTGAAGATTCGTTATCCCTAGGAAGACACCAATCCGTCTTTCAAGTAGCAGTTGAACGCTTCCTTCCGGAAGAACTTTGCCGATGGTGTAATATAAAGCACACGTGGGAGCCACGTGTGCTGCCTACGTGGCTAGATGCGCACGCAGCAATATATATCCAGCACATCAGAGGCCGTGATATCTTTCTCGCCATTTGGGAGTTGTTAAGACGGTCCGGCAAAATTTGTGCCCGATTTCGAACTTCCGATTGCGTCAAAATAGTCTCAACGCCCAAGCTGTGACTCTACATCCAATCAAAGGCCGAGGATGCTCTCGCTCTCAAGCTGACCGAAATCGGACCCCAGCGGAAGCTCCTCCCACCCCTTTTAACTCTAGCAGAGTGAACGCTGGAGAGGAGACGACCTTCTCTCCAGCGTTCGCTCTGACAAAGAGGAAAGGGGTGAAAGTAGCTTCCCCTGAACTCTTAACATACCACAAACTATAGGTTACGTCTTTCATGTGACTCCTACGTTTTAGCTTGTTTTCCTTTTCTTATTGTTGCCATGACGATTTGCGACTATTTGGGTCAAGCGTCTGCTTCCTGGAGGCTGGAAAATCCTTCACCCGTGTGGTGATTGCTTCTACATCAGGCGATACACACCAATTCGTGCCCAAAGGTCATAGGAAACGCATAAGGGCGACGAGCCTCATGACTATGCACTTCATCATGGGGCTCAGTTGGCTCCATCGGACCCATAGCGCACAAAGACCAGAAGGGTTATGACGACGCACTTTGGCGCCCCTCGATTGGCTGCATGAATTAGTAGCGTTGATTGGGGTCGGACCTAAAGAAAAATGGAGTGTATGAATGGCTGTTGAATCGCTACGCTCACAGGACTTGCCAGTAACTCCCGTCATTTCTTCTTACGAAGCGGTGGACTCGAACTATTTTTCTGCTTGGCCTACGGTTCTCGTCATCAAGTCTCCAGGATGGCGCTCAAGTTTTGCCGTGCCGTCAAAGACGGGCTTTTGGAACCAAGGTTTGTACATGCCTATTTTTATTTTTGCCGATTTATTTAACATTCCTATAGAAACAATCTAAGCCGTATTGAAACGAAATTCTAGCGCCTATTTGATTGTCCAGACATCAACTATGTTCTGCCAACACCACAGGGACAACATATTTTGGTCATGGTTGAGAAAACCCCGAGACTGCGGGTAAACGACACGACACTAAAAAGTCTCTAACACGGCTGAAATTTTTATTTTCCAAAACCTGGTTATATAGGCACTTGGATACAAAAGAAAAAAGGGGAGAGGGTGAGAACCCCAAAGAATGCCACTTTCCACCAACGTATCTTCTGACTAAACAACAAGGACAACGCACTCTGCGCCATGCACTTGTTGTTGTTTAGTCATAGGATACGTTGGTGGAAAGCGGCATTCTTTGGGGTTCTCACCCTCTGCCCTTTTTTCTTTTGTATCCAAGTGCCTATATAACCAGGTTTTGGAAAATAAAAATTTCAGCTGTGTTAGAGACTTTTTAGTGTCGTGTCGTTTACCCGCAGTCGCGGGGTTTTCTCAACCATGTCCAATGAACACCAGTTCGTTTGCGCCCTTACATTTTGTTCATTTTTTGGTGTTCGAAAAGATGCGAATACTCTATTTAAAATTGACTAAGCCTATTACCAGATTTCACATGGTGTATGTTTCCAAAGCTACTTTGAATGTCGTGACGAACCCCTTCCCATAAAAGCAGCGCCGCCCTGTGGAGCTACGGCAGCCAACTGCGTGCGCGTGCTCCCTGTACGAATTGGCCGAACCAAATTTCCCTTCTCTTCCACGCCTATATACCCTGTTTGCTTACTCTCGCCCCCAGCCACCTGATCGGCATATCTGGTATTAGCAACGAATAAATAAGAAAACATATCAACCTGCAAATAGTCAAAAATAAAGGGGTGACAAAACGAGAATCGGTGGTGGTTACACATATGTTCTAAATGTATTCTAGTTGGCGAGGCGACGGCAAAACAATGCTTTCGCCCATACTGGAAGTGACGATATTTCAAGGTGGTAACGCCCTTGTGAAATGGGTCTATTCAACTCTTGCGGGAAGAGGGGATGATACTGAGAAGAGGATGAGGTCAGTGAAGTTTGCAGCGTTAGAGAGTCACTTTTTAAGCCTCTGCTGGCATTGCCCAACCAGTGCTCGAGCATCTCGAACGGTTAGGTTGACGCCTCTAAAGGGCGAAACGCATTGGCACCTCAGCGTCCCCTTAGCCTTGCCCGCGATGGCGAAATCGAAGTCACTTATGTGGCGTGTTTCCCATGACGCATCCTGCTGACCAATGGCTGCTCTTCAAACGCTCGCCGGGATCGGCCGTTCGGAACAAATGCAGCCATATGTTCAAAATACAAACCTGCGCTCGTCATTGACAGCGATTCTTGATTATGTATAACTTATTTTTGTTTGTGAGAAGTATATTTCAATGTTCATTTCAGTACCCTATCCCACCGTATGAAAAAATGTAGCATATTACCATGCACATATTTTTCTCGATAGTGAACGCACATGTCAATTTGGCGTTTCATCAGGCTTGTGTACAGTACTTTTCCTGTCAGGTGGCAAGTAACACGGCATTATTGTCTGCCTCCTGTCTCTAATAAGTTTCCATTTAGCGGTATTTTAATTGAATGGTTATGAGGCACAGCACCGTCAATATTTTCTTTGCTTTATGCTTTACGTTCTCGTTTTTTTCCCGCATTCCTTTAATTTTTGTAACTAACCGGTATGCTTCAATTCGTCAAGAATATACCGTATGTGTAACAACTGCATTGTATAAGGTAGAGTCTTGAACCACACAAAATAGTTAAGACCGCGGATGGAGTTTTTACGGCGCTCGCCTGGCACGCTGTTCAAGTCACTCCATCCCTGCGGATTTGGCACAGCCTGCCGCTTCACCATAATATTAATATAAACAGCGATCCAGCCGAATTTTCTGAGTTCGGTCTTCAGGCGTGGGCCAGAGGGTGCGGAAAAATCCAGTTCATGTGCTTGTGTTTCCCCTTACAAGTAAGGTCAATCACTCCAAAGTACGATACCTTTGCCTCTAAGAAAGCAGGTCTTAGCACAAACTGTAGGTTGTAGTTGCTTGTCACATATGCTACTAACCGCTTAGTAAATGCAGCTAGTAACGGGAATGTTCTTAACAGTTACTAACCAAGAGAGTTAGTTACGGAAGCAAGCCTCGTCCACAAAGCCGTTCCCAGTGGAGCGAGGTGTAGAATCGAGCTGCCGGGACTGTACTACACTAATCGCTCCCCCGACTTAAAACGTCGACTTTGAAATGTTCAGAGCGCATCCGGCCTTCTCGTTGCAGCGACATCACCGAGGACCTCATCGACGACTATAACAAAATCGAGGATGCCCCCGACGTGGACTTTCTTCTGCGAACGTCCGGGGAGCGACGGCTGAGCGACTTTCTCCTTCTCCAGTCCAACTATTCACTGATTCACGTCGAGAGGAAATATTTCCCGGAATGCACGCCCCGAGATGTCTGGAGGGCGCTGCTGTCTTTCTCGGAGAACTCTTCAGCCCTGCTGGTGAGTTGAATGAAATCTCGAAACGATAATATTGTGTCTGTTCCTTATGGTCCCCGTTCTGTGTTTTCGGTATATGCCAACACACTGATTACAAACAAGGCCGGGTTAGCCAACACTAGGTCTAGGCATTGCGCGTGCACAGAGAACCGATTCGCATGAAATGGAGCGTCTGCGCATCCGCAATGCGCACAGCAGCGCCACTCCAGTTGTGTGACGCCCAAGAGTTGTGTTGGTGCTTACGTGTACCGATAAAGCCCAAAGTCTAACCCACAATTTTTTTTTTTTTTAAGGAAAAAAAAACTATTTAGATCGGAGCTGTTCTTGAACAAGAAAAACGCAAGCCTCACGGGAAGAATAACCTTTATCAACAGCTTTATTTTGTGTTTACTCGGAACACAGCACCCACTGAACTGTCGACGGGACTTCTTTGTTCTGGAAACAAACTATGATCATGGACTTTTTGGTCATGCTTTTCAATAGATGAAGCGTGAACAAAAAGAGCTCCAAATAAAGTCTGAACACGGATGGCTGATTTTCGCAGCGCCTTATATTCTAACGAGTCTTACACAAACAGTATGTTTTTAGCTCGTACTTTTGACAAATTTTCTTGTACTTTAAAATTGGACTAAACCACCGATCTGTTGGCAGATTCCACAACTAAGTATTTTAAATACGACACCATTTTCTTCGGCTTAATAAAATAAACTGATGGAGTTTATGATTTAACGACATACAGGGCTTATAGCAAAATCTAAAGCAGAGGTGTGTAAATGTTTCTAGCATAGGCGTCTCTAGCTACCGTTCCATACAAAGAGTATAGAACATATTTGAATGAAAATGCGTTTATTTTTGCATGGAATATACGTCCATCCCTTCTGGCTAAAGGCCACAGGGAGGAAGGGATGGGACAATAGGGTTGTAGAAAAATGATAATGCTGTTTTTAGACAAACTGACCCAGGTTAGTTGGGTGGATTATGAGACCGCGCGGCGCTGGGCCTGCTATATAACCCATTCCTCGTGAAAAATGGGATGGTGTTGTGGGTTCGGGATCTGAGCCAGGGCGGCGGAGCGGCGAGACGCTGTCGCCGGACACTCTCAGATTAGGTGGAGGCTTGTGGCTTTGTGGCTCTTGCAGCGAGAGCTGGTGCCGGGATTAAGCAAGGTGACTGACACTGAAAATGCCCCAGTGGGCCATCACGGATGGTGTGCTAGCTGTGCCAGTGGCTAGTCGAAGGAGCCGCACGGTGCCCTGTCTGCCATAGAGTGCCTTCATGTGCGCTTCGCTCCCTAGTCTGCCAAAGGCCTTGGGCATTTGGTGTAGCGGTTCGCGACGGAGACAGGCCAGAGTGCGGCGGCGTTTGGCGCGAGCCAAGAAAGCCAGTTCATCGTAGTCGGTTTCGTTTTCTCCGGTGTAGTTCGAGAAATATAAATAGTTGTAGGTTGCATGAGTGTTGCTTGGGGAGGATCCAGAAGCGCCCGAGCTTGCTCATGTGCCTTGTTGTCACCGGAGATATACATGTGTCCGGGTATCCAGCGGATACGAAGAGTGATTTTGTTCTTGAGGAGTGTGCGGTCAAGCGTCTTGAGCTTGCGGGAGAATCCAGAAGCGCCCGAGCTTGCTCATGTGCCTTGAAGTCACCGGAGATATCCATGTGTCCGGGTATCCAGCGGATACGAAGAGTGATTTTGTTCTTGAGGAGTGTGCGGTCAAGCGTCTTGAGCTTGCGGGTGACGCGGCTAGCTGGTTAACTCTTGGTTGCATTCCTATCTTGGCTGGGGATGATGGTCGACGATGCCCACGTTCGCCTACGGAGGGGGTATGGTGGCAATTGGTGGTAGGGTTATTACGTTGTACCCGATATGGCAAAGTATGGCTCTTCCCCGAGAAGTGGAGGAAAGACGTGTTAGCTGAGCCTTTCTGAGTTGCTCCCACAGTCGTAAAGTCGTTTGAGGCCAGGGTGTTGGTAGAGATCTGAAATGCGGATTATCTTGGGTAAATCTGTGACAACGCGAATCGCTTTTCGGTTGAGGATATCACGTTTGTCCCCCTGGGAGCGAGTGTGGTGTATGTAATTAACGGCGTAGAGGGCCTTGCATGCAAGAAATGCCTGTACGAGGTGGCGGGCGACTCTGTATGTGGTACCCCATGTATTTGTTGGGACTCTGCTAATTAGGTGGACTGTTTGTTTTCATTTGAGTGTAAGCAGTTTCAGCCATGTTGTAGCACCCTCGTCGGCGTCAATGAGCGCGCCTAGAATTCGGAGGGAGTCAGTCGGCTGAATGACTTGTTCGTTGAAGGTCAGGTGGAATTGATTTAGTCGGAGTGTTTTGCCTACATCATCTGGGGCAAACCGGAGATACAGGGGATTCTTTCCGGTGCGGCCTGTATGCTGACGCCATGGAGAAATTGAGTGACGGCGTCCTGTCGAGGTTGGAGGAGGTCCTTTTTCTCCCCCAGAGCACAACCCTTTGATGAAAGTGTTGTATCATCAGCATACACCGTACATCTTAATCCGGGTAATATAGGCCAGGGGCGGGGGAAGTGCTACCATGATTAGATTAAATAGAGTTGGTGAAAGTACAAGGCCTTGTGGAGTGACGATTGAATTGGTCTCCGTATTGCTTCAGGTTTGGCAGACTCGGACGGTGTAGGTGCGGTGAGTGAGAAAGGTTTTCATTAAGGTGAGCGGTCTTTCATATATGCCATGGATTTCCGCTGCTTGTATCACGTATGAATCGGGTATCGTGTCAAACGCTGCCTGGACATCAACGGCTATTCGGGTCGATATCCCATCTGTGCAGTCCATGCTTAGGCGCCAACCACGCAAGCAATACACAGGCCGATTCTACAACGAACTTGTTTCAGGCGGTTGGAGAACTGACGGGGTGTTATATTCACTGTAGGTCGATTATTGGACAGGTGTGTACCATGTGATCTCCTTCGGTTTTAAAACTATTGGTGGGTCCCGGCCAGAGGGAGAGAAGGAGCTTTTTGACAAAGGCCCGTGTCGGGCAAGGGAAGCTCCTCGATTCGTGCATGAGCTGGTTGCGGTCGCGGAGTTCTAGGCGCGCAACAATAATGCCAGATCTCTGACGTTTTTTTTTTTTTTTTTTTTTTTGTACGAGAATCGAATATAAAGAGTCAGTAATTATTCGGCTTAATAAGCATCTTGAAAGCGTAAACCATCTGACGGCTCCTAGAATCGACGTCACCAACGAAAGACGCGGAGGACCATCGTCATCAGGCAAGTATATCCCATCCGACGAAGAAGAAAAATCTTTACTGGCAGCCCCAGGGACGGTGCAATAAATTGTCACCTGTACCGCACTGGCCACTCTCCCAACTCCGGATTTTCATACATATAGGGAGATGGGGGAGTATAGCAAGAAATATGCAGGTCTCAACACAACAAGTCATTTTCAAGGGCCATTCTTGCCCTACTGCGTTCACAGCCTCGGTGGCAAGTGTTACCAGCATCCTCATGATGACAGGGACAAAAAAAGCGCACCAACATTTCTGCTGCTGAACCGAACATGTGAAGCTAAGTCCAAATTTATGACTCCAAAGAATAAACAATGTCGCAGATTCGATTAATCGCCGATTTTTTTTTTCGTCGTGTAACAAGCGGGTTAAGCAGCTTGACGGCGACCCTTCCGAACCACCCTCTTCAAGTTCAGAACGCCCGGGGATCGAGTAGTAGCGGAAGGATCGCCCCCAACCGTGCAGCCTTCCTTATTTCCTTCCGACCGCTTCTAGCGACGTCGATCATATTTCGTCGGGAAAAAGGTAGCAGAACATTGACGACGACGTGTTTTCTCCTTCGTGCCTGAGACGAGACGAAATTCGCTGTGCGCCTACTTGCACTGCATCAGTGGAAAATAACGATCTTTCAGGTCAGTTGGACATTTCCAAGTATAAGAGAGAGTCGCCGAGGCAGCCGATACTTAACCCTTTCCCATCGAAAAAGTACAGAAAGGAGACTATAAGCTTTAAGTCTGACTGGTACAGATCATTTCCCTGGCTAGAATACAGCACTCAAGCTGATTCTGTTTTTGCTATCCCTGTAGAATGTTCTCTACCAAAGGGATTGAGAAATCTACGTTTGTCACCGGTAGATACAGTAACTGTAAAAAAGCTATTGACAAAGGACCTGGCTTTAGAAACCACGAAAACTCAGTCGCGCATAAGTCATGTCAAGCCTCGTGTGTATCCTATATAGAAATGAAGTCGAGAGGACCAGGCGAGTCAATCGCAAAAAGTTTGAGCAACGTGCATTGCAAGCAGGTGCAAGAAAATCGAATGTGTGTTGCAAGAGTGGCAGATCTCCTTAGATTTACCGCTGTACAGCGAATAGCTCAAAGAGGTCACGACAAAAGTGCCACAAGTGAAAATAAGGGGAACTACCTCGAACTCTTGAACTAGTTTGGCAAGTACGATGAGGTCATAAAACAGAAGTTGACAGATGGACCAGCCAACGCAAGGTATGTTCATTATTCGATTCAAGATGAGATTCTTGGCATTCTCAGTGACCTAACGCTGACGGCGATAAAGGAAGAGATGAAGGGCTCTCAGAGCTTTTGGTTCATGGTTGATGAAACAAAATACATAAGCAAAACCAAGCAAGTGTCTATTGTAGTCAGGTACGACATGGGTGGAGCCGTTTTTCAGAGGTTTCTTGAATTTCGCAACTCGGAGCGCTTGGACGGGAGATCCCTTTTATCCTACTTACGGCGGCGTGCACTCGCCCCTTTACAACCCTTCGTTTTCTGATCTGCCTAGTGGGGCTACTGGCCCTTCGATAGAACGGCCAGTTGCCTCTCTAGAATGTAGGGAGCCGGGTATTTTGAGAAATGACGTTTTCATAATTAGGAATCTCTACACAATGCAAAGCTTAGGTAACTGATTCTTTGGCTTCCTTTTAATTATGTTTTATTCTTCAACCACATAGTCTCAAAAATAATATAATCAATTGCCAATGCGTTTCATAGTGAATAACAAAGGTCATAATCATTCCCAAACGCGAGCTATAAATTCCACAAAAACTAGTTTAGTGGTTTCTAGACGCCAACGGTTTACCGGGAAGCCTGTGCTCTTCTTGTTATTTCTATGAACAAGTTGTGTTTTAGTTCACCGACGTTGGCTGTATTGTGCCGCTTGGTGTGCACAAGTTTGTAAAACACAGTACAATCCTCCTCGTGGTCTTTCTGCTGACGAACTGGCGCGCGTCCGAGATAACATTATATATTTAGTTTTTTTTAAATCACATATACATTTGGAGTTTGCAATGTTTTTCAACTAATTTTGACGTTCCCTGCGACAAACAAAACGCCATAACAATAATGGAATACTCGATAGGATTAATTATAAAACGAACAAAAGAAGGGCATTTTAAGTACACAAGAGAAAGAATGTGGATTAATTGATATCCAAAAAAAAAAAAAACGCTCGACCTTTGTTTTGATTGGAAAATGTCCATATTGAGCGCTAAGCAATCTCCAATTGCGTAATTATACTTTCGGCGAGAGAAAGCATTCCACCCATTGCGACAGCCGGTTATGAAGGTAAACATAAACAACTAAAACATGACCCCCTCCCCCCCCCCCCCCCTTTCCTGCTCCCAATTCAGTAATCATGCCGTGTCCACCCAGAAAACAAATTCTAGCTCCGCCCCTGCGATAACTATATATACGTGGAGGACATACGGTCCGTGTGCGAAGAAAGTAGGTGGTCTTAATATTTGGCATCCGTGGCGAGCCTTTTACACTTCAATGCGCGATCGATGTTTGCAGTGACTCTGGCACCAAGTGCCACAAAGAGCTTTCTGCGACCACCCTTCGGCTTAGTAGAATGCCTTGAGGAAGCTCTTGCATAGTTTTACAGTCGTCTTCACGTATGATGACGTCAGCGATGCTCTGCTATCTTTTTTCAGTAACACAATGTGGCTGTCAATGGCCATTTCGTCAAGTTTAAAAATTAAAGGAATATAATGAGGGAGTTCGGTAATTTCAGGAGTGGGAATGGGCCTCGTGTCTCCATTCTGAGGTGTTTAAAGGAATAAGATTGCCGGAAAGTCTAATCCCCCGGAATGCAATTGGAATGGAACGGGGATGCCCATGCGGCAACACCGGTGGGTATGCCACAGCTGAACGGCTGCGTTGGCGGTAGTAGTGGTAGGGTCGGTATGACGTTTCCCTTTTACCTTCCAATGGTGAAAACTGGGGCTTCATTACTTCCCAAATTCGCCACCTCCTCTGATTGTGTATGCTGTTTCTTGCAACCCCTGTGGTTATTCCGGCTTGGTTGAGTTCGATCGGGCACCAATGTCGATGTAATAATAATAATAATAATAATAATAATAATAATAATAATAGTATTAATATTAATAAATGTATTTATTTTACCAACAGTATACAGTTGGAAGGTGAAAAGGGAATAAAGCTGCAGGAGAACTTGACTAGTCCCGAGCCACCTAATTAGCAGTTAAGACGCAGGCACCTAAATTATTTACACACGCTTAGAAAATAAATACAAACATGCAGAGATTCTTAATTTAAACGCGAGGAAAATTATTAGTGTCATTATATAATGAAAGTTCAATTTGAACAGATTAGGGCATTAGCATACAAAACGGGGCAAAAAACAACTGGCAAAAGAGTGGCAATGTGGAAGGTGTCGCTCCGTGTGCCGGGGGTGGAATGTGTGGTGCGACTGGCGGTATCGGCGGCTGCTCGGGCTGCTGGCCGGGGGGCGGCTGTTGTGGTTGAGGTAGGTCAGCTGATTTGAGCTCTTTGTCAGGTGGGTGCGGTGCCTCGCGAGCCTTTTGCCGCAAGTCAAGGTTGGCCTATATGCGTGTTTGGCAATGGGGTCAGTGTCCCCATGTTGACCCCCACAGATTTCGCACTCCGGGCTCGCTTTGGAACAGGCTGGAAGTGTTCTGTTGTCGTACATTTGGTTCTCAGTTTCGGTGGTTGAGTGGTGTTGTCCACATTGGTCATATCGGAACTCACCTGGTGAGGGAATGATCAGTTGCGCAGTTAGGATCGTTTTAAGGGGGGGTAAAGGGGGGTGGAAGGGCTGAGGTGGCAAGGATGTTTATGACTTGGGTGCGGAGGGGGGAGGGGGGTAGGGCTGAACTTCCGCTTTGGCTACGATAATAGGGCAGATATCCGCCTCGTTGTCGATGGTGATGACGGCCTTCGGCTGATATTTTTTGACCTGCCGAATGGCGTTGCTGTAGGTAATAATGCGGGGTAATAGTTCGCCTGCAAAGGTGACTACAGCTGCTCGAGACTACTTGCCCATGAGACGAGCGGTCAGAGTGTGATGAGTGTCGGAGTGTAGCAGTGATGGTAAAGTTTCCCTGGCCTCGTCGTGTTCAGTGCCATGAATAACCCCCCGAATTTGATTCCCAAAAATTGCCTTGTACGGCTGGAGTGGTATCATGTAGGTCGGTGTGAGTAGTCGCCAACGCCCAGGAAATGAGGCACCAACATACCTTCCTACAGGTCTATGGTGATGGAGTTGTGCTGCGGTTCTTGTCGCACAAAGACGTTGTTTTGGGCAATTGTGTACACAGGTTTGGCTTGGAGTAGCATGGTCATGATTAATTTCGTTTTTACTATGGAAAAAAAAAACGTGCTTGAGCTTTATCCGTTCATTTTTATAGATATGTCTAACGTTTTACCAGACTTCTATGGTACTCATTATAAACAATCGAATTTCCTGTAAACGATTACTTTTTTAAATAATCTTGTATTAATTATTTTAGTAACTAATCGTAAGAGTAATCTGGTCACTTTTAGAAGTACTATAATTACTTGTTACCGAGACTATATTTTTCCCTTCCCTTTCTGACTGCGCCTTTGTAAGTACAAGTTTCCTAACAAGAAATATTAGAACAAAGTTTCTGACAGCAGCATGGTTTACAAATTTTTGTGAATTAAGAAGATAAGCAGGTCATAAATGGGCGATTCTGGTCCAATATTAAATAGTAGGATAAACCCGTTTTTACACCGGCAGAAAACTAATGTTTAAAATTTTAAGTAATCGAAGCAGCAAGGGTTACTTTTTCAAATAACGGCCAATTCTTTTTCGTCTCAAGTAATGTAATTAAACCCTATTTAAGCAATACTAATTGTAATCGATTTTTGTTTTTCGCGACGCGTACAAGTTTGCTTTTTACTGTAACGTTTGCATTTAAAAAAAAAAAATACACCAAAATGCGTTACGCCCATAGAGAACCTCATAAAAGACTTCTGTACACGGTGTGATCTGAACTCACCACATTGAGATCCTAAATCAAGTGTTTCCTGGCCGATTCACACAAAGGACCGAACCGCGACTTTCGTCCACGGACCAGGTAACACGTGACCGTTACGTCACCGATTCTTGCGATCTGCGCCTCGTCCGAGGACGCTCGCACAAGGCGCGGTGACGTGCACCTTTTTGCTCGCTGATTTTCGGCAGGTGATTAACTTGAAAAGCGCTTAGTCTGGCAACGGTACAACATTTTCCGTGTTTATTTTTTTTTTAACCATAAAAACCATAGAGTTATTATAATGTACGCTAGAGGTTCAAGTGGCGCTAGTGTACTGACGCAAATTGAAGCAGACAGCAACCAGTCGAAAATTGACTTCCGGTAATGCATTTCTATGGGAAAAGGTGAGTGCATTTTTTCCCTGCGCTCGATCATAAGAGCAAATATCCCGAATAATTCGTATACGTACTAAGTAGCTTGGAACATTTCTCAGTCAGGCCGACGAAATAAATGGTCAGTTACGGCGTTTTTGTTTCAAATTGGTCGCATTAAAAACGGTGCTAAAACGGCTTCGTACGTGTATTTATGTGCACTGTCGGACACTGTTAGCGCGAACAGGACGTGGGCGCTTTTCAGCATGAGGGATATACGTGCCGAACGAACGAGGAACATCTGTAAATAAAGAGAGATGGCAAGAACTACGCAGTAACAGTGGATCAGTAACTACCCGTGCATGTACGATCAAAATAAATTGAAGGTCACGGGATATATTCCGATTTTAAATAAGTACCGCTTTATTCTTTCTGCTCTGTGCGAAGATGTTTGTTCGTACGTTCAAGATATCACCCGCACGCTCGAAATCTTTGAGAACAACTGCCCGATAAAATCTGCCCGGCAGAGAAAACAATATCAAGAGACACCTTTCATAGCCGACTTACTTTATTCTTTACGTTTTGAATGTTTTTATCTGCTCATGCCCGATGGGGTCATTTTCATAAAGTGATAGGACTGGCATATTATCAATATATATAAGCGTCACCGGAATGCTGGCGAGCCTTGAACACACTCTATATTGCTTTCGATTGTAATTTTGCTTTGAATCGTCGCTTGTTTTTACACAGCTGCTGCGGAACACATGTCTGGGACTGAAATGTAGCGAAGTTAAACATCGCTCACTGATAAAGAAAAATGCGCTAACTAAAGCAAGTACACTTTTACAATGTTAATTAAGACACATACTATTCGGTACGACCGAAATGACCAAAGTGTTTTGTGCTATTTTCCGGCGAAGAGACAAAATGCAAGCGCGTTTTCCCATAGGACAGGAGCACCGCACAGGAGCACCGTAAAAGTAGACTGGTTGCTGTCTGCTTTAATTTGCGTCACGGAAGTCGCAGTAGACACTAGCGCCAGTTGAACCACTAGCGTACATTATAATAACTCTATGATAAAGACAGAGAGAGCAAATATTATAAATTTTTCGTGTTCACTGCTTTATTTTGTCGCGAAATTCAAGCGTAACTTTGCCCGACTGACAGCGACGCAGATTCTGGTATTCCTCTGGGTCCGTGTCTAGAAGCTTTTGTCAAAACTCGACTAGAACGGCGATATCTTTTTTGCACGTCCAATCAACCTTTCGCCCAATAAGACCTTCTTTGTTGCTGTGGTGTACTAAAATGTTGTGCGCGATCGCGGAATGCCTAAGTGCATCTTCAGACGCCCCACCACGAGCCCAGGACTTCGTCGCCTCTTCGCCGAAGCCTCCTTGAGCAGGACCATGCTTTTGTCACTGCCATGCCTTTGGTTAGTATAGCTAGTGGCGCTTCGACCTAAGCCTATCATAGTGTTCTGTCTCGCTCTGCATGTAACAGCGGCACAGGATTCTTTTTCCCTGTTGATTTCGCTCTTTTAGGACGTTGCGGTCGTGCGATGTTGAAGTTTCGCGGCACAGTGGGGTCGCGAACAGGTTCGGTCAGTCCTCGCTGTCGCCTGCTCGTCGTCTCCTTCGTGTGGATGCGCTTGGGGGGTGGACGAACCACGGGCGTGTAGTTCTCGTGATCACTCCGTCCGCGAATCAGTCCGTCGTCGGCCATTACCGACTGAGCTATCGAGGGTCGGTGGTTGATCTCAGACGCAAGACCGAACTCACTGGTGCAATGCGCGAGGGTGTGGGCGTGCACTTCGCGGCGTTTCCTCACATGCTTCCACATCTCACGGCATTTGCCGTGAGATGTGGTGCCGTGAGACGTGCATTTGTTAGAATGGATGCTTGGGCGAGTTGGATATTCATATTGTAGGAGAAGCGCAAAGGTAAACTCACTCACACTAAAAATACACGCACACCAGAACTTACGTCGCGCTGACTTAAAACTCGAATTGTGTTTTCGTGTTTTTTTCTATTTCGTCTACCCGTATTAAATTTGTCATATCTCACTTCGTTCTCTTCTGTACAAAACAAATAGCAATGTCTATCGCACAGAACCTTCGAGAGTCAAGATATAACAATTCTTTTTCGGTAAGCGTTATGGATGGACCACTAACACAAGTGTCACTCCTTTTTATGATGTTAGCTGCCTCTGTTATCTCACGTGTTAATTGGTGATGGTTCTTTCCAATTACGGTGCTATTTTTGAAGTCCGCAGTGCACCCACAGTCGCGGCAGTGAATGCCCGAAAATCCTGAGTTTGCTATTCGGGTGTTGTTGTTATGTTCCCTTAATCTGTCATTTATACATCTTCCAGTTTGTCCTATGTACTGTTTGCCTCATTAAAGGCGAAAGGAATAAATCACTCCTTCTGAGCAAGGCATGTATGGGGTTTTATGCTTTTTAGAACAGCCGGTATTAGTTTTCGGTATGGCGTTAACGTTTTTACATAGGCCTGAGAGTTAAATGGGGGCGCAAAAGACTACACCGATATTTGCGCGATTCCCAATTTTTTCAGGTTATGAGAAATGTTTACTTTTGCGCTTCTCCTACAAAATGTGTATTTGTTGTTTGCTACGGGTTTAAGGGCGCAAAAGGCTACTGAGGTCATATTGCGCCGAGTGTGGAAAGGAGTATAATGAATGCCATGTCAACACAGTCGGTGATGTTACCAATGGTAGAGTAGTAAGCGCAGTGATCGCTTTGTCGTTTCAGCGCGTGAAGGAGGAACACCGGAACAGGAAAATCAGAAGCCGTTCACACTGCGACTCGAACCGGGTCCTGAGGCAGCAAATTTTCCTGTCTCGGGTGGAGAAAGAACGGCTGGAGTACCTCCTGCGCCTATCTCAAGACGACATTCCCTCCTCCAGAGACACGCCAGAGAGAATGGAGAAATGTGGGCATATATAGCCCCAGGGGAGTGAACAGGAGGCGCTGTGCTTGGCTGCTAATCAGCGCAGCTGGTGGAGAAATACGGCAACGTTGAGAAGGTTATGCCACGTTGGCTGATGTTGTTGGGGATGTCCATGGCTTCGGAAACGGAAGAGGGGGGGAGCGTGGGTGGGGTTTAAAGACACGTGTCTACTATAGACCTGCTTCTCTCGTCCAGTTGGCTCCAGCGTACCCTGAAGACGCGACCATGCAGTGCTGATGGTGGTGTCTGAGGCGCGACCATAACGGCGGCACTGTAGCGTCATGTAATACACTGGATAGGTTCGAATACAAGCGTCTGTCAGGGTCTGTCTGTGCGCGCTAACAGAGTGCCTGAAGAAAATATCGATCAACAAAAAAAATATCTATCAACAAAAAAAAAGCTAAAAATGCGTTCCTTTCAGGTGTATTTTTTCGGTCACGCACCATTCACCTAGCTGTGTTCGGAGATTTGTGTTTGTCCTTTGTCCACCTTGTTCCCCTTCTCCAGGGATTACTTTCGCCATTCTTGTCCAGCTCGCTTGCACCTTTTCATTTAATTGCATTTATAATCATAGTTATGATTATAATCAGCCGCCACCAGTCTAACACCAACAAGGGTGAAAGGCTTGCATTTTAAGATTATGATTCATAACCTTAAAATGCAAGCCTTTCACCCTTGCTGGGCTAGACTGGTGGCGGCTGATAAAGTATGTCTGCTCTGCCGACGTCTAACCCCTGGTTGGCTCAGTTGGTAAAGCGCTCCACTGGAAATGGAGAGGTCCCGTGTTCGATACCCGGACCAGGAAGACTTTTTCGGTCACGCACCAGTCACCTATAGCTGTGTTTGGAGATTTGTGTTTGTCCTTTGTCCCTCTTGTTCCCCTTCTCCAGGGATTATTTTCGTCATCCTTGTCCAACTCGCTTGCCCCTTTTCTTTTTTATTGCTTTATAATCAATACTAGTTCCTTTTTTATTCTTTCATCCCACGCACCTCTAATGACTTGAACCGTCTTCCCTCTCTAGTAGCCACTATTAGTAATTTCAATTTGTTTCAACTTGCTTTACAGAATATACCGGAATGATTTCATGTAATACTACTAGTATATGTCAGATATCTTTTATAGATTTTGTGTATATATGTGTTTGTGTAGGATAGCGGTTTGGATATTTTTGAAGTGTTTGAGTCTTTTGTATCCATTGTTTTTTTTTTGTAATTTCCTTCTGTATTGCTTCCCAAATTTTTATCCGATGCTAAATTCTTGTTATTTGCTCTACCACTCCCCTCTATAATGCTTATTCATGTTACTTAGTTTTCCAAAAAGATTATGTTATACCTTATCAAAATTATTTACAAAGTCAAGAAAAATGCAGTCCATCTGGTATCCCTTATCAAAGGCAACATGAAAGTCGTTAGTAAGGCTGAGTAGTTTTGTTTCACAAGAAATGTTTGTCCTAAATTCATGTCGACATGAAGAAAAAAAATGAGTTAGATTCGAGGAAGGCAACTACTTGCGTGTAGAGAGTGTGTTTGAAAACTTCACATATAATGCTTGTCAATTAGGCGGGCCTGTAACTATTAAGAGGGTGCATTTCACCAGATCTGTCAAGCGTAATTTTCCGATTTTTCAGTCGTTTGGTAGAAAAGAGGCAGCAAGTGACTGTTGGAATAGACTTGCAAGTATGAGAGTAGAGTATTCAATTGTCGCTTTAAGGAATTTTGAATTGATTGCGTCTATACCAGTGGCTGATGATAATTTAAGGCTATTTATAATTTTGTAAACACCGTTGCGGTCAACAACAACATGGTTCAATGATGAAAAAAGCGTTAACACGACAGGTAGGGGTCGTGTTACTATAAGGATAAAAAAATGATTTAATAAAGAGTTCATTAAAAATTGTAGCACACAGGGATTTGTCAACGGGAGTGTTATTTGCTGTTTGGAGTAAAATAATGGATGACCTATCACGGGACGACATAACGTTCCAAAGTTGACGAGGGTTATCTTGTAGCATAAATGACAATGATTGGTTAAAGAAATTAAATCGATCGTTACGACATTCGTTGTTATAACACTCGGCAGCAGTAGCATATTTCGGCCAGGGAACAAAGAGTACCATTGGCGGCTTTAAATAAACACTTCGTTTGGTTAGGTCTCATGAGTACTCTATAGAACTATAACGAATTGGAATTTACAACAATAGCTTTCAATGGTGTGCATTTTTAGTGTTTTTCAGTGTAAGTGAACCGGGATTCCGGTCCAAACACTCAAAGTGACCCCCCCCCCCCCCCCACCCCCCACATACCGCCGCCATTGTACGCAAATGAGACTACTCGTCACGTGACCTAACCAACTACGTGACGTTACAAGAAAGGCGGCAGTGCCTAGGTAGTGGCTGGCCCCAGCTGGGCCGGAGCATTGTTCGGAGCTTTTCGGAAGCATTGTTCGTGGTCGTTGATCTGAGAGAGTTCACTTCAGATGCGGGAGCCGTCATATGAAGGCGGTCGAAGGCGACTTCAGAGTTCACCATGGTCTCTCACGTAGATATAACGTGGAAATACGGAGGAACGGTGTGGATATTTCTGGCGATCGACGGGGATACTGCCACGAAAGAGAGAAACGACCCTGCTTTGCTCGGACCTCGTGTTGATTCGGATATATCGCTAGGGTAAATTTCAACGCGACGTTTTCGTGCTCTAGTGGATCACGAGAATCTTTGATGCCTGCAGCGAAGCCGTGTGCGATGTGCGACACAGCTTAAAGACGGAAATTACGCAAGTCGTACTTTGCAGTGTGCAGTCGTGGTGCCACATTGTTCAAATAACCGTAGGCTCACTTTGGGTGTGCGGCGCACCGAAGAGATGCCTTGAAGCTGATAGTTCCCGTGCCGTGCTAGATGATGCTCTTTCTAAATTGTTCTGGTGTAGACGTGCACTTTCGTGGAGAACAGGTGTTCAGTTGGTATTGAATGCGTCGATCTGCCGCGCGTTTCGTAGACAGAAACCTTTCATCGACACTCGTTACATGAATTGCACGCTGTAGGGACATTTCATAGCGAGTGTATCACTGGGGCGCGTGTTAAGCTACCCGGCCCACCGCTCACACAGGTTCGCGGCCATATTCCGTGGCGGCTTATTACCAGGAAGGTGGTCCCACATCCGCATCAGTTCAGTTTGTCCACGGCGGACTTCGAAAAACCGAAGAAGAGGTCTTATTCGGACAAAATGCAGCTAAAGCAATGCAGTTTTCTTACTCATGGCCTGCTTTCTGGGACACGCTGTTTTAGTTCCCGATTCTCACGACACGTGGCGTATCAACCTTGAGCAAGATAGAGTGCCTTCATACACACGCGCGCATTTGCTTGAGTGGTGACATCTCAGCCATTTTCCCACCCAATTGTTTCTTTATGCATTTTCAAGCGCGCGCAATCTGGTGTCACTCAGCTCGAGCGCGTAGCTTAGGCTAATGCATAGACGCCATTTTACCGCCCAAGTCACGCACCGAGTGCGCGAGAGCGTCACGCGCTGGCACATTCAGGGCAACAATGGATGTCTTCGCCCTCAGAAAGACAGACATGTAGGCACCCTAGAGCAAGATAAACGTAAAATTCGAAGCGCGAGACCGCTGTCTGAACCTCCTCTGCTGTGCACCTCTCCGATTTCCCCCCCTTTTAACCGTTTGCGTCTGGCCAAATATTTTACTAGGGGGAATACATTCCACTCCACTCATTTGCATTAGACAGAACGCCTACAGCGCCGAATCCAGCCCTGACGGAAAGGAGGTCAACGCCGAGTTTTCTTTTTTTTTTTTTGGCAAATAAGCTATCAATATTATCAGTCGCAGACATTTCACGACTGCGCGCTATGCTACGCCGGCGGTCGGTGCGCCCGTGCAAGCCAGTGTCTCGAGGTGTGAAACTACGTCAAATGTGTTGCGTGGTGTTTTCATTTGATACTCTTTCGAAACGATGCACACGATATACCCCGAGTTTTAGCAAACATTAGTTTAGTTTAGGTTTCTGAATTTGACTTTTAGATACAAAAAAAAAAAAAATCTCCCCAATTATGTTTCTTTTGCCGTTTTGCGTTCAAGAGACAATTTGTTATTTTCTGTATTGCGTATGTTATTTCAGTGATGTGCGCCACTAGTATGGTGTAGTTTTGGAATTTGAATCCTCCAAACGAGGAAACACTATTGTTCTTTCTTTTAGAGCGCTACCGGCTGTTGGTTAGTAATACCCCTGTCAGACGGCGTTTTAAAGCTCCTTTTCACTAAGCTCCTTTATAAAATCAGCGAACCAGCACACGCCGTAGAGCACGTGCGCGCGCCACAGAGCACGTGCGCACTCCACATCGCAAGCTGATTGGCCGATTTTTTTAAAGGAGCTTAGTGAAAAGGACCTTTAAATCGCCGTCTGACATGGGTATGAAGCATTTTAGTCTAGTCTTTAGTCTTTCAGTCTTTATTTATTTGGCTCTGAGGAGCCGCGGCACCGCAGAAAGGCAGCAGCCCGTACCATGGAGGCCCGCGGTGCCGCGTCTAGGGAACATGATAATGTGATGAGTATATACATGCATGATGACGACGACATGGATTGTTGGTGTTGGGGAGGATGGCAGTCCGATTCGCAGAAGTCCATATTTCGTGGAGGTGGGTTGGGCGGGTCAGCAGCGAGTCATGGGGATCTGGCACGCCGTTCGATCGATGCATGAAGGAGCCCCAGGAACATGATGGCGCTGTTGCTCACTGGGGTCCACTGGGGTCGAAGCATCAGGTTCCAAGGAGGTAGACCAGTCAAAGTAGAAGCTGCTGCTTCCGAGGAACCAGGGCTCAGATTGAGGCACCACCGTCACCCGGTGTGTCATCCTCTCAACGTCGACGTCGTTGTGTTCTTTATGTATACGCGAATATATGTATAAATAAAATAAGATATATAAAAAGGCACACAATCAAATGGCCAACGGTGCGCCGTTCTAGTTATTTCTAATTATACACTCCTGAAAGAATTTTGTTCAGTTTGTGTCTGCAACCGAGCTAAAACTTTACGTACACAGGCTAATTAAAAAAATATATATCTACAATGCAAGTGTTTCCGACCCTACATAACAATTGCTTATATTTGAAATCCAGGGCACATATGTTGATTGTAAACATCTAATTATTATATAGCCATATTATAACCGCCACGTTCTTAGTCAATATGCTGTCACAAACGCATCATACAAATCTTTTTTTCGATGAACCTACGTAAAGGTAGCTTGGCCGCAAGCTTGTTTGTGCACGGCGGAGTGCCAACTTTACAGGGGCGAAAAGCGGGCCGAATTTGAAAGTCTCGAGGAATAAAACGTACTAATTAAAATACCAAAATTTTAACCTGCGGTGTGTGCTATGAGTCGGAAGTTATTATATTCATCGGGAGCTTTACGATTCTCTATTTCAGTGAGAATAAACTTAAAATTTTGTCAAAGTGGCCCATAGGACCCAATGCAACGATATTATATCGGGCCCAGGAATAATAAGTATACAATCCTGAGGTTCAAGTAGGTATTAAATAAGAGTGTATTAGTGCCCTCTGTGGATATCTCGGGGAACTTAAGGATTTCTGCAGTAGTTTGGCTGAAACTATCATTTTACTGTGTTTTGCTGAGAATAGCCAAGAGAGGGCGCAAGGAGTCCGTGTCTAGGAATGCTGGGGATGTGGTCAGGATCAATCCTCTTCAGTCAGTTTTTTTTTATATTGTCACGGATGCTTGGCCCAGTCCTTTCTTTTATCCATCTTCACTTTTCTGGAAAGCTCCAGGCCATGCTGGGTTGTCATCACGTGTTCTGGAGGAGGTACTGAATACTTCACCCTATGCCCTTCACTCATACACACCCCGAGGATCCGTGACCTAAGTCCAGTCCCGAACCCCGCAGAAAAACAGCAAGAGGAGCGAGTCCTACAAAAGCGAATCCCGCGAATATACCTCAAAGAACCTAAAATTCACGCCAGTCGCCACTACCATCGAGAACAACTGAAATTTGATCTCCTGCCAAAAAACCCGCAGCGGACTAAGCCAAAGATGACAAACCCTGTAACAGCAGACCGCGTCCGCTCCCACCATTTTTTACACACCCGTCGCATTCCGTACTGCGACGCCTTTTCATGGCGACGTGTATGAAGACGTCGAGCACTCGATTGACCAATATGGCCGTGTCACCCGCCACAACGGGTGTAACGACCAGCACCTGCAGAAACTATACTTGCCGTGTAAGAAACTGCCAGGCACCGGTTTGAGACCCACGAATCCTTCATGACATCGTGGGGAATTCTGCAAGCTCGAGATGAAGCGCACGTTCGTCAGCCAACATCGACCAGAGAGACCCAAAAACCTGATTCAGCACAGACCACAGAGCCCCAACGAGATCATCACCCCCTTTGTGGAGGACGTTTGGCGCCTGATCGAGCGCCCGCGATGACCCTCATGCTATAGAAGACGCGAAGCTGAAAATCCTCATGCGAGCCGTGAGGGGCAAGTTCTTCGGTAGCCTTGTCAGCAACCCTCCGACAAACGAAGGGTTCATCACCAAAGCTTCCAACAGTGAACATGTATTGCATGCCCAAGCCGGTCACTATCAAACTCCCTGGCGTCTCGAAACTCGAGTCGTCCAGCTGCAACTTTGACATTAGACTCCCAGACATCTGTGACATCGTCTACAATCGGAACGACAATACAGCACCGAAAAACGACGGACCAGTAGAACAGTATCCACACAAACAAGGCGTTGACTTAAAACTGAAATTTAACAAGAAAAAACATGAAGGCCGCAAAAAAACCCCAACAATCCACCACACCCTTGTTACCTGCATCGACTCAAGCGTGGGGCCAGTCTTCAGTGATATCTATCTGTCAGAGTGTAACAGGGGGATTGAACAAATGCTGGAAGCCAATGTTGTCCGCATTTTCAAATATGTTGACGATTATTTGGTGCTGTTTCACCCACGGGAAACGTCCCAAAAAGTTGATTTTGTATCACAAATGTTGGGAGTAGTTAGGGCCTGCTCCAAAAGGTTAGACTTTACAAAGGAGGATTCTGTAAATGGTAACTTGGAATTTCTGAACCTTAAGTTGTCGCTTCAACAATCACATGTTTGCTGGTGTTATGATCCCAGATCAAAGAAGTGTTTACTCCCTTACAGTTCCAACCATACTAAGGTGGTTAAAAGAGGTATACTCTTTACCTGCCTCCACGAATCCTTGGCGAAATCTTGTCCACACAAGATAGTAGGGGGTTTTACATCCCGGTTTTACAGCATTCCTTACAGGAGTGTGTGAATCAGCGCTGCAAAGGCTTTGGGGGACTGCTGTGGTCCCAGAGAAGTGCAAGCCGGGAGTGAGACTGGTAGTGGTGCCCTACGTACGCGAGGTCAGCCTCAGGATTAAGGAAGTGGCGAGAGACACCAAGTCTCGGTTGTTTTCTCCGCTCCCAAGAAACTGGAGACGTTGTGTGATAGAATTGATAGGGGAGCAGCACACGCAGCGCGATGCGAAAAGAAGCATAAAATGTAGCTCGTAGCGTGCGAAGTGGGAATTGTGTATAGAACACCGCTGTCGTGTGGTGAGCAGTATATGGGAGAGTGTGGTAGATGCGTGAACGATAGATTAAGGGAGCATGCATTATCTGAGAGATCGTCCCCTGCCAGTCATTTGGCGATTCATTGCGACACGTGTGAGTGCGCCCCTATGTTTCAAGAGACAACAATAATGATGCGACACAGCAACAAAATGACGAGGGAGATAACGGAGGCATTTTATATATCGCCATGTAGGGAGGGCACGTATGTCAGTGCCCCCTCTGTGGCCCTCTATCGAAAAAAGATAGAATATCTCGGCCAATGGGAACGTGGTGTGTATTGACGTGGGTGTGGTGGATTTTTCGGGTTTTTTCGCGGCATTCATGTTTTTTTCTATTAAATTTCAGTTGTACGTCAGCGCCTTGTCTGCTTGTATACTCCTCTACTAGTTCGTCGTTTTTTTTGCGCTGTATTTTACTTCTGATGCATCACCAACACGCCCGGATTTCTACGCTTCTACAATCACCTACAATGTTGTCTGGGAAGAGATCAGGAAGCTACTTGTTGACACCAGTCGCCCGCATTTTATTTCTATTGCACAGATTGCTCGAGAAGAAGTTTAATATGCATTTCAACCGGAGACTTCTGCGAACGAAGCGGCATCTGATGAACCGATGGTGACCTACACCACAATGCCATAACGACCGCCACCGGCTGCCCGTTAGTACCCGGCGCCAACTTGACGCAACGCTGCAGTATTTTCGATGTGAGGAAGAACCAGTGGAGGTCTGCGCTGTACAACGTACGCCAAGGAAGACGGAGGTGTGGCGAACGGCCGACTAACGACAACTTTGTTACCGCTGCGGTGAGGCCGACCACGTCTACCGGAGATGCCCGTACCGATGAATAAGCCTGCGAGGGTTCGGGCCGAGCTACACTCGACCGCGTCTCGGGGAGCCACCGCGCGACATTTAGGAGCATTTTCGGCGGCCTCGGTCCCAATTGCCGACACTACCCCGAAGCTCCCGATCCCCATCACCTCGACAGGAGCTTACCATGACTCATGCTTCTGCACTAGCCACGACAAAGCAGGTGAGCGACAACGCAATGGCAGTTGATTTTGTGTCGGTCGTTGTCCAAGGGCAATAGTTTGCTGACACCAATCATTCGTTTCCGCTCCACAAAGCACACGATTCCCAACCTTGTTAGAGAAGGCCGTTGAGTGGTCTGAAGAAACATAACGGATGGTCGTTCTCGAAAAATGGACGCCAAGCATCACCCGACTTCACTTTGCCACACGAGACTTACACAAGTTAAAGTTGTAGCGGCATGGAGGAGGATTTAGCGTTGTGGAATGGAAGTGAAATGGCTTGGATAGCAGACAAACATTGACACCACCCAACAAGTCAAGGGAACAGCAAAGGGCACGGCCACGTAAGCAATACATGTCAGAACTTGGTACATTTATGCAGGAAAGTTCCAGGAAATTTTGCGGATTACTAGCCAGCCCTGGAGCTTCAGTGCATCAGATGTTAGTGGCAACATATGACGCATGATCACAAGATGGTGGGGTCAGTCGCCCGCCTCTCGACCAAACTGAGTACCGACGTGCCAGGAGATGGAGCGTCATCCGACAACAAGGAGCACGGGCGCTATGACTGAACGCCTGAGAGGAAACTATCGCAAAAAAAAAAAAAAAAACTTGTTATGGAACCGTTTTAAAAGAATCAATAATCATATAATCCAGTGGAAGAAAAACTTACCTAATTCAATATTCAATAATTCAATATTTATAGGTTCAAAGCGAGCGTAACGGCCATAAAGCAACAGTTACACTGGCAACCGCTGTTGTACAGACGAAAAAATCTTAAGACTAAAATGTTTCAACTGTCTTTATAATGATAAAACTTGCATCACTAAAGAAAATTACATTCGATGTCCCTTCTACGCGTCGGAAAGAGTGGACCACCAATACAAAGTTGCAACCATTAGCTCTTGTTGTAAATAAAATTTTGTCCGAACTGCATTAGAATGGAACATGCTTAACGAAAATGTGTTTCCATCTGTATTTTCAGCTGAAATGTTCTTTGTAAACCTCTCCCTGCAATACTGCCTCCAAGGCGATGCAAGTAACCTCAATAAATAAATAAATAAATAAAAATAAAAGTACGCATCATATTCAACACTCCAGCCTTTACGCCTTCGCAGTCCACACACTAGGAATTGTGTTCACTTCATTCGGTAGAGTTTGTCAGTATACTCGCGTCTCTGATCAACCAATCTTAATAAATGGGACGAACCAGACTGGCCAACTTGTTGCACGGGGCTGCACTCCTTTCACCTCTCTTGAGAATGTGGTGCGTCCTCAAACGAATTCCATTGATGTGAAAATGTTATTTATTTATTTATGCCCTCCGAGGGCCCTAGCAGGCATAGTAGAGAGGATATTTATAACTTTACAGACATGATAATAACATAATAGCACACCGACTGTAAACAATTATTACACTCGTATTACATGCCCTCTGCAAAAACACCATTTATTTTCATCGTAACGAACGTGAATGAACGTCAGTTCACATCCAACGCTAATGCAGCACTCGAGTCCACTAGGCGCTGAGCCGAGTACACAGTGATTGCTGACATAACGTTCTTGTCGAATACATGCCCAGAGTATATCCCCAAAGTATGAATGCATCGGGGAATCAGCGCAGTAGCTACTCTACTTTGTTTCCCCACAATTTGGAAACGGCTAAAGCTACAGTCCTAGTGAGCAAATATGCTCGTTGGAGAGGCACGTGAAAACCTATCAATAGAGTGCTCTCCTTCGGAGATTTGTCCCATACCTTCACACCGTCCCTCCAATTGGCTCGCAGCGTTTCCCTTTGCCAAGTTATGGTGAAGTGAAGTAATGGCAGTAGACAATTTTAGAGAAGTCTATTTAAAACACTGAAAGAAATGGATTGTAGTCAACATTTTTCAGCAATACTGCTTCTTCGGGCAAGCGATGAACACGAGTGCAAGTTATTTTGTCCGGGTAAATAGAACAAGTAAATAATCAACCAACTGATACAATGCACCCTTTATGAAAACAATCATGGCAGCAATAAATCCTATGAAAGTGGACATGTGCAATTAATTTTCTATTTCCGAGTCGCATTAAGTTCAACGAATTGTTGATATGCGTGGTGCCGTCTCTGGACCTCTAAGAAGCGGGGCTCTATTTGTTTTAAAGATTTTAGATGTTAGAATGATGGATTAGACAATCACCTTAATTGGAGTCTGATCATACACTGAAGGTTAGTGTGGACTCTTGAAAACGATCAGGTAAGGTCAAGGGCCTACTAGAACTAGTTTTTAAGACCGTCGGAATGCAGTAATTTGCGTACTAACCAATCAAAAATATGCACACTTGATAACTGTGTTTCGAGTTTCAATGAAAATAAATTAACAGTTTTGTGAACGTTAGGAAGTAACTAATTTCCGAATGATTGGTTCGAGTCCCTTGTAAGAGTTCGGGTGCAAGACACTTGAGCGAGCGCTTACTTTACACTTAAAAAAAAATAAAAGAATACTGCCATCGAATAAAAGCTACTGCAATGAAATCACGTTATATCAATATTTGAAGAACTGCAAATTCGTAAAATCGTTGATTAGTACATGACGATAAAGATCGGAGGAGCTTGCTCGCTAAACGTTGCTCTGACTATGCGGTGGCCTAACGCTGAAACACCTTCCTCTAGGCCGTACACGCGACGCATACTTTTTGCTCTGATTCTCATACATTCCAACGTTCAAACAAACCTAGGAGAATGCGAAATTTTATGCTAAAAGTTCTATTGATCCTCGAACACATCCGAGAATCCGAGCACCGCTACGGCGATACGACGGATTCTGTCTCATAGGTGCTAATATGCAGAGCATCTTGCGTAAAAAGCGTATAAAGTCTAATTTCTTCGGATCTTCACGTGATACCTGCGTCAGAGAGCACGCAAAAGCCCGAAATTGTCGGCAAGCAGCGGCACATCATGAGGCCGCACACCGAACAAACGGCCAACCACCAGCTCGGGGCGCTGCCATCTTACCGGTGCCATCAGAGCTCTTATGAGATCACGTGACGAGTAGCCACTTCTGAGAACAACATCGCAGCAACCGGAGGGGCGCCACTTTCGAACTCCCGGTTTATCATTCTAAGCCCCTCTACTTCGTTGGGTTGGATGAATTTTTTTTTCTTGGGGGGGGGGGGAGAGAGCTTTAAGCTCCATAAGATTGGTTCCTTTCCTACGCCACTGCCCAGCGCCCAGTTGGATTCCGCCATCTCCAGGGCCCCCAAACCCCTCTTCCAGGAGCTTCATACCAAGAGACAACCCGGTGACTACCGACCCCAAATCACCTTCACTCTGTACTACAGCTCACTGTTCGCACTGGATATATTCACCTCCTCTGCGAGTGGACCCCAAGGCACGAGACCTTTAGCGGCAATCAGCTCGTCGAACAGAGTTTCATGGGAAGATCGCTTAGTCGACATGTGACGTCATTAACCGTGCCAAGGAGCAACCATACCCCCAATTGTTTGCAGACAATTTAAAGGGGCAGTCAAATCCCGTTGATGAAACCGCGGTACGGCGCAAGCATATTGCGAAGGCATGGTTTCAGGAATCTGACAAAGCAATCATGAAACGCGCATATACATTAAACATTCAATTATGAGTTGCAAGGACCTCAGACCTCGAAAACAGTTCCGACAGATGAGCAGCAGTCAATTATTCACATACTTGAAACGGATGAAATTTAGAGGCTCTTCGATTGAAATGGATGGCGAATGGATTAAGGTGGGAAATAACTTGAATTAAAATAATTTGCGCTTAGAATAAGTTGGTGCACCAATGGTTTAAAGTCACAAACGCTCTGATTATAAAAGCTGGCACTTTGATTATTATTAGCGGAAAAAACCTAGAAGTGAAATGCCGGTACCACTGTCAATACCAAGAGCTCATGCCTGGACACGCTCTTTCACATGCTTTAGACCGAAACATAATTAAAACAAAAAATCGCGAATAAAATACTGTTTGTCACAATTTGTTCTTGTGTTTAGATGCTTTGAAGCATGACTTAACAGCTAGTTTACAGTTTGGGGCGATTAAACTTCCTATGATGCAATAAAACTAATGAATGGTTTCAGAGAAGTGAAAAAGCGAGAGAGGCATTGTTTTTTAATTCAATATTACAATACCTAATATTATCCTAATATATGCAGTGCAACGGATTAGAATAAAATATAAGCGTGTGCTACGAACGTTTTTTTACTGCTCGAAAAGGAACTTTTGATTTCTATTAAGTGTGCTTCGAAACGATTCAATCCAATCACATCATTCATAACTTTATCATAAAATATTAATCAAATCAGCCATAAAGGACGCACTTCTCGCCGAAAAATTATATCTACGACAAAGTGACGCTGAATTGTGAGCTTGATTCCAGCTTCCACCTAAAACAGAACTTCAGTAAAACCTTGAACTAGTACAGCTTATGGTATGCACATGAACTGTACCTAACTAGAGAGGTACTTGAGTTCTGGTCGCATGGCATATGCTATGTCGGAACTCGTTGAACCTGTCCTACTTCAGGTGATGTCAGAGTTGGAGTGGCTTTCGATATTTGGGGATTCACTGTAACTAGATTAGAGAAGGATGTAACGGAGTAATCCGGAGGAATATATTTGCACAATCTGAAAATGTAATGAATGAAAAAGTAAATTAATAAATAAAAAGTTTATAAGTATGTCCAGGTAAGAGCACTATCTATAGATAGATAAGTTAAAGGGATGATAAGTTTTGCTGTAACTAATACCATTTCACAGTATTTTTTTAAAGACGACTGGTCGGTTGAAACCGGAAGAAGGATCCGGGTGGTCTTCACCGAAGGTGGCTTCGGAGTTCAAGAAGTGGCACGAGCGTCTAGCATTATATTTTGTTGCAACGTACGAAATACAGAAGAGGCTCGTCTCGCAGAGCCCTCCTCTCTTTCTACTTTAGCCGAGTGAATGCGGGAGAAAAGACGAGTGGAAAGAGGGATGTTACTAATCAGGATGACCAGTCAGCTCTGCGGGAGTACTTTGGGCCGCGTTTATTAAACTGCGACAGACTATAGGTTTGGTTTTTTTCATACATCGATTCAAATATTTTATCAGTACTATTTATTGTCATGTGTAGAGTTTAGTGATCGAGCTTTGTTTGTGAATTCAGTAAAACAATTTTTCCCCATTTGTGTTTTGTAGGGAATGTTTTCAATTTATTACAGATCATTCTATCTAGTGAACTGTTACTAATCATGTTGGAAATAAATGTTAAACATTTTGAGCTAATAACATTTGGACTTCCTTTACAATGTTGTCACTGTAATGATTGGATACAATCGGGACCGAAGGATGCACATTTAACCTTTCTTCGAATCTTTATGAACTTGGATGGATAATTTTTCCTTGATACACGTACATGCTTATATTGCAGGCAACCACCGAAGATCCTTTCTCAAAGGATGCCGCATCCACACAATGGGAACTTCGGCATCAGCAGCTATATGTGCATGTATGTGTGGCCCAACAGGAGCATACAAATACTTTCACGAAATGGTACATGTTTCAGAACTGGACTTACAAAACTTCTTTAATGGTGCAGCGTGTCACCGGAAACATGTACAGTGTATTGATACTGCTAACACAAACTATGCATTGCCTAACGCTCAGACTCCACTCAATTGTAGCCCTTGCAGTCCGCACCAGGTGGCAATGTTTCATAGCTTAGGCCAGGGTGGCCAGGCTGCCCGGCCTAAGAGCCGCAAACAAAACCACGAAACTTACAAGAGCCGCGGGGGGAGGGGGGGGGGGGGCGGGGGGGGGAGGGGGGGGAGGGGAGGGGGGGGTCAAACTTTTGTCCACAGCAGTAAACGAAACTCGAACTATTTCAATCTATCCGAGTCAAAGCAATCCAACTGTACGCAAGGTAGCAGTAACACGAGACTACCAAACCGCTACTTGTCTTTTGATTTAAAACACGCTCAATATCTCTTTTTGGGGAAGTGCTCGTGTAACCGGGAGGGTCGCGGGGGGGGGGGGGGGGGAGGGTTAGGGGAGGGAGCCGCGAGCCACACTTCAACACTTGAAGAGCCACATGCGGCTCGCGAGCCGCAGCTTGACCACCCCCGGCTTAGGCTAAAGACCCCGTCCACAGGCCTCGACGCTCGATATAGCGAGCCGAGCTGAACCAAATGTCTTCACGGTGGTATTGGCTGAACGCTCGATGACAAGCCAGCCAAGCTCGTGCCGTCATTGGCTGATGTCGGGGAGAAACAAACGCACGTGAGCGCATTTAGAGTAAACAAATGCACCATGTGCATATGGAGCAGGTCAACTTGCAGGCCGTATTCGCTATTTTTTGCGTGAGTTGAAAGGTGTGGAGGTGCCCCTGCTCCGCCAACCGCAAAGCGCCCTTTCGGGCTTCCAGTACGGGCCAAGCGTATGCCTCGGAAGGCTTGTTTTCTGGTCCTGTGAATCCATTGCGCAGGGTTTTATATTCGGTTATGTTGGTTTAAAATAATGTATGGGTGACCTAGAGCAACTACCTCGCTTAGGTCCATGCTGCGCAGTACTTGGATGCAGCAAGCGTTCAGCGGCGAACTTGCAGTCCGCGATTCGGTCGTTTCGATTCCCGAAAGATCTGTCACGAAGAGCAGCTTAGGTATACAGGCCGTTTGCCGGAACAAGTGGCTGCCGAACGACAGGAGTGTACTACGTTCCACACATTTTATTGAAGGTAAGGCACTCTGATTGGTTGTACCTAAGTCTAGGGGGTGTAGGAAAAAATGGTCCCGGAACTAATGGTCCTGGAACTAATGGTCCGAAGTTCAAGGTAGGAGAAAAGGGTCCCAAAAGAAAATTGTTTTGAAACTAAGATATGTCATGCAATATACTTCATCCGTTATGCAATCAGTGATTTCCTGGTGGAATGAAGGATTTCGTCTATATTTTGAGGCCGATTACTCCGAAGAAAGTGGTCGGGTATTGAACCTAATTTTATTCAAAATCGTCAGAATATTTTCAAAATGAATACTGTCCAACAGTTATCTCTGAACTGTTAATTTAGTGACCTTTACGATATTATAGGAGTCATTGCGGGTCAATATTACATGAGCGAATGACGCTTTAGTGAATAGCGACATTTGAGTGAATGGAAGTTTTAGCGAATAACAGGGGCGCGTGTTAACACCCCCCCCCCCCTCCGCGCTGCGCTTACGCCGCTTCGCGATGACTCATTACAAAACCGTCAACCCAGTTGGCCCACCCGTAAACGCCGTGTCGCGGCGGCCGACTATTCGCTAAAGGTTCATTTGGTGACACGTGGGTGTTCGCTAAAACGTCATTTGATCAAGTGAGTGCCTCCCCCCCCTAGACATACTGCTGAAGCCATGAAACTCTAATTACTCCCATCTCGTCATGATGCGTGGTGGTAGCACAGATAATGAGCGGAGCTCGATGCATTTATAGGTGCATTAGGTTTCCATAGCGCACAACATTTCTGAGCTTCCCAGAAAAATATAAAAACCGGTCGAGTTCGTCCAACCGGCAGCCTCACAATTCGGCAAGTGTTGTTAGATTTTATAAGATTTATCCGAAACGCAGAAGCCGCATTGGCTATATTTATCTGGGACCATTTTTTCCTAGTTTGTACTTGGGACCATTAGTTCGGGGACCATTTGTTCCGGAACCATTTATTCCGAGGCCATTTATTCCGCGACCATTTGTTCCAGGACCATTTGTTCCGGGACCAAATTTCCGTTTCACATCTTTAGTATAGTAAAGAGAATGGTGTCCCAATAACTTTCGAAGTTTGCGCGAACACGCTGTCCCGGTAACTTTTGCAGGTTACACGTACACCCGTGAGCGATATGAAGGTGAACAGCCCTCTTCTTGTTTTTGACGCTGCTGCAAGTTTTGGAACAAGCTCTGTTCCAGAAGAGGGCTAGAACGCCAAGCTTAGACCCCCAAGTCACGTACCATTTGAGACGTTAAGAGTTAATATAGCTTTTGGGAGCCGTAAAACAGGCAAGAAACCAGGTAAGGCGTTCACCTTCATATTGCCGGCGGGTGCGCCCATGAGCGATATTGTCACGAAAGACAAGTGATGAGGCGGCGAATGACTCAGTAAACTGAACGTTTAATGGGGCGAACTTGTGCCCAAAAATAAAAAGAGAAAGAAAGATAATAGAGCGTCGCAGGCGTCGAAGGCGGCGAAGCAGCAAGATCGAACGCTGAGGCGAAACTGAAACTGGCTTTTTACGCGGAGCCCCTTTTGTACACGCGTGGGCTTCTGGAACAATCGGCGTAGAAGGTTTGGCGTGTCGAACATTCTACTCTCGAATCAACAACACGGTTCTCGAATCTACCAGAACACTAAACTGCAGGATTAAACCAAAAGAAGTGCGCGCGCGTCCTCCCAGGAATCGAACCCCGGCTTTTCGCGTGGGAGGCAGGCACAATAACCGTTAGGCCACGCGCGCGCTACCTACTTGGCCAGT
The DNA here is from genome assembly GCA_013358835.2 of Ixodes persulcatus. Taxonomy (NCBI): domain Eukaryota; kingdom Metazoa; phylum Arthropoda; class Arachnida; order Ixodida; family Ixodidae; genus Ixodes; species Ixodes persulcatus. Next base: position 331,839 of record JABSTQ010009708.1, read on the forward strand.
TGCGCGCGCGGCATTACTCCCCCCTTTAAAAAGTGCATCGCCCCGATGCAACGCAAAACAAACAAAGCAAATAAAAAGAACAGTAAACTAAAGAGTCATCTGGAACACATAAGGTCCACAGTCCTATCGAGCGTAGTACGGCTTCAGGCGCACGACGTGGACGACTTCAGGTCGTGGTGGGCGGCGTGATGATGTTCTTGTTCCCTCGGGCATCACCTCGTAGTTCAGATACCCGAGTCGACGAAGCACTTTGTAGGGTCCGAAGTAGCGCTTCAAGAGTTTCTCGCTGAGACCACGCGGCGGATTGGTGTCCACACCCACACCCTGTCTCCGGGCTGGAAGTGGACGTCCCGACGACGAAAGTTGTAGCGGCCAGTGTCGACACGTTGCTGGGCTTGAATCCGGAGTCTGGCGAGCTGACGAACCTCTTCTGCCCGTTGGAACCCACCTGGGCATCGTCGCTTCCGTCGACAGCCGGTTCGTGGGGTAACATCGCGTCCACCATCGTCGTTACCTTGCGCCCATGCACCAGTTCAAAGGGTGTTACCCCGGTGGTCTCTTGTACGGCCGTGTTGTAAGCAAATGTGACGTACGTCAATACCTCGTCCTATGTCTTGTGCTCCACGTCGACGGACATGGAGATCATGGTCGCGATGGTCTTGTTGAGTCTCTCCGTCAGGCCGTTGGTCTGCGGGTGGTACGCAGTGGTGCGACGATGGTTGGTGTGGCTGAGACGAAGGATTTCTTGCGTCAGCTGGGCCATGAATGATGATCCTCGGTCTGAGATCAGAACCTCAGGAGCGCCGTGCCGAAGGACGATGGACTCAATGAAAAACTTGGCGACTTCTACAGCAGTCCCAGAAGGAAGGGCTTTCGTTTCGGCGTTACGCGTAAGATAATCTATGGCGACGATTATCCGTCTGTTCCCTTAAGTCGACGGTGGGAAAGGACCAAGTAGATCCACTCCGATCTACTGGAACGGTGCAGTTGGAGGAGCAATCGGTTGCAGGAGACCTGCCAGCTTCAACGGCGGTTTCTTGCGTCGCTGCCACTCGTGGCACGATCGTGTATAGAGGTGTACGGTCTTCGGCAGCTTGGGCCAATAATACCTTTCACGAATCCGGGCCAGCGTACGGCTGTAGCCAAGGTGTCCGGATGTCGGGTCGTCGTGGCAGGCTTGAAAGATCTCCGCTCTAAGGTCGGTAGGGATTACCAGCAGCCATGGCGAGCTGTTGTCTCCGAAGTTCTCCTTGTAAAGTACGCCTTGTTGGAGGACGAAGGTCGGCAGGGCTCTCAAGAAGACACGGGGGACAGTCTCCGCTCGTCCTTCGAGGTGCTCGATTAGCGCGCGCTACTCAGAATCGTCTCTTTGACGTCGTGCCATGCCGTCGGTATTCACTGCGCCTAGGAAGCACTCGTCGTCATCGTCGTCGCTGCTGCCGGAAGGCGTTTCAACGGGGGCTCTGGACAGGCAGTCGGCGTCGCTGTGCTTGCGGCCTGACTTGTAGACCACAGTCATGTTGAACTCCTGCAGTCGGAGACTCCATCGAGCGAGGCGTCCTGACGGGTCCTTGAGGTTCGCAAGCCAGCAGAGCAAGTGATGGTCGGTGAACACACGGAACGGGCTCCCGTACAAGTACGGACGAAACTTCGTGATTGCCCAGACGACCGCAAGGCATTCTTTCTCAGTCGTGGAGTAATTTTTCTCCGCCTTGGACAGTGTCCGACTCGCGTAGGCGATAACTCGCTCGGTGCCTTCTTGCACTTCAACCAGTACCGCGCCAAGTCCAGCGTTACTTGCGTCCGTGTGAATTTCGGTTTCCGCATCCTGAGCGAAATGTCCAAGAAGAGGAGGAGTCTGCAGTCGTCGCTTCAGCTCGTCGAATGCCTGCTGCTGCTCTTCGGCCCATTCGAACTTCTCGGCGTCCTTTGTGAGGTTTGCTAGCGGTGCGGAAATCCTTGCGAAATCCCGAACGAAGTGCCGATAGTAGGCACATAGTCCAAGGAACCTTCGCACGGCCTTCTTGTCTCTCGGCGCTGGAAATGCTGCGACGGCGCGAGTCTTCTCTGGGTCGGGGCGAACGCTTTCGTTACTAACCACGTGACCTAGAAATTAAGTTCGTCATAGGCGAACCGACACTTTGACGGCTTCAGGGTGAGTCCGGCGGTCCGTATGGCTTGAAGAACAGCTCGGAGTCGTCGCAAGTGCTCATCGAAGTCGCCGGAAAACACTACGACGTCGTCGACGTAGACGAGACAGCTCTGCCACTTCAGTCCTGTCAGTACGGTGTCGATTACACGCTGGAAAGTTGCTGGCGCCGTGCACAGTCCGAAGGGCATCACCTTGAACTCGTACAGTCCATCCGGCGTGACAAAAGCTGTCTTCTCTCGGTCCCGTTCGTCGACCTCGATCTGCGAGTAGTCGCTCTTCAGGTCCATCGATGAAAAGTATCGGGAGTGGCGCAGCCGGTCTAAAGTGTCGTCGATGCGGGGGAGTGGATAGACGTCTTTCTTCGTCACCGCGTTCAGCTGTCGGTAGTCCACGCAGAACCTAAGCGTTCCGTCCTTCTTCCTAACCAGCACGACTGGAGAGGCCCACGGACTGCTTGAAGGCTGGATTATATCGTCGTTCAGCATCTCTTGAACTTGCTCCTGGATCACCTCCCTTTCTTTAACGGAGACTCTGTACGGTGATCGATGCACTGGGCGCGCGTCGTCCTCGGTAACGATGCGGTGCTTCGCAACGGCTGTTTGGCGCACCTTCGACGACGTCGCAAAACAGTCACGGCATTCGGCGAGGAGGTTAATCAGCTGCCGTCGTTTCGGGTCCGGAAGCTTAGCGTCGATGTCGAGCTGCGCTGGCGACGTACTGTCTTGCTGAGGTGGTAAGGAGTCGTCAGTAATGGCGGTGATTTCGGCGGAGTTTCGGAGTCCCTCGACGTGGCCAACGGCTGCCCCTTTGGTGAGGTGTTGCGTTTCATTCCGGAAGTTCGTCACGAGGACCACAGTGCGGCCATCCTGAAGTTCAGCTACTCCTCGTGCAACGCCTATTCCTCTTCCTAGAAGCAACTGGAGGTTGCCTTCCAGAACAACTTCGCCGCAGGTAGCTGCATCGGTCACGATGGGCACGACAACACTTGATCGCGGCGGCAGGTTCACGTGGTCGGCAGCAACTCGGACGGCGGCTGACGCTGTTTGGGGTTTTTCTGAAGGCGGAACAGGCTTGCGCAGCGTCAATCTGTTCTCACCAAGGTCGATGACGGCGCCGTATGCACACAGGAAGTCCATGCCGAGAATGACGTCTCTGGAACAGTCTTGTAGAACGACGAAGTTCACAGGGCACGTCTCACCGTGGATCTCGACGCGAGCAGTGCATCTCCCGATTGGTGTAATGAGGTGTCCTCCGGCAGTTCGTATTTGAGGTCCATCCCACGGCGTCATGACTTTTCGAAGGTGGCGGGAGAGCCTCCCACTCAAAACGGAGTAGTCTGCTCCGGTGCCGACGAGTGCCGTCACGTCGTGGCCGTCGATGATAACGTTGAGGTTATTCGACACTGTCACAGAAACGTCGTTTCGAGGCGTTGCGGCGTTAGAGTGGGAGACCTCTGACGATCTTGGAGGATCTTCGCATCGTTCGTCATCGGCAACGCCACCTCCCTGCATTGCCGCTCCTAGTTTTCCCGACGGGAAGTGGGAGACAGGCTGTCACGCTGCGACCGATGGAATGGCGATGCGGAACGTCGGGGGGATGGAGACCCTGAACCTCGTTGTGCTGTCGGCGCTGGTGACGGAGGGCGACGGAGGTATTCCTCGATGTCACGAGGGCGTTCGCCGTGTCTTGGGTGAGGGTCGTTCGGCGCAAAACCTCGGAGGCCCATTTGTCGGTACGGGCACCTCCGGTAGACGTGATCGGCCTCGCCGCAGTGATAACATAGCGGTCGTCGATCGGCCGTGCGCCACACATCCGTCTTCCTAGGCGCTGGTTGTTCAGTGCGGACGAGCTGGGGCTGCCCATCCCGACGTTGGAAAGTCTGCGGCGCGGGTGGGTCACGTCGAGGAGGCGTCCAATACTGCCGGGACGCTGGCGCCGGTCTCCGAGCTACTGCGGCGTAAGTCAGATTTGGCTCCTCGGGTGCTGCTACGCTGGCAGGAGCCTCCGGTTGGAATGCCCTCTGGACCTCCTCGCGGACAACTTCGGTCGGCGATCGACAGCGCAGCCGGCTGGTTGCCAGTAGGCAGGAGCTTCCTGAGTTCTTCTCGGATGATGTCGCGGACGATTTCCCGAAGGCCGTCGACACCGGTGGTGTTCAGGTCCAGTCGGCAAGATGCGGCGGTTGGAGGAGCAGGCACGCCGGCGAGTCGATGGTAATGGCTTGCTCGGGCCGACAGCGCACGCTCGATGTTAGTGGCTTCAGCCACAAAACCGTCGACGGTTGTCGGGGGATTGCGAACAAGGCCCCCGAAAATTTCAGCCTTCACGCCAGGCATGAGGACGCGAAGCTTCTTCTCCTCGGCTGCCTCCGGATAGGCTCGGGCGCATAGGCGCATGACATCCTCTACGAAGCTGGTCGCTTTCGTTAGGGCCCTGCAACCTTGTTTGGAGAAGGTCCTCCGCTCGCTGCCGACAGTGGTGGTTGAGGAACGTTCGCTTTAACTCGGCGGCGCAGGACTCCCACGTAGTGAAGGATGCCTCGTGGTTTTCAAACCAGTGCCTCGCAGTTCCTTCAAGCGCGAAGTAGAGATTGTGGAGGCATTGCTCAGTCGTCCATTCGTTGTGGCGGGCTACACGCTCATAGTGTTGCAGCCAGTCTTCAATGTCCTCGTGGACGTCTCCGTGAAATGGCGTTGGAGTTCTGGGTGCGACCGGCAGGTATAAGATGGCAGAAGCGGCCGGAGTCTGCGCCTGGTTGGCCATCGTCGTCTTCCTCTTCGGCTTGGTCGTGGGTGGCAGAAGTCCGTGTTCCGGGTGTTGACCTTGGATGCGGCGACTTGATCGGGTCTCGATCTGGTCTTCGTCGAGTCCTCCGGAGCTTGGGTTCGGACTTGTACTGCGGGAACTTGGAGGGGTGCGCTGCACGGACATGAGCATCCCGCACCTCAACCAAAATGTCACGAATGACTAGTGATGAGGTGGCGAATGACTGAGTAAACTGAACGTTTAATGGGGCGAACTTGTGCCCAAAAATAAAAAGAGAAAGAAAGATAACAGAGCGTCGCAGGCGTCGAAGGCGGCGAAGCAGCAAGATCGAACGCTGAGGCGAAACTGAAACTGGCTTTTTACGCGGAGCCCCTTTTGTACACGCGTGGGCTTCAGGAACAATTGGCGTAGAAGGTTCGGCGTGTCGAACATTCTACCCTCGAATCAGCAACACGGTTCTCGAATCTACCAGAACACTAAATTGCAGGATTAAACCAAAAGAAGTGCGCGCGCGTCCTCCCAGGAATCGAACCCCGGCTTTCGCGTGGGAGGCAGGCACAATAACCGTTAGGTCCTGGAAGTTTTGGAACAAGCTCTGTTCCAGACGAGAGCTAGAACGCAAAGTTTAGACCCCCAAGCCACGTACCATTTGAGACGTTGAGGGTTAATATAGCTTTAGGGAGCCGTAAAACAGGCAAGAAACCGGGTAAGGTGTTCATTTTCATATTGCCGGCGGGTGTACATGCAATAGAAATGAGGTCCGGTCGAAACGGTGTTAGGCATTTTAGACCTGTTTCACGCGCCGATTGGTGTTGCTTTGAGGGTTCAGGATCTATATGTAGTGAGACGCGACAGCGAACGACAAAACCAAGCCCGTGGTCTGCCGGGCGATTGGCAAACCAGTCCGCGTTCTACGATATCATCTCTTTATCTTCTTTTGGTAGACAGTGTAGTAAGACAATTGAACTCCCTCATTGTTATACATATATTCGCTCAAAATAAGTTTACGGGTATGACCCAAGAAGTAATACGCAGCTGTCTGACCATCAGAAAACTAGTGAGATCAGATTTCCTATAGCTAAATTTTATTACGACGTCTTTTATATGGAAAACAAGCGAGCCGGATTTTAAAGTGTCATTTTTGTTCACATACTGCATTGTGAAGTGTAGGCAGCTGCGAATTTATTCATGAAAGCGTGTGTTCATTTTGCATCATTTCATCTCTTTTTTTTTTCTTATAGACAGTCCCCTCTGTTATCTGTGTCTTTGTCGCCGTGGTCCAAATGATTGGAGAGATATTATCCAAGAAAGAGTAAAGCTTGGAGATCACTGTATTAGGACAGGATGATAGAAGTAAATCAGATTAATTATAAGCAATTTTTACCACGATTTGATAAATTGTTGTAATGCTATTGATTCATCTTCTTATACCTACTTACTCTTTGTGACAAGGTCGCAGATGGTAACGACAGTTTGTTTGCTTTGATGGGCTCACTCTGTCTGCTTCACGTGGGCAAGTCCCGACGTCAGCACCACTTCAGATGTAAGCCACCAGTCAAGCATTCATCAGAAACAAAAGGCCCGCCGCTCGCATAAAGCGATGTAGTATCTGCGTGGCTGTGCATGAGACTTTCTGATGACCAAACGTTTACATACTCATCCAAGAGACATTATAAGAAATTTTAGTTTAATTAAATTGTGACAAGCGATCGTACAAAGTTTGTATTAAATATAAATGTTTTGGGGTAGGCTAGCTCTAGTATACGACAAGAAAATATTCAGAGCATAACTTCGCTCGGGCATAACAATCAAAGAGTTCCCTTAAAATGAGGCGAGACTCGACACGCGTTGCTAATCGGTGATCAGTGGTCAATTGGTATGGTAAAGAAAATGTAACCCTTCGAACTTCATTTATAATAATATCACTTCTGTGTGTAAAAATATCCCTATACTTCCTCAACACAGTCTTGACAGTCTAAACAGACCCAGACCTTGGGCCTCCGTTTTAGAACCATGCACCTTAAATGAGCTACTGCTCCACATGCACGGCACTCCACTACAACGCCGGTTTTCGCTCCTTTGCAGATGCATGTCTTCTTGAAAATTTCAAGTTTCTCTGGAAAATATTCCCTAGTGCGAAACTTTGAAAACACATGGCGAAAAAACCCTCTGCCTTTTACGAACTGAGGCATTACAGAAAACGTTAAAATATCAACGTTAATGTCGGCTCCGGTGTGCACCACGAAGAAAAATACTTTTTTTACACCACTCAGCGCCATCTGCGCCTGCACCAGAGCATAATGGTGGTGGGTCGTGTCAATCTGCAGCCCTTTTGTCAAATAAGACGGTAGCTTAGTGTCAGGGTGTCGCAACTTCTTGCTCTTGCATGTAGAGGGACACTTGATCTCTAAGACTACTCCAGTACAACATAAGCATGTGACTAGACCGTCAGGCGAGGCTCCCAGGAAGGGCTTCTCTGGAAAGACAAAGAGGAAAATGTTTTCAACTTCAAAGTCCCTGTGTATTTGTTCCTCCGAATGAGACGAAGGCCCTCCGAGCATCACCCTCAATCTCCTTTCTATGTCTTAGACTTGGTACCTCCCCCCACAGAAGCCTTTACCTACCACATAATCTCGGACGCAATTTCTTCCTGTTCATTGCGGCACGAAACAATCCTCCCAAGGATTAATGCAGTTATCTTTCCCTGTCCTTTGCACAAACCAGGTTCCAGAATGGGCTTGACCTTGCATGCCCACCTAGATTTGCCCACACTGCAGAGTAGTCAGTTACAAACCCTGGGCTGACGCTTGAGCATGAGGGGTGTAAATCTGCAGGGGTACGAAAACGTGGCACTGGGAGCTGCGTGATCTTCTCCGTCCGAGTCGCTGATGCTGAAAGTATCTGTACCTTCGCTCTCTGTGAGTGAAGAGAGCAGCAGGGTGCTGGGAGCTATTTCCTAAGAAAAAAGGAAAAACATCTTTCATCTACGGAGATGGGATAAAAACACCGGCGAGCTGGTGAAGAACTTTCAGAGTAACCGGAGACCCGAAGCGATAAAAAAACGGACCAAACAACACGCTGCTTGCACTACTAATATAGTTGACAAGCAGTTATATGATGGGTTTTCATAAAGTTAGTACAATTGGTTGCAAATTTCCGTTGTGGGCCAAGTACACACGTTCTTAGACTCCACACTTTCAAAGAGTTTGTACAGCATACGCCGATAGAGCGCTCAACATGAAATGGCGTAGTCTGTGGAGAAAGTACACGCGCCTTTGGATGCAATGAAAGTATGCGCGGCGATTCATTTTCCTTTTCTGAACGGGAATAATGGAAGGAATGTTGATGCTGATCTGGTGGCCGTGTAGAGCAACAATGCCCCAGCATATGAAACTTTGATTAAATTTGGTGTAGCCACTTTAGGTGTGAATATTCAAGTCTGGAAGATGGATCAGGAAACGGCCGACCACCTATCTCTAACAAACCAGAAATTGCGACGCAAGTGGATGCCCGTTTCTAGGAGATCGGCGTACCACTCTCGAGGCGACAGCCCGGACTGTTCACATTAGTCATGGGCCGAATATACAACATTATGTGTTGTGATTTTCACATGGCGAACGTAATGTGTAAATTATGCAATTGTTTTTTTTTTATATGTGCCATTCTCTTTCACGACAATGCACGAGCTCGTTGAGCGCAGCGGATGGTGGCACATGCAGCTGCTCTAGACAATAAAATTCTGCCTCACCACTCCTATTGCTCTGAGCTGGCTACCTCTTCTGCTTCCTCATATGAAGGTCCTACTGCGTGGCAGGTGTTCATAAAACAATGACGATGTTATTGTCGTGGTGAAACTCTTTCTAACCTGCCAAAATGAGGCCTTCTAGAATCAGGACATATGCCAGCTTATCCATAGATGGGAGAACTGCGTCAGACTCAGTGGGGCATATCCACCACTGACCCTCGTGGTGTCGGCTGTCTTTCTTCGTGGTAATAGCACGAACCTTATAACCGCATTAAAACTTTGGTTTTCTTCTAGTTGGTTCATAAGTAGGTAAAAGGTTCAAACTTGGAGGGCGCTTCATCTTCGCCTTTAAGAGTGGAAGGCGATAGCGTTATCGGGCCTCGTTCGCATCGCCTTCTCATTCGCTTCTCATGCTCGAAGACGCGAGTGCGCTCCGAGATCGGAAGGCGCTATCGCATCTCCGGATCGTCCTGACGCTGCTGTCGCCTCACTTCGGCTTCACGGGTGCGCATATAAACATATAAACTTCCGCTCGTTCCCATGTCGAGGAAATGTTCTTTGCGGGGCTTAGTGAGAAGCGTCTATGGCTCGCAACCGAAAAGTCGTGGTTTCGAATCCCGCCAAAAATTGTTCATTGCTTAAGGCAAATTAATTGCTTTATAAAGTGAAATCATTTGAGACATGCGGCGACCTTTACTTCGCAATAAGGTACGGCCACACTAGCAACAAAACGAGGCGGAACGCCGCTTGTGGCGTGCCGCCTTCCCGCGTGGAAGGGTCACACGATAACGCGGCCACACGCGAGACTTCCGAACTGCCAGTGGAGAAATTGGCAAGTAGGGAATGTATTCCCTACTTGTCTTTGGAAGTAGTTTGCGGGGCCACGCTTTCTAGTCTGTGCCGAAGGAGCGGGATAGAAAACGTTTTACAAAACAGTATGTTTTTAATCTCCCCCTCATCCCGCTCCCCCTTTTTCTTTTTCCGTCGCTCCTTGAGAGAGTAGCTGTTTTTATTCCTGAGTGTCTCCCTCCTTCTTTTGGGGGTTATAATTGGACAATTATATTTCTGTCCCGTGTTACCAATAATCCACCATTGCCTTTATTGTGCACCCAAAACCGTGAAGTTTAAACCAAATACGAAGGAGGCTTGGTCAATAACTTGAGAACCACACTCCTGTGAAACTTAAGGCTGGTTCACACAACGCCTTCTTCTTGGGTTATGTTACGTTACACGAGCTTACGTACAAGCCACCGGGATATAGGTGCTCCATATAAGGCGTAGCTACCTGTTCAAGGAAATAGCCCGGCATGCGACATTCTAGACTCGAATGTTTCGGTGACTCCTACGTAACTTGAGAAAACGTAAGAAAATGGGGCTGTGTAAACCTGCCTTTACAACGGGTGCCAACGTTCGGCTGTCCCTCCGAGGCCACTGGGATCTTTCTTTTCATGTCTACCTCCCGTACGCACGTGTATTTCTGTGTAACATCGGATTAACAAGTCACGTGTAGTCCTTTCAATGCCTGCAATCTCGGGAACAACATTCTGAGACTGTTCAGCAACACCAAAAACATTGTTGCGTGCCTCAGTGGTATGTACATGAAAAAATGTGTCGTGGAACAATTTTCTTTACTTTCAGTAAATCCCGCTAAGAACTAATCCCTGATGTTAATAACTGGCAAGGACACCGATTATCTTTCCTCCCCGAAAAATGGCAGACGCAGACAAAATAAAATAAAGAATCAGCTTTTCCCTCCTCAACTCGCAATCAGAACACGCGGTCACGTGATCTGACGCTATAGATATATAATTATATCCAGCCAGTGTTCATCATGGGACACCTTTATTGCACGTCGTTAGGGCGACATCTCGTGGCATCAGCGATCACGTGACCAACTACTTGCTCCCTTGCCCTCTCTCTCTTCTCTCCTCCCCCCCCCCCCCCCCCCCCCTTCAATTCCCGGCCCGAATTTCCTGTCTTTATTCTGACCGTGTTCGTTCTCCTCTCCGGCGTTTCTCCCTCTGCTTCTGGTTTCGTTTTGTTGCCTTTGTGCTCGTCCGTTTGTTTTTGACTCGTTTTTGTTTGTTTTGGGTAGGGCGAGTGGAGGGATTCTTGTAAAACAAAACCAGACGTAGAAAAAATTTTGAGTAGCGGCAGTGTTGAATAACGACGAAGAAGCAGTGCTCCGGAAGTACATGAAAGATCTCGACAAGGTTAAAACTACAGAATTTGTTGTAAAATAAACCCCGAAAAGACACCCCATACTCAGAGAGTAATAAAGTAGAAAAATAAATTTGAAAACTGCACTCAATAGCTTGTTGCATATCACGGCTCACCGAGATGTAAATCTTCGGTTACATCTATTCTCCAAAAAAAACGATTTTGCGTGGAAGACCGTGAGAAAAACCACATCTGCTTTAAACAAACACGCTTCAACGCAACCACAAAGGAAGACTTTAACTGCCTCGCCGGCAACTGGATGTTAGCGCGCAGATCCCACTTTAATTTCAGCGCACTGTCCATATTCCACCTTTCAGCGAAAAAAAAGAAAAAGAAACAAACTATAGGCGCGGAGAGAAATTCCCCGGAGAAAGAGAGGAGAACAATGGTGAAAACAAAAACAGGAACTGAGAAGATGAGTGAAGAGAGGGGGAGGGGACAAGTTGGTGATCACATGAACGTGACTGCGCCCTGACGACGTGCATAAAAAGGCTTCCCGTTCATCATAGTCATCCGCTGGGGTTGTGAAAGCACAAAGGGCGGGCTGAGCTTCAGACATCCTTAGACTTCGGCAATGGAACCCTTTCAAGAGTCAGAATCATGTTGTGGCAGTCCCAAAAGCTACAATATTGCCGCTGTAATGGTGGTAATAGGAGGTCATCTTGGCTAAATCAAGCACCCTCGATTTAGTGACTCGAAGGTGACCTGAAAGGACCAAAATCTTTTCCCCTTTCTGCTCTATGCTTTGAAACACTTTCACTTTTTCTGGCGTGGAGAAGCTGTGTAGTGCCGCCCTTAGAGCGTCCGGTTTTGATCTGCGCAGGGTGGGTAGACTGACTTTCGGAAAGGGTCAATTACCCTAATGCTTGACGATGCTGATTGTCATAAACCCGAGCATTCGACTCGGGCACATGTTAATCGAGAACATCACAGTGTCACGTGACTCGGGGTGCGAAGTCGTGATGTCATGTGACGTCGAAGTGGATCCGTTAGTTCTCAATTTAAATCGACTTGACGCAGTGGGTCACGTGACATAGTCACGTGACGTCATAGGGTTACATGACGTGACATTACTTGACAGCATGTCTTGATACCATGACGTCACGTGACCACGTGACACATATTTATTTATCGTGCCCATACAAAAGCACCAGAAAATCCACAATATTTTCATACATTGCAGTTCTGTATATGACGATTTGATCAATACTTGGAAATACAGCTGCGACATCTTTATTCTCAAATATTAATTTTGCGATACTAACGAAAAAACTAACCGTGAACCACTTTGAACCGGTTACCGTAATATCTTTTTCCGATTCAGTTCCGCTTCAGTTCCAAGATGACGGCGAAGATTTCGGTTCGGTTCAGTTCCGGTTCGGCTAAAAATTAAGAGTTTCTGTTCCAGTTTTCGGTTAGGTTCGATTCCGCTTCGGTTCCGTGTTCGACATTCTGGCTGAGGCACGCCACCTGTGCGAACACAACGAGCTTGAGGCGAGCCGTAGAACGATCCCGGATCTTGACGGTTACAGACACGAACCTATGTGTCCATCACAAAATAAATGACCCTGTAAATTGCGGACACAGTCACAGGACCATCTGACGGAAATATTATCGTTCTGTGGCTCATTTCGAGCCCACCTTGCTCACGATGGTGGCGTGCCCCAGAGCACAATATGATATGTCGTCGTCTTTGTCTCAGTTTTGAATACCAACTCCTAAAAACTTCTCCAGCATTATGCTAGAATACTAGAGTTTAATTGCACCTCCACCACAGCCCCCGTGACACCCAAATCTCATTCCGAACTGCCGGTTCTTCGGCAGTAATGCAACAAGTAGCACTGATGGAGGAACTGCTGTTCGTTATGCATGCTCCATATTGATTTGGCGACTGATAGCACCAGCTGCATTCGATTATCGAGGAATGCTGAGCGCAGCCACGGAAGCTTTAATTGGCTTAACTGCACTGGCTGCTGGGCCTTACGATGTTTGACATCTACAATGATGGTATAACAATGTAAACAAGAGCCCACCTTGTTCAGTACTGTTAGTAAGGGTGTGCGAGTGCAAGAGCTATTATCGCCTTGCGGAAAAGGAGACACTTCTGGGAAGCAAAACATTATGCCATGTTCTGTCATTTAAGGGTGCTGCAACGATTTTTTGTTTTAATATGAAATACCTTGCACAAGCCTACTACCACAAGTGCGATAGAAATACAGCCGTACGCACCAGCAACAATTTTCGTTGTTTTGTGTAATTTTAAGACTTATGAGCGAACTATACCTTTCCTTCTCACCTTCGTAAGGCTTGCTGCTGCGAAAGCATAAGTTAACCCACGTACCTTGCTTTGATAGATGTCTTTCTAAAGCAAGTGCTGTTTCCACTAAAGAGAATGCGGAAGAAAAATCAAAATAAAGCGCTTTTTTATAACTAAAAACTGAAGCTGCTGTTGCTGTTGCAGGGTTTGCGTCAAATAAGAGGTTGTTAATAAAACTTTTAAACCTACAGTAATTATTTCTTTCCCGTTTCTTCCAGTCATTGGGAGGATTGGTCAATCAATCTACCATGTCTAAAATTCATCTACTAATAAAGAATCACGATATGCAGGCTGCGGTAATTTAAACCATATTAACCTGATTTTTTAAATAAAAGAGCAGATTCATTTGATTTAAAGGAAAGTTATTATGATTTCGCACCCCGGATTATACGCATAAAAATACGCCGAATGCATATGATATAAAGTCAAACAGTTAAACTCACATGGGAAAAAAAAAAGAAACTGGTAGGCAGGCATGTATACAAATAAACAGTTCAGCGTGCCCGTTGAGTCATCTTCAAGTTCGCACGAGAATTCAGCACCAGAAAGTAATAAGGTTGAGAGCTGGGCTAGTTGGTAGTGGTTAAAAATAATGAGATAAAACAGCGCAAAAATGTACAAAAGGAAGCGACAAACCTGTCCAGTCTGGTCGGTCGCTTTCGTTTGTACATTTTTGCGCTGTTTTATCTCATAATGTTTAGCACCAGAGAGGTTTCTACGAAGGTCATTCAGAACAGGAATCTAATCGTTTGTGGCCTCCCGCATTGCTATTTTATTTAAAAACCAACCACCAACCACCTCTCAAGAATGGTCGTCATACGTATATGCTGTCTGTTTGGCCACAGAAAGATTATGAAGAAAAAAAAAGTGATCGTTGAGACTTCAAGGTTAGCGAAAACGTTTTGCGTATGACGTTAAAAAAACGCACGAACCTTTTTCTTTTTTTTAGAGGGTATATTTTTGTTTCGTAATGCTGCAGCCTTGTCGCCTTAAATATGTTGTTTATTTTGCAAGACGATGGTGGTAGGGGCTTCGGTGCCATCCATTTACACAGTCGTTTATCTTAGCAATCCAGGCACGAGCGCTTCGGAAACTGGTTTCTGCAGTATTGCAAACATTATCTTGGCGCTAAGAGCGACTGCCAAACTGCACCTGAAAACTCAGCGGAGCGTACGGTAAGAAACATTTTTTGCCACCCTCGTATATCACAATACATGGTTTTCATGGACGTCACATCAGCTGTGACTGTGGTATCCTTGGTGCTAAGCGCGAACCTTCTGCAACGTTCATGTCCAACCGTCAAATTGTTTTGTTGCTTTTCCACGAAAACAAGTAGGAATTACTGATCCACGAGGGGCTAGATGGTGTTTAGTCACTCTCCGAGCCAGACGCGAGTGAAACCGCCGGAAGTTCGACGCTTATTTCTGAATTCGGGCGTCAACTCTCTTAGTGCATTTAATAAACGTCTTTATCCATGCGTTCATGTGTTTTTAAGTAAGTTTTAATTATCTCATTTAGAGTTAAATCCCAAGAATAAGGCATGTGAATGTGGGACATACAGGTGTGTCGTGGCTCTGTCGCGCACTGTGAGTGCTATGAATGACAAGCGCTATTTGATTCGAACTGGCGGCACAAGGCGACGTAATTTTTGCTTACATATGGTTCACGCTCTGCGATCGGCAGTAAATCAGTTCACTTTCCTCCGCGTGCTGCATATGCTCGTGACCTGAATGCACGGATTAAAGCCCCTTGATAAAGACAAACGCAAAAATAGCTAGGGGCTTTAGCGCGGACTGATTCGCCGATTTATTGCTAAGGAATTTATGCTAAGAAGAACTTTAGGCTGGCCAGTGTGAGTAGGTCATTGATTGTATTGTTTGTACTCGGTATCTCCAAAACATTTTTAAACCTTTCGAGCAATTTGTTGGTGAGGGCATATTCACGCGACCGACCAAGTCGCAATTACCGTCCACGGACCGTGCATCACGTGACAATAAGAACCGTACGATGAAGTTGGCCCCTGACATGTGGCGCCTTCTCGTTCGCAACTTTCGAAACGATGGGAAGTCCGCTTCGTCATTTGCGCCATAAAAGACGTACTTCTGTAGCCTACTGCACTGCACCTCACAAAAAAAAAAAATTAACAATTTATTGTTTTATATTGCAGTTTGCTAGAAAATCTATACCGTGTCTCATTCTAACATACAGAACAGCAAAGACTACGAGCACAAGGTTCTTGCTTACCGTACGTGATAGGGGAACGTGGTACCCTTGTTTGGAGATGGAATGCTGCGTTTTTTACCTGTTTGATCTGTTACCTGAGTTCCGGCGATCACTTATTCTTTGACACGTGATACTGTGTTTCGACGGTTGGTTTGTTTTGTTCCACCACTCAGTCGAAACCCCATTTGTGGCTGTGGTAGAGCGAGTACACAGCCGCACGCCGGAACTTTCTGGCATGCAGCCGGCGGAAGATATCAGCAAAGTGGGTGCATTTTTGTCTTTATTCAAGATACCGAAATAGC
Source organism: Ixodes persulcatus (assembly GCA_013358835.2). Lineage (NCBI taxonomy): Eukaryota > Metazoa > Arthropoda > Arachnida > Ixodida > Ixodidae > Ixodes > Ixodes persulcatus. The sequence goes on from JABSTQ010009708.1 coordinate 347,564, forward strand.
GTTCAGGCGCTTTGTAACGCTTGGTAATGTTCTCTAATAAAAAGCTCACAATTTTTTTTCACTTATTTACGAAGTTGCTATGCAATTTTCGAATGATGATGACTCTTAATTTGTTTGACCATTCTAAAATACTTAAAGGGGCACTCAAGTGGTTTTTGAGTTCGTGTTTTGATGATGACAACTGAATTTAGACGCCCTAAGTATCCCTAAAAACCAACACGTATAGTCATACGGTGACTATTTCTTTAATAAAATTGTAATTGAAGGCCGCCAAACCTCGGATCCATCCGAAAACGAAACCACTCTCATTGGTCATCGCACGCGTATCAAAATGATCTCGGGCCAATGGCGTTGGACGACGTTCCGTCGCGCAGTGATCCCGAGGGAGCCAAGAGCCGCATCGGCCGAACTTCTTTGTGTCCCTTCCAAGCTGGGTTAACACAAGTACATCGGAAGAGGTAGATCTATTCGGCCTAAATCCGTGCTGACTAGGGCAGAGAATATTGTACTTACTTATAAATTCCTGAACATGTTTACAAATTATTTTTTCAAAAATTGTATTAGTTACACTTAATACTGATATTGGTCGGTAACTATACGGCTCGGAAGTATCTCCCTCTTTAAAAATGGGCACAACCTTTGCTATTTTGTGCTCATCAGGATATATTGCGCTTTCCAATGAATGATTAAACAGGTGTAGAAAATGAGTGCCTAAAATGTCCATATTATCTTTTGTTAATTCTACTGGAACGGAATCGAGCCCGGCTGATTTGTTTACTCGAAGACTTCTAATCATTGGCGTAATTTCAGCCATAAATTCGAGCCTCGATCATGGCGGAGTTCTCTACGCTCGAGGACCTGACGCCGTTACGGGTTGAAATTCTTCGGCGGACAGCCGATCTGGGGAGGATTTCCTATGACGCCACTCCGACGTGCGATGTGGACGATAGCAGCGCTTCGGAGTCGTGTTCGGGTTCCGAGGACGACGAAACGCAGACCTTTTTGGGCGTTCTTTGATTTGCGGTTGGGGCAAGTCGTAACCAAACCTACGTTTGACATCGCAGCGTTACCTCTGGTACGTGATGTCAAACGATGTCGCCACGTTGACTTTCGCCTCGGGAGGACGGGGGAAGGCTGGTTCAGACATGTGCAACGAGCGCGTACCTACGACTGCATCCGTTGCAACCGGAACGACCGCTCTGCGCCGCGCGTACACACACCTGCAACAAGCGCAGCGGGTCGTCAGCACGGCGAACGCTTTTATACGCCGCCGTCAGCTGTTTCAGCGGCGCCTCTAAAAAGGGGACGCACTGCTACTCAATGCCGTAACAGAATATAGACAGACAGTTTTCTAAAGTCTAAAGCTTTATTATTATTTTTTCTTGATAGGCTTGGAGGCTACAGTGGATGAAAAAAAGAAAAGAAAAAAGATGCAGTACGCCGTCTTGGACGATCACGACTCTAATACTCGACATTGCCAGTAGTATACAAATATCGCCACACGCCTTGTCTACGATTATAAAAGACAATGTAATCTTAGCAGCGACGTAGAAATATGATTTCGTGATCAGATAGACGTTGCGAGCGTTCAGGATTGCTAACACTAATCACTTTTCTCCGGTGATGAAAACGCGTGAAAATTCGCATCCTTTATACGGTACGCACCAGTAATACCTTGAACTTGAGCACACGCATGAAATGCGCCAAATAAGAAATCCGAGCGATGTTCGAGGACACAAATGCTTAGAAAGCACCACTGTAGTGGAAGTAAACAAACACGACAGCACGGGCGTTTCTGCTGTCTCGAGAGTGCCGCCACGACATCGCCGCACGAGTAGGTGGATCTTCCCTTCTAGTACGTGCTGGGTTATCATAGCGACACAGGACAAAAATTCACAGTCAAGGATAGCACTTTTACGCGGAACAATGAGCTTTCACCACGCCGTCCACGTCGACGATCAACACCGACGCCATGTTTGCCGAATCCGGATAGAAGGAGCCGGCCCGCGATCGGCACGACCGGCATGCAACGCGCGCAGATACGTGCGCTAGAGTTGGGTGTGTCGAGCGCGCCGGCTCTCCCATGCATCGCCGCGGCCGGTTTTGAGAATCACCGTCAGGGGCGCTCTACTCAGCGTGTATGCTAGGCGCGCGCAGCTGGCGCAGGGATTTCCGTGAGGCAAGGCGGGTAGCGACGAGTTCACGCCCGCTTTCATCTGTTCTTCAGCGCTCGTGTGAATTTATTTCAACCGTTCCTGCATGCCCGTCCGTCAGGTGACACGTGGAGACTATGGACGTTGCCCCGTCAACCTCCGGCGTAAAGAAAAAGCAGCGAGCGAAGCACCGCTTCGTTCCAGGATGCACGACAGGCTACAGGTCTGCAAAAGAAAAACGCACGTTGTTCGCCGTCCCGAAGGACCCAGTTCTCTTCTCTCACTGGGACAGGAATATTCCGAAGGGAGACACGCACCTTCAGGAAAACTCCGGGGTGTGCGCACTTCACTTCGACGAGCGGTACATCAATCGATAGTTCTCTAAAGTATTGCTCGATCCGTTCGAGATATCGCTGTATGAGTGGTGTTTTGGGGTTCGTAGCGTCCTGCTGAACACGTCTGCGGCAGTGTTGGGAAGTACTTTAAGTACATTGTACTTGAAGTACTACTTAAATTAGGTTTAGGAAAATTGTACTTTACTTGAAGTACATTCTCTGAGTATGTACTTGTACTTAAAGTATTTTTTCTGCTACTTTCCGAGGAAAGTACAATTCCCGACTTCAAAGTACATTCCCCGAATTTGGTTTTGTTAAATTTGTATTACGAAGTGATGCCTTGTCAACTCCTAAGAAATACTGGGGGGGGGGGGGGGGGGGGGATATTCCACTCTCACTAGAAACGTGAGCAGACGACGCATCGCCCCGTTTGTACTGGGAGCGGCTTTTCCGTAGTTTTTTGAACTCTTGCTACTTCTCGGTCAGTCAGCGCAAGCGAGGAAGTTTAAAATACTTAGGAGAGAAAAATTAATCATAGTGTAGCACCTAAGTCTGTGGTGCGAAAGAATTAAATTTTAAGTCGAAGTATAAGAGACAACAGAGGAGAACGTTGTTTTGAGACATTCTCGTTTGTCTTTTCCTTCTATTTGAAAGTTTCTTAATTTTTGCGCACACCAATTTCAGGTGTTACATCATGATTAATTATCACCAGCTTGCTTGCACACTTTTTTTTTTATTAAGGAGAGGGCATTTTTCTATGAGAGGATTGCTTGCGGAAGCTAGGGGGCGCCAAATTCAGAAGAGGGTCTTCTGAATTTGGCTCTATTCATGAAAAAAAACTACTCTGTGGCCACTTGACTTTATCAAATATTCGCCGCTGTTTTTGAGGTCATGCTCCCTTGAGTACCCCAGGGCAATGCACACCAATTAAAAAAAGTCACTGTTTAGGGGAATGAAAGGGCATCATGAAAGATTGTGTTAAAAAAACTTGTACTTTACTTTGAAAGTACATTGTATTTATAGTACTTTACTTCAAGTACGTTACTCCCAGTGTACTTAATAATTTACTTATAAGTAAATTATTAAGTACACTGGTACGTAAATGAGACGTTATAACGTCTCATTTACTTTGTACTTTACTAGAAGTACCTTTTAGAGGTACTTTACCCAACGCTGTCTGCGGCCTTATTTTCTGAAATCCGAATTTCGGTTCAGCATTTCTTTAAGCTGGTTGCATGCACGTAGCAATAGGACTTTATGAAACTGGCCTTTCGCACAGTGTTTAATGTTCTTTATACCATGGACTCTCCATAAACATTTGCGTCGCAATGTCACAATGGTGTCCACTTTTGTTGATGCCAATTTCTGTGCAACGGCATGAAAATCTAGTGGAGGTGTCATCATTGGACTATTCGGTGTGTCCCGGTATACAAGAGGTTATATTCGGCTAGGCTAAAATGTGCTTACCCATACTCAGGCTGTTTCTGTCCTTTATGTTCTGTTATAACCCGTTTGAAGTTAAGTGACCGAAATGCGACGGTACCTAATAATTGTTTGCGGTACTGTCATTCTTGTCCTGATAGACTTCAAAGCAGAACGCTGACTGCAAGATATGCCTTTTCACGGTACCATGATAGGGTGTGTTCATTCTCAGAGTGCTTGTGTGTCTTGCCAATGGCTGTAAAGATCCTCGCCGTACTTCGATCCTGTGTTCATATACCTACGGCCTGCCTAAAACAGTGTGATCCCGACAATCAAACTGCACTCATCTGGTGAGGAGGCACAATCTGTTTGATCAGCCAAAAATATGTCTTCACTCATGAAAGACAAATACGATCCTACTGGCTTCTGGGTACCCGTAGGTTTGCTCTAGACGCAGCCTTGAAAACCTGTTCACGCATGCAGCAGAGAATACCCAGGACAGCCTTACGATGTTCAGTAGTGTTGCGATTATAGTGAAAAGACGGTACACATGAGAAAGATATATTTGTTACCATGTGGAAGATTATACGCCATAAGCCATTTTGTATGGGGGTTAGCACAAAAGTAATGTTTAATTGCTTTTTCTCGAGAACTTTTAATTGCCAAAGTTACGACAATTACATTGTTTGGTTCAGGAATGGTTCATGTAACATGTGTTACTTCGCTCTCTCTTTTAAAATCAATTTTGTATTTCATTGCTAGTTTTCCACGTTGAATAAAAATGTGAAGTGCCAAAAATGCATTGCTTGCTTTGAGTCATGACAACCTATCGCGTTGTTTCTCGCCAGCCATGTCTGCTCTTGAATCACAGGGGAATTGCACCAGAAGTGTCCCGTGTCCTCAGACATATTTTAATGTAAGTGCCTGCGCGGTTCAGCGTCGATTCATTTGACAGACGTGACACAGCGGCTTAAAACGCGAAATTTCGTCACGGCTGCTGATACCTCGGTGGACGTTTCACGTATTTTGAAAACGTAGTACACGAGAGAAAATAAAAAAAAATTCTTCCCTCGGAATTGACGCCTCCGTTACTTAACTCACACACGAGAACGTTGCGGTGAGAATAGAACAACTTCAAGTGCAGCATTTACCTTCGTCGACGCTCCAAAATCGGGTCGACTATCGAATCCAGGTTTATCAGACTTTCATTATGCCACGCCAATTCATTCTGTAAAAAAATACAGCCGAAAAGTGGCCAGGAAAAGGTCCGCACGCAGCGCGTTTCGGCCCCAGCGCAGCCAAAACGCCGCGGTCGGATAGCATACAGGCCTTCCGAGGCGCCTCCTGGCGACAGATTTCCCTTTCGGTGCCGCGCGCCGGCCTTCGCTCGACACACCCAAGCCACCATACTGTGCGCGTCCGCGCATCCCGGGGGAACGGGAAATTCACCCCCCGCGAAGGAAGGCAAAGAGAAAACGTAGTCCCTTGTTTGTGAAACGATAATTCCAGTATCGCCTATTCTAAACTAGAACTATTTTACGTCTTGTGAAATTATCATGCACAACATATATAAATGAACTGAAAATTGTTTCTTTAGCGAAACTTTTCAAAGGCCGCCAAAATTTTCGAACATACGATAATTTCAATGGTCGGCGCAGGAACAGAAAAGAGTCCGCACGTATTTTATTCCTGCGTGATTAATAGGCGGTTCTGCCTTCTAAAACTGAAGATACTCATTCACTGACACTTCCTTAAGGCCACGGTCCCACTGAATGTGGCAGTTTAGGTACTTTTTGGCAGGTCATTACTCATCTCCTTTTAAATACTGTTTTGTGGGATTGATGTCATTCGAAAGGCAATGCAATCTTCTTTCATTTGATATTATGTATGTATTGGTTTATACTGTTCATGCGCATTTGTAGCGTTGCGAATATGATGGCGCGGACCCTCACTTGCTCCGCTGGTTCATGTTTTATGAGCGATTCATTAAAGATAACACGGTTCCAATAAAGCAGTTTTGTTAAGATGATGTCGGAGCAGAATGTAACGGTATACTTTTTTGGTATTTGCACTACTTTGTTTTTTTCAGCTCTCCAAATATTGCCCTAAAATTGACATTTTTCAGCAAAAATATGTTTTTAATGACAAGCGCTAGGGCAATGAAATTAGCTACAGATGTAGTGCTTATAATTGGTAATATGCAGAAAAACAATTTAATGTTGTGTAAAACTTTTTTGTTTACATATTCTATATCAAACGTTGCACTTTTTGTGCTTCGAGTCATGGTAATTCAAATGCCGCTGAGTAAATAATTAAACTATGGTAAAATATTTTATAAAATTTAGAACTACAATAGTTGCCCAAGATGTGGACGGTGGCTTTTTTTTTTATTTTCAAGTCATAACGCTCCGGGAGCCCTTCAAACTTACCTGTTTTTGACGCACATCTTTTTTGGACATCAAACAGATTTATTGGCATCTAATAACATTTATTTTATGGAATATATATACATTGCGATGTATTAGATTTTCCCAATGATCTCGCTTTGGTTTCTTGATAGTTGTAGAGCTTAGCTAATTTTAAAAACAATTAAAAACTGTTTGGGTGTTTTGTTGCGCTACCTGGCGGATGGCAGACAAAACTGCTGATTTCTAAGTTCAAAAAATTTTCGAGGGCGGCGTTGGCGTCTGTATCATCATCAATCTCCGTGTCGTTTTACGTTCACATTTAGAAAATATATTTGAAGATTTACTATCGATAAATGAACGGTTTAAGTACTGGGTCAGGTTAATAAATCTAAGACAAATAATTACACGAGCGTAGCGTGATATAAAGTGTTCATTATTCGATATAATTGAAATCAATAAACGATAAAGACGAAGAGGGAAAGAATACACCCCAGTTCACTTCATGCCTAGAGTCACTAAATGAGCTGCGCTTAAAGTATCGGCACTCCGTTCCCCAAAATTGTTTTGGGCGCCGTCATTTTGGGTCTTGTGCAGAGCAAACGCAACTGCCGATTGTCATGATCCAAAAGTGCGACTTCCTCTGCATTAGATGCAGTGCTAGGAAGCTGATACAATATAGCTATGCTCTGTCGCGGGTTGTTTAAACATTCGTGGAGAACGATTTTAAGCCACAATATGGCCGAGTGTCGTTACTATGAAGGGTAGCTAATTTACTGGCACTAGCGGGAACAACGAGGAAGAGGCAGGTGTCAAAAGGTAGCGGCTTGTGGAATATAAGTATTTGAAGATCGACGATGGACGTCGATCGTCTCGAGGTAATGTAACGTAATAACATTATATAAATAATAAACATATTGAAGGATTGAAGGACTCAATTTTTCAATTCTTAGATTGTAATATGGCGGTAGCCTATTGTACTTACTGTTGATGAAGAGAAATATGAGGTGACGAGGTAATAATTAAATTATGAGGCTCTATAAGGACTACGATATTAGTGGGTGTCGAACCACAACGTACAGTGCCAGATTTGTTTCAAGTATCGTGTACCCAAAGACCTTTCTTCACCCGCAACAGAATATGGTAGAATCAATGAGGATGCTGCTTTACAACTGTGCGTGGAACAGGAAAACTGCAATGTGCAGAAGTGCGGCTTATTCGTTAATATGAAGGACGGATTTCTAGCAGCATTCCCTGATTGACTACTTGGAACAAATGGCCTCATTGACGTAAAGTGTCCCCGTTCCAAAAGATTCTTGAAGCCTACTGAAACCGCAAACGACTATGAGGCGAAAAATAAGAAAAAGGAGCCTGGCGTGAAAGGTCCAAATCACCACCATAGCCTCTAATACCAAATACAAGGGCAGTTACACAATACACAAAGAGAGTTTTGTGATTTCGTTATATTTACACGCAAGGGCATTGATATCCAACGTCTTCAGAGGGATGACACCTTCTTGTCAGCCAACATAGAGCCTTTTCTACTCAAGTTTTACATGGAAGGCCCGTCTTCCGCTGGAATTCCTCACGTAGACGAGTTGTCCGACCGAATAATCTGCCATTACTCCCGATCTGGGAATCTCTCGATCTTCATTCATGGCCATAGTATCATATGAGATCGAGGGGTGTGGCTCTTCGTCCGCCGAACATTGCTTCGGCGGGTGTTTTTACCGTGTAAGATGAGACCGTCGCGTGCTGCTGGAACAAGAACCTGGCGATTCTTCACTGAACTGCTTCTTCCATAAGCTTCAAGAGGGCTTTGTTCGTTTCGCACACCATCTGTTCTGCTTGCCCGTTAGTTTCAGGATGGTAGGGTGCACTAATGTGATGCCTGATGCCGTTTTTTTGTGTTTTTTGTGTGTTTTTTTGGCGCAGATTTGGCGCGTTATCAGAGAAAAGTATTTTCGGTAGGGCAAAAGTAGGGAAACGAGAGCGTAGAACGTCAATGACGCGTTTGTACGTCGTGGCAGGCATCGTGTAAACTTCCAACCACTTAGAGTACGCATCGACCATGACTCCGCAGATGCGGATACGTTTCGCCACCCACAGACTGAATAGTGGATCGCTTTCAGTTACAGTTCATGATGGCGCTGAACTCGAGGAAGCCTTCGACTCTTTCCACAAAGTTAGCCCAGGTGCCAGCACTTTTGTCGAAAGTGGTAAGTGTTCGAAACGTCGACAACGTCGGTAGCCACGTGCTGTGCTTGACACTGGACGCTTACCATTCGCTGAGAAGAAACTTGCTTGTTCGTCTGCCACGAGTCATCCGATATCAGGTCATCACCGCTACTCCATCTCCCGACAAAACAGGTTGTTATTGTCCGCATGTCCATAGTTAGCAATCACGTGAACTTGTAAATTCCCATACGCTCATAACTTGCCGTCGCTAAACGCCGTTCGTTCATAGCGTCTTCATTGCAAATAAACGTCTTCCTATTTATTCTGATGGTTTTCATCATACTCCTCCTAAGCTGTACTTACAACATTATATCGGTACTTCCGAAAATATTACAACGGCGTTTGTCTTCTGGGTACTATAATGTAACAACCTTTACAAAATGTTCCGGATCCCATGAAACACAATATTTCGTTATCTCACTTTTCGGTCGTCATTATAATGGTGAGGTAAGTACCGTAAATTGCGAAGCAGTTTACTTGACGTCCGCTTCCACTGGTGTTTTGGAATACTGTAGAACCCTTTATTTTCGCGGCCCCTATTTTTCGCGAATCAGTCACAGAGAACATAATCGCGGCCACTAAATTTCGCGAAATCCAAGCGCCTGCATTGAAACTCTTAAGGTTCGAATTTTTCGCGTTCCCTTAAATTTCGCGAATTCTTCAATTCGCGAAATTCGCGAAAATTAAGGGCTCGCGAACATTAAGGGTTTTACAGTATTTAGTCTACTGAGCGTGCATTCCTGCAGAAGCTTTCATTGAAAGAATATTGACACGTCAATCAACGATTGATTCCTTCTTGGTAAGATTTATTGCGAAAGCCCTTACAAAAATGTCATATCTGGACTTATATTACAAAATACAGATATGGACATATAAGGAATTGGGCAGATATGGCCCGATATGCATAATCAGGCCGTATCTGGATGGATATAGTCATATCTGCCCAATTCCTTATATACCCATATCTGCCCAATTCCTTATATACCCATATCTGCCCAATTCCTTATATAGCATATATAGACGGCTTTATATGATCCCGTGTTTGGGCCTGGCAAATAGGGTACCCACCCCATATAAAGCAATTTTCAGGTGATGCTCCTTCTAGCATCACATGAAAATTATTGCCATGGGGCAGGTACCACACTTTCCAGGTCCAGACATGGGATCATATAATGCATGTCTATGAATATCCACAAAATATACATTTTACTGTTATCCCACACAGCCAAACGTGTGTTTACGTAGATATATCTATAGAATAGGCCACTGACCAATCTTTATTGGCCTGGATCCGAATTTGTCATTTTGACAAATATGTATGCTACAAAGATAGAATGCAGCGATCGCTAGTTAGGAAACATTGTAGCATATCATTCGACGTCGAAAAGTCACAGCCCTTTGGCGGGATTGGTTGTCGAGAGAGCAGACCGAGAATATGGTTTGCAAAAAAACGTTTTATACATAAAAGTGCCAAAACTCTAAACAAGTACTTCCCCCGTTCAAGAAAAAATGATAAGAAACAAAACTGTAATATAGCACGGACAACCATTAAAATAGACTAAAAATGTAATAGCACAAACACACCTATTAAAATAAAACAAACGGAAGGCAACAATTAAGCTGTAAACTATACGAAAGTTCCAAAGTCGTTGATTCCTACTCACAGAGTCACAGTCCTGATTCAACTCTCCGGGCGAGCACAACAGTTTTGACAAGGGCTTGCTTGTTAGTCTCATCGTTGAAATCCTTCCTTGCACCGTGTGATGTTCAAAGTCCCCCAGTCGCTCCTCGCTGGCCTTGTTTTTCCGTTCGGTCGCCAAATCATCCCGTGTGATTAACACGTCGCACACACACACGCACACAGACACCGTTGTTCGCCGGAAGCAATAAAAGATGAAAAGGTCATTACTGCTCCTTGAACACGACGAGGTCACCACTGTTTCCCGGACTAGAAAATGACGAGGGCATCATATCTTTATCTAAACCTGATAAAAATTAAAAATAAAATAATGAACACATAGGAAACAAAACCACAAAGGACTAAATCATGAGAAAAAAAAATGAAACAATGAACACAGAAGTAAAAAGAATAAAAACACGAAGGACTTACAGAGACAGCCAGATTTGTTCAGTTAACAATGACGTTTAATTCTGATAAACAATATTCCTGCTGCGCTAAAGATCACCAATATGGTGTGTAAACTAGGCGACCTTGAGCAAAACAGGAATATTTGTGATCATAATCAAATGTCATTGCGAACTCAAAAAGTGTGGCTGCCTGCGTAAGTCCTACGTATTACTATTCTTCTGAATTCCGTGTTCATTATTGTGGCTGTTTGGAACCAGGCGGAACTTGATGGTGCTTTTTACATTCTGACCTTACTTCGGACAGCTTCGTACCCATAGAAAAACCCACTAGCTTCTCTACATAATCCCACTCCTTCTCAAAAAAAAAAAGAAACATTGTGTGTATGTTTATACAGTCGGATGTTAGTTTGCCTCAGTGGGTGTCTGCTGTCTCAGCTGTAGATGAGTAATTTAGCCAGCGCGGTACAACCGCTAGCCTGAGGTCTTTAACGCGCACCACGCAGTAGTGATACACAATCGCACGCCGGTACGATGCTCATCCAGATCGAAACGGGCAGGGGCGGGGATCCACTCCTTCTCCTTGGAGATACCCCCCGTGTATGCTGGAATGGGAAGGAAACAAAACACAATAATCAGCCCACATACACATAATTAGCAACATTGCTTTGTAATAATTTTTCTAAATAGGCCCCTGGCTCAGGACCAAAACAACACAAGACTTTCTTTTGTGCGATGTATAGTTTTGGCACAAACGATTTGGCCCGCATTTCGCTGAACATACCCTGTATAATATAACCTTAAAGTTAGGGTGACCCTATTCCTCAAGGTAGAAAACGGGACATCCCAGCCAGTGGAAGAAGGGGTACTAAAGATATAGATTGGTCGGAAAAAATTATTGAAAGAACTGCTCTTATTTCAAAACGTTACCATATTGCACTAATGCCCCAGGGCCTAGGGAACAGTCACACTCACGGTTCAGTTGCATGCACTCATTTGGAAGGTCCTGCTTGGGGTCCGTCGTTGGTGTGGGAGTATTTTGCCGACAACCGAAGTTTCCTAAGCAGGACTTAATCCGACAAGACTCGGTTGTAAAAGTCTTCCCACATATATATGTGAAGTTCAAGCACACATGAGTGCTATATCCGGTAGCTCAAAAAATATTTCTACACTCGCGTCTTCGCGAGAGAAAAAGTGTTTGTGGGCAAGAACAGTTCTAAATCTTACTCTCTTGGTAAATTTGTTTAAGTACCTACGCTAATGTTTGTAAAATACACTTGTAACGAGCAGACATAGTTGCGGTTCGCTTTAACTCGCATCGTTCTTTATTGGGACAAAAAACGGGACATGGTTCTTCATTGGGACAAAAAGACGGGATGGCAGAAGCGGACCTCAAAAACGGGACTGTCCCGGCCAAAACGGGACGTCTGGTCACCTTACTTAAAGTGCACCATTACAATTTCGGCGGACTTTACACCACCATTGTGCTTCCTATGTGCATGACATTTAAAAGCCAAATCCGCGAACACTTCACAATAATTGATGCTTATTAAGCCGTGTGCTTTATGTGGGGCCCTTAGGTTAAAGCATCCGAAGTGCGCGTCCGTCTGCATTTGCACAGTATACAGAAGAGGGGAGAATGCGGCCGGGACTGCTGCTTTCACTCTTTTCAGCATATAGCTCGACGATTCCCTAAATTTTGCTTATAGAGGGCATTTCACTGCGCAGAACGTAAAAAGACAAGCTTGAAGGTCGCACAGGCAGTTTAGAAAACCGATTACATCGCGTTATTTTTTTCTTTGCGCCATAAAACGTTGTGTAATCATAATCATAGCATCAATGGGACTACAAAATGTTGCATTAAAGTTCCCAATTGGGTCTGTTTTATACTGCACAGCCACTGTCTGCACACAAGTCAACTATAGCTCTACACATACCGCTCAGCACACCACTGCTAGGCTGAATCAGATAGGTGTCACACTTGCCAAGCTTGAAGTACAGTCGTGATCTATACGAAGGTGAACAAGCAATCGTCGACTGCCCAGTACTGGGCGCATCATGCAGCAGCTGACTTGCTCTCCTTTTCAAATGCCTTGCAAACCAAGTGTGGTAAGTCGTCTGATAAGGAGAGAACGTCACCATGGACAGCACTGAGCAGTTGATACTCACCTGTCTACCTTCATATGTATCATGTCTCTATCTGGCCGATGTAGCCAGTGTGTGTGCAGCACAAACGGCTGTATTGAAATCTCAAGAGGATAAAAGTTCAGAACAGGCTTGGTAAGGTTTTACATTGCAAGTATGCCCAAGCAAATTTCACTTTCTAAAACATAAAAATGCATTTTAAATTGTCACCCAGCACAAGCTGCTCTTACACAGCTGTATTATAAGGCAGCTTACCATCAATAACCTTTGCAGAGTGCCATGGACTGGAACCTTGGCCTAGTCGATGCTAGCTTCTGTTCGGCGAGGGCTGCACTCAGTAGAAAGGTGAAAAATGTGCTGTAGATCATGTGAAACAACCAAACAAAAGCAATCCCAACATGCACAATTCGCTTGAGGCACTGACAAATAAAAATCAAAGGTTGGGTCAATTATGTTAACGCAATATACTTCAAACACGTACCATGAGTGCTGGCAAGATATTTGCTGCCTTCAATCTAGATAAGCTTGTAAATTTACATGCTAAATAACAAGTAACTTAAAAGCTGAAATATATTTTGATGGAACTACAAAAACCGAAGACTAGCTCTGCCAATATAGTGCTATCTAGTACACCATAATTGAGTAGAATCGGATTACAGCGACCCCCTTACAAAGACTGGAGCAAAACAAGTATAGACTCTGCCGTGCCACTACAACAGAAACAATGGCATTGTGATCTCGTGGAGATCAGAGTTCGGAACAAGTGAGACAGGCTTTGGCACGACAAATATTCCAATGTCATTATTCATTTTTGCATATTCTACGGTGATAGTGCAGGGAAACAATCACACACCAGATACTCAAAAAGACAAGCACACGCGCTGAACTTATAACACTTGTTTATTCGACTACTTCATTCTCTCTTCAACGTCTAGGTTGACATTCCAGATCGTGATAAGCAGAAGAAATAGCACGAAATACAAGAAAAAAAGCGAAAGACAAGAGAAGAGAAAAGGAAAAGACAAAAGAAAAAAGTAAAAAACAAAAAAGAAAACCCTTACAATTCATCCCTCTCCCTCACCGCTATCGTTTAGATAGAAATTGGAGCTCTTTGGTCGACAGCGCTATAGAAGGACTACTTGCACACTTGTCCTTCAGATGCTCTATTCTTTGCGCTTTCATTATTTCTCTTGTCAGTGTGTCTCAAACCCTATCTATTACGGAACAAGTTTCAAAATGTGCTACACAACCACAATCCGGACAGTACGATGGGTATTATAAAAATGCTCCCTTAAACAATCATTCAAACACCCGCCAGTCTGGCCTACATGCTCCTTACCACACCACTTATGTAGACCAGACTGGCAGGTGTTTAAATCATTGTTTAAAGGAGCATTTTTATAACACCCACTGAGTCGCCGCTGGACATTTGGGAACCCACTGTCCGGACTGTGGTTGTGTAGCACATTTTGAAACTTGTTCAGTAATAGGTAAGAGTCGAGACACATTGACAAGAGAAATAATGGAAGCGCAAAGAATAGAGCATCTGAAGAACAAGTGTGTAAGTAGTCCTTCTATAGTGCTGTCGACCAAAAAGCACCAATTTTTATCTTAAGGATAGCAGTGAGGGAGAGGGATGACTTGTAAAGGCTTCCTATTTTAGTTTTTGTTTTTTTTCGTTTTTTTTTCGTTTCTTTTTTTTTGTGCTGTTCTTCGCTTTTTTCTTGTATTTTGTGCTATTTCTTCTCCTTATCACGTTCTGAAAAGTCAATCCAGACGTTGAAGAGAAGAACAAAGTAGTCGAATACACGAAAGTTTTAAGTTCAGCGCGTGTGCTTGTCTTCCCGAGTATCTGGAGTGCGATTGTTTCTCTGCGCTGTCACCGTAGAATACGGTTCACCAACTCGCCCAAGCATCCATTCTATCATTTCTGCAACATTAAAATGACTCTGAAAGTGCAAGCACCTACAGGGTGTATTCACGCAAGTCTTGCAAGTGTTGAATTGTAGGTACAGCGCCCTGGTTGTGTCCATGTGCGATATATGACCAAATACCACAGAGACCAATACTGCAAAGTTCTCCGAAAACCAATCGGCGCGGTGGCGAGCGGCAAGAGTGGCACTGTTCACCACTCTCGCCGTTCGTTCGTGTTGGTGTGTTGCTACTAACAAGCGCACCAATGGGAAGGCTTCAGCCATTATTGGGAACACTAAATAAACAAATACAAAATACAAATACAACACACACAGCAATACTGGATGCTAGTAGTGACGCACTTCTGTTGGGGTTCTGTGGATATTTATACAGCGTGTAGTTGGTCAGCCATTTCAAAGTTGCGATGAGTTGCTCGCTGTAGATGAGCAATTTAGCCAGTGCAGTATGACTGCTAGCCTGGGGTCTTCAACCTGCACCACGCAGTAGTGATACATGATCGCACGCCGGTACGATGCTCATCCAGATCAAAATGGGCAGGGGTGGAGATTGAACCCAGGATCCTTGCGTTCTGCAGCGCAAGCTTTCGCTCCACGTGCTCCGAGTTGGTGTGCGCTAGCCCAGTCGGCCACCGATCCCCCAACGCAAGGCGACGGAACGCACTACTGTTGTAAACTAATAATTCCGCTTACGAATGAAATGCGCAATTCCCCTACAGGCTTTCATTCCACGTGAGTGGCATCAGAACTGCTAAAGGCCAGCCCATAAATACTGTCTGTGTTAAAAACAATCCTAGCAGCAATAAGTTGCTATTATATTGCTCAATATATAGAGCACCTTACCATGAACAGTCTTGGCAGTCTTCCATGAAGCCAGGACTTCAGCAGAGAAGACTGACATTCTGTGTCGTCTCAGGTCACTCACATCAGGATGGCGAAAGTGAATGCCAACGTCTAATTGGGAAAAGCTGCAGTAAGTATAAAGACGAAAACACAGATTAGAATATATGATAAAAAATATCATGGACCAACTTGAAAAAAAGTGCACAAAAAGACAAGGACAAAAGGACAGGAACACGTAGGACGCAGCCTGGTGCACAATGGCAACTCGATCTATTGAACACAAAAGAAAATAAATAAGAGGATCAGAGAAATCAGAAAGGCTGTGCTCGGAGAATGTGAGCTTCAGTAACTGGGGCGTGAGGCAAAGATGTCAGGTAGATTGTTTTACAGACACTCTAGAATTAACAACAGCCTTCCCATGCAGTAAGGTGGTGAGTTCATTCTGATTGAACATCTTGAAATATAGCGCACAAAAAACAAGGAATAAAGGGGATGAATACATACACTACATACCAGTGCAAACTCCCAACACAAATAAATTGGAAAAGAAAAAAAAAATAAAGAATGCGGAAGGAGCTTTCGCAAAATTTCGAACAGGTCCAAGTGGAATGTGCTAATTCACCCACAGGCATAAGACTGTAAAAACAATTTCCTCGGCAGCTCAGGTAACAGACGGATGTGCAGACACATTGTTCGCGTATACTAAGAATAATAAAAGCCTAAAATAATTCTCTTGTATGCTTTTTTAAAGTATCTGCTAATTATTCACGTGTTTCCTAAGGATGACATACACGAGCAGTGTAAACAGTGCATAGGTAGGTGACAATCCATCATAGATTTTAGAGAGAGATTGAGCTGTTTTTATGTATTAGCCATCCATCTGTTACCTTAACTGACATAAAAATTATGTTTTTTTAAATCTGCTCTTGCTAACAGGTAAATCAGCGCGTTCCACTTGGGCCTGTGCTCGAGCTCCTTCCGCATAAATTATTTCTCCCTTCTCTGATTTATGCGAGTTAAGTCTGCGCTCGCATGAGGTCTACGTGTTACTCTCCCTGTCTCCTTGGCTTTTTGCAAACTATTTTTCAAGGTGTCCAATTAGTACCAGCTCACCACCTTACTACAATCATGCAACAACTAAAAACAATTACAACTTACACCATTCGCTGAAGGGAGTACCACAGGAAAAACAGGGATGGGGTGAGGTATGTCTAACACTATATACTTACACTGAACAAAATATAGATAACAAAAACTGGCGAGACACTACCTTAATTGAGGACATGCTTGTACATTTCCGTAGAAGCTCGTAATTAATACTTGATAGCATCTAAAAAAAACACCAGTAAGAAGTGAATAAATGCTTTACCATTTGAAGCAGCCTGAGTGTTTCTGGAGGTGTGAAACTCGTTACACGTGCGTTGGATCATACGAAACACGTACGTGTACAGCGAATGATCTTTAGAGCTCGACATTTCGCGAGGAATAAGTGCCGGCGTCAAAAATTATTTCGCGGGCACAAATTCTTGCGATCGGCAGTGGTATGCTATGCATTAATCACCATGGGGTGAATTCATCGCGGCACCAATTTTTGGCAATTCTTTTCTGAGTACGAATTGCGAAAATGAAGGCGTCTGCAGATGACTGGGGCGGCGAAAGCTACGGACTTGCTCGGGGCAAAATATTTTTCGAATATATATATATATATATATATATATATATATATATATATATATATATATATATATATATATATATATATATATATATATATATATATATATATATATATATATATATGTGATTGAAGCTTGTGAGCCGGTGATTATTGAAATACACAAGACAGATTCATGGACTGAACAAAAACAAGGAACGGTTTATTGATGTTTCGAGAGGAGGCCTCTCTTCTTCAGAATGACGATTGAGGGAACTTGGCGCGATTTTTCTGTAGTCCCGCAAAGTAAACAGAAACAACAGAAACTTACATTACAAAAAAAAAAGCAATAAAGGCGATGAGGAGGGTTGGCTCACTTCCAATTAGCCAAGAGGCAAAACCAGCGTCGCCTCCGACATAGACGGCCTGACCCCTAACCCCCGGGTCGCTCCGCGGTCGGGGCGGGGATAAGACACTGGAAGGTTCCCTTCAAAAACGGGAACCCCGCGACCCTTACAAAAAAACCAAACAAAAAATAATGAAAAAATAAAAAAAAACTTGATTTTGAAAGCGGTATAAACAGCAATAAACAAACCAGCAATGGAACAACCAAGGGTAAAAAGGGGGGGAAGGGAGGAGGAGGAAGGCAACAACAACGCAAAGAAAAAAGTTACTGGGGAATTTTTGTTGGAAATGTGAGTGTGGGAATCGCTCGTCGACTCTTAACTGTGAATGTGACTCCAATTTAATTCTTGCGTTCGCTTTTAGATTTAGATGTCAATGACTTGAAGTTGTGTAAGTATCCCGGGATCTTCGCTAAGCCCTCTTCGCAGTGTGTTGAACTCATGAATTAGGAATGATTCCTTCTGTTCCCGCTCGCGATGCGAACCAAATCCAGATTCTAAAAACGTGACAGTTAACTTCTCAAATGAATGGTCCTGTAGTTTTAGGTGCTTTGAGAGTGGCAGAGTGGGCTTTTTTTTGTGTCAGATCTATGATTACTGAACCTCATCCGCAATGGAGATTTTGTTTGGCCCACGTACTGTATGTGACATTCCCCACACTCCAGTAAATATACAACGTTGGCGGTAGAGCAGTGTAGATCACCCTGAATTTGGGAGGTCAAGTTTGATCCCGTGCTCCTAGCTGTCTGGGGGGAAGACGTGTGGGCAAACCTCACATCGCGAACTCAAGCATGGTCGGCACCCAATGTTCTCCACCGGGGTGGTCCTGGCCCTCACAATCATATCTTGTAGGTTTCTAGGGCGCCTGAATACAACGCGTGGTGGGGAAGGAATTATATTTTTCAGCCTTTCGCTTTGTTGGATAATATTAAAATGTTTTTTTTTAAATGTTGTTAATGTTAGGCGTGTTGTCTGAATACGTTAAGACTAAGTTAATTTTCCGATTCTCACTTCGGTCCGGCGGCGTGCCAGTTAGCAGTTTATCGCGGTCTAGTGCTCTGGCTCTCTCGATTGCGCTGTCAACGACGGGTGGTGGGTAATTTTGCTCGATGAGGGCGCCCCGAAGGTGGGCTGCATTGGCGTTGAAGTCACCCTCGTCCGACTCCGAGCATATCCATCGGAATCTGTGCACCTGACCATACGAAATACTAGTTTTACAGTGGCGGGGGTGGCAGGCAGCTGTTGTAATGCAAATATTTCAAGGTGTTTGTAGGTTTCCTGTACAGTTTTGTTTTTAAACTCTCTCCAACCACCACGACCGTGACGTCAAGAAAGTTAACCTCCGCTCGGGAGCACGTATGCGTAAATTTAATATGTGGGTGCGCCGAATTGAAATCCCTAATAAACTCCAAAATCTGGTCCTCCGTGTGTTCTTATATTAAAAAAAAATGTCGTCAATGTATCGTCTGTAAAAGGAGAAAAAGGAGGGTCGCAGAGGTCTGTCCGTAAGAAATGTTTTTTCTAGTCTATTCATAAAGATGTTTGCGTAGTTGGGAGCCATTCTAGTGCCCATTGCGGTGCCGCTGACTTGCGAGAAAAAGGTATCGTTAAATTCAAAGCTATTTAGTTCCAATACAAGGCCGCAGTCGGAGAAGTCGTGGCGTCTTACGCTCTTGTACGCATGAATCAGCGAGGCAATTCCGTCCTCGTGGGGGATATTTGTGTAAAGTGAAGAGACGTCTAATGTAACCAGGAAAGTGCCAATTGGAACTACGACCGTTGAGATTTGTGAGAGAAAATGGTTAGTGTCATTTACAAAAGAATCAAATGTCGGTGAAATTCCGCTACTAAGGCGTTCTATGAAACTTGAGATAGGTTCAGTTAGTGTTCCCGTATTTTGGAAGCATATAGAAACGCCCTACTTTAGGATGTTTTGGTTTGAGAGAATGAAAAATTGCCGTTGATATTTTGACCCTATCTTTCAGGTCGGTGAGTGCGTTCAGAACAATGGCGAAATGTGCTTTAGTAGGACCATGTTCGAGTGCCTGATAAAATGACGTGTTTCGCAATTGGCGATGGCCTTCATCTAAGTAATCATCGGTGTTCATTATTTCAATGGCCCCTTCCTTGTCGGCTGGCTTAATAATTATGTCACGACTACTGCTCAGGGATTTGAGAGACTCCCGCTAGGAAGAGCTTAAGTTATAGGTGTGTGGTCTGCGTTCTCTGTATTTTGCGACTACGTCTTTTTGGACTGCTTATATGCATACATCCAAATGTTTATCGCGATTAGCGTTGGGAGTCCAGCTTTTGTCTGTGATTACTAGTAAAGGATCTGGGACATTTTTAGGTCTGCGCTGAAAATATTCTCGCAACCCAAGGTTGCGTGCAAAGTTGTCCAGGGGCCCTAATCTGGACACTTGGCGAGAAAGACGGCGAGAAATCTTTCGGCTATGATTGGCCGGCGCCAAGGTCAAGTGCGGCGACGGCCAATCACGGCCGTCAGATTTCGCGCCGACTTTTTCGCCAAGTGTCCAGATTAGGGCCCCAGGTCTTGTAGGTGAGAGAACTCGCCAAACTGGCCGGTTGTGGGGCAAAATTGTAGCCCCCCCCCCCCCCCCCCGAAAGTAGCGTGTGCTCGTCTGGTGTAAGAGCGATATCTGATAAATTACTACATTCTTCAATGTGCGGCCCCCAGAGTCCCACCATCTCCCACCCGCTCATCGCTCTCGCAGCCCTCTAGGGCGTCTGTGGGATCTCCCGTCGAATTGTTCGGCCCGAGTCCCATGCTCCGTTCAAACGATGCCGGAGGAGGGGGATTCATCGAGGTTTTTAGCTCCAAATGACTCTAGCTGCTGCTTTTCTTGGACAGTTAGTGGTTGATTAATTTCCAATTGAATTTCGCATGACTTTAAGGTTGCTGCTGATTTTTCGCACTGGCCAACGATAATTTTTGTTAATTCGAGTGAAGTGTTTTTTAGAACAGCGTTGCAATCATTGAGATCGGTTTCGCATAGCCCATGCATTGATGGCGGAAAACAGAGAGATAAGCCTTTAGGTGGTACACCCGCTTCAACGTAACTTTTGAGGTTAGTGACGTGCATCTCGTGACGAATTCGTTTGTCTGATAGTTTATCCAGTTCTAAAAAGGAGGGGGATTTAAACTCAGTAAACAGTTCCTCACTCGGACGCAGTCAGTCCTTACGTCGAGCACCTTGCGCCGATGTGGAATTGCGGGCGACCTCGGAAAACGTCTTCCGTGCTTGGAGTCGGGTACGGGGGCCACGGATGGACTTTGCTGTTGCGGATGTTGGTCGCGCCCGCTGGTCCTAGGGTGTGGCGTAGGATGGGGTGAGGTGGCCTGCTGTGCTGCGTCCCCAGGCATCACTGAACCACTTGTAGAGGTTGGCGTACACGTGCAGGCTCGTCGAGGCGGAAACCCGAAGACCAACCGTCAGTCGGTCTGGGCCATTTCCTTGTTTTTGTTCAGTCCATAGATCTTTACTTATATATATATATATATATATATAACAGCACCTGGGAGGAAAAAAACACTCGAGAGTAATATATTCAAAAAATTTTTTTGAATATATTATATATATACAACGTTCAACACCGACAATCACCTGAGCCACACTTTTGCTAAAAATGCATGTATATATTGAATGTTTTGTTTACACAAAAGGTTCCGCGAAATTTTATTTTTCTGGTTACTTTGCGATGAGGCAGCTTGGCAGTCACTACATTTTAAGCAGCTTTACTTCTGTTCAAGCGAATAAGTGTTAACACATTTCAAATCAGTGCATATATCGCGCTGAATTAAGCCCTTCAAGTCGAAAATAATCGCAAAAGTACTTTATCGTAGATCCCAAAATTTATTTTCTGCAAAATATCAAGAAAACGACATATTGGCAAGTTGGCGAAATATGAAACCATCGACTCGCGCTTGGCGACAGTTTAAAGTGTGGTACTGGCGTACCTTAAAAAAGCTGAAAATAGAAGAATCTTTTTGCATGTCTTGGCCTAAAATAAAATGATAATGTGAATATAAATAACCTTACCGCAAACACATTTTCTGGTTTGGTTACAAATAAAACATTCTGTATACACAGGAAGGCAAAAAGAAGGAAGGGCAAACACGACGTAGTCAGCGTCGATCACAGTGAGTAGTACCCCCAAGAGGGAAGTCAACACGAGACCGTGTTGGGCGCATGTCTTCAGCATCAGGATGCATTTCATGAGTCATCCAGCATGTACGCGGAGCATTACGCCAACAATACTAAATTAACAACTCAGCTCCACCTCCAACCAACCAGTCGTCACGTTTTCAGCAATTGCGGGTGCGTAAATAATCAAGCATTGCCAGCTCCGCATTTCGAACTTAACAGCAAGTAAGGGGACAGGAGTAGCAGACGACGCGCCGGCAACTACCCTTTCTTGCACTTTTTTGCGGGTGAAGGCGCTGGCTATCCACCGATAGCGACGCCTCATAGACACGTGCTCAGCGCCTATCACGTCCCCGATTCCTGGGATCTGCGCCTCATCAGCGGATACGAGGACTGAAATAAACTAGCGCCTTTTCACTCACAGATTTTTGACGGGGGATTGATTTGAAGACCGTTTTGTCTGGCAACAAAACAAAATGTTGCTTTTGTTTTTATTTGTCTTCGGACGAGCAGAACAAAGATCGTGCATTGTTGTGTTTTCTTTGTTCACTGCCTTGTCGCGCAATTTCTGGTTCCACGCCAGTGAACTAACATCTGGAACGTTCGGACCCCGCATCGGTGCCTGTCTTCAAGTTCTTCCTTCTCCAGACATGGAAAGGCCGACATTGGCACCATTAGCACGTACAGCGCGTGCGAAGGAACCAGATTTGCGTGAAGCAGAGCCTCCGCTCATGCGCGTGTAGAGGCGGGACGTCAGGGCCGCATGTTTTTGTCTTTCCGACCAAATAAATCACGCAAAGAAGCTTCGGATTGTTGCGCATTCACTGTGCGTGATTGGCTCAGTTGGTGATAACATACACCCAAAGACAGCGGCCTCCGTGACGGTACACTTTTGGCGCTACTTGTTTGGGTCCATAAGAGTATAGCGTTGACTGTGGCAGGCCTTAAAGTAAAAAAAATTCGAATTGGGGGGGTTTTCACCTACCAAATCAACGAAGGGCATCTGGCACATCCCAACGAAGGGCTGAGGATTACTTTCATTTACCAGGGAAACTTTTTTTACTGTGCATTCGACATCTCGGTTACACGTCGTCTTCTCCGCAATAAACCTCCATCGGATTTCTGGCCCCTCGGTCAGGATTAGAACCCGCGTCAATCTGAGGATCCAAAGGCCCTATATTTCGTTTCACCTAAAGTCCAGGCGCAACCAACGCTACGAGCCGATGGAACCAATTGAACACCGTCATGACGAACACCCTCGCTGTGTTCGTCATGATTCTACCCGTGTTCTGTCACCGCTGAAACAGTCATAAAGGAAAAAGACCTCGTAGCTTGCACTTTTGACGCTTCTTGATTGTCCCAATACCTCGTAGGCTCGGCTGCGTCTGGACTTAAGCTGACACAAAGTATAACATTGCCTCCGGGCCACTGAGGCGGCTTAAAGGGGAACGGAGTATAGAGACACTAAAAGAGCGGAAATTCTAGTATATTTATGGTCGTAACTCAATCTACGGGACCTGAGCACCCTAAAAAAACAAGCATTACATCTATGCGCAGCCGATTTCTCTATTAAAATCGGCATCAAAGACCGATTAGCTTGGTGACTGAGGAGGGTCAGGGGTGCGCTGGAATCTAATCTATCTAATCTGGTTTAGTTTCAAACGTAAACAGGCATTTCGCTAGACATTTTTTTTTTTGCCATTCTTCATTATTATATTCTGTCTACAGTTGTGCAGTATGAAGGGAAAACGTTTGTGCATAAGGAAGGCGTGTGCATTGGGTCCTCGGTTGCACCGGCTTTAGCGGAGGTTTATCTGAACACGTTGGATTCTGTTGTGTCTGAGCAAATTCAAGTTTTCGAACCGGACACATGTATTGTTAGGAGATATGTGAACGATATTCTCGTCAGCACTTTTCTGGATAATATGTCGAACGGTTTCGAGCAATTGGTAAATTCAGCAGCTCCTGAACTACGCTTCATTATGGGGAAACCGGGGAATGGAGTAATACAATTCTTGAATCTGCGAGTTCAAACTTGAAGAAGGTCTGGGCTGGGAGTACGGCAATGAAAGCCCGAAACCCGTACTGTCGAAAATCAGCTGCCAGTCGAAAACGGGGAAAGCGGGAATTGTGAAGTCTTTGATCAGAAATGTTCCAAC
Organism: Ixodes persulcatus; assembly: GCA_013358835.2. NCBI lineage: Eukaryota > Metazoa > Arthropoda > Arachnida > Ixodida > Ixodidae > Ixodes > Ixodes persulcatus. The sequence goes on from JABSTQ010009708.1 coordinate 371,504, forward strand.
GGGTCGTCCATACATTTTTTCTCAAAGTCGTTCGAACGTCAATGGAAGAGACTAGGTGGGACAGGGTATGAAGATAAGTTCATCAAGTAAACATTTAATTTTATTCAGCAAGGAGAAAAAAGAAACGTCAAAAAGACGGACTGCTGGGATTTCGTATTTCAATTTAATTTCGCATTACTTGAAGGTGTGCGCGAAGTAAACAAACTCCTTGTGAAACGGGGGTGCATGTATATAGGAAAGCTCACCGTGAACAATCTATCTCTTGCACTAGCAGCCTAGTGTATGAAACTCCGATGTCATCCGGTTTTGCTTATGTAGGGCAAACTTCGAGGTGTGTTTATGATAGATTCACAGAACACAGGAAGGACGTGAGGATTAACGCAACGAAATCGGTAATAGCAAAGCACATAAATGAATTAAAAAATTGCTCTGATTTGTGGTCAGGAATGTAAATAGTATAGAGAGAAGTGAATGACAGTAAAAGACTGTTAAGGAAAACCGCTCGAATAACATCAATTGGTAAATGTATCGTTGCATCTTTGCAGCTGGGGAACAACGACAAAGCATTTTTGAGACTGTGAACAATTTTGTATGTGTGTCTGTTCTTTTGTGTATCTCGAAGAGGAGCGTTACAGCAAGAGCGCCGACACTAGAGCGCCGACACTAGAGCGCCGACAGTAGAGCACCAACAGTAGAGCGCCACAACTTTAGCGCGCGCGACACAAGAGCGCCGCGACGTTAGAGCGCGCAACTCGAGAGCGCTGTGACGTTAGCGCGCACGACTCGAGAGCGCAGCGACATTAGGGAGTTTTCGTAGATCGGTTTCGCCGTCCCGCAACGCCCTCCGCAATCCGCTACGATACCCGGAACTCTACAGTCAAGGCTATCGGCGCGCAGGCGCAGTAGCAACTTCTCCGTTGCGGAGGGCTTAGCGGAGGGGGAAACGCGGTCTACGAAAACTCCCTATTAGCTCGCGTGTCATTAGTGTGCCCGTCACGAGAGCGCACAACCAGTCCAGTGCGAGTGGCCCGACCTGACCGATCACTTGTTTGGACATGGCATGTTTTATGTGAAAGGGCGGGGATTTACGCCGCGGCATTCAGCAAAAAAAAAAAAAAAAAAAAATGTTGACCTACTAATCCTACTATCAATCCTTCAAAATTACTACCCGCGGCACTATCCTCGCGTAGAATTTCGGTGTCTATTTATGTTTAAAACATTTATGTTAATTTTTTTTATTTCTGTTTGTGCTGCGAATTTTTCTTCGGTTTCACTCTCATTCGGCCCCAGAAGATTGGACTATGTTCTAAGAATGAAGGTGGAAAAGCTACGGTTCTGTAGAATGCAAAGAATAGACCAAGCAATCGACTAGTCTTTTTTTTTATAGACTCTTTTCTGAGACATGCAGAACGGGCATTGCCTTAAAGTTGTGTTCTATCAACAACGGAAGGTGACCTCGTCACCGTACCCGTCCTGTCAACGAATTAAGAGTTTGGAAACAAATTCTCAAATATATTTCACAAATTTGCACACGAGATTTTCCTGTATCCGTCAGAAAGCTGGAAAGCTCTGTATACGATAAGATTGCGCTGAGCTTTCCTTCGATGAGTCTTTTACCGATAGATTTTAGCGGTGAGCTTTCTTCATTGCGGACATGGACATCACAATACTATTTAAAATTATGTGAAGGACGTCTAAACAGCCACCAAATAGATCGGAGCCAAAATGCCTGTAAAGAATAGATAGCAAAAAGTAAACTACTTCTGGTATATCCAAGAGGCGCACCGCAGCACCGTGAAGAAATCTTAGACTCGCTGCTCCACCCAACTGCAAACATTCCCGGTACCTATATGCCCCATCCCACTCCCCTGCCCCCTTTCCTATCCGATGTCAGTAAACAATTGGTTAGAAAGAATCGTATCCTTTTTTGTCTTTTTTATTAAAGGCATATTCAATGAATTAAAAATCACCAATGCTCCGATCCGATGAGCCGCAAAATTTGGTTCTGTCTGTGGAGCCGCGGGTACATCAGACATTTTGCGGTGTTCGCTCAACATGGGGTGCGCTGTCGTATCGCGCGCTCAACTGGTCGTGCGCTCTCCTGTCGCGCGCTCTCGGGACATGCGCTCACGTGACATCCGCTCTAGTGTCAAGAGCGCTACTGTCGCAGCGCCCTCGTGTCGCGCGCTCTAACGTCGGCGCTCTAGTGTCGCGCGCTCTAAAGGAGCTCTGTGGTGTTAGTTTCTTTAACTTGTCCGTTGTCTTTAGCGCTTTTACCCTTTGGAAATATGGATCACTAACTAGCCCAAGTACATACCCTTCTACGATTTGAAGAGGTTTATTCTCAGTTCTATACATTTTTGTTGTTGTTGTTCGTTGAGAATGTTGGTCTTTGTACTCATGCTCGGGGTCAATGTTGTGCGCGGGTGTAGTCTCAGATTTTCCACAAAAGATGATTATTCTTTTTAGTGGAAGGTTAGCCCAAGTTAGGAAGGTTCGTCGTTGCTGTTACCTTTTTCTTCCTTGATGGGGCATCCCAATGTCCTGCTCTCGTTGTTCCTTTCCAGGCACCCCGCGCTAAAACTACAGATGCTTGTTTTTTTCTCGCCTTGCTTTTGTGCCGTTTCTAGTGTCGGTTCCCTCTTTTTTAATGTGTGGCCGTGTTTTTGAAGATTCCGTGAAATGTTCGCAATATTGGGTTTCCAAACCCAAAACTACTTTTTTTTTTCTTTTAGCGGAATCGAAGTGAGTTTTTTCTATTTCCTTCAACGCTGAATGATGAAGGCGTTAGTATTCTTTTCCCAAAATTTTAGAAAATGCGCCATGCTACTGTCCAACCGCGGGGTTGGGCAGTAGCATAGCGCTACAAGTCCGAGTAACAACGAGAAAATGTGTGCTACTCTGCCCAGCCCGCAGGCCGTGCCGGGTCGGGTCCGGCCTTTCGCAACCGGCAGTAGTGCCACTTTCATAACCCGCAGTACTGCCATAGCGATATTGGTTATTCGCGACTTCAACTAACTATAGGTGGCGCCACTCGTTTTCCGATATGGCGGTTATAGTGAGGGTCGGAGATGCGTGCCGCTGCTGAGCCTCTCTAGTGTTTTGTATTAACTGAGCGAGACAAATTATTTCTGGTAATACAAGGAAGCTAGGGTGTTATGAGCGCAGGTCACCACTTTATCCTGAAAACAAAAACGGTGTTTAGCGTAATACTTACTCCAGGAGGCGCGTTCTAATTCTGGAGCGAAACCGAAAATTACCACCATTCTGGATTTAATTTTTTTGATATACATCTGAATTTCAAATTCTTTCATAACTCAAGATGTGTGTCACATCGTAATTATGTAGTGAAAGAAGTTGTTCGCGGAAACTTTATTTTGTGACATACATGTTTGATTCAGGCACTTCAAATATTTTGTAGATATCAGTGTCCCTTTAAAGACACGCTCTTTCGTACACCTTAGAAGTAACATAGATTACTGTAGTGCTTAAAAAAATTCAGTGCTCATATTTGTGCGTTCTCGCTGCCTTTTCTCGCTCAAATAATTGTCATGTGAAATAATAAACTGCGGGCCTTTTAATGGGTTTCGGGTATTTATATGATTAATTGCTTTAACATTATTCCTAGCACAAGAATAACAGAATAAATCCAATTTTTACAATATCTCCACAACACGTATAAATTAATAAACGCTGTTCTCACTACAACAATCTGAAGACGGAATCTGAGTCAGACAGCTGAAGTGTGGGTTTTTCTAAAGCAACGCGTGACGCATGGGACTTTATATTACATCCAGTGTTTGACTGCATGTCTATCTTGATAACGATGTCAAAGATTTTTATATGCTAAAAAGAAAAACAAGAAATGATACCTTTCTGGAAAGACTATTATGGTTAAATGTATTTTTGTGATCGTGGTGTTAATTGGGGGCACACATTACCGTGATTTGTATTAATAATAATAATATTAAAATTCAGATATTTTAATACGCAATTTTGAAAACTGTAATATAATTGGTTGCTTATGACCTAATTCCAAACGCGAGAACAAGTATGACAATCAAAAGTGTGCTAACTATCATCACTGGTGCCAAATGCGGCATTTTTAAATGCCAAGTTATAAAATAAAAATAGTCTAAAATTAATCAAAACATTCTCGCTGATGTGAGAAATCCATGTAAAATTACATATTGTGGGTAAAGCATATTTTGCGATCAAAGTCGCGACTTTTGACGAGTGGCAAGAGTTACAAAGTTGCCTCCAAAATCTTTTGGGACCAAATGCCCCCAAATAAAAAAAAATAACAATAAAAATATATTTGTTTAACTTACCAATCTTTTTATATTTAGTTACTTTCATTTTTATGCGCCGTCGTTTTGCCAATCTCAGCCTTTACAGTTCGAAGGAACGCCTACCTGCTTGCACGTCTGCTCACTGCAGCCCGTTGCGTTGGCGTTGGAAGCCGGTGAAAAAGTTGTGAGTTTTAGTATTGCGTATACGAGTGAACGCAAGCGCTGTGTGTTTGCGTTAGCGCGTGCACGGAACCCGAAATTGCGGTCTTAGATTGGCGCATGGCGATGATCGAGGCGCACGAACAACGTGGGGCACGCAACTCAAACGCAAACGCACGGCGCTTTCGTTTGCTTCTATTCGCAACACTAAAACTCTCTAGTAATGTACAACCCCCTACCGGCTGCAGGACTACGTTGGGACAGTGAAGAGTGTTGTTTGCGTTCGGAAATGATATTTCGCGAGCCATGATCACGCACAGTTCCGCTGTGCCCGCTGAACAGGAGAATCGGGGGACCCTCACTAGAGCGCTTTCCTTTTCCGCCGCGGGAGGGCGAGCAACGAGCTGGAGACGCGAATACGTGGAGAAACAGAACACAGGGTGATAATCGGTTGGCATACTTGGTAAGAACGTAGTAAGGTTGACCCACAGACTAATGACAGGCATGAGAGTCGCTGCAACGGTAGATTTCGCGGTCACCATAGTCACGGGCTCACCGTCGGGGCACTCAAATAGGCTCAAGCAGACTCATGCGATTTTTTCACCCTGCCCGCTGTACGTAACACCATTTTGGAACTTGACGGTTTATGACGAATTCATTTACTTATTTCACGAAATGAAGGGTAGAAACCCGCGAACTGCTCTGCGTCCTTCGGAGAATATACTACGAACGCTCTGTGGTTGACATACAAGGGTTCACAGTTTCTGGTAACTTACCCTGCTGTCCGGGTAATCGTGGGCGCACAAATACTGCTTATGGAATTGCGATAATAATCCCTGGAGAAGGGGAACAAGAGGAACGAAGGACAAACACAAATCTCCAAACACAGCTAGCTCGCTTGCACCTTTGCATTTAATTGCATTATAATTATGGAATTGCTCGTGCAGTGTGTATGAAAGAAATAATAAAGAAGTCACAAACTTAGAGCAGCTTACGAAGATAAGGTGGAATTACCTCCCTCCAGTCAGCCTCAAAAAGAAGGAAGACGTCCTGTTCCTCCTTGCTTCTCGGATCAGCTTGGGGGCGTATCAGTGAAATGGAGAAAACCACGCTCTTGCTATCTTTTTCCTTCGTTTTTTCTTAGAGTGGTCAGTCACAGCCTGGGGCACGAAGAGCTCAACGCCGTCCGCAGTAGACGCAGCTGGAGCGAGGCCCTCGGGGTCTCTAAACAGCATGTTGGCAATGGCGAGGCACTTTCCAGGAACATACTGCACCATGAACTGGTAGCACAGCAGCCGGATGCGGAACCGCTGGACGCGACGAGGCATGAGGTCGAGGTCGTCGGTGCCCAGCAATCGGATCAGCGGCTGGTGGTCGGTTTCGACAACAAAGCTCAGATCACGCTGAAACTTTTTGAACCTCTGGATGGCTCACGGGACTCTCAGCACTTCCTCCTCGATTCGGCTGGACCGCTGTTCGGCAGTAGTCAGGGACCGCGACGCAAAGGCAACCTCTCGTCGCTCAACAGATGTTTCTCCTGCAGGAGGACGGCGCCCGGCCGTACAAGCTGGTGCCAGCAGAAATGGTTGGGGTACACTCTGGGTTCTTCCGAGCCACGCAGGAGCTGGATGTCATCATCCTCTTCAGCGAGTAAAGGGATGAAGCTTGACCATTCCCCCACGTCCATACAGTGTCCTTGTTCAGGACGAGCCTGGTTGGCGCAGTGGCGGCAGACAGGCTCAGCAAGAACTGTCCGGTCTGGTTCAGCATTCCCAGCTGGCGCCGCACACCTTGCATGTCTGTCGTAAATTGCATACCCGTGATGGTGAGGGTGGTGGTGCCCGACACCCGACACCGCTGGTGGTGCCCGACACCACACCGAGGAACTTGACGGACAACATCCCAAGGCGACACTTGGAGGCATTTATCGTAACGCCCGGTTGTTGCAGTCCTTCCAGGGCAACACGGAGTCTGCTATCGAGCTTAGACCGGTCTCTGCCAAACACCAGGATGTCGCATACCATGTTGACGCATCCTTTAATTCCCTCGAGAGTCAGTGACATAGAACGCTGGGCAGGCAGCGATAATAGAATCGCCCGAAGGGTGTAATGAACGACATGTACTCCTGGCAGCTCTCGGAGATGCGTATTAGATGAAACCCGGGCATTTCACCCAGTTCCGAGAAGGCGGTAGCGTTTCCCAGCAGCCCGAACACAGATCAACGATCGCCGTCAAATGCTACTCTCGGAGGATGTCCTGGTTCAGATTGGTTAAATCGACGCGCAGTCGATAGCCTCCCGCTTCCTTTGAAACCCCGACGAGGCCAACGCGCCAAGCCGTAGGACTCTCAACCCCCGATCACGACAATGTTTGAAGACAAGAACACGTCTCCTTTCTGCAATATTTGAGTGCTGTTGAGCCTTCTTTTCCGAGAGCGCCCGAAGTGCGGCTAGCGGGGCATTTCACGCAGAAGGACAACGAAATTAGCCATAGTACAATCGGAGTTACGCTCTAGATCAGTGTCACAACATGCACTATCCGCGAGTCGATCGATTGTGCCGTAGTCGCACAAAGAGTTCCCTAATACATTCAAACCTGAAATAGAATAACAACCAGGGAGCACATGTCATATTGCTGCGAAACAACGGGAGACCTGAACAACCGATTGTGTCTTCGTTCACAACCACTTCCAGGATAGACAGCACAGCTCTAGCGATATTGGTGACGCACAGAGACCCGAACCAAGATGATCATCAAATGATCGTCAGTTGACACTCGTACACATGGAGACATCGGCGACCGTTCGCATAGCCGTTCACGACCACATTCACAAGAAGTCGCAGTGCCTGAGCGATGTTGGTTGTGAGGGGAGAAACAAAACAGAGCGATCATCGGTTGACGAACTCGGCAAGAACGTAGTACATTAGGGGCACACACCAAAAATGGGCACGAGAGTCGCTGCCAAGCACTGTTCGCAGTCTCATTTGTCACGAGCAGGCAGCAGCTCTCGAGTCTTGGACGTACTTGTATTACCGGTCCTACAACTGCCCGAACCGCTCGCATGCTACAAGCCGACGCCCAACTAGCCCAACACCGCCGGCACTGCCATGCCCAGTGTACGTAGCACGATTTCGGAACTTCTCCGTATACTATGAAGGCCTCGTTCACTGATCTTCCCAAATTAAAGGTAGAAACGGTGCAGCAGGCGAAATGAGCGAAGCAGCTGAAGCGCTCGTAGTCTACGGAAGACTTGGAGAGGAGGATATTATGGACGGCCTACGGTTGACTTAGAGGGTTGGCTCTCGGTGGTATTAGTAACAATTTCGGAATACGGGGGTGCACAAATGCTGCTTAGTAAACTGCGCATGCAAAGTGCTTCTCTATAAAAAAAATAATGAAATAAAAAAGAGAGATGGGCAAGTAGGAGGCCTCCTTCCCTCAGCCTGAGCAGGGAGGACTTCGTCGAATTCATCCCATGCTTCTGGGGTCCGCTTGGGGGCGCGCCAGTAGAAGGGAGGAAAAAACGCCGCTGCTACCTTTTACCTTTTGTTTTTCCTAGCTTATGGTGCCTGTGCCTACCTCCGCACCATGGACAGAAAACAAAATGTCAGCGTCAGTCTGGTGTTTGCCAGTCCAGAGTTGCTCCGCTCGGGACGCTGACCAGCTCTCTATGTACTGTTAGTTTCGAATTCGCTTTACTGCGTAGATGACAACCATTGCTGATTTAAGGCCGGCGGTAGTTCTGAATTGCAGCAGTGAAGTGGCACGTCATCTCAGCTTGCAAATGTCGGAAAGGGCCCGTCTTTACAAGATATATTGGGAACCACTCCTCCCCATAGGGACAGGCTGCACCGTATGTATAATGGGAATAAGTGAAGATTGACAAGTGCAGCCGTAGTAATATTGTGAGCGAGGAGAGAAGAAGGCTATTATTGAAAATATTGCATTAAATTTAGGGAAAGAAAAAGAGAGCTGGCGAAAAATTGAGCCAGGAGCGTGGATTGAACCCGCAGCCTTCGCCTGTCCGGGGCGACGTCTTAAAGGGGTTATGACACGGAAATTAAACGGATAGATTTTTCTTGAAATGGAATGCTCATATGCTACTTAGCATATACACCAAGTTACGCGATTTTTAGAGCTCTGGTAACTGCAATATTCAATTACGAATTTTTATCATTTTCATCTGGCGACCAGGCAACACTGCCCAAGTTAGTCACACCATGGCGTCCATAAACCACGTGACCATGAACGCTCTCTCATTTTAGGCGCCCTCATGATCGCCCAAGCTCTCCTCGCCGCGGGCCGCGGTACGAACAAAACCGCTCACGCAACTCGGTAACCCGAAAGCTATTCTCGCTCTCGCTCTCGCCCCCAGCCCGTTGACCTTCAACCCTGCATGCGCCTGCGAGATATCCCCGAACGACGGTGACCACGGCGAGTACGTCCGTAACTCGTCGTCGCTGGAGCTGGTCGCCAGCGGGGCGCAGTCAAAATGAACAGCTTCCAACATCTCTTTATAGCAATCACTCATCGCTGCTGCGATCACTTTGACAAGGCGAGCGATGCCGTCGACGTAATCTTCACGGACCGCATGCTCGAAACGTGGAAGGTAAACGAGGAAGCTGTGGCTCGAGACGCCAAGAGAGCCAAGTCTGTGAGTGCGTGCAAGGGGACGCCGCGCTAAAGGCTGGCTACGTCACCAGCCCCCAGCTCCGCCCGGATATGCCCCTCCGAGGGACCCGCGTATAAATCGATTTACCCACGAAACTATCGTGCCGTTTTCAAAACGAATTAAGCAGGATTATAGGAACATACAATGGGTCCTAGCAGTATAGTTATCTCACATTTTATTTGTGGCGTGTCATAACCCCTTTAACCGATTAGACCATCCCGGACACTGGTTTCCGCGGACTCAATTCTTGACCAGCTCTCTGTGTACTGTTAGTTTCGAATTCGCTCTACTGGGTAGACGACAGCCTTTGCTGATTTAAGGCCCGCGGTAGTTCTGAATTGTGGCAGTGACGTGGCACGTCATCTCAGCTTGCAAATGTCGGTAAGGGCCCGTCTTCCAAGACATCTGGGGAACCACTCCTCCCCATAGCGACAGGCTGCAACGTATGTATAATGGGAATGAATGAAGGTTGACAAGGGCAGCCGTAGTAATATTGTGAACGAAGAGGGCAGAAGGTGAATATTGAATTTACTGCATTAAAGTTAGAGGAAAATAAAGAGAGCTGGCGAAAAATTGGGCCAGGAGCGGGGATCGGACCCGCAACCTTCGCCTGTCCGGGGCGACGCCTTAACCGATTAGACCATCCCGGCCACTGGTTTCGGCGGACTCAATTCTTGACCAGCTCTCTGTGTACTGTTAGTTTCGAATTCGCTTTACTGGGAAGACGACAGCCGTTGCTGGTTTTAGGCCCGCGCTAGTTCCGAATTGTGGCAGTGACCTAGGCACGTCATCTCAGCTTGCAAATGCTGGAAAGGGCCCGTATTCCAAGATATCTAGGGAACCACTCCTCCCCATAGGGACAGGCTGCACCTTATGTATAATGTGAATAAGTGAATATTGACAAGTGCAGGCGTAGTAATATTGTAAACGAAGAGGGGAGAAGGTGATTATTGAATTTATTGCATTAAAGTTAGGCAAAGGGAAAGGGAAAGAGAGCTGGCAAATTTGGAAGACGGGCCCTTTCCGACATTGGCAAGCTGAGATGACGTTCACAATATTACTACGGCTGCACTTTTCAATCTTCACTCATTTACATTATATATATATATATATATATATATATATATATATATATATATATATATACAGGGTGTTTTGGAGAACTCAGGCCAAATCGCTCCTGCGAAAACTACTCATTTCAGCGAAAAAAGGCTTGTGTCGTTTTGATCCTGGGCCAGGGGCCCATTTAGGAAAATTATCAAAGTCCGGGATAATTAAGTTGTTAATTATTTTTGCGTAATTAACTATTTTAATATTGTGTTTAAAGGCATAGTTTCAATTAGAAAATTGCTCAGCATCGTCGAAAAACACTAAATCAACAAATTGCATAACGATAGAAGGCACGCGAAGCATTTTACGGCTTTCCGAAAAACCGCACAAATTCGACGGGTTTTTAAGTTTCGGTTTGCTATCGGAGCGCATCTAGGCCCCTGCGCCACCGCGCCCTGTGTAGAGATAGTGCAACCAACCTCTGCTGCGCTGTCATCGCGCGACGCAGCAGAGGCTGGTTGCACTATCTCTCCACGGGGCGCGGTGCCGCCGGGGCCTAGGTGCGCTCCGATAGCAAACCGAAACTTAAAAACCCTTCGAATTTGTGGGGTTTTTCAGAAAGCCGTAAAATGCTTCGCGTGCCTTCTATCGTTCTGCAATTTGTTGATTTAGTGTTTTTCGACGATGCTGAGCAATTTTCTAATTGAAACTATGCCTTTAAATACAATATTAAAAAAGTTAAATACGCAAAAATAATTAACAACTTAATTAACCCGGACTTTAGTAATTTTCCTAAATGGGCCCCTGGCCCAGGACCAATACGACACAAGCTTCTTTCGTTGCGATGAGTAGTTTTCGCAGGAGCGATTTTGCCTGAGTTCTCTGAAACACCATGTATATATATATATATATATATATATATATATATATATATATATATATATATATATATATATATATATATATATATATATAATATATATATATATATATATATATATATAATATATACAGGGTGTTTTTTTTTTAAGCTTAACAGATTCGTTTTAAAAAAGCCGTGAAAGTTACACTTTTGCAGCTTGTGGAGGTGAGTTATACGGCCGGGGGACATATTATAGGGGGATTATCGTAATGTTCAGCCAGCTATTTAATTAAAATTCGTTAATTAACTTTTTAATTAATGAAAATAGACATATGGTTTCAATTAGAAACTTGCTCAGCGTCATCGAAAACCCCTAAATCAGTCAATTTTCAGAAAGACTTTGAGCGCGTGAGAAGCGTAGTAGTGCACTAAAGTTACCACTCGTGGAGCAGGTACAAGGCTGGGGCTAGATAAGAGACGGAAAAATCGCGCGGGCGCCTTATCGCAACCTCTAGCTTTGTACCTGTTCCACGAGCGGTAACTTCAGTGCACTACTACGCTTCTCACGCGCTCAAAGTCTTTCTGAAAATTACTGACTTAGGGGTTTTCGACGACGCTGAGCAAATTTCTAATTGGAACCATATGTCTATTTTCATTAATTAAAAAGTTAATTAACGAATTTTAAGTAATTAGCCGACTGATCGTTACGATTAGTCCCCTATAATCTGTCTCCCTGGCCGTATAACTCACCTCCACAAGGGGCATAAGTGTAACTTTCACGGCTTTTTTTAAACAAATCTGTTAAGCTTAAAAAAAAAAAAACACCCTGTATATATATGTGTGTGTGTGTGTGTGTGTGTGTGTGTGTGTGTGTGTGTGTGTGTGTGTGTGTGTGTGCACTGTGAACAAAGAGACAAAGACATTGAAATGCACATCGTGTAAGATTTGTTTTAAAAAAATATAAAAAAGAAGCAAATGCTTTTTAACGTTTACTAATGTCAAAAACAAGGTTAGGCTTCGAAGTGCGTATCATGAGTATAAGAGGTGTCAAGTTGATGAAAAAGCAATACCACTTCCCAACAGAAATCTTCTGCATCCGCTTTTGAATTTATAAAAGGCTTGGTAAAGTCTATGTTTATATCTTTTCTATTTAAAGTTTTCCTTACCTGAAAAGGTATTGTTTGCTGTTCATAGTTAGTCCTTAAAGTAAGCATCTTTCGCTTAGGGTGTCGAAGGGCGTACGTACACTGTCAGTTGGCGCAATGAACAATTTGTTCATATAAATCCATTGCAAGAGTTTCAAGTAGTATACCTGGTCTGCTTTGATGATATTATATTTTATGAAGAGTGGTTTTGTACATCAATTTATTTTATCCCTTTTAAACTTTTCGCGCATATGTAATGCTTATTTTCTCCAAGATGCCTAGCTTATTATAGTTCGAGGCTGTAGTTGTTGCCCTAATTAAGATTCCATCGCTGATGTCAAAGTAAAATAGGGAATAGTATAATGTTTGTTTTATCCAGATGGGTAGTAGGTTTTGTATTTTGTATACGCTACCAGTAACGCGCGATAATTTGCTTTCAGATTGTTAGTATGAGTATTTCATGAGAGGTCATCTGCGAAACATACGCACAGAAATTTTTGTTCCACAACTTGTTCCAGCAAGGTACATTCAAATATTATATTGATAGAGCTGCGGTCTCGCCTATTGGTGGGCTTAAAATTAACATACTTGGTTTTATTAGTATTTAAGCTTAAACAATTGGTTTGTAACCGTGTTGATAGTTTTAACAGGCAGTATTAGCCGACAGTTCTAAGTACATTTTCACTCCCGTAAAAAAATGCATTAGTATCATCGGCGTACATTATTAGCTCATGGGAGTCTGGAATTTTAGTTATATCGTTGATGTACAAAAGAAATAGCAGAGGGCCTAAAATAGAGCCCTGAGGTACACCATACTGTATTTATATTTTTCGAGATGACCGATCATTTATTCAGGGTGTCACAAAAAAAACACTGTTTTTTATTTACCCCAAGAATAAACTAAGCATCGCCGAACGCTCATTCTCCGCCCGAAGGTAGCGCCAGAGGTCACAACCAGATACCAAAGTTTCAGCCCAATCCGATACCTTATTCAAAAGTGATGAATGATTTTCTGATAATTTCAATGGGAAAATGGAGCCCATTTTTGCCCGTTTTCGGTTTCTGGTGCCACAGAGGCCCATGTATTCGAAAACTCCGTCGGCCGCCATTTTCTCATTGAAATTTTCAGAAAATCACTTATAACTTTTGAATAAGCTATCGAATCGGGCTGACATTTTGGCATCTGGTTGTGACCTCGACGTTACCTTTGGGCGTAGAATGAGCGTTCGGCGATGCCTAGTTTATTTTTGCGGTAAAAAAAAAAAACCTGTATTTTGTTTTGACACCCTGTAGATACATATTGGTAACGGTCACATACGTTTTAATCAAACTTAAGGCCACTCCTCGTACCCCATAGTTTTCTAACTTTTTCAAAAAAATATTGTGTTGTACAGTATCGAATGTTTTTCTTAAGTCTAAAAATAAACCAAGCGTGAACAATTTGTTTTCAATATTTTCAACAGTTTTATTTTTTATGCCAATAGCGCAAGTCCAGCAGACTTTTTTTTTTAATCTATATTGAGCCGGCGTTATTGTTTGATGTTTCTGAAGAAAGGAGGATACCCTGTCATTTATAACTCGCTCGAAACGTTTTGAGATGCTGGGAGAACAGAGAGTACTGTAATTATATTCTCTCCACCTCCCTTGCACACGGGACTAACCTTGGCTATTCTTAATTCATCAGGAAAGTCTCCAGACTGGAGCATATTATTAACTATATGTGATCAAACAAGGATAATTATGCTCGTTGTGTGCTTAATCGGTAAACCCTTGATTTTATCATCTCCAGCAGCGACATCATTTTCTAAACTTCTAATAATTTTATCAATTTCGAATGGTGTTGATGAAGCAAGCATGATTGATTCTAGCCTTATAGTAGGCATCTTTCAAATGTGCAGTCACCCGCACTTATATCATTTCCCGCGTATAATCCAATACTAATAAAATGCTGATTCATTACATCTGCGAGTTGTTTTCCAGCGACAGTTACGTTATATATTACAATTTCCTTCACACTGCAACGCTGATTTCTGCTGGTTAAATTGTTTATCGTGTCCCATACTTTTTTCTGGTCATTGTGTACACGCTGAAATTGAGTTTGAAAGTAATCACACTTCACCTTCTTCAAGTCTCTGTTCAATTCATTTCATTTTTTTAACTCGGCCAATAAGCGAGGATCACAACATTTAATGAATGCATGGTATTTTATTGTTCTTTTCTTTTATTCTTCTATGAAGGAATCTATATTCCCGAAGGCTTTCTGAACTTTTTCTTTTTGTTTTTCTCTTTCGTAAAGGAAAGGCTGTGTCATAACATCGTTTATATTTAATCAAGAAGTTTCTATAGGCGCGCCTGGGGTTGCACTCATCGTACACGTCATCCCAACTTTGTTGCTCTATCATGTAGCCAAGACATCCCAGTGTTTCCTCGTGTATTGAACGGTGCCAGAATTTTTATGTCACGGTTTTGTTTCTTGATTAAAGGAGACCCAAAGCAAAAGATTGGTAAATGGTCCTGATATCATATAAAATTACGCCACCTGTAGCATGACAACTATCTGTGATGCAAACGTCGAGGGACGTTGCCCTGTCTGCAGTCACCCTGGTTGGCAGTGTTATTAGATTGCTACATGCGTACTGGTGGATGATATCTCAAAATTCTCTCGTTTAGGGGTCATATGAAATTGTATTTATGTTACATCGCAAAGAATAATAAATGACGCAGATATTGATTGGAGGAAACAAAGTGCATTCTCAAGAAATTTCATGAATTCAAGCATGCTGCCCGAAGGAGTCTGTACAAGGCAGCAGCTACAGCGTCTGGTGTTTTAACAAACAAACTTTCTATATTTTCATTCATTCTGGTGAGATCATCAGTAACCTGATACTGTAAATTATCCTTAATATAAACTGCAATTCCGCCGCAACTTTGATTCTCTCTGTTCAGGCTTTTGCAGATATAACCCTGAAGGTATGGCGGCATGTGATCTTTTGCTAGCCAGGTTTCAGTGAGTACGATACTTTTAAATTCCACACTCAGCGAGTGTAAAAATACTTCAAAATCGTTGACCTTATGTGTAATGCTTCTCATCTTTAAATGCATCGTGAAAAATCTGTTTCCAGAATTTTTATAGATTTTACTAATGTCTGGCTATCATGATAGTTGCAATCGGGATGTTTTTCTTCCATCGTAGGTTTTTGTGTACTCTAGGGCCAAAGGTATTTTGTTTCATTTGTTATTTTGTCCACATCAGATAAGCTAGCAATTCTGATAATGTTTGCTTCCTCGTCCTTGCGTGCGAAGATCTTCCCACCTGAGGACCACACGAACTTCCACCTTATGTCTTTCTTTTTTGGTGATTGCAGCACCCAGTATCTTCTTGCTTGAGCTGGTCAAAGGTTCATTCATGTACACGGAACTGCTGTGATCACCGTAATCAAGGTCCTTAGTAGTCAGCCTGTTTGTTTTCTCTTTTGATGGATTTTATCTTGTTTGGTACGTTGTACAAAGCGCGAATGATGTTCTTTTTTGTTGGTCGGAAGGTAGGAACACGGTGCCACACGTCAATATAGGAGTCTAATATCGGTTCGTTGAGACGATTTCCAATCCCTTTAACGGCATCATACCCGTCACCCGCTTCGGTCACACCTTTTCTTTCTAGATTGTTACCTCTCTAGTGCTGCTCGAGCTCTTCAACTTTGTCGTTATGCCTACGGTTTTTGGTGGCCAGCTCTTCGTTCCTTCTCGACAGTTTCTGAACCTCTTTTCGAAGTTCTTTTATTTCGTTTTTTATTTCGTTTACCCCGTCACATGTGTCGCTGCAGCTCTTTACGCTGTCTTTTAAGGTCCTAAGATCTGTCCTTAGCTCGCGTTTGAGGTCATCAAGGGCATTTCCATTATCTTTACTCAAGTTGACAGGAGCGCCGGGAACAAATCCCGACGACATAGTACTTGCACACTCTGAAGAATACTAACTATTCTTGCTGTGTTCGGCAGCAGTGCAGACGATATTCTGGTTCTATACGCAAAATAAAAGAGCTCACCTGCACAGACACAAGGGATAAGTTCTCTTACTTCACTGTGCACTGCTCCCGAACTGAAGTTCTGGCTGATGAATCGGCTTGCATATATGAAGCTTTCCGCCGTCAGTGGCGCCCTGGTCCTCGCCTGCTCTGTCACGTGATGGTGCCAGCGACGAACGAGGACTGTGCGATGTTTGGTGTGTAGATTCCACGTGTGCCAGGTCACTGCTCTGCCACGCGATGATGCCCTACGACGAACGATGACTGGGCAATGTTTCGCGTGATGATTCCACGCGTGCCAGGACACTGCACAGAAACAAGGGATTAGTTGTCTTGCTTCAATGTGCACTGCTGCCGAACTGAAGTAATGACTGAAACATTGGCTTGTATATATGAAGATTTCCGCAGTCAGTGGCGCCCTGGTCCTCGCCTGCTCTGTCACGTGATGGTTCTAGCGACGAACGATGACTGGGCGATGATTAGCGTGAAGATTCTACGTATGCCAGGACAATGCACACACACAGGAGATTAGTTGTCTTGCTTCAATGTGCACTGCTGCGGAACTCGCTACAGCTCTAATCCGCAGAATTTCCTCACTTTGTGAGCGGGAAGAGGAAATTAAAAATCTAACAACGAACTTCATTGTCTTGAGACATTTAGTCTGGAGCGAGAAGAAGAGATGGGGGACGGGAGAATCGCGAGCGCGAGCGAACGAGCAGTCGGATAAACCGTTTAACGCAAGCCGGTTATGCTGTGATTATTTCTTGACCTCAATGTCATCAACGAATACCTAGCGAAAAAACGCTTCAAAGTGCAACAGGTCGATTGCGCCCAATCTTTCTGTAAGCACCGAAATGGCGGCGCCCACAAAGAAATTGGGGAGTGGAGCGCCGATATCGGAGAGAAAATAGGGTTACCTAACTCTTCGGGTTCCCCGAGTAGCTTGTGGCGCCGCAGTACGCATGCGCAGTGCGACGCCCCAGGCTGCCAGAGGGACCGAAAACGTGGCCCCCGATTATAAAACTAGCAAATATATGCGTGGTTTACTTAGCAACTCCATGTCGATACACAACGCTGCGTCGGTACGTCTTTTAGACAAGCAAGTTAAATGTAGACATTTCGGTAGAATTCCGTCTGGTTTGGTAAGCAATATGAAAACTGTACTTTGTAAACTCTAACCAATTTCTCCATCAAGCAAGTTGAATCTTTGCGTCACAAATCTGACAACAACTTCGAGTTTTTTTTGTGTTTTTTATTAAATAAATAATAAAAATATTATTTTCTGAGTCCTACTTTGCCGTGTTAACTTTCGTCTTTCCTTGTCTTCTTGCGCCGCCTTTTATCTATGCAACAGCAAATATACGCTTTGGAGGAAATATTACCGCTTGCATGATCGAGAAGCTATGCTTCTCCGTTTATTGTAGACGATTCGCGGAGTCACTTACCTCGAGTGCAAGGGATAAGAAGGCCAGAAGAACATTGCCTAGTCAGTCTCGCCCTAGCTGTTTCCTGAAGATTCTAGGTTTAATATTCGAGGTGACGAGCATATAGATAAAGAGCCGAGCGCCGTATTGCCGATTTATTCACTGATGCTCTCTGTCAATGCCCAGCTGTCACGCCGACGTACCGTCGCTTGCTGCTGCCACCACCGACACTCACTGCTGCTATTTCGACGTGTGTTCTTCTTTTTCGTTTCTGACAAAAGTTCGCCCCCATTAAATGTTTAGTTCATTCCGTTTTCTCCTGCCTCATCGTCTGTCATCCGTGAAAATACTTTCTTTGTTTCCTTGCTGGTAGGCAACGACATCCGTGTTTGACTTGGACGAAACGGACCGTATGCAATGTAGTGTACGTTTCAGCGTCGCTCCTCGGTTTCTTACACTTGACAGCGAGTATGCACAAAATGTTATACTCGGATGAATTTCGCTCGCCTATTCTGTACGACATGCTTGTTTGGTTTCCTACTGCGTCACGCAACTTTGCAGAATGTGGTTATTGAGGAAAATGGGTGTTCGAAGCGGCTTCGATTGCTTCATTTTGATCTTGGGAGCGAAACAGGCTAAACGAATGTAAGTAGTTCGTCTATTATATTGCATCCACGGTATTTTTTTAAGATATGTGATTGTACCTGGACGCCGATTTTAATACAGGCTAAAGTCCTCATCTGGTTCGGTGAGGAAAGATCAAGGGAACTGTACGATCGAATGACCATCAAAGCTAAAGACGACGCTTGTGTCATGCCTTCCCTGGCGTTAATTGACAAAGAACGTATAGGGGATTTCAGATAAGATTGACCAAAGGGTGGCTGGTCGACATTTCTAAATCAACTGATGTTTTATATGCTAGTGTCTAGTGTCTGGTATGAACGAATCCAAACTTAGTTTTGACCAGAAAAACAAATTTGGGGACAGGAAAAATCGTAAGGCATGAAGAGGTGGACAGTTGCATTAACGCGCACTGCTGGAGGGGACACGTTTGAAAGTGAATAACTAAAACTTTAAAATTAGGAGAATTCTAATACTTTACAGAAACACACTATGGGTACAGCTTGCTTGTAATATATAGTAGTATTCCTTATTTAAATTCTATTTATTTTTCCAAAAATTGCCAAACACGCCTGCTCGAACGACAAAAGGCAAAATTTAATCATTATTATATACCTTTCAGGTAATATTCTACATATATATGGCTATTATTTAAAAAATATATGCGGTATCTGAGTGATACGATAGTCGGGATATATTTAGGTAAACATGGAGAAAAAATCAAACAACAAAAAATTCTGATGCAAAAAAAAAACACCTTAAATTTTTTCAAAATTGAGGCACCCTGTCATACTCTATTTCGGCATTCATTTCTATTAAAAACATGTTGCATTATTTGATTGAGAAAGAAGACGCAACTCCCCAAAGTAGGGTCTTTTTTCAAAGCCCTACACTTAGCAGTGTTCCCTACGAGAAGTGACTCTGAGTTCCAGTTTCATGAAACTAACACACATATTTTATATATTTTTATTTCGATGAGGCCATTGATAACTATAGCAATTGTTCACACAGTAAAAGTGAGGAGAAACTACTGTGTACAAAGAGCTTTCATATTACGAACTAGTGATTCGAGACAATATCCTGCAGCCATCGGCCACTGGGAACTTTGTTTACTTTATTTTACTATACGACACTATATGCTCCTCCCTCTTCCCCTCTATCTCCATCTCTCTCTTATGTATCTATATATCCCTGACTTATATCTAGAATAAAAACATATTCAGTCATTTCTTCGCAAGATCACGATTATGGCGCAATAGTTGACGGACGTAGCAGACGACACTCGCCACTAGTTCTTGCAAAACGGCCGATCCAATCTTTTGTTCGAATTTCCCCGCTCGCTGTCAAGGATGAGGGGGTTCGTTTCAACCAGCAAACTATGGCCGCCGATGCCTGTTTACTGAGCAGTCGTGCCTGTCACCATCCCACTCGCTGGCGTCAAGAGCGATAACATCAGACACAAAGAGGTACACCGAAAGACAGCAGAACCCCCAAATATTTGAACACTGCCTAAATACAACAGAGCGTAAACACTGTCCGCATGTTAACCTCGGAAAGGTTAACATGGCGACAGTGTTTACGCTCTAGGTAAAGAAAATCATGGCGTGTGGTATGAGCCGGATACTTACACGAGGTGCAAGGTGAGCCCTGAGAACGTGTCTGCTGCCCTAAAGTACTTCACGAAAGAAGAGCTACTATGTTCGCGCCAAAGTTCCAACCAGAAGGACGTGATCTCTGTCATGCTCGACAGGGAGAAAACGTTCGTGCCAAAGCGCTTCCTGACAAGCTCAATCCAAGAGGCCTTTCGTGTATACAAAGTCAAGCATCCTGATTCCGGCGTTCGGCTAAAGAAATTTTATTCCTTTCACCCTAGATGGGCCAAATGTATTCCACACCAGAAAGTGTGTGTTTGTGTACGCTGCGTCAATTATTACCTTTGTATTGGCACTGTAGAGAACGTTACAGGTTCAACATTCAACACTGGTGAAATAAACTCAGCATTTCTGTGCGACCAACTAACAAGTCTGTGTCTTTAAGGAGACTGATCACCGCCCAAAAGGCCAGTCTCTTACACTCGAGGAACTTCATATCCCAGGAGATGAAGAGATTGTGCTTACAACATGGGAGTCCGGCAAGCTTGTGAAAAAAACATTGGATCCTGACACTTTCCTGAAAGTCGTTCAAGTAACGGTTGAAAGTTGGATATTTCACAATAGTCCAACTTTCGCAAGATTAAGCTATCTACGATGAAAAGTGGTGCATACAACGCGGAAGCATTGTCTTTCATTTTGACTTTGCTGAAAACTGGACCATCGTGCTTCCTGACAAAGTTCAAGCATACCACTGGAAAAAAAAAGTTACGATATTTACATGTGTAGTGACGACAAGAAAATCTACGAACGGCTTTGCTGTCATCAGTGAGGACCTGTGTGACAACGCCGCTCACACGTGCTTGGCTCTAGAAAAAGTGAGAGTGGGTTGAAGACAACATTGCGGTATACTCGAACGTGACGTACGTAAGCGACGGGGCCGCCAGTCATTTGAAGAGTTGCTACCAGCTTCACCAGTTTGCACAGAACGATTTTCCACAAGCCCAGTGGTTATTTTCTGCATTTCGGCATGGAGAAATGCATGCGACGGAGTCGGAAGACTCGTGAAGCACCAGGCTACGCTGAACAACCTTTGAGAACCGTAAATAAACGAAATTCAGACGGCCAGGACAATGGTGAGAGTTCTATCCGAGAAGCAGGGTGCATCTTGTGTATCTGGACGAAAATGAGGTTGTTCGGTATCGTCAAGAAAAAAAGAGGAGTGGCTGACGGTGCGCGCCTTTCCTGCATTCAGTCTTGGCATGCGTGGCGGCTGTGCAAGTCATCAACAGAAGAAACCTGTGACATATATGTAGCACGGACAGTCGAATCTAATTAGAAGAAACTTTATTGGATGGGTACATCGAGGAAAGCCTTAGCGTAAAGTTCCGAATTTGATTCCGTAAGGACTGCTCATTTTGAATGCAGGGGCATCTTATTTATCACAGTTTTCGTCGCGGGGTATTTAACCTACTGTTTTACTTGGTGATAGCTTATAATCTTTATCTGATTACCATATGAGAATCACGAAACGTTATCCTCGAGCAGGATAAAATATCTCGGCTTGCCACGATCCATTCGTACACCGAGAGTATCGAAGCTCTTACAGTCTGGCGCGGTGGCACCACTCACCCGAAATGGTTTGTCCCCGGAAATACATAGCTAACCTAGACAATTTTAGTATTCTATCTTTATTTTTGTGTGGAAGTAAATTTATTTCTTTTATTCTAAATATAAAATATACCGTAAAGTAAAACTTCACACTGCATCATCTTTCCTCGAATCACTAGTCTCTAATAATATACCTCTTTCTACGCTGTATGTAAAATGCTGTATACAGTTTCTACACACTTTTACTGTGTGACCGATTGCTCTAGTTGTGAGTGACCTCATCTGAATAAAACTATATGAAAGGTGTGGGTTAGTTTCCTGAAACTGGAACTCAGAGTCACTTCTCGTATAGAGCACTGCTAAGAATAGGCTCTGAAAAGGACCATCCTTTGGGGAGTTATGTCTTCTTTCTCAGTCAAATAATGTAACATGTTTTTAATAGAAATGAATGTCGAAATAGAGTATGAGAGGGTACCCAAATTTAAGAAAAAAATCGAAGGTGGTGTTTGTTTGTTTTTATTCGCATCGAAAAGTTTTGTTGTTTGATTTTTTTCCCATGTTTGCCTAAATATATCACGGCTGTCGTATCACTCAGATACCTAATATATATTCTAAATATTAGCCATATATAAGTAGAATATTATCGGAAAGGTATACGATGGTGATTAAATTATTTCATGAGATACAGGCCGCCAAATATTGCTTTTTGTCGCTCGAGCAGGCATGTTTGGAAATTTGTAGAAAAATAAATATAAAATAAATAAATAATAACACTACATATTAAAAGCACACTGTACTCATAGTTTGTTTTTTAAAAGTATTAGAATTCTCATAATTTTATTGTTTTAGTTATTCACTTTCAAACGTGCCCCCTCCATCAGTGCGCGTTAATGCAACTGTCCACCTCTTCATGCCTTACAATTTTTCCTGTCCCCAATTTTTTTATTCTGGTCAAAACTAAGTCTGGATTTTTTTATACCCGACACTAGACAATGGTATATAAAAACATTAGTTGATTTAAAAATGTCGACCAGCCACCCATTGGTCTATTTTATCTGAAATCACCCTTATATACATTAACCATTCTACATGACGGTTTTGGCTTCGGTGTTTTTTTCTTCCTGACACTCTTATAAAGAGTTGAATTAACTTTTATTTGTATATTCCTCCCATTTCTACGCTTACCTTGACTTGCTTATACATTTCTCGTCTAGGTTGAAGCATTTCAAGTATAATTAGTTATTTCCTGTTTTCTTTTTTTTTTTCTTATTTCAGCTCGAGGCATTGGTGCTGACCCCATGGATCTTACACAAGGAGCGCCTCAGGGCTGTGAGGCAACGACTTCCTTTCTCCGCACAGATGGCGAGGTAGAGCCTACGTGGCTGGACGTGCCTATGCCCTGGTATGCGAAGATCCTCAGCTGGCTACTGAGTTTCGCTCGACTGCCGCAGAGTGTGGCACTTGTCCCCGACGGCAACAGGAGGTGGGCCAAGCAGCGAGGTGTACCCCTGCATGAAGGACACATTCGTGGCGTCTTAAAACTTCAAAAGGCAAGGACCTGAAATCCGTTTTGGTGCAATAATCAACGCCATCGACAAGGGCAACGTAAATTTAAAATGTGAGCGTGCGTCTACTCTCCTTTAAAGTCCCCTGAGCGGAAAGTGAGCACTGCAAGCTACAAGCTGTCCATAAAAGAATGCAAGCTTTTTGTGCCCAAATGCCGAAGTTTTAAAACAAACCATTATAATATTTAAGAAGTATTTTATTTTTATTGTTTTTTTCCTGTGAAAATGACGGCCAACGGAGCCCTCAATTCATAGAGCTCAATGGCCCGAGTTATCAAGAATGGGACTCATTTTCCCATTGAAAATTTAAGATCTCACACAACTTTCTAATAACCGTTAGTTCTGAAATCTTGAAATCTTATTCGGACCGCTAGCACTACCATTCGGTTGAGGCTAAGCGTTCGGCGACGCGTCGTTTATTTTTGCGGCAAAAACAAAACTCTATATTTTAACAGATTTTGCAAAGCGGTTTTTCGCCCTTTGCAGCGTGGAGAGAAGTGTGGTGAGCATTAGAAATTTTGAGCAGCCTTTATCTTTAAAGTCTTATAATGGGTGGAATGCTGCATTTCAGAAAGCGATTGTTCAGATTTGTTTAGAAGATATCAGACAGTCGTTTTGGGGGCGGGAGATGGGAAGAGAGAAGAACATATTGCTGACTAATTGATATAAAGTGGCCCGACGTTACACGACGTGGTTACTAAAAAGGAACGAACCAATCTTACCAATTCACTCTAAAGAAAAGAGTGTAGTTTTAAACCTTTTCTCTTATACAGTACACCCAAAAACTTCAGTTCAACGTACAGCACACTCACGTCGAACTGACAGGCTTAACTCTTGCGGGGTGCATGATAACGGTGAGATATAACTTATTAAACGGCTAAAGTACGTATCCAAGATCTCAGAAAGAAAATACTGAGACTATGCAGTATGGCCAACGGAACATCGATTATTTTGTTTTAATCAGCAACACGTACATTAGATATTTTAATAATAGCTCGGGTATCAAGTCGCTCACAAAACGTGGTGCCATCGGTTCTATGTCAGTGCGCTGTACATCGAAATGAAGTATTGGTGTGTCTTATACGTAGGGTGACCACCTGTCCCGCGATTCGCGGGACTGTCCCGCATTGACGGCTGGTGTCCCGCGTCCCGCAAGAAATTTCGGAATCTTCAAAATGTCCCGCATTTCATACTGTCGTAAAATTCACTCCAACTCATGGTGCTGCCGAACAACGGTGCTAGGGGAAGCGCGGAGATCGCTGGTAATCATGCGAATTGCAATATGGTACGGCATTTTCTATCCAAGCACTGCGGGACGCGACCGTCGTTCTTGCAGGAGAACCGACGTGCATGCTCCGTTGTGCCTCCCCCCTTGGTAGCAAAATATTGTACGAAAAATTGCTCGCCAAAAGTGTAACTGTAAAATATTGTGATTCTTTTCAAATAACTGTGTCAATGCAAAAGGGTTGCTCTGGATTCTTTTTTTTTTCTTTTTGTGAAGACAGTTGCACAATGCAAAAGCCTGCAACTCACAACGGTCGAAAAAGAACATATTGTTAAAACTTTGTGGAGGACCATGTTAATAAAAGTAAGCGTTGACAGGAAACAATAACCCGAAAAAGATTTAATGTTTCTTAATTTCCTTTGATGAATTCAGTTCTGCTTCAGTTGATTTTTATGCTTTCAACTTTGACATATTTAATAACATATTTGACGTAAAAAATGTATCACTGGGAGTGACAATTATTTTAGCCTAATTGCTGCAATACAATTCGCAGGTTCATAAACAGCACAGGATATTCAATGTGTTAACAAATCCTCGGTTCGTGATATGGTCTTTAAAAATCCCCCCCCCCCCCCCCCGCGTGCCCCGTATTTCGCTAGCAGGAAGGTGGTCACCCTAGTTATACGTGACAAGGGGTGTATGACTACGCCCCTTTTTTTCTGAGAGTATATGTTGTACATTGATCTACACACCTTCTTGACACAATCCTTGAAATATTTCGAGGATTCTTCATTTTAACGTTGATGAATACTTCGAAATAAATACTTCGTCAAGAACTGTGTTGTTTACTATTGCACAAATATTTTGAGATACAACCTTGGATCTTTTATGCACTAGTTTTGCCATCTTTTCATTACAGATTCCCTTAACTAAAAAAGAACCTGTCCTTTTCTTAGAAACCTTAGGATTGTTGAGGTTCCTTTTCTTAGGAACCTCTACAAATATTACTTTCAGTAGATCTACTACGTTAGAGTTAAATATTTTTGCAGTAGTGTTTTCAATGCAAAACGTATCACACATCATAAAGGTTTTTCTTCCTTGGAATTCAATTCTTCTAAACAGCGGCTGTTAAACTTCACTACTACTTTTTCCCGTTTGTCATTCTGACTGAGCTGTATTGCAGGAAAGAGACAAGCTAAATTTTAAAACGTACGTTTGACGTAAAGTGCGTTGTCATTTATTGTGCATGTTTTCTGAATAAAGCCCTCATAATATTATTTACAGCAGTTGTCTCCTTCTAACTTTGAACAAACTCTTTGCAGTTCCAAGCAGCAGCAATTGCATTGGGCATACTCCAGTCATCCGTTCACATATTCAGCGTGAAAAACTTAATGAGGCCTGAAGACCAGAAACGCTACCTTTTCAAAATCATGGGTGTCATCGCTGGTAACATCATTAAAAACTGGTAAGTTGGCTTCAATTTACTGCTCAGGTCCGCTTTACCCGACTCCCCTCGGCCTCGGTACTTATCGAGGCAATCGGATAACAAGCTAACAAGGATCGAGTTCGATCAGGTTCTACTGTTTCAAGCTTCTAGCGCGAAGTTCGATGAAACTTAAATGAAAGATCGACTTTTTGTCATGATGCGCGAAAATCAAAAACAAGTCGATGCTGCCCGGTGGTTAAAAAGAGCGATACGTATTGAGAACATTTATTTTTTTTATTATTTCACATTATTAAACTAACTACAGCATGACAAGTACACATGCTTGCTTTTATATCGCATAAGCAGGGGTGATCATTTTTACAAAATATAAAACGAATAACTTCATACATTATTTATTTTCCCCAGGTGCGAACTTATTGCGTAAAAATCAGGCAACACTGCAGTGAGTCGAACTTGGTCGTATTTTGCTCAGAGTTAGAAGGTTCGTTGAACCAGCAAACGTCGAGGCTCGACGTCGAATCTCAGGTATTACAAAAGTTCTCCACACCCTTATAACCAGCACCCTCATGGGAGCTACTTTTTGCAGTTGGTCATAAAAGAGCACCTCAAAAGGCTGCCAAGAACTGAGGAGACAAAATATAGAAATGAGGGGACGTGATAAAATGTTAGCGTTGTACATCGAAGATATAAGCGTATACACTAATAGTTTACAACAAAAAAAGGAGTTACTGTAAAACCATTCTTTCACCACTCAGGGAACTCTACCAGAAGAAGAGATGGTCCGTGAGGGTTCCGGGCGACTTTCACCTTCTTTCAGATGGTCCCCGTAAACGCATAGCCACGCTGGAGTTGTTGACTCATCAGAGAAGGTCAGTTTCCCCATTATATATAACTGCGATAGCTGTCATGGGTATCTAAATGTTCGTTTGTCGTCGATATTGTCACGCGACACCGAGAGTCACGTGACGTCATAACTTCAAGTGATGTGACACCGTCACGTGAAGTCAGTGCGTCACCTGACGCCACACATCAATCTTAAGAGGCATAAGGATGCATTAGAGTATCTGTCACAGCGGCAGCTATGACGGTACTGTGGATTCACAGAGTACTGCTGTATTTTTAGTTTGGCAAGCTATCACCTGGCGAAACAGGTTAAATTTTAATGGAAGCGCAAGAGGAACCTTATCAGCGCTCTCGGATTATTTGATCACCTGACACTCAGTTGACATTGTCTGCTTAGGAGCAGAGTGTCGATCTGAAATTTCTATCGGTTCGGTTTCGGGTTCGGGTTCAAGGCTTTTGGTTAAGTTCCGGCGCAGTGCCGGAGAGCAAAAATAAAGGTTCAAGTTGGCTAGAACCGGCTTAAACCGCTAAATTTAGAATTTCTTTTTCTGTGTTGTTTCTGGCAATATGCACTGTTCCCACCGTGAAACGATGAACTATCTAGCTTTTTCTATCGTTCGTCCCAACCTCGTTTATTTGCAGGTAACAAAAAATATAAAATTTTGAAATTTAATTTCGACCCAAGAGTAAAAGGAAGTCTAGATTAACATAGCAAACACCCTGTTTATACGACTCAACATCCCGGTTGAGAAATAAAGGACGAGGAAGAGCGCGCGGCCGGTTGGGAAGCACGCGGGGCTTGGGCACCCGCAAGGGCAGTGTTTCATAAACGGCCAACCGGACAGGACACGTGTCGGGTCCCTTCAACCACATAAACTTTGGTGCCAAAACCCCTCGAGAGGACATGGACTGCCTAAGCAGGACCCGTGGTGTTGTCCGCTCCGCCGTCACCAGGACGATATCCCAGCTGAACCATCTTATCCAGAACCCCAACACAACAGAGATTGACTCGCGGCTCCTGCTCGACTATCTCATCCAGGAGCGGACAAGCCTAGCCGACCTAGACCGGGGTATCCTAACATTGACAACCGATGACGACTTGGGGAACGAGATTGAGGGATCAAAGGACTACCCTACGTGGATCAGCCACGACATCGCGCGCTTTTTGTATGCCCTGGACAAACTGAAGCAACCCACGAACATCGCCACACGTGTTGCGAACATCCCAACGGACACACTGCAGCCCAGCGGCTTCCGATCCCACAACGGAAACCCTGAACAGCCTTTCTCCCACCGGAACTGTCCCTACAGCACCAGCTCGTGGCAGTCATCGAAGGGTCACCCTTCTCGAACTCCAGGTACCTACCTTCACCGGTAACATCAGTGATTGGCAGGGAGTTCGGGACCATTTTGATGGCACAATTCACAAAAATGCCAATCTCCCTCCCATCGAGAAATTCAGGTACCTCATGACATACCTTACCCACAACGCAAAGCGGGCTGTCGAAGGCATTCGTCTTTCCGAACAGAATTATGACCTGGCAGTTCGCACACTTCATGACAGATTTGGAAGACGCGATATCTTGAGCGACGAACATATTAACCAGCTACTGAATCTCCCGAGAATAAGCAGCTCAAGAAACGTCACTCGAATTCGTCAGCTGTTCGAGGCCATTGGCTTCCGCACAACATCTCTAGAAGGCCAACAACTACGCGGTGGTTCTTCATTGTGTACTGATAAGAGCTCTTCCCGAAGATCTACCACTCATGTACCACCAAAAACTAAAGGAGAGCGCGACAACAGCCCCAATGCGCTCGAATGACGCCAAGACGATCAAGTCAAGCTTATCATGACGTTTTCTCAAATCCAGTTAGAGATACGAAAGGAAGGATGCATGGAACAACCTACTCGGCCATCCGAAGAGACACCACATCAGCCTAACTTACAAACTCAGTTCATATCTAACGATCCCTATGCACTGGCACTGACCAACAAATCAGTTCACCGCCGAGTCTTTTCGTGTCCGCTCTGCGGCTCCGTTAAACACGACGTTCAGAGTTGTCAGGTTACACCATCGACCCAGGAAAAACTATTACGGCTCACATGGGCACGCTGCTGCTTTAAGTGTGCCAAACGCAACCACATAGCCCATACCTGCCGCACAGCAAGTAGCCTAACCTGTACCCCTTGCGGAGGGCACCACCTTACCATTTTATGCAACGTTTCCCGACCCCCTCAAGCTGCGCAGGGCATCGGCCAATTGGAAGAAAACTCTATTCCGAACTCTGCGGCCATTATTAATGCCCCAACGAACGCGGTCATGCAAGGACCGTCAGTTCTGCTTCAAACGGGCCCAAGTGTGGTCTTCTTCCCTCTATGAAAGAGTCATTGTTTGAATATTGCTGGGCAGCGGCAGTCAAGGAACTTTCGTGCGTCGCGACGTCTCAAAAAATGCAACTGCACAGCTCTTGGAAACGAAGAGCTCACCGTATTCACGTTTGGTAACGCTCGACGACCTTCACGCTATCACTGTCGACGAGTTACCATCAAACTATGTGGTCGAACCACCGGCACACGAATCCACTGGGAAGCAGTAGAGGTTCTAGAAACCTGCACTGTCATCATGCACTCATCCGGTCGACGAAGAGCTGCAAGCTCTACTCTACTCTGAAAACATGCTGAGTGCCGATATAGCTCCGGCAGGTGTTCCATGCCCAAAGGAATTAGGTGTCCTTCTTGGATCTGACGCCTATGGGAAGATTGCTTAACCGCCTAAGTGAGACACTGACGTCAGCTGAAATCATCTTCGGCTGGATGATACAAGGAACGTGTACCGGTCAATCTGGCAATCCACGAAGCATAGTTACCACCCTTTCTCCGTCATGTGAATTCTCCAACGACGAGAACGAGGATCTTGATCCTTCACAAATGTGGCGCCGAGATGCCACTGGTATCACCGATTTAGCCGATACTCAAACAATTGATCACCCAGCGCTCCAACGATTTGAAAAAAAAAAGCATAAAAAAGTGTGATCAGCGGCACGAAGTGCTTCTCATGATAAGTACCGCAGGGCTAGGACCAAATTGCAATAGCCGCAACGAACACGGGACAGAGATTAGAACGGCACTATTTTCGGAATCAATGTCTCTGTGCAGTAGTGTCGGCCACGAAAAGATCTACGCGCGGCACTACACACCCACGGAAATTCCGGCTGCCGCAGAAGACAACGTCTTCGAGAAGAACCGGTGAACCAATTGCAAAGTCCCGTCGCTACACGTGAGAAAGGAAAAACTACAATGCTACTTTCGGAACCAATGTCTTTGGGCGATAGCATCGTCCTCGGAGAGAGCGGTACACATAGCTGTATATCTACGGAGCGTGCCTGCGACAGACGGGTAGATCGTTCGGCCTCAAAAACACGGAAACTGTTTCACCGCAAGCTGTCGCTGCCAAGGAGCAGCGGGCTCTTGCAGTTGAAAGTTCCAACCGAAGATTTTATGCATGCTAGGCTGATGCAGACGAAGAAGTGAAGATCTGTTCGTTGCGCAACACTCAACGGGGGGGGGGGGGGGGGGGGGGGGGGAGGGAAAGCAGATTCTACACGAACCACCGCAAAGATTTGGAAATGCCGTGAACGAGACGGCAACCCAGAACAGGCGGATCGCGGAGACTCGCGCTGAGGAACAACCAGTTGGGCCGGAGGAGGACCGACACCTTTTAGGCACGCTTCTGGAGTCAAGGTTCGTCCATAACAAGCTGAAAATGCGGCCATCTGCCGCGACGCGCTCGGACGGGTAACGCAAGATCTTCCCGCCGAACGGAATGTCGGGGCTGGCGGATATCGTGCGCTCAGCCAGACCCGGAAAATTTGAGCACTGCAAAGTCTTGCAAGGGAGCGAGCCGTCTGAAACGGAGGATACCGCGGATGCGGGGGCAAGCCGAGAACAACATGATATGTCAAGCGCTGTGGGAGTACTATCAACAGCCAATCAGACCGTTCGACAAGGCGCTCACAGCTCTAGAAAAACAAAAGGTCGAGAAACAACAGTGACGCTGTCAGTTCTAAAGTGCAGAGGAGCGACTGAGGGACGGTCGGAGAAGCCGGACTAGGCGTGCGTGAAAGAATCGTCAACGTAAAACGTTTTTTCACGCCGAAGCAGAAAGCGACGGAAGTTGTCGATCAGAAAGAGCTTCAAAAAGCGCTCAAGCGGAGGATTGCAAAGCTTCTAGAGCTTGGGTAACGGACGGTCCTTCACTTCCAAAAGACAGAAAGGGCGCAGCATCTCCGGAGTCCGCGCACAGTCCGAACGCATAGTCAATTGCCACGGTCCAAACTGAGCACAAAAAGACAAAAATGCCAAAGAGAAAAGAGCTACCGTCCGAGGACTCGCAAGCAGATCCTCTTTCCAGCAGTGACCAGCCAGCCCCTCCAAGGAGGGGGCCGCTCTCGTGGCAGGCGTTTTCGAAAGAGTGAGGGGGGCTGCGGCCCCTTCTGCGCCTCTCGGTGCCGAGGAACATGGCGGCCCCTGAGGCATTTAAATCGGCGGCAGCCGCAACCTCGGCAGTAGCGAAACGTGGCCTTCTACTACAGTGGCTTAAAGGGGGTAGTGTAACGAACGAAACCGGAGAAGCGGCACAGCGTTGGAAGACGGCCGCGGGTGGCGCTGGCGCTTGCAGCACCGTCGTTCCGGCTATGGCTCCGGCTTGGCCGCTTGGTCAGCTTGGCTCCGGCCAGCTCCGGCAGATTCGCAGCTGTCCACTACTCCGTCGTCTGCTAGTTTCAGATTTTTATTCACGTTCAAACACAAATCATGTCGTTGGAAGTTCAATGGAAACAAATAATTGTTTTTGAGGTATTTATATTAGTTATGAAGCGTGTTAGGGTGCCTCTGTCTGCCGGCCGATTGAGGCACCCCAACGGAGCTGCGGATCGAAGCGCCACCTGCACCGTCTTCCAAGGAGCGGCCGTTCCCGATGCATGGTGGAGGCTACGCGGTAACTACACTACCCCCTTTAAGGCACTGTACTTCTACGCCAGTACACCGCAGGCGAACTCAGGTAGCAGAAGAACTACATTCATGCTTTCGTATTCACGAAAGCATGAACGTTTTCACGAAAGCATGAACGTATTCACGAAAGATGAACGATCAACCGCCTCCGCGACGGCGATCGAGCACCGGCGGAGGCGGTTGATCTGACATGCCGCGTTCGGCTTTGGCTAGCAGACGGCGTTCGTAAAATGGCGTCAGCTGTTGCTGGCTTCACGCGGCGGTACCGTGCGTGCTTCCATTCATTCGGCGTTCGTTGCCATGGTGATGGCGAAGAACGCAGACGAACTTTATGTTGCGGAAGAACGCTGCGGCGGAGCGATTCCAGGTGCTTTGTAAGGCCCTTCCCGCACGCTTTTCAATGGGCGGAAGGCGAACAAAAAGAGTTCGAAATAAGGACTTAACGCAGAAGGCTGCATTTCTCCAGCGCCTCATAATTTGACGAGCCTTGCACGAAAAGCATGTTTTTTTGGTCATCCCGCGTCCTGTTTTTTTTATCCGTAACATTGGTCTAAAGTATCAAACTGCCCGGAGGGCAAGGGAACTTTCACAATACAATGTGTTTTGAAAACAACCCCCCCCCCCCTCTTTTTTTTTAATTTTACTTGATTCTTGTTTATTTTCTTGTCGCTCTTCGAGATAATACTTTTTATTCCTGAGGGACTGCCTCCTCCGCTTGGGGTGTTAACTCGACGGACAGTTATATTTCTCTTACCTGTTAACAGAGGTCCTCCATTTTTTTATTTTTTTTTTGCACGCAAAACTGTGAAGCTTAAACAAAATGCTAAGCGGAAGAAATTAGGAACGGCACTGTGCAACTTAGAGCGGCTGCCAACGCTCGGTTGTCCCTCTGGGGCCACCAGGATATCTCTTCTAAGGTATCCCTCCCTTACCTGCTTGTAGTTATATGTAACGTCGTATTGATGAGTAATATTTAGTCCTTCCAATTCTCTCGTGGGAAACAATTCTGGAGCAGTTCAACAACAACAAAAACGTATTTGGGTGCTTCAGTGATGTGTATACATGTAAAATGAATCGTGCGACAATTTTTATACTTTCAGTAATTACCGCTAAGAAAGGATCCCGGACGTTGATAGCATGAAAGAAAAAACATCCATCAGTTTTCCCCTCCGCGCGCAATAGCAGACGCAGAAAAAATAAAGGAAATAAACTGCTTTCTCCTCAAATCGCAGTTAGAACAAGCAGCCAGGTGATCTGAGGCTAGTTATATACTGTCAATGTATACCTTAGTCATGCGCTGGGGTTGTCAAAGCATAGATCGTGGGCTGAACTTTAGACATTATTAGAGCTCGGCTATTCTCATCTTTGATTGAACACAAGCCATTAACCGAATGTTTGGCGATGCTGATTGTCATGAACCCGAGCACTCGATTCGGGGTTATAAAAATCTCGTACGTCATGGTGTCACGTGACTCTCGGTGCGAAATCATGATGTCAGGTTACTTCACGGGTTCGAAATTTTAATAATCAAGTGACGTTCTCAATTTAATACGAGTTGACGCACTGAGTCACATCACCTCACGGAGTCACATGACGCGACATTACTTGACAGCATGTTTTGACACTATGACGTCACGTGACCACGTGACACATGATTAATCATAGTCCCCATAAAAAGCGCCACTAAACCCACCACTTCTCATGCATTGCAATTCTGTATGTTACGATTTGATCAGTACATAAAAAAACAGCTGCCAAAATTCTATTCCCAAATATTAATTTTGTGCAACTAACAAACAATTATCGTGAACCATTTTGAACGGGTTACAGTGATATTGTTTGTTTTTTTTCAGTTTAGGTTCAGTTCTAAGATTGCGGAGATGATATCGGTTCGGTTCAGTTCCGGTTTGGCTAAAAATGACGGTTCGTTTCCGGTTTTCGGTTCGTTTCGGTTCCGGTTCGACAGCCTGCTGAGGAGATCCTTTGTCTCTAACCGAGTCGTTTGATATACATATAAGGATTATCAGCACGGGGACAGTTGAACTCCCCAAATAAGGTCTGACTGATTCACGGTTTTAATTGTCATCACCACCTAAGACTAAATCAACACAAGAACAATTTGGCTCTTGCTGTAATTCTCGCCGTAAGAGAGGGACGGTGGGCTCCAGTCCGAAGCGGGCGCCGGCACCACGGCACCACCTGGTTCTCGAGTGTGCCTGTAATCACTCGGCTAAGAAAGAAACCCCTCTTGTTGAATGTGGTCACCTGATTCTATTGGGTCACCTCTAGTTCGAGGCAGGCGCTGGCCCCGCGGTGCTACAGGGCAGCCAGGTGCATTCGCCATCTCTAGGACGTGGGCTGAACTTCTATAGTTGTGTGTGGTCACGTGATTTGATGACGTCGCACAGTTTTCTGACCAGCACAACGCCGCCTCGAATGCAGCTCGGAAGTCCTTATAAAACGTATCGCTGTAATGACTGCAGCATATCCTGCAGATGCTTGACTCGGAGCAGGTCAACTCTGGTCCCGACGACCGTGACTCTGACATTCCCCTGAAGAATCGACGGTTTTTGTTTCGAGGGGGTAAACGCCATCCGATGTCCAACTGGTGTACAGTGTATTTCCTCTTTTTTTTTTTTTCAGAGCCGAAGCAGAGATATTCTATTGCGCATCATACCAATCGCAACATCAGATGACTAGAATGGCACTCACCCTGTGCCACGCTGTAAAAGAAGGCCTGTTGGAACCTCGGTAAGCCCTCTTACTGTAATGGGGCAGTATTTCTCCTGTTTTGTCGCACATCTTTAATCTATGTTTGCTAGACAGCGTGTTTCCTAAACAAATGCAACTGGCTAAAGTAACCGTTCTATACAAGAAAGGTAATAAAAACGACTTGGGTAATTACAGACCTATTTCAATACTCTCTGTGTTTTCTAAAGGCCTAGAAAAAATTATACTTCTACGACTAACAGCTTATGCTGATAAGCATAATATTTTAAGTCCATCCCAATTTGGGTTTCGCAAACAACGATCTACAGAACTCGCACTTCTTGCGCAAAAAGAACATATTCCTAAACAATTTGAACAAAGAGAACTCACGCTTGGTTTATTCATTGACTTTACCAAGGCATTCGATTATCTGGATCATAATTTATTATTAAAAATATAGACATGTATGGATTTCGTGGGCAAGTGCATCAACTTTTACAATCATATTTATCCTCCCGCAGGCAGTATGTTAATATAAATGGTCATTTATCTGAAATCAAGCCGATTGAATCAGGCGTTCCTCAGGGAAGTATTCTCGGGCCTTTTTTGTTCAACATTTATATAAATGACATATTAAATATAAGTCCATCCATATACTTTGTTATTTATGCTGATGACGCAAGCCTATTTTTTAACGGTGATAACGCCTCGGATCTTATAGATGATGCGAATGAAACACTGAAAAAGCTTCATATTTGGAGTAAACATAATGCTTTAAGAATAAATGCGAATAAAACGAAGGCAGTTTTGTTTCGACCAAAAAATAGGCGTGTCAATATTACTAAGAACATTTTTTTTAAATTCTACTCAAATTGAAATTGTTCCCAAGTTTAAAACCTTAGGTGTCATTTTTCAAGAAAACCTATCATGGGATGACCATATCAATTATATTATATCTAAGTTATCTAGTATAGTTGGTATTGTATATCGTAATAAACACATCTTATCACTCAGAACAAAGTTAATTTTATACAATTCATTATTCTATTCACATTTAAATTATGGTTTCTCATATGGGGCACTACAACCTATACCAACCTCTAGAAAATATACACGTTGCAAAAAAAGATACTAAGAAGTATATATAATGTTGACATTGAATATCCAGTTACTGATATTTTTGGTCAACTCGGTATAATAAAAGTTTTTGATTTATACAAATATCGTTTATGTGCAAAATATATTATGGAAAAAAATCTACCCCAGCGTCACCTAGAAAACCTAGCGAACCTAAAACAAAAAGTATACTATACGTATCCAACACGGACTAACGAACCCTGGGAGGTACCGTTTTCTAGAACTAATTACGGCATTCAATCCATAGCATATACTCTACCAAATACCCTTAATCAGCTGACTAGGCAAGATATAGATATCAACAGTACATCGGTGAGCATTTTAAGGGAATATTTTATTTCAAACTTCATTATCAACAATGAGCGCTGATTATGTTGCGCTTAGTTAGAATGCACTGTGTGTTTGTTGATTCAATGTGTTATTGCTTTGTAAAACGCTGTTTCTTTTGTGTGATGATTTTTCATTTTTGTTTATGAATTTGTAAAGTTTCTTTGTATACTTCCTCTGGTGCTTGCTTTGCGACTGCTTGTTTGGGGTGGCTAGGGGCCAGTCAAGCTGTTTTTACAGCTTTTTTCCCTAGTCACCTTTCAACTTTTTGTTGGAAAAATAAAGGAATTATTATTATTATTTACAGGTTCAAGAAACAATTGTTGAAAGGTTTCGCTAAGCAGCTTTTACCGAAAATTGTTTATGTCCTATTGAAAGGAGATTTGCTCCTGTCTGTCCAATAGGCATAGCAGAACCTGTGAAAGTTATAGAAGTCTCAAGTAAGCATATATAGGTCAATATAAAATACTATATGTTCTCAGTTTTTCAGGGCACCTGTATTGTACAATTGTTCTCGCTAAGGTACAGAGCTCACAATCATTTTGCTCCCTCGAGTTCCCGAGCGGCGAAGGTATTAGCGGCGAGATGTTTCGGTGGCGCCCTCGTTCGGTTACCTTTCGTGACGTCATTACCTTGTGAACAACAAGTTCGATGGTGTTCGTAATGGGCATGGTGGAAGTCTGAAATCATAGCGCTCTCAAAGCAACACTGCCAACACCGTCAAAATTGAAGTTCTTACATTCCTCTTATTTCCGTCGACGAGACATCCTTTGCTGACGTCATAATCAGCATTCGGCCAATTGTGGTGGGCCAACCACAGCGACGCTTTCGATCGCTCACGTCGCCAATAGAGAAAGAGACGTAGCGCAGCGGCAATGGGAAGGCGCGCTGGCCCCAAAATCACTTGGGTTTTTGCGTACGGACGCCACTGAATTACACCGGAGAGGGGCGCTAACAGCCGCTGCTATGAAAGTCAGCTTTTTCCATACAATGACAAAAAAGCGGCAGTGGTTACTTTAAACTCATATTACGGATAAAAATATGGGGCGCGGGATGGCCAAGAAAACACGCGTTTCGTGTAAGGCTCGTCAAGTTATGAGGCGCTTGAAAAACCCAGCCTTCTCCATTAAGTACTTATTTCAAACTCTTTCTGTTCGCGTTCTGCCCATTGAAAAGCATGCGGGAAGCGCTTCAGCACGCACGTCGTATCGCTGCGCCGCAGTGTCCTTCCGCAGCATAAAGGCCGCCTTTTTTCATCATCGTCACCATGGCAACGAACGCCGAATGACCTTTTCGGACGGGGCGTGTATCACTGGGGGGCGCCTTAACCCCCGCCTCGCCCTGCGGCTGCTCATTACAAAACTATTAAACTTCGGCTAGCAGACGGCGTTCGGAAAATCGGCCTTCGTTGACATGGTGACGGCGATGAAAACAGACGGCCTTCATGCTGCAGAAGAACACTGCGGCGCAGCGATACGAGGTGCGTGCTGAGGCGCTTCCCGCATGCTTTTTAACGGGCGGAACGCGAACAAAAAGAGTTCAAAATAAGGACTTATAGGGACGCTGAACCGAAATCTGGATTCCACAAAACAAGGTGGCAGAGGCGTGCAATGGGACTGTACAAACACCAAAACATCACTCATACAGCGACATCTCGAACGGATGACCGTATTTTCTAAAAAGAAGAGGCGCATTTGACACATATGTTGACGTCTGGTTTCTCCGAGAAAAGTCGGAAAGGAGAGGAAACGGCCTCGCGTCTTCTCCGTCTCGCCGGTCTTCTCCGTCTCGCCGCCTTGAGGTGGAGAAACAGAGAGGAGGAAACGAGATATGTTGACGTGACGTCAACATATCTCGTTTTCTCCTCTCCGTCTCCTCGTCGGCCTCGTTCAATCGCGAGCTCTTTTTCCAAAAATACGGCCGTCCATTCGAGATATCGCCTTATGGGTGGTGTTGTAGGGATTCTAGCGTCCCGCCTACCGCTCCTGCATTGTTTTCTGAAATCCAAATTTCGGTTCCCCATCCCTTTAACGCAGAAGGCTGGTTTTCTCCGGCGCCTCATAATTTGACAAGCCTTACAAGAAAAGTATGTCTTTAGAACGGAGTTTGGAGATAGTTATTTTTACAACATGGGTCGAAAGTATCAATGCGCCAAAAAAGCTTCTTGGTTAGTGGCCTTGCCTGCGACCAAACTTGGATCGTGCCATACTTCGGGACAAATTTTCTTGGCAATGAAGCCGAAGCTAAGCCGTGCGCTCGCGAATATTGAGTGCCAATCGCAGCTGTGCTCGAGCAGTCGTTACTTTTTAGGAAATGCCAGAAAAAGTTGTCCCCGAGTATAGACCTTTTCTGTGTACTCTCGTCCCCAGCCACCAAATGGGAGTATCCGGTATGAGCGACGAAAAAATAATCGAACGCTTCAACCTGCAAATAGTAAAAAAACAGAGGGGAGGCAAAACAAGAAAGTGTGACGGTTACGCTTATATCCTAAATGCCTTCTATTGGCGTGGCAAAGGCAAAACGATGTTTTCGCCCATACTGGAATGGACGACAATTCAAGATGGTGGCCCACTTGCAAAAAAGGTCTATAGTTTGAGCAGGCCCGTGGAACGCGATAAGCATTCCAACCGAATATCGTAGCACGGCCCCTTTAACGCCGGTTCACACATACAGCCCAGTGCCGTAGCACGGCCCCTTTAACTCCGGTTCACACATGCAGTGCAGCGCCGGATCGACGCTGGAAAACAGCACTACCACAGGTGTCACTTATCGCCCATGTGGATCCACTGTGGTGCTCGTGACTTATCGCCGCATGATGTTTCACAGCAGTGAGCGGCGATACAGCGCCAATCCATGGATCCCTGCTACACGGCACAGCATCAGCGCCGCATCGGCGTCTTTTAATGCGATGGCATTATTAATGCAATAGCATTATTAAGCTACTCATCCTAGTTTACTGTCTATCGGGTATCTGGCCTCTTAATGCGCAAGAGGTATGCGTAGTAGACTATTTCAGCTCACTGTGCATGCACCCCATTGCGCCACGCGTATGCCCAGAGGCAGTACGCACTCCTTCACATTCGCACCCTATTCGAAAGACCTGACGACCCTGGCGTTGTCCTCGACGTCGTCCTAAACGCCGTCCTTGAGGTCTTCCTTGAGGTAGTCTTCGAGGCCATCCTAAAGGTAGTCCTAGAGGTGGTCCTAACGATCGTCCTAGAGGTAGTCCTAGACGTCGTCCTCAAGGCCTTCCTAGATGTCGTGCTAGAGGTCGTCTCTGAGGTCGCCCTAGAGGTCGTCTTGGAGGTCGTTATAGATGTCGTCTTTGACGTCGTCTAGGACGTCCTAGAGGGCGACGTTCAGAACGACGTCTAGGACGACCTCAAGGACGACCATTACCGTGGTCTCAAGGACGACACGAATTTAGCGTTGTCCTAGAGGACGACCCTAAATTTAGCACGGAGTTTCCCCGCTAAAGTTATCAGAAAAATTGACGTCACGACCTATGCACCAATTTAGTTTCCCCGCTAAATTTGGCGATCTGCCACGATAAATGCAATCGCATTCGTAGATAATCCCCCTTGTGGCTTCTACAAATTTTACTCGACTATCAATTTGCTGCCACCGTACTTTTTTCAGCCACGATTTGACGCTGTGTTGGAGATGCGAAGAGGCCTTTAAAACGAAACGGAGCATAAACACAGGCGCCGAGCTTCTCACTGCCACCACACGCTGTTGTGATTCTTATCAGGAGGAACGCGCGATTTTTTTTTTGTGTGTGTTTTGCGTTGGGCGGCGCACCACCTGTCCAATTGATATTAATGGACTTGTTCCAGAACCGACGCGCCCCATCGCGGCGAAATGCCACGCAGTGCACTCTGGGAACTAGTTGGCCACTCAGTTTCGGTTTCGACAGCAGCTTCATCTCATGCTATCACGCCGCGACCGAACGCGCTGCTTGCGTTTTCGATTATCTGACTTTTTATGAATGTGCACTGCACTCATTCTCGAGAGATACAAAACGAAGACCGGGGCACATTCCTTGGTTCCCGAAACACCGGATATTGTGCGTGCGTATGCAAACGTAGTAAGACGCGGCTTAGTCACCTCACCCCACGAGTGCATCTTTGAGCTCAATGTCAGTAATCCCGTCTAGTACCAGTGAATTACAACTGAAATTTGGTCACGTTGAGACCTACACGTATTTTGTTTGCCAAACGTACGCTTCTTATTTATTTATTTATTTCTTTATTTACATACCCTCAAGGCCGTGGGGGCGTTACAGAGGGAAAAAAAAACAGTAATAGAAGACATGATAGGTCACGGGTCACTTTCGCAAAAAATAATTAGTAACCGCACTTTTAAACACATCTAACGAGGGTAATAATATTAATGATGCCGGAAGGTGGTCCCACTCTGATGATGTCCTAGGAATGAAAGAATCGTGGTAGGCTGAGGTTCGAGAATGAGGAACGCCGACTTTGTACAGATGATCAATGCGTGGAGAAACGTAAGCTGGGACGAGAAAGAGCTTCTTTTTAAGAATGGGGTTAGAATTGTATATTTTATAGAAAAGACATAGACGAGAACACTTACGGCGCAAAGAAAGCAGTGGCAAAGAGAGAAGAGATTTCATGGATGATACACTAGCTGTACGGTGATAATTATTAAGTATGAAACGAGCGCCGCGGTTCTGAACTGACTCGAGATGAGAAGTGAGTGTCGTCTGACCAGGATCCCAGATTGAAGCTCCATACTCTAATTTTGAGCGAACCAAAGATTTGAATAATATTAGTTTGAGAGAAACTGGCGCTAGAGAAAAGTTACGTTTAAGGTAGCCTAACATAGAATTGGCATTAGCAATGATGTGGTTAATATGAATATGCCAGGAGAGGTTAGAAGTAATACGCACACCGAGGTATTTATATGAAGTCACACATTCTAACGAAACGTTATCAAGATGATAGATAAAAGGCAAAGTGTTACGGCGAGACACTTTCATTGTTTTACATTTTTTAGTGTTAAGTGTCATGGACCACAGCTTGCACCAATCAAGAACAGCATTTAAGTCGTTTTGAAGAAGGAGAGAGTCAGAATCATTAGTAATCTTACGATAAATAACGCAGTCATCCCCGAACAAACTAAGCGATGATGTGACACACAACGGCAAGTCATTGATGTAAATGAGGAATAACAAAGGACCTAGAACGGAGCCTTGAGGGACGCCAGAAGTAACAGAAGACACTGAAGAATTAGAGTTATTTACATGAACAAACTGAGAACGATTTGTAAGAAAACACTCAATCCAAGTTAGTATCTGAGGGTCAAGGTTGAGTTTGCTAAGCTTCAAGAGTAGTAGTTGGTGAGAAACTTTATCAAATGCTTTGCAGAAATCAAGAAAAATACTGTCAACCTGGGATCCATGATCAAGTAATGAAAATAAATCGTTAGTAAAGACGAGAAGTTGTGTTTCACAAGAAAGCAATTTACGAAAGCCATGCTGTGAGGACGAGAAAAAAGAGTTGGATTCGACATATTTAACAAGATGTGAATAAATAATATGCTCTAACATTTTACAAGGAGTACTGGTTATGGAAATGGGTCTATAATTGTCGGGGCAGTGTTTGTCGCCTGATTTATGAAGTGGAACCACCTTGCCAGTTTTCCAATCTTCAGGAAGGACACCAGTAAGAATAGATTGCTCAAACATTTTAGTAAGAAAAATTGCACTGTAAATTTTAGTATTCTTTAGAAACTGAGTGTTAATATTATCAATACCGCATGATGAGGACACCTTGTTGCTTCATTGGGCGAAAAGCAAGCCGCGTCCTCACAGGCAGTGGCGTCACGAGGGTCAGCGGCACCCGGGGCGGTAGCCCGCCCCGCCGCAACACCCCCCCCCCCCCTCCCCCGCTCTCGCGTGGCGCGCCGCTACTCCCCCCCCCCCCCCCCCCCCGCTCTCGTCGCCCGCCGCGACACCCCCCTGAGCGCTGCACCCGGGGCGGTCCGCCCCCCCCCCCCGCCCCCCCCCCCTTGTGACGCTACTGCGAGTCACAGGAGTATCAAAGTTGAGCCCAGCGTTGGCGCATGAACTTTTAATAAAACGCAATAAATTCGACCCCACTGCTGCACAAAAGTTGCTCTGATGTCTTCCTCGTGTCATCACATATCTCACACTCAAATTTTATGCTGATAGAAGATTAAATTTTCGCAAACGCCGAGATCGGTTGCTAAGCATTTTTGGACGAGCTTTTACTGACGCCCAAGATTTGTGCCTGAACGGTGTGTCTGAAATTATCTCGGCATACTCAGTCAGGAAGAAAGCAAACAAATAACAAATATTATGGCCATTAGCAACCGTCAAATGCGCTTTGAATAATTTCGTTCGTTTCGCGCACCGCATAGGGGTTCATGCCTGTCCGGCGCACTTCCGGCGAACGGTGCGACATTCTTCCCACGACTGCTCGACTTTTGCTTTCTTAGAACGGTTTGTACGTGCGAATGTGCCTATATGATTGCAGGATACCTTTATGCGCATACGCGATGTTGAATATTAGTGGAATGCAAGCAGGTGGACTTCAAGTGCGGTGCTGCGGGGCAGTACAGATAAGAGATGAGAAGTGTGTTCTAATGGAGCTTTTCAATGGCGCCTCCGAGTTTTACCTCGCGTACTCAGGTGTATTAAGAAAAACAGTAATTGCAAAAAGTTATATTTCGTCTATGGACGCAGGAAACAAACAAACTTCCTGATCAGTTCATCAACAACACTAATGTAAAGACGCGAGCTCGATGTAGGCATACTTATTGATTGCCACAGCTTGTTGATTCGTACACAAGCAAGATCCCCGAGCTTCGCAGCGTCGAGATTCCCAACACTGGCTCGTTCACATACCTCGAAAGGCGAACAGAAAGGCTCGGGTACAAAAATAAACAAGCATGTGTCAAGACAAGCTATACGTCTCGGGCTTGTGCTAAAGCTTCGATGTCTGGCCATTTAGTTCAGTTTAGAGACCACACATGACGCTCTCGGGAACAGAAAACATGAGATAACGGCCATTTATGGTCCACGCTCTGTGTATAATCTCTTGTCGACGTGTCGATCGAAACCGAAACCATGGCACTCTCCTCCCTGGCCAACTAGTTCCCAGAGTGCAACGCGCGCGTGTTGCATGCAGGGGTTTATGGAAGTAGTCTATTGCACCACACACGGTTACAAAGCTCGAAAGTAAAAAAAAAATTGACCGCATCTCCACGTGGTGAATGATGTTGATTGGGGCGAAGCTCTGGTGGTGCTTGTCAGCGTAGACGCTGAGCCGCAGCATGCCGAGCCTTTCGTTCATTTTCATCCATGTCAGAAAGAGAATGTGTGGTATGGAACGTGGTTGTTATATACACATTTGAGCATTTGACCGCAGCGCCCTTTCGTCTATAAACGTTGAGCTAATGCATGCAAAGTTTAACGCGATTATATACGCATTTGACCGCAGCGCCCTCTCCTGCATATACGTTGAGCGGCTACATGCAACGTTTCATCTATGACATCCCCAGCTCTTGAGTTACTACCACATCTCAGAGCCCCCTACTCGTCCCGCAGTCGTGGCCCAGTGGTTAAGGCGATGGACTAAAAATCCATTGGGGTCTCCCCGCACAGGTTCAAATCCTGTCCACTGCGCAAAAAGTTTTTCATCATGTTTTTCATCTCTTTTTTTTCGTTTCATTTTTTTTTTTTTTGCCCTAAACGGGCACGTGAGCTCACGAGCAGGAGCACGAGCACTGGACGCCAGACAGATGGACGGACGCCAGACAGATGGACGGACGGACATGGCTAGCCCCTAAGGAGCTTCGCCCCTAAAACATACAAGTCCGAGCACAATCGAAGCACACACGTTGCTGTCTTTGAAACTGGCGAACACATCCCGGCAACCACCACACGAGAAACAGACGTGTAAAGACGTTTCGATCGACAGTGTAACATCGCCGACTAAGTCCTTTCTTATTATTTTATGATTCAAAAATTGATTGGAGCAACGGTAGGGCATACAACGGTCTCAAATTTTTACTTCTAATATTTCAAGAAAAGCCACCGTCGTTCTTTTAAGAGATGCGATTCGCGTGACGACATGAGGCGGCGGCTCACCGCGCATGCGCCGTAGTGCGTGTACCCCTCCCCCCGCAGCGCGCGCCTGCTGCGTTGTCGGATGTGTCGTCTGCTTGGAAGCAGACGCCTTGAAACAGCGCTTGTGTTATAAAAAAAAAATTCGATGGCGCATGTCTAAGCGGCACACACAATGTCTGAAGGCTCGAGAAGCTTTCTCGTCGTCAGACTTCAGTGTGAGATCTACATTTCTCGAACGCAAAGCGAAACGTATGTCCCGCCACAACCCGGAGCTCTGCAAGGCAGGTTTCCTGCAAGAGTGGTGTGTTTAAACTTGGCGCACGTGTCTGCTTCTCCGTCATTTAGTTACTCGAGGATTAATTTGCTTACAGCGATATA
Organism: Ixodes persulcatus; assembly: GCA_013358835.2. NCBI lineage: Eukaryota > Metazoa > Arthropoda > Arachnida > Ixodida > Ixodidae > Ixodes > Ixodes persulcatus. Next base: position 415,709 of record JABSTQ010009708.1, read on the forward strand.
ACTGCGCGTCTGATCGACCGCTACATCGAAATCGAAGATGGCCCCATGATCGACTGTTTTCTGCGGACATCTGGCGAACGCAGGCTGAGCGATTTCATGACCTGGCAGTCGGAACGTGCAGCCATCTACTTCCAGACAAAGAATTTCCCCGATTTCGTTTTGTTGGATATGTTCAAGATGATGCTTCACTATTCAGCATCTTCGTCTTCAAGAAAGGTAAGGTTTAGTACAAGATATAAACGCATTGAAATTTGTTGTCCTTTCTAAGCCTCGTAATGTATTTCTTTCTAATTCATTGCATAGCATTAGGTGTTAAGGGGGATGCCCCCGCCCGTCACTCAATGGTCAAATTTCGCTAAGCAAAACCTGAGTTCCGGGAATGCACGAGTGTTGATTATTTTGGAGGTTAATTATGAAGACAGAGCGAAGGTCGTGCAGCCATTGGATCTTCTCCTGAGAGCGCTGGACATTTTTTTTTATATTCAGAAAATATGACCGTTTGGACCTTTTAAGCTCATTTTGAGTCAATTTTAAAATTAAAGGAGCTGTGCAACGATATTCAATTGGAATGTTTTTCACTTTACACGAGCTTACTGGCACTAGTGGGACTCAAGGATACTCGCATGCAATGCCACTGGCCAAGAAACTCCTTTGTTGCGGTGTAATTTCAAGGACAAAAGCGATCATTTTCATTCAATCTCTCCCTTGCAAAATTCGATGACGTAACGCGGGGATCGCAGTACACCCGTATGACGATATTTGAATGCGGTTCATAGATTGGACCCGAGCATTGCGTGGGCACTCGATTTAGGCTCGTGATAATTGATAGCTCGAGAAGCATTCGAGTAGTGGCCCGTGTCCAATCGCTGCAACGACGACAATAGCCGAGCCATAACAATGTCTGGAACTCAGCGCGTGTCCTGTGCTTTGCCAACCCCAGCGCGTGGCTATGATCAACATTGGCGGCATATAATCGGCTCCAGATCACGTGGCCGCTTGTTCTGGCTGCGAGTTGAGGGCGTGAACGCTGCTCGTTGTTTTTTAATTTTTTTCTGGGACTTCTAATGCGTCGGGTGAAAAACTAAGGCGTGTTTCATAGGTCATTAACGTCAGGGATCCGTTCTAAGCGGTATTTGCGCAAAGTAAAAACATTGTTGCATAGCCCCTTTAAGTATACTTAGAAGATAAAAGTGACAAAACGAATTGTAGTACGTGTTAGAGGTGTCTTCTTTTTTAAATTTGAAGATCCTGACGGGAAAACTACATGTGGTATTTGCGTATTTGTATAACTACACTTGACAGGACAGTTTTCGCTGGTTTTATAATCTAATGGTTCAACGAGATGGCGACACCGGCACCAAATGCCCAAGCTAGAGTTCCTGTATAGGCTCCCTACGGGAGCCAGAGTTGCGCGTTCACGCATGGCATGTGGATCCAGCTCCTCACGTGACTGAATTCGGCGAATAGCAGCGCCACGCGTTCGAGGCGCGCGGCGGGCTCAAAAGCCTGGGAACGTACGCCGGGGCGCCTGCAACGTCTACTTTGCTGCACGACACTTGATACGGCTCCTCACGTGATCGGATCTCGGCGAATAGCGGCGAGGGCGGCACGCGGCATGTGGAATCAAACGCGCAACTCTGGCTCCCGTAGGGAGCCTATAGACCTTTCCAAAAACGAGCTTGTGGCCGGTGCCATTTTGAGCGTTCGTGCGTGTGGCGCGTGCTTTGCTCGCTTTCCGAAGCGACGAACACGCACGTGCTGGGCTGTGAAGATCGCACGCTGGACTGTGATTTTATAAACATTGGAAAGGTCTATACAGGAACTCTAGCCCAAGCCAGAGCGTTTTCTGCTGCTGTTGTTGTCACGAGCTTGCACGGACGGCGAAGGCGGCACGCGTCATTAAGGGGGATTCAACCGCTATTTATTTGTACCCTTTTCCTCATAGATGGCGCAGAATTTTTCCGGAACAAACGAGTTGCATGTTCGCAGCTGCGCATGCAGGTCGAGCGCTCGGGGTGGGCTCGGGCCACGGGCTGTTCGCCGCCGACCTCGAGCTTGATCTTCTTCGCTCTGCGTCCGCCACTGGAGGAAGCGGCCAACAGGCGGCGCGAGATACGAGCCAGTACATACGTAGATTACAATGGGTAAAAAAACGTAGAATAAGCAGTGATTTCCGAATGAATTCGAAGTTCCATCCACGTTCGAAATTATCAAAAGCACAAGGTGCGGCGTTGTGGACATTTGGACCACCACATTTAACACGCAAACGTTGTTTTGCAAAAAAAAAAAAAAAAAATATATATATATATATATATATATATATATATATATATATATAGCTTAATTTAAAGCTAGAAAACAAAATGAAATAAAGTGGCAGTTTTGCACTTCCTATGTCGTATATCGGCTTGCTCTTCGTCTGAATACTGGTTTGCAAACCCGCTCTCAGATTGTGTGGAGTAAAGCCCATCTATCCTGGGAAAAGTGGCGCCAGTCATTTTTGTGGAAATGCAAGAGACGCGTGCCGTGCGCCACTTCTGGGAAGAACTAGAGCCACTAAATGAGTTGCGCTTAGAGTATCGGCACTCTGTTCCCCAACATTGTTGTGGGCGCCGGCATTTTGGTGCTTGTGCAGAGTAGACGCAACTGCCGATCGTCATGATTCAAAAGTGCGACTTCCTCAGCATTAGATTCGGTGTTAGGAAGCTCATATAAAATTGCTTTGCTCTGTCGCGAACTGTTCAAACATTTGTGGAGGACGGAAAAGCGTTTCCTGCGATTTTAGTTAATTCTTCAGATAACTGGCAACCGCGATTTTAAGCCACAATATGAACAAGTGTAGTTACTCTGAAGCGTAGCTTATTTAGTCATTATAGGTATATAGAAGAACAAGGCGTCTGAAATCTAGCTCAGTGCTGTGCTATTCCGCCATGATCTTTCCTAGTGCCACTAAATAAGCTACGCTTCAGGGTAACGACACTTGTCCATATTGTGGCTTAAAATCATGGCTGCCAGTTATCTGAAAATTTATCTAAAATCACAGGAAACGCTTTTACTTCCTCCACAAATGTTTAAACGCTTCGCGACAGAGCAACGCAATATTACATGAGCTTCCTAACACCGAATCAAATGCCGAGGAAGTTGCACTTTTGAATCATGACGATCGGCAGTTGCGTCTGCTCTGTACAAGCACCAAGATGGCGGCGCCCACAGCAATATTGGGAAACAGAGTGCCGACCCTAAGCGTCACTCATTTAGTGGCGAGGTCCACACTTCTGCACGTCCAGAGGTGTGGACCTCGTCGAAGAGGTCCTCACTTCTGCGCGTCGAGTCAAAAGCAACAAGAAGCAACCGTTTCCCACCCGTAAACTGTACCAAGGAGTTCTCATTCCAAGCAAGTGGCGCGGCTCTACTACTCGTCCACAATCGTGCGCCAAGTGCACAGCAGCTGACAAGATTGGCAATGGGTATGGCAAGAAAGGACACTTTCCGTCTGTCTGCCTGTCAGCGAAAAAGAACCACCCAAATACACAAAGCCATGTTGCACTCGAGTTATCCTCGTAAATTCCATAAGTTGAAGGCGCTGCCGGCAAGTGCAGACTAAATTCATTTGATAAAAATCACGCTCTCAAGCACCGCGAACCATTGTTGTGGAAACGCGCAAGACACGTGCGAGGAGCGGGTGCTCCGCTGCCATTCGCTCATTTCAGTACTGCGCCGACAACTTGAGACTAAATTCATTTGATAAAATTCACGCTTTCGAGTACCGCCAACCATTCTTGCGGAAACGCGCAAGGCACGTGCGAGGAGCGGGTGCTCCACTGCCATTCGCTACCAAGGGCCGCTCATTTCAGTACTGCGCCGACAACTGCAGACTAAATTCATTTGATAAAATTCACGCTTTTAAGTACCGCCAACCATTGTTGCGGAAACGCGCAAGGCACGTGCGAGGAGCGCGTGCTCCGCTGCCATTCGCTTCCAAGGGCCGCTCATTTCAGTACTGCGCTGACAACTGCTTCCAAGAGCCGCTCGAGACACGGGCCTCGTGCACTGGCGCATTTGACGCCACTTGCAAGACAAACGCAAACACATCGAAAGGCTTAAGTCCAGACAGATAAAGAGGGATCGGTGGCCAAGTGCAATAAAGAAAAAAAAAAAAGGATCGGTGGCCGAGTGGGCTAGAGAACACCAGCTCAGAGCACGTGGAGCGAAAGCTCGCGCTGTATAACCCAGGGATCCTGGGTTCAATCCCCACCCCTGCCCGTTTCGATCTAGATGAGCATCGTACCGGCGTGCGGTCGTGTATTATTACTATTGCGTGATGCACGTTAAAGACCCCAGGCTACCGGTTGTACTGCACTGGCTAAATTGATCGCCTACAGCTGGGAGACAAGTCGCCCGTTGAGGCAGACTATGTTCTAGGCTGTATAAACATACACACACCCCAATTTGTTTTCAGACAGGTAAGGTAGCACCGCTTCGTTCCACCATGACATAGTAAGATCACTGTTGAAAGAGGTGTTCGTAACAAACAATATCATAGTGAACTCCTGAGGTTACTTATGAAGACACTAAAGTTATTTAGAGGTTCATTTGATTTTGCCTAAAATTTTGAAAGGTGAAGAGAGAGAAAAAAAAAAAGAAACGTATGCCTCACCTTAGGTAGAAACGTATTTTCTACCTATTGATGGTCCCTTTGGTTTTCTTAGTAATCCGCAAAACGGGAAGTGTTAAATTTACAAAACAAAATTGTTTTGGGCGTCAAACGCTAACGTCAAAATTCAATTTGCATCTCAGAGTAAGCACCTGTTTGTTGGTTAAGAAAATATATTGTAATTGTTCAAAATAATAGATTTCATGCTTCTTTTTTGTTTTTCATATCCACTAGCCACCAAACAAGGTCTACAGAGAATGAAAATATCTGAAATAATGTTTCATAAAATAAACGTTGTTCGGAATAAGTATTTTAGCCTTCTTTGCAACTCATTACACTATTTTTTTTTATTTCCAGATACATATTAGTAGGGTGCCTTCATGTGCGCTTTGCTTAGGGTGGAGACATCTGGCCAATTTGTCCCACTTTTATTTTCTTTTTTTGTTCAGAAGCGCGTGAAAGAGCGTGTCCCGGCACGGGTTTGTGGCGCTGACTGTGCTATGGTGACATTTTGTTTTCGTCGATTTATTTGTATTTTACCCGTGAGCGCGTGCTGTCGGCATTGGGTAGTACAAAGGGTGGCATCACCCTAAGCAGAAGGACATTGAGGCACCCTACATATTAGGATATCTTAGGTTGCCTTCATGTGCGCTTTGCTTAGGGTGGTGGCATCTCGCCATTCTGTCCCACACGTTTATTTTTATTTTTTGTTCAGAAGCGCGTGAAAGAGCGTGTTCCTGCAAGCGTTTGCGGCGCTGACTGTGCTATGGCGACATTTTGTTTTCGTCGAGTTCTTTGTGTTTTCCCCATGAGCGCGTGCTGTCGGCAACGGGTACTACAAAGGGTGGCATCACTCTAAAAATAAGGACATTAGAGAGTTTTAGAATAGGGGACCCCAAAGCTTGGGGGCCCCAAAGAAATAGGGGCTCACCACTGCGCATGCGCAGAACCCAAACTCCGTTTGGGGGTTTGGGTTGGCGCTTGGGGCCGGGTTGCGTCGGCAAACATGGCGGCGCCCTTTCCGCTCGCTTCGGAGCGAATTCGTCATGGTCGCTGCAGTATTAGCCACTTTCATTGCCAATGAATAGTGAAACCGGCTTCCGCTTTGTTTTATCTCACTCAAATCACAAAGAATGAGCGGTGGGCTCGCCCATTTTAAAGATTGTCCCCGAGTCTGGCCGTTCCTAAGCCTAAAGAGACGCGGTAATCGTTGACATGGCAACGTATGGCTACTCCGTGGCTCCGAGTGGATTTCGTTCGTGGCACGATACCTGCAGCTTGAAAACAAGTATTTCAAGGCTTCAAAGTCGCTCCAGCTCAGATCTCAATAGTGCAGCTGCTCGCAGAGTATGCGCGCTCGCGTTCGTCTCAGTCTCGGCATTGTTGAAGGCCTAAATCTTCGGCTGCAGATGGTCAAAGCGCACAGAAACGCCCAAAAAATTCGAGAACGAGCCATACCTAAAACAGCGCGCAAGCACAGGAGGAAGAAAATAGAACACAGGAAAGAGCGCTGACTTCCAACTTATGTATTGTGAAAGAAAGAGAAAGAGGAAGCTTCAGACATGAAGCCCACGCGCACCCAAATGGTAAAAAGAAGAAAGAATAAAAACAGATACATTACAAAGTTGCAGTAGAAAAGGAGAAAACTGACATTATAAGGTCACGACGAAGAAAAGATGAGAAAAAGAAGAAAGAAAAACAACAACGTGGGCTTCATGTCTGAAGCTTCCTCTTTTTCTTTCTTTCAGAATACATAAGTTAAGAGTCAGCACCCCTTCCTGTGTTCTGTTATCTTCCTCCTGTGCTTGTGCGCTGTTTTAGGTATGTCTTCTAAGTACCAGCTAGCTCAACTCTCTATGTTACTACGAGAACAAGCGCCAAATTAGAGCGCTACGGATTGGATTGTTTCGGCTACACCCGAAGCGGGATGGCCGAACGAGTCGAGGCCGATCCAAGGCCAGAAGAAAATGGCGGAAGAGAGGCCCCCGTGCGCGTTCGCTTCTCGATCGACGATGACATTTATGTGCTAAGCGAAGTATACGCCACTAACCCATTCCAGGATTCCAGGAGATGGACTTCAATTGCTGAAAGGGTCTCCGAAGCAATCGGAAGAAATTTCTCCACGCGGGCCATCCGCGACCGGGTCGACCTGCTGCTGGCACAGTTTAATACGAAACACAGATTTCCCGGTGACTTTTGGTAACGTAACGAAAAAAAAACAAAAACGGGTCTGTGTGAACAAGTCTTTAGCCACGGAGTAGCAATACGTTACCATGTCAACAGTTACGACGTATGTTTAGGCTTAGGAACGGCCAGAATCAGGTACGATCTTTAAAATGGGGCGAGCCCACCACTCATTCTTTGCGACTTGGGCGAGATAAAGCAAAGCGAAAGCCGGTTGCACCATTCATTGGCAATGAAATTGGCTAATGCTGGAGCGACCATGACGAATATGCTCCGAAGCGAGTGGAAAGGGCGCCGCCATGTTTGCCGGCGCAATTCGGCCCCAAGCAATTTGGGGGCCCCACGCTATTTTTCGAATTTCACGTTGGGGGCGCGCGCCAACCCAAGACCCTGGGTTCTGCGCGTGCGCAGTGCTAAGCCCCAATTTCTTTGTGGCCCCAAAGCTTTGGGACCCCCTATTATATAACTCTTTATAACTGTCGTGCTGCTTCAGCTACATGATGGGCTAAAAGCATCTACGCTTACCAGCGTCGTGCCTGTGACCGGGGAATGGCCCGTCGAATTCGCAGATAATTCCATTGGCGCACATGATAGCCTGCTATTTGAGGGCGTGCACTCTCTTGTGACCAGAGAAGTAAATCTTCTGATTCAGAGACGGTCGGCAGATGGGTCTTGCTGTGCCGTTCCAACTGGTATTACCCTCCCTATTATTTGTACCGCAAGCCACAATAAAGTATCGTTTCAGCGCAAATGTTTTGCGTTTTAATAAGTTTTCACTCTTAAGAAGTTCGTTCGTTGTCCACAATGGCGCTGCATGCGAAAAAGGCGAGCGTGTCGCGTTGCGTCGTCACAAACCCTATTCTATAAGCACGCTGCGTGAGGTGTCGTTGCGTTGGGTACCCCAAAGCGTTGGGTTCCCCAAAGCGTTGGGGCCCCCTATTCTAAAACTCTCTATTGAGGGGCAGATTGATACTTTAGACCCATGTTGCGGATAAAAAAAAAACAGGACGCGGGATGGCCAAAAAAACGTGCTTTTCGTGTAAGGCTCTTCAAATTATGAGGCGCTGGAGAAATCCAGCCTTCTGCGTTAAGTCCTTATTTCGAACTTTTTTTGTTCGCCTTCCGCCCATTGAAAAGCATGCGGGAAGGGCCTTCGAACGCACCTGGTATCGCTGCGCCGCAGCGTTCTTCCGCACGTCTGCTTTCCTCGCCGTCACCATGGCAATGAACGCCGAATGAATGGAAGCACGCACGGTACCGCCGCGTGAAGCCAGCAACAGCTGACGCCATTTTACGAACGCCGTCTGCTATAGACCTTTCCAAAAACGAGCTTGTGGCCGGTGCCATTTTGAGCGTTCGTGCGTATGGCGCGTGCTTTGCTCGCTTTCGGAAGCGACGAACACGCACGTGCTGGGCTGTGAAGATCGCACGCTGGACTGTGATTTTGTAAACATTGGAAAGGTCGATAGCCAAAGCCGAACGCGGTATGTCAGATCAACCGCCTCCGCCGGTGCTCGATCGCCGGCGATCGAGCACCGGCGGAGGCGGTTGATCTGACATACCGCGTTCGGCTTTGGCTATTAGCCCCGTGCGCGACCGAAAGCGTCGCTGTGGTCGGCCTTCCACGATTGGCCGAACGCTGACTATGACGTCGGAAAGGGGATTTATCATCGACGGAAATAAGAGGAATGAAAGAACTTTAATTTTGACGGTGTTTGCAGTGTTCCTTTGAGAGCGCAATGATTTCAGGCTTCCACCATACTAATAACAAACACCATCGAACTTGTTGTTTGCAAGGTAATGACGTCACAAGGGGGAACCACAGGAGGGCGCCACCAAAACATCTCGCCGCTAATAGCAGACGGCGTTCGTAAAATGGCGTCAGCTGTTGCTGGCTTCACGCGGCGGTACCGTGCGTGCTTCCATTCATTCGGCGTTCATTGCCATGGTGACGGCGAGGAAAGCAGACGTGCGGAAGAACGCTGCGGCGCAGCGATACCAGGTGCGTTCGAAGGCCCTTCTCGCATGCTTTTCAAGGCGGAAGGCGAACAAAAAGAGTTCGAAATAAGGACTTAACGCAGAAGGCTGGATTTCTCCAGCGCCTCATAATTTGAAGAGCCTTACACGAAAAGCACGTTTTTTTGGCCATCCCGCGTCCTGTTTTTTTTATCCGCAACATGGGTCTAAAGTATCAATCTGCCCATTGAGGCACCCTAGGATATCTCTGCTCAACCCTGCACGATCTTAGGGTACTTACGAGCCACGCTTGCAGCGTATGCAAGCGTTTGACCACGCGCGCTAACATAGCACACACACAAAAAAAAATAGAATCAACAAAAGTATCGCCTTCACAGCCTTATCAGGCCTTTCGCTATTAGCGGCGAGATGTTTTGGTGGCGCCCTCCTATGGTTCCCCCTTGTGACGTCATTACCTTGCAAACAACAAGTTCGATGGTGTTTGTTATTAGCATGGTGGAAGCTTGAAATCATTACGCTCTCAAAGGAACCCTGTGAATAGTAAAATGAGCGACAATCAAGATCTAGAACCCCCACCGCCCCCCCCCCCCCCCCCCCCAAACTGGCGAACGTCCAAATCATTAAACTTCTTCAAACGAATTCTATGCTTGTGTCCGCATTGTGAAGCTGCAACGACCACGAAGAGGGAATCCGTTTTTTCTTCTTCAATACTTGTGAAAATGTGAAATATAGGTTCGAAGTAGCTCATTGTTATGAGCGCTAAACATGTAAGTCTTCACACAATAAAGTAATCAGAAAAGTAACGGTTACTTTTTCAAGTAATGCCCAATTAATTTTGCTGTCGAGTAATTAATTAATCTAATCGAATACTTTTTAGCCAAGAATAATAGTAATTGTAATCGATTACGTTTTTTTAGAAACGTGTACAATACTGGATATATGACAGCACGCCGGTACGATGCTCATCCAGATTGAAACGGGCAGAGGCGGTGGATTGAATCCACGATCAGTGAGCTTTACAGCGTGAGCTTTCGCTACACCTGCTACCGATCCACGAGCAACGAGACATCGCGGTTGAATTCGAGCTCGAGAGAAAAACAACAACAGCAACAGCAAGGAAATCTCCGGTTTGAGGCATTTAGTACTAGTGTCGCCATCTCGTTTATCAAGTTAGACATAAAATTAACAGGGGTGACTTTATTTACACAAATACGCAAATACAACAATATTTTGCTGTCTCGTCATGGTCTTAAAATTAAGATTATAGGCACCCCTAGTACGTACGGCCAAGCGTTTTGTCACGTTTGTCTTCTAAATAATTGTATTTTCAAAAATGCCTCAAAACGCGCTAAAAACAGTCAAAATGGTCATATTTCTGGATTTTATTAAAAATCTCCAGCTCTCTAAAAGAAAACTCCAAGGGCCGCACAACCTTCATTACGTTATCATAAGTAACCCCCAAAAGAATGAATACTATCGTGCATTCCTGAAACTCAGGTTTGTGTAGCGAAATTTGCCCATTCAGTGACGAGCGGTTTAATCCCCCTTAAGGCTGAACTCCTCTCAAGGTGACTCCTCTGAGCGAATTATGCGACGAATAACTGACGAAGGTCGCCCGACGTCACGCTCGCTTTGCGCGCGACATAGAAGTCACTATGCTGATGCCACGCGCGGAGCAAAAGCCGCCGGACAAAATTCGTCGATTTTTCGCAGCATATTCGTCCCATGGAGTTCAGCCTAGCTTTTAGCAAAGCGTACCCGTGTTCCTCGCACCGCACTACCGGGGCCTTTGAAGCATGCTTCAAAGACTCCGGTAGTGTGGAACGAGAAACACGGTAACGGTTTGCTAAACGTCTCCTTTGCCTGATACCACCCACATCAGGTTTGCCATTTTGCCGGAGAATGGTCTGTGTGAGATTTCTGTCTTCTGCACCGCACAAAGAATAGAACCAATAAGAGTCGACGGGTGTAGGACGTTGATGCCATGACAACGTGCAATGTCATGCCACCGCGCATTGCGCTTTCAGTTTCAAATGTAGTGACCGCGGCCGATGCCAGGACCTATGCAGCCAATTCCGCGATAAGAACGTGCCACGTGATTTCTTGCTGCCCGAGCTTCTCGGTGATACCAAATAGTCGCATGGACTCATTAATGCTCCTTGATATGTATGTTTTTCTTGGAAGCGGCACCAAATTATCAAATATGCCATTGCACGAGCCCGTGCCCCGTGCGACACAAGGAAGCGACGGGCGGCGCAGTACTGAAATGGCTGGCTAGAGGGCGGCCCCCGAAAACAAATTGTGGTGCGTCACTCGCGCCTGACCTCGTGGTTTGTGTCTCTCGCGTTCGCCGACAGTGGTTCTCGGTACTTGTAGGAAACGCCAAGCGTGAGTTCAATCCAGGGACTTTAGCTCACAGCGTTTGGCTTAGCTGGCTTCTATCGTCCGCTTCACATCTCGGTCATCGTCCTCCCCCCTCCCCTCAATAAATAAAGAAAAATTGTAAGCAGTGACAGAGTGCAGGCGAGCTGGTAATTAATCGACATCTTGGAAACCCTGAGATGGGGAACGATAAAAAAACGTCCGTTTTTTTATCGTTCGCCATCTCAGGGTTTCCAAGATGTCGATTAAAGAAAAAGTTTGTTTCCTTCTCTTTTTTTTTTTCAAAAATTAATTATGTTTCGCCGAACGCTCACTCTCCGCCCAAATGTGGCACTAACGTTGCGAACCACATGCCAAGGCTCAAGGGCCAAAATTTATCTCAATCAAAAGTTACAAGTGATTTTTTTTAAGTTTTCATGAAAAAATGGTAGCAGTTTTTGCTAATTTTCGGTAAGTGGCGCCATTCAGCTCCTTATATTCGAGAAATCCGTCGGCCGCCGTTTTCCAATTGAAAATTTTTGAAAACTTCTAATAATGTTTTACGAAGATAACGGTTATTTCTGAGGCTTCAGCATCTCGTTCGGACTACTATAGCGCTACATTTGTGCGACAAATGAGCGTTCGGCGTTGCGTAGTTTCTTTCAATGGTGAAAATAACCCGGTAATTGTTCGGGGGCCACCCTGTAGTTGTGTCCAAACGCGCTGTTCTTTTTTTTTTGTGACATGCACTACGGCGTGCCTTGACGGTGATTCCTTGAATGTAGTTAAGGCCCGCATGGCTCGAAAGGCAAGGAGACACACAAGTTTGGCCGGGTTGTCGCTATTGGTTTGCTGGTAACGATATTGCACCATACCGGTGTTATTCCTACTTGTTCTTAACAATGAAAAAAAATGCGACGATGCAAAATGTATGCGGCAAAAGGTAGGTGCTTAGCACCAAAGTCACCACACCGGCAACTGGTGTGACGTCATATCAGTTCATAGATGATAGAAACAATGCGCTCACGTCTTCGGTTTCCCTCGCACTTTTGGTGAAATTGAGCTTTCAGTATATATGATCTACACACTCGTGGCAAGGTGTGCAATAGCCCGTGAAATCTGCAAACACATAAAAAGGTGGCCCCCTAAATAGCTGAAACAGCCGAGATGTATCAAGCGGACACTACAAACTATCAGAGACAATGCAGTACTGAAAGGATGTGACTTTCTGGTTTTGCCTTGTGGCCAGTGGAACTTAAAGTCACTTGGTGCTTGACTAGCTGGGATAAAGTTACTCTTGGATAGAAAGTGTTCACTGGTGGCCATAGCTATTTCCGCGACTGCTGAGCTCGTACTGATGGCGAGCTACCCCAGTTCTCTTTGCAACGTGCATTTCACATCATCAACATTCCTCGTCTAAGCAACCTATTAACGTGAGCTCATTCTGAGCATGCGCTCTAAACAGCATCCACAAATATGACGTCCACTGAATACTCCCTACAGCCTGTTGCATCGGCCGAAGTCGCACTGCTCTTGAAAGGGAAAAAAGGTGCGCGTCAGCGAGACGCTGGCGCTGCCATGGCATCACTACATCATGCATGTGTTCCCTCGAACTTACGTAAGAATAACCCAACTAGCTCAGCTTATCGTAAGAATGACCGAACTAGCAAAGCTTAAAGGACCTCTGACACGCCCAAAAAATTCAAAGTGCCCGCCAGTGCACTGTGACGTAACAATGTACCGCAGGGTGTCGGGGCGGGCAGAAGGGAGGCATCGACCTACGTCACTAAAACTGTGTTCGCCGGAAGTCACGTGATTTTCACTCCTCGTGCTCTCCACGACCGTGCCTAATACCTTTTTTTTTTATTCTGGTTTGCTCCACGAGCGAATTGTAGAAAACAAAGTTTTAGTTCCACTAGCTTTCTATCGTTGCACCGTTGGTTAGTTTGCGCGCTGTAAAAGTTGTGTACGAAGAGTCAGTGGATCGACGTTATGGAGGTCAATGATGAAAGCGTTGCGAGTACAAGCCAGTCTACGAGTGCATGCCATCAGTCCGATGGTACAGAGCCATACTAAGCACAAAACAATGCTACTGAGTTTCTAAAAAAAATATTTTTGAACGCTCGCAGAAATTAGGGTGGCTAGCATACGACACGCCCGATCGCATTGCTGAAGGTTCAGACACCGAGGTCGTCGAATCATCGGATACTGTCCAGGCTGAAGATGCCTGCCGTCTAGAGAATACGAACTGGTGAGTCTACCAAGTACAAGTAAACGTCAAGCATAAAGTACGTGTTTTGTCTAGAACATGAGTAGAACTTGTTTACTAGGTTCACTGACTCCTCTTTTCTACCTTTACAGCAACATTAGGCGACGAAAAGCAAATAAGAGAAACCTTGTCTGCTTGGATTGCTGGCGGAGGTGCGGAGAATAACAAAAATATAAAAAAAAAATATTACACACGGTCGCGGTAAGCGCGAGGAGTGATACCACTCACGTGACTTCCGGCGATGCCTCCCTTCTGACCGCCCCGACATCTTGCGGTACATTGTTACGTCACAGGAAACTGGCGGGCACTTTGAATTGGGCTTCGTATTTCTATTTTTTTATAAAAAACTACACAGCTGTAAAGTGAAACAATTTTTGGTGATGTCCTGATACACCATTTTTTATAGTCCGATACCGAGTTAAGACCTAAGAGGGCATCACACTGCTGCTTTGTACTAATTTCCACAAGGAGGTCTCCTGACGCCATTTTCTTTGCATTGAAGTTTTTGCCAACAACTCCTTCTAGTGCCTTAGCTACAAGAAAGGGGGACCGTTTGCCCAGTGGCTTTTCATTCTCAGAATGAAGAACTAGAAATCTTGGAAATTTTTCAGAAACAGAGGACTTTTTAGACTGGAACGGTACTTCGGTGCGGACCCTTTTCGGGGCCCGATCAGAAGTCTTTTTAGTTTGAAGACCCATAAAGATGGGAAAACAAATTCAGTGCCCGGGTGCACCGCCCACCACGGAGCCCAACAAGGGGGTAGGTAATGTGCCATAGCAAGAAAGGCTTGGCTGACACAATTACACTACCAGTGCTGCCCGGGCACTATACCCTAGTGTGGTTGCAGGGACAGGACCTGTTTCCACTCAAGGTTGGCCCTTGCCGCCTAAGAAAGTGAAAAAGGAAGGAAGAGAGTGTAGAAGGAAAGAGAAAGAGGTGGGAGGGAAAGTGAAAACAGGAAGAAGAGGGTAGAAGAGGCGACTGACTGAATCATCCTGGTCGGGCCAAGCCAGGACACCCGTCTACGAGAAGCAGGGGCCGAAGCGGTGTATTGCCTCACCCGGGGGGCCCCGAAGGGTCCAAATATACCCCGGGCTAAGCTCAACCACGAGGGTCCCCTTTTCCCCGGACACGGGTTAAGCCACGCACAGCCAGACGTGGGTGGGCGAACCCACATGGCTCGGGGTTCGTAGTGACGCCACTCACGAAGCACCTACTATAAAGTAGGTGCCCCCTGCGTGCGGGTATGGTGACCCACGTGGCTGGGGTCCGTGGTGACGCTATTCTCCAAGCACCTAGCACCTAAGGTGCAGGCGCCCTCTGCAAGGCTCGGGGTCCGTGGAGACGCCACTCTCCAAACACCTGCTTTCACAGGTGCCCCCTGCGGGGACATCTCAGACCCCTCAAAAAATGTTGAAGTGTACGTCAATATACATTTCAGGAATCCTGGTGTGCCCCATAGACTGATTTTATTTATTTATTTACGATACTGGTGTAACTTGTGGTAAACGCGCGAGAGAAAAAAAGTTTGTACAAGCAAAGCAAACACATTCCAGCACTCGGACGGACCATTACACTAGCACAAGCAAGGTAGTTGCCTCCTTTACATCTTTTGAATACATAATTAACATGCGATACGTGAATATACTAGTTAGGAAAACACTCGCGTAATTCTAACTCGAATGAGTTAAGATCATGACAGCTGACAGCTTCGTTGGGCAGAGCATTCCATTCAATAATTGTTCTACAAAAAAAGGAGTACTTGAAAACATCATATTTATATTGATAAGGAGCAGTCGGCTTGATGTTAGTGGTTCTCTGGGGGCGTGATGTTGAAGGCCGCAGGTACAACTGAGGATGAATCTTCGTCATTCCGTTTTTAATACAAAATAGTTGTTTTAGTCTTGCCATCTGTCTTCGCTTAACCAAAGAGTCAAGTTGTGCATTTGTTTCAGTATTGAAACAGAATCTCTGCGGTTGTATCTGAAAAAAATAAACCTTAGAGCCCGATTTTCTATTCTTTCTATTTGAGAATCCTGATTTATCCTATATGGGTCCCATACTGAATTTGCGTATTCTAATGCCGAACGAACATAGCACTTATAAGCCAGTAACCGCACGTCGCTGCTAGCATGGATAAGTTTTCTTCTTAGGAGTACTAGCTTTGTGTAGGCTTTTGCATAAACGTAATCCACGTGGCTGTTCCACCGCATATTCCTGGAAGATACAACACCTAGATACTTAAATTCGTTTACCGTTCGCAGTGGTATGCCTTCAATTGTATGTCGATGTTCTAACTTTTTTTTGTTGTTGTTAATGCTACAGAAACCGTTTTGTCAAAATTGATTACCATTAAGTACAAAACGAGCGTGTTGGTAACAGTAATTAACACCATGAGTTCAGTTTTTATAGAGAAGCGTTAAGTGATTCCTGGTCTGCTATTGTACACACAATAACGAGCAGCATGCAGTCACCTCCAACTAGCTTTACCTGAAAGGCAGGACATATACATCTTTGGCTATATCGTTAATATATAACAACAACAAAAGTGGACCTCATACGGACCCATGTGGCACCCCCAAATAAACAGCTAGCGGAACTGAACATGCATCATTACCACAGACAAAGGGTGTTCTGTTAGTTAATTATGATCTGATCCACACTAATATATTCGTATTCAGCCCCAGGTAATGACGTTTCTCGATTAATTTGTTATGAGACACGCGAACGAACGCCTAGGAAAATTCCATAAACACGACATCCACTTGACCACGCTCATTTACCACAGATGAAAACTCGTGCAGACACTCAATTAATTGTGTGACCGTCGATAGTCCTTTTTCTGGAGACGTGCTGATGTTTGTATTTTAAGTTCTTTTGTTTCAAGTATTCAGTGATATGTTTTGAAATAATGTGTTCTAAACGTTTACAAGACGTCGATGTTAAAGATATGGGACTGTAATTTTGAACGGTCTTTTTGTCCCCTGATTTGTGAATAGGTACTATTTTGCCGCACAACCAATCTGCTGGTAACCTGGGCTCTAGGAGCGAGGCCTGGAAGATTATGACGAGATATCGAGAGGCCCACTCAGCATATCTTTTCAAAAACTCATTTGAAATGTCCTCCGGCCCAGAAGCTTTTTTAACATCATTATTTAAAAGCAAGTTGAATACACCGTTTTCTGAAAGAACCAGATCCGACATGCGTTATTCATCTCAGCCGCTGATTTGGTCTGCCGGCTGGTCACATGATGCAATAAAAACTGACTGAAAGTACCTATTAAATTCATCTGCAATTCTAATAGGACGTGCTACAACCTGATCGGTTACCTTCACTTGAGTTTTTTTTTCCCTGTTGGACGAGAAAAAACGCCAGAACGTTTGCGGTGATTCCTGCAAGAAGCGAGAGAGCACACTTTCACAATAACCTTCTCTAGCCTAGGCGACAAGATCCTTCAATTCTTGTCTCAAGCTTGCAGTTTCCAATACATTTTTTTATTTTTATTTTGCGCTTAACATTTCGCTTGATCCGCAAGATTTCTCTCGTTAACCAAGGATTGTGTCGCCTTGCTCTCAAGCTCCTTGACTTTACAAAGTGATGGGTGCAATAAGAAACAATATGCTTGAATTTTCTCAATAGATCAATCGCGTCACATAACCGGCTGAAACCGTCAATGAGTTATTCTAAATAATCCAGAAGGAACACATCATCAGCATTTTGAAAATCTTCGACGATACGTTCCTGACGAGCATTTTTTTGCGAAGTTTTAGAAATCTGTAAAACAAGACACAGCATTTTACGATTTGACATCCCATATACTACCTGTAGTTCATCAGTCCACACTACGTTACTAAAAAAACGTAAGTCAAGAACTACTGACTGACTAGTATTTGTTATTCTAGTCGGGGTGCTCACCAACTGCTTGAGATTAAAACTAAGTACAATGTCTAACAAAATTTCGATGGACGCAACTTCATTTTTCTCAGGTTTTTGCTTTGCCCATTCAATATCAGGGAGATTAAACTCTCCAGTCAGAATGATTTTTGTTTTCTCATTGAAGCGCGCAGCCATGTAGTCATACAATTCTTTTAAAAAATTTCGGGCCGGAACACGGAGGCCTATATACAGCATCAATCAAAAATACATTTTCGTGAACCTTTATCTTACACCACAACGCTTCTCTGGTGATAACACTATCCAGTGGCACAAGATCGACCGAATCTTTCTTTAACAATAATCGCCACGCCACCACCTCTAGCTCCCCTATATTTCCTAATCATCTTGTAAGATTGTAAGACGGTGTCAGAACTTCACTATCACTGATACTGCTATGAAGCCATGTCTCTGTGATAGCAACAACATGGGGATCATGAGTTAGCAAGATATTTTCCAATTCGTCTAATTACTAACAATATTTTGTGCACTGAAACTCAGAAATCGAAACGTTTTTTGTGGGCGCTGATCAAGTTGTGCTTGGCGTCTATTTCCGGGATTCTGATGAGATAGTCGAAACCTTTCCGCAAACATTTTACCTGCATTATCATCCCGCTGAAAGACCTGACTGCCGATTTTTATTTTGTCATGAATCAGAAAGACGGTTTCTCTAATATCCAGGTAACTCTTACTGGGTTCCCATAGGTTTCTGCGCTTTTAGATGGTCTGCCAGGAATAATCGTTTTCTAAGGTTATTTTGTCCCCTTTAGGTATTTGCGTTGTTTCAGCACACCTTCCTTTTCTGCATAGTCAGAGAACTTAACCATAAAGGGTCGATTTTTGTTAGTTTTTCGTCCCACGCGAAGTAGGCGCTCTACAGTTTCCGCCTGAATTCCAAGTTTATCTTTAAACACGCCATCAATTACTTTGGATCTTAATAAATCGTTTGTTTCTCCTTTAACCTCGTGGATACCCAAAATCATAAGGTTATTTCAGCGGCTTCGATTTGCTAGCTCCACGATTTTTTTCTGGCATTCGTGTAGATGACCCCATGATTGTTTTAACATTTCTTTCAATTTTCTCGATTTGAGCCTTTTGTTCCTCTGTTTCTTGAACCGACATTTCAATTTGGTTTACTTTTCTAATTAGGCTTTCAAATTTATTCTCAAATTGATTTTTTTTTTTTAAATTTGACTAAGGTCGCTCATTATTACATTCTGTGAATCTAAAATAGCCTTCACCATCTCTTCTATTGTAAGTGTATCCGCACCCGGATTTGACTCAATGTCTCCGCTACACAATACGTCACGCACGACAGAAACACAGTCAAGGAACAAGGTTAAGCTCAACCGAGGGCGTGACAGCAGAAAAAAGAAGGCAAATATTGCGTATTGCTTGTTCGTTTACTATGCAGAGAATGACAATTACTCACCTGCACGTAGAATATCAGCGGATTAGCCACTGTGCCCGCAAAAGCGCAACCCTGTCCTCTGATAAAATACCGGTCAGTCCGTCCTTCTGTAGCCTCAACCGGCACGCTTGTTGTCAATGTAGCTCTGGCTCATTCCTCGAAGACGAGGTGATAGTGGATGTCGTCCTGCCCGCAGCTGACGTCGGAAGTGCTATCGTTGATGCACCGCAGACCCGATAGCGAAGCAATGAGGGAGTGATTCGTCGCGTGACGCTGTAGCTACGGCAAGCCGGCCAGAGCAGCCTGGATGATTTGGAGCTGCACGTAGAATATCAGCGGATTGGCCATTGTGCCTGTACAAGCGCCACCATGTCCTCTGATGAAAGACCGGTCAATCCGTCCTTTCGTAGCCTCAACCGGCACGCTTGTTGTCGATGTAGCTCTGGCTCGTTCCTTGAAGACGAGGTGATGGTGGATGTCGTCCTGCCCGCAGCTGACGTCGGAAGTGCTATCGTTGATGCACCGCAGACCCGATAGCGAAGCAATGAGGGAGTGATTCGTCGCGTGACGCTGTTGCTACGGCAAGCCGGCCAGAGCAGCCTGGATGATTTGGAGCTGCACGTAGAATATCAGCGGATTGGCCATTGTGCCTGTACAAGCGCAACCATGTCCTCTGATGAAAGACCGGTCAGTCTGTCCTTTTGTAGCCTCAACCGGCACGCTTGTTGTCGATGTAGCTCTGGCTCGTTCCTCGAAGGCGAGGTGATGGTGGATGTCGTCCTGCCCGCAGCTGACGTCGGAAGTGCTATCGTTGATGCACCGCAGACCCGATAGCGAAGCAATGAGGGAGTGATTCGTCGCGTGACGCTGTTGCTACGGCAAGCCGGCCAGAGCAGCCTGGATGATTTGGAGCTGCACGTAGAATATCAGCGGATTGGCCATTGTGCCTGTACAAGCGCCACCATGTCCTCTGATGAAAGTCCGGTCAGTCCGTCCTTTTGTAGCCTCAACCCGCACGCTTGTTGTCGATGTAGCTCTAGCTCGTTCCTCGAAGACGAGGTGATGGTAGATGTCGTCCTGCCCGCAGCTGACGTCGGAAGTGCTATCGTTGATTCACCGCAGACCCGATAGCGAAGCAATGAGGGAGTGATTCGTCACGTGACGCTGTTGCTACGGCAAGCCGGCCAGAGCAGCCTGGATGATTTGGAGCTGCACGTAGAATATCAGCGGATTGGCCATTGTGCCTGTACAAGCGCCACCATGTCCTCTGATGAAAGACCGGTCAGTCCATCCTTCTGTAGCCTCAACCGGCACGCTTGTTGTCGATGTAGCTCTGGCTCGTTCCTCGAAGACGAGGTGATGGTGGATGTCGTCCTGCCCGAAGCTGACGTCGGAAGTGCTTTCGTTGATGCACCGCAGACCCGATAGCGAAGCAATGAGGGAGTGATTCGTCGCGTGACGCTGTTGCTACAGCAAGCCGGACAGAGCAGCCTGGATGATTTGGAGCTGCACATAGAATATCAGCGGATTGGCCATTGTGCCTGTACAAGCGCCACCATGTCCTCTGATGAAACACCGGTCAGTCCGTCCTTCTGTATCCTCAACCGGCACGCTTGTTGTCGATGTAGCTCTGGCTCGTTCCTCAAAGACGAGGTGATGGTGGATGTCGTCCTGCCCGCAGCTGACGTCGGAAGTGCTATCGTTGATGCACCGCAGACCCGATAGCGAAGCAATGAGGGAGTGATTCGTCACGTGACGCTGTTGCTACGGCAAGCCGGCCAGAGCAGCCTGGATGATTTGGAGCTGCACGTAGAATATCAGCGGATTGGCCATTGTGCCTGTACAAGCGCCACCATGTCCTCTGATGAAAGACCGGTCAGTCCATCCTTCTGTAGCCTCAACCGGCACGCTTGTTGTCGATGTAGCTCTGGCTCGTTCCTCGAAGACGAGGTGATGGTGGATGTCGTCCTGCCCGAAGCTGACGTCGGAAGTGCTTTCGTTGATGCACCGCAGACCCGATAGCGAAGCAATGAGGGAGTGATTCGTCGCGTGACGCTGTTGCTACAGCAAGCCGGCCAGAGCAGCCTGGATGATTTGGAGCTGCACATAGAATATCAGCGGATTGGCCATTGTGCCTGTACAAGCGCCACCATGTCCTCTGATGAAACACCGGTCAGTCCGTCCTTCTGTAGCCTCAACCGGCACGCTTGTTGTCGATGTAGCTCTGGCTCGTTCCTCAAAGACGAGGTGATGGTGGATGTCGTCCTGCCCGCAGCTGACGTCGGAAGTGCTATCGTTGATGCACCGCAGACCCGATAGCGAAGCAATGAGGGAGTGATTCGTCGCGTGACGCTGTTGCTACGGAAAGCCGGCCAGAGCAGCCTGGATGATTTGGAGCTGCACGTAGAATATCAGCGGATTGGCCATTGTGCCTGTACAAGCACCACCATGTCCTCTGATGAAAGACCGGTCAGTCCGTCCTTTTGTAGCCTCAACCGGCACGCTTGTTGTCGATGTAGCTCTGGCTCGTTCCTCGAAGACGAGGTGATGGTGGATGTCGTCCTGCCCGCAGCTGACGTCGGAAGTGCTATCGTTGATGCACCGCAGACCCGATAGCGAAGCAATGAGGGAGTGATTCGTCGCGTGACGTCGTTGCAACGACAAGCCGCCGAGAGCAGCCTGGATGATTTGAAGCTGCACGTAGAATATCAGCAGATTAGCTTGAGCTCGTCACCCGTCAAGTGCCTTCCCTCCCGCGCAAGAAGGGAGGATGGGGCTTCCCCTGCGTGGATGGCACGCCCGCGC
The DNA here is from genome assembly GCA_013358835.2 of Ixodes persulcatus. Classification (NCBI taxonomy): domain Eukaryota; kingdom Metazoa; phylum Arthropoda; class Arachnida; order Ixodida; family Ixodidae; genus Ixodes; species Ixodes persulcatus. The sequence continues at coordinate 437,305 of JABSTQ010009708.1, forward strand.
TACTCCAGCTCAAGACCATGCTCATCATCCTGCACGAAGCTGAGAACCCGGCCAGATCTCTCGCTCTCTACTTCGTGGGGCACTCCCGCCGAGACCTGGGTGTCGACCTCAACGGCCCGTCGGGTGCCTGTGCTGAGACACCGCCGTCGGCTTACTGGAAAGCGCTTCAATTGCACCGCCGCCTCGTGGAGCAGGCGCCACAATTGGGCATCACGACAACAGCAGCGTCACGCCTCGGCCAAACCCTGTTGGAACCACAGCTCACTCCCGTGCAGATCGGACTCTCGGATTCGTTCCCATGGGTCCACCTCACCTCCTCCAACCTTCCAGGACACCTGCAAGATTTCGAGTGGCAGCGCGGCTGCGGAGTGCTTCCCACACAAGACCGCCTACTTCGGTGGGGCGTGTGTCACACCGATCAGTGTCCGAACTGCGACGACCGAGAGACGAACGTGCATGTTGTGTCGGAGTGTGTGGTGACGCGCCCGTTCTGGCGGGTGGTGCGCGCTAGTTTCCGGGGGCTGGGTGTGGCACTGTACCTTCTACGCGGACGCTGTCCTTCGGGGCTCTTCGCGTGCCTTATGCTCGCCGCGAGCGAGTACGTCTTGTGGCGAAACCGGTGCTGTGCCGTAGGACAGGGACGGAGGTTGCGCGCGCTCTGGCCGCTTTTGCTCAGGCTACGGCGGGAGCTCGTGTCGCACCTCGAGGAGCAACTGTTCCTTCTCGGAGAGCAGGAGTTCATGCGGCGCTGGTCCTGCCGATACCTCCACGTGTACAACTCTCGGATCGAACTGAGATTTCAATACGTCGATCATATCTAGATCGCGTTAGGCGGAAAAAGGGGGAACGGGACGCGATGCGGCCCTCTCTTTGTGGTGTCGCAGGGGCGGGACGTGCGAACGCGGCACCGGTCGGTGTCTCTTTGCGCGAGTGATCGCGCGGATGGGCCCTTTCCGGAACAACGGGCGCGAGCCCGCGCCTTAGGCACGGGGTTGGCTAACTTGACTTGAGGATTGTAGAGCCTGTACATACTGTACATAACGCGTTTTCGGTTTTTGGCTTTGTTCTAGTCATGGCACCACTTTTGTAAATAAACTTTTCTTACCAGATTAGTCAACGTTGTTAGCGGCGCCATGACACCCGCATCGCCGCCCCAGCCTACAAAGGCTTGTACGTTCGATGTTTCCTGCCCGCCCGGCGCGTCGGTGGATTCTATCTTCGACGCCGCGGCGGCCATTGCCGTTATGCCGAATTGTTCTCCGTGCAGCATCTGGGAGGCAGCAACTTCCAGCTGTCTGTCACATCGTCGTCGGCCATGAGCCGAATCCTCAACGCCGGGGCCATGACCATCGGCGGAACAAGCGTCCCCATCGTCCCGGTAGGCCCGCAGGTGACGTCCATTACGTGCCTGTACCTACCGATTTATGTGAGAAACGAAGCCCTCGCCGCCGCCCTCTCGCTTTACAGGAAGGTTCTGGATATTCGCTTCGGCGTCTATCACCCCAACCTCCGGACGGGCACCCGCTACATCCGAATGGAGATGGAGTCAACCCCGGTGCCGAACTTCCTCCGCGTCTCCGGACATCGGGCCACCTTCGACTACCGCGGCCACAAGAGAGTCTGCCGACGCATGCCAGCAGGAGGGCCACCTCAAGGCGGCCTGTAACGTGCCCTAATGCGCACGCTGCGCGGCCTTCGGCCACGACACCGTCGGCTACGTGCCCGGCTGCCGACGTTGCGGGTCGGCCCACGCCACTGTGGACTGCACCCAGCGTCGCAGCTACTCAGCCGTAGCCGGCTGCGGCCAAGGACGACTTCCCGGCATTGACTCCGGCGTCCCAGACTCTGAAGTCCCGGGACAGGCCTCCTACCGCCACTCCTCCCCCTCCTGCGGCGACGGCCGCCACTCAAGGGTCCGGCGACACGCCTGTCCCCGCCGAGCCCCCAGTGACGACCCCGTCCGAGCTCGCCCCGACATCGCAACAGCCGAAGCCGGCAAGCGCCACCGACGCGAATTCGAACGCGTCACAGGACGCAGCCGAGGCCGCGCTTTCGAACGCGGTCGAGACCGCATCTGTGCACGCGCCCACTCCTCCCACTCCCGGCTTTGAGAAAGTACAGGTGAAGGAAGAACCTCCGCCAACGCCGGAACTCCGCCCCAGCCCGCTTCCCAGCTGGAGCGACATCACGGAAGACACTGCCTCATCGTCGGACGACCGCCTCGTCATCGACGAGGTTGCCCGCGACAAAGACGACGCTCTGCCGCGCGGCCGAGATCGTCAGCCGCAGCACTTCCGAGGAACTGCGAAAAACCTGCCGCCGCAGTCGCAGCCCACGTGGCGGTGCCGAAGACGGGAAGCGAGTTCTTTCAAGTAGTGGCGAATCAGGGTCCCCACGATCCACTCCAGCACTCGCAGCGGCTTCCAAGCGGTTGCGGAAGGACCTCGCAGCGCTGTCTGACAGCTCGTGCACCACGTCCGATACATCCACGAACTAGCAGTGAACACAACGACCACCCCCCTCCATCCTCTTTTCGCACACCTGCGATTCATCACCCTGAACGTTCAGGGCTTCCGCAGCGTGACAAAACAGATCGAGGTTCTCCACTTCGCCCGAACCACCCGTTGCGACCTCCTGTTCCTGCAAGAAACGAATTTCCACAGGCAACGCGACGTGGACCTCTTCAAGCAGAGGTACGGGGTGGACTGTTCCTTTTCATACGCCACCACACGGAGCTCGGGAGTGGGCGTCGTTATCTTTAACCGCTCGCTCCTCCGGCTCAGCGCGTGCTGCTTTGACCCCGACGGGCGGTACATCGCTTTTGATTTCTCCCTGGACGGCACGCGCTTTCGTGCTGTGGGTGTGTACGCTCCAGCCCAGCCCTCGCAATCCCCGGCTTTCTTCAAGAGCCTGGACGTCCATCTGCTCGACGCTCGCCACTGCCTGCTCCTCGGCGACTTCAACTGCGTCGTCGATTCCCTTCGGGATGTCAGGGGCCTAGGCTACGGACGCACCACGTGGAACGCCGGCGAGCTGATACGCATGAGGCAGCACTTCGACCTCGTGGACTGCTGAACTCTGCTCCATGGCACCGCTTTCGAGCATACCTGGCAACGATGAGACTCGAGCGCCTGGACAGGTGAAACCTCCGAGTTTTTGCGCCCCTGTGTCACCGCCTGCTGCGCATTGAACTTCCCTCCCTCCATTACTTACATCTCTGACCACCTTCCGGTACTCGTAGAGCTCGTAGCAGCCGGGGGTCGAGACGCACCTGGCGTCTCGACCCCCGGCTGCTACGAGACAAAACAAGCCGCGACTGCCTGAGAGAAGCCTTGCCCCGATCCCTCCATGGAGCGGCACCGGACCCGACGACCTTTGACCGGCTTCAAAAGAGCTGGCGGGTGGCGTCCGAGCAGCTCCGAGACACCTGACTGCGAATTCGGATCGTGCGACGGGGCGGCGAGGGGACCCCGCTGATGCGGGGCTACCTGCAGCAGCTCCTCGACCGTTACCAGCGACAGCTACGGCTTTGTACCAATGGAGCCACAGCCTACCATGGACGGGTCGGGCCCTCGGCTCACCCCGAAGTGCTGCGCTACGCCCACCGCACCGAAGTACGGGAGCGACGCGTCCCTTCAGTGCCGACGCCCCCAGGCGCGCCAGCAACACCAGGCCAACCGTCGGTCTCCGGTTTCAGCGCCCACTTCCGGGCCCTGGCAACCACCGAATCGGCGGCGGACCGCGCGACCCTCGTGACGCACCTCTTCCTGCGCGACCTCCCGCAAGTTCCCGAAGATCTAGCCGCACACCTGCACGAGCCCCCAACCCCGAAGAAGTGCTCCTTGCCCTGTCAAGAATGAAAACTGGGTCCGCGCCAGGCCCAGATGGTTTTCCCGCCGAATTCTACCCAACCTTCTGGGACGTGTTGGGCAATATATCTGTGCCGTGCTCCGGGAATTTTTCACGGAGCACCGCCTTCCAGAGTCGTTCCGCCGAGGAGGGAGGAGACCCCAACGACCCGGGCGCGTGACGTCCCATCACGCTCCTTAACGCGAGCTACAAGCTGCTAGCATTAATCATCACGCAGCGCCTCCACAGCATGCTCCCGGACGTGGTGACACCCCGCCAGACGTGCTCGATCGTCGGCCGCAGCATTCAGACCCTGACATCCCTGACGAGGGACGTGGTGCAGTACGCGAACGCTCACCAAGCCAGAGGCCTTATCGCCTCCCTCGACCAAGCGAAGGCTTTCGACCGGGTGGAGCACCCGTTCCTCCTAGCCGTGCTCACCGCTTTCGGTATTCCCCCTGAAGGGGTTCGACTCCTCGAGACGCTCTACAGTGACATGAAGAGCGACCTGTGTCTAAACGGCGGCATGACGGCCAGTTTCCCGGTCACCCCGGGGGTCCGCCAGGGTTGCCCGCTCTCGCCGCTGCTCTTCGTCCTTACACTGGAGCCCTTCCTAGCCAACGTCGACAGGAGCCCACAGATTCGCGGACTCCCCCTGCCCGGAAACGGCGAAGGTGACGGTGTCGGCGTACGCCGACGACATTACACTGTGCCTGCGGGACACCGACGACATCGGAGCGGCTCTCCGGATCTTCGAGACCTACGGGTCTCTCTCCGGAGCGAGGCTCAATGAGCAGAAGAGCGCGGTGCTGTGGGTTAACCGGCCGCCTGACCCCTCTTTGCCGATCCCGGCAAAGACTTCGGTCACGATCCTTGGTGTCACCTACCGCTCGTCTGGAGTCTCGGCGGACATGTGGACGCGCCTGGCGCGCGACATCGGGGCGAAAGTGGACCGTGCTCGCGCATACGCTCTTCCCCTGGCCGAGCGCCGGTACCTAGCCTACTCTGACGTTGTGGAGACACCGACGGCTCGTCTCACCGAGGTCCTCCTGCAACCGCAGATTTCGGCAACGCAGGTGGAGCACGGAGACTTTTTCTCCTGGTCCCGCCTTACCTCTTCGTATCTCCCGGGGCACCTACGGGACTTCGAATGGCAGCACGGCTGGGACGTCCTCCCCAGCGGAGACCGCCTGCTCCGCTGGGGCGTGTCGCGCACGGACGAGTGCCCAAACTGCGGGAATCGCGAAACGAATGTGCACGCGGTGAAGGAGTGCGTTGTGCACTCTTAAAAAAAGGTTCCTGTTGTCAAATCTTTTAGGGTGCAACTTGCTTGTCCCTGGAGTTTGTCTCAAAAGGTAGCAAAGTTACCCTTCCGCTTGGGAGCAACTTTTACACCCTATGTCAGGGTGCACCTGTGCTCTCTTGGGGAGCCAGCCTTATTTTGCAATAGGGAGCAATAGCCTTTAATTCAAGGGTGTAATTTTACTTCCATTAAGAGGTAATAGGACATACATTTGGATTGAAAGTTTCACCCTTTTTGAGACTGACACCAGATGCTTCAAGGGTGTAATTGCACCCCTTCTAGGGGGCAATAACAGCCAACAAGTTTACATACACCCCCTCCTTGGAGCTACCTCAAAGTTACCAGAACACTGATTGTGAAACTGCCTAGGAGCATACAAATAGTGGCACCGATCAGTATCCGAAAACCAAACTAAACACGATCGCATTACCGCCATGTATCCCACAGCGACCACTCAGCGAACTCCAAGGCTGCACGTATTCGTTCAAAGAGCCGGTGGCACCTTCTCGTAGTAGCCAGAATATCGCATACGATAGCATTTCTTGCTGCTGTTCAATTTTGGCTTTGATCGGCCCTCTCGGCACCGAAACGTATACAGTAGAAGGGGGTACAGGGCTGCCAACACACGTCTCCCAAGCGGGCGAGCCGCGATTATTCGCCGGCGTCAGGACGCACCCATGTCGGGACGCGCTACCTGAAAGTCACGGGAGAGACATGGTTGTGTATAAACAATATTAAATGTGCCGCAAAACCCTGTAAACTAAAATTGTATGCAAATATCACGCTCCTGCCATTTTGTACAAATCTCCAATAAAGGTTTATACCAAAAAAGCTCTTTCCGTTTGATTTTACGCAAAAACATGGTTTCTAAAAGCGAAAAGCACCAGCGTTTCAAATAGGGGGCGTTAGTATCTGTCCCCTCGAGGAGGTAACAAGCAAGGCACTTTCTTCTTCACCAGATTGAGGGTGTAAAAGTTGGTTATTCTACCCGTTTGGTAACAATTCGGCAACCTTTCTTTTAAGAGTGATAGGGGGCGCTAGTGTCTGTCTCCCTCGAGGAGGTAATAAGCAAGGCGCTTCCTTCCTTACTCGATTGAGGGTGTAAAAGTTGCTTGTTCCACCCTTTTGGGAACCCTTTCTTTAAGAGTGTGGCGCGGACGTTCTGGCGCGTCATCCGCACCAGCTTCCACGCTTTGGGCGTAGGCTTTTACCTGCTGCGCGGGAGATGTCCTCCGGGCGTCTTCGTCCGCCTCCTTCTCGCCGCGGCCGAGTACGTGCTGTGGAGGAACCGGTGCTGCGCGGTGAGACAGGCGCGTCGATCGCGAGCTCTCTGGCCCCTCCTGTGGCGGCTCCAGCGGGAGCTCGTGGGACACCTCGAGGAACAACTGTTTTTCCTCGGAGAACAAGAGTTCCTCAGGCGCTGGTCCTGTCGGTACCTGAGCGTTCGCGACTCGCGGATTGAACTCCGCTTCAGGTACCTAGACAACCTTTAGGCCCCTGTGTTCAGAGCGGTGCCGTTGGGGGCGCGGGCGCGGGTGTGCGGCTCTGGGGTGACGCTTCGGCCGCGTGAGTGATCGCGCGGACGGGACACCTCGCGGGAGTGCGCCTTCGGGCCTGTGCGTGTGGCGGTGTGGCAAAGACCCGTCAACTGTGCAGACACTGGTTCGCGTATATATGTGTACACATTGTTCTTAATCTCTGCGCGTTTGTTGCATAGTCCTGTCCACAGTGTTGTAAATAAATTTTCTAATCAGATTAGGCAATCATCTTGCGAGGTTTTGGTCGCCTGTATGTTAGTATCTTTTTGTGTCCGGCTGGCAGGTAGGGAAGGCAATGGCGCTACTCTCCCAGGATTCAGTGACTTTACGGACGCTTAGATCGGCAGAGAACATAGCTCGCCTATATCGGCGGCAAACAGGCTGTGGCCCAAGCCCACCCCAGGAGCACGACCTGCCTGACAGGCTGCCCAACTGGCCTCCGCCCTACTGCACTACAAAAAACGGGCAGCCCAACTTGCCTCCGTCACAATACATTGGCATCGTGCTGTTGTTTTGACCTTCGTTGCCTTTTATGACCCATACTAGTGTTTACTCAAACCAGAACCGCCAAGAAAGGCGAAATACGCGGAAAGATAAGTACTGAACATGTTGGACGACCGGAACTTTGCCTCGCAAAAATGGCGACAACGCTAAACAAGGTCAGGAGAGGGGGTGTTAGCGTGCGTAGAAGCGTACTGGAAAAAGGTTCATTCCACTTAAGTATAGCATAGAAGTTGGAACCCTCTTACGAATAGGCAAGCAAAAGTCTTTAGCGCGTTCTTTTTTTTTTAGGGGCGAAGCTCCTTAGGGACTATTAGCGGCGAGATGTTTTGGTGGCGCCCTCCTATGGTTCGCCCTTCTGACGTCATTACCTTGCAAACAACAAGTTCGATGGTGTTTGTTATTAGCATGGTGGAAGCTTGAAATCATTGCGCTCTCAAAGGAACACTGCCAACACCGTCAAAATTAAAGTTATTTCATTCCTCTTATTCCGTCGATGATAAATCCCCTTTCCGACGTCATAGTCAGCGTTCGGCCAATCGTGGAAGGCCGACCACAGCGACGCTTTCGGTCGCGCACGGGGCTAATACTTCGTTTTACATTATCTGGGAGCGAATCTAAAGCTAGAAGCGCGAGACCAGCGCTTTTTGCGTTTCTCCCCAGCTCGCGCGCTCGAGCAAAGCCTGAACGCACGGAACTTTCGCGCTCGCGCTTCCAGCTTTGCCTTCGCTCGCACATAAGGTGAAACGAAGTATAGCCATGTCTGTATGTCCGGCGTCCAGTGCTCGTGCTCCTGCTCGTGAGCTCACGTGCTCACGTGCTCACGTGCTCGTGTAGGGCAAAAACAATGATGAAAAATAAGAAATGATGACAGAAAAATATGTTTGCGCAGTCGACAGGATTCGAACCTGTGCGGAGAGACCCCAATGGATTTCTAGTCCATGGCCTTAACCACTCTACCACGACTGCGGGACGAATAGGAGGCTCTGAGATGTGGTAGTAACTCAAGAGCGTATATAACCACGTTCCATACCACACATTCTCTTTCTGACATGGATGAAAACGAACAAAAGGCTCGGCATGCTGCGGCTCAGCGTCTACGCAGACAAGCACCACCAGAGCTTCGCCCCAATCAACATCATTCACCACGTGGAGATGCATGGGGTCAATCTTTTTAGTTTACGTGGAAATTGTTTACGGTCCGTGCTTGATAGTTTTGGCGCGTTAGTCGCGCAGAAGCAAGGCCATTGGCGAGCCTGTCAGTAAAGGAGCGCATGCACAGCTGTAAGTTAGACGCCACAGTATACGCGCAACCAATGACTTTGCGCCGCGCGAAAGGGAGAGGGAGTGTTTCCGCATCGCTCGTAGCTTTGCCTCTCAAACATTCTCAGTGACGTCAAATACTTTACTAAAAGAATACAGGGCCCGTTTGTTCGAAGCCGGTTAACTTTAACAGCTGTAAAAAGTTAACCGCCTTTCCCTGCGAGGGGAAATTTTAGGTCACGTGACCGGCAGAGTAAGGACAGCTGAGAACACGGCGGTGCTCCTGCGAGCGAGCGTCGCTCGCTTCAGAACTAATATGTCGTAGTGGCTTAAATATCGGGCGCGTTAGTCAGTAATGAACGGTGCAGAAGGCTTTCGTTTTGCCTTACCTCACTTAAATCGCAAAGCATGAGCAATGACCTCGCCGCATTTTAATACGAAAGCATTAACTGTCTCATGGAGCGAGCCGCACCAAACGGCACCTTATACCCCTGTCAGACGGGAAAGTAAATGTCATTTTGATCGAATGTCATTCACCGCTCGGCGAATCAGCTCGTGATCCTGGTTCTTCACGTGATCCTGGTTCTTCATCGCTCACGCTCATTGGCCGAGCTGTAATGTCATTTTGCTTAAATGTCATTTAACGTGCCCGTCTGACAGGGGTATTAAATCCTTTCTCCAAGTGAAGCCAGTTCCCAGCTATGAAACCACGCGAAAAGCTAGCCAACTGCACCAACATTCCCCCATCCCGAAGGAGCGGAGTAGAGCTGATTGATTTTCGGCTTCGGTCCCATCGGCTGGCGCGCGTCGACGAGGCTCCCATTGGCCGCTGCGCGTCAGTTTCAACGACCGCTCGCCCCATGGCGCTGCGTGTCCGTCAGCGCGCCGTTAACACGGAGCATCTAAGATCAGCGCGCCCAGGAGAGCGCGCGAGCTGACCGGCGACGAAATAAGGAAGCGGGCGTGCGGCTTTGGATGCTTTCGCATTCACAACTCATAAGAAGCGCTTAGGTGTACCTCGAGCCCTTTTTAGATAGTCTTTCGATTCTGTACATTCCCAAGCATAAATGAACGCGATAATTGTCGGCATGGCAACATCTTTCGAATGCTAAAGTGGATTGCCTTGACTCAATCGGCAGGGTATTGATAGCACGCAGAAGCAGATAGCGTCCCAATAGACCTTTTGCTAAATTTCCCAAGCACTAAGGAGCATGCTATGAGTGTAGTTACACACGCTGCACGTGCTGGCATGTAGCCTAGCCTCCTCTATACTCACAAAGCCTAGCAGTTCGACGACGGAGACGTAGAGTGCCCGGTCGCAGATTTGGAGCGCGAGGATCTGGTAGCACAAAGCATCAAAGAGCCATTTCTCGGGGAGCCTGGACGTCAGTGTACAGCCTTTTGCAGCGGCGAGGACCCGAAACACACTTGTTCGCTCGGGAGAAGTGTGTTTCGGCGTCTCGCCGCAGCGGGGCGCCAGCCACGTGGCTTTCCTTTGATCCGTTGTTTGCCGCTCCACCTTTTCCAGTTCGGTGGCCGCGTCTCGTGGCGATCTGCCAGGCTTTGTCAGTATATAGAGTGCAATGGCAGTAGTAACTAGGGTATCTTCATGTGCGCTTTGCTTAGAGTGGAAACATCCGGCCATTTTGTCCCACACTTTTAATTTTATTTTTTGTTTAGAAGCGCGTGCAAGACGTGACCCTGCACGCGTTTGTGGCGCTGACAGTGCTATGGCCACATTTTGTTTTCGTCGATTTCTTTGTACTTAACCCGTGAGCGGGTGCTGTCGGCATCGGGTACTACAAAGGGTGGCATCACCCTAAACAGAAGGACATTGAGGCACCCCAGTAGTAACCATCCTAAAGCAAAAGCCTAAAACAAATTTTGCCTTGCACGCACGTTCGTCAAAGCCTTATTACGGTTATTTACTTCGAATCTTTTATACCGGGAAGGGCCAGCGCGCGCGGAGAGTAATTGCATTTTCAGCATTCTCCTCGATCCTTGGGTAATTTAGTAATAGGTCTGGTTTGACTGGAGCCGAATTACACGGTTTTAACTTTAGATGGTGTTATATACATTTGTTACATATTGGCGAACCAAGCTGCCGGTGTACCACCCGCCTTTCACTGCTCACTTCATCCTCATCGTTTCTAGGACTGAACTTCGTCGTCCTCTTTCGAACTTGGAAGAAACTTTCAACGCGGATTGTCTTCACTTCAAAAAGTCAAAAATTTAGAAATGTTTCAAACAAGGATTAATTTAGTTTTACCTTACTTAATATCTCCACCAAGAGCAACAAAAAAGTGTATCTTAAGCTCAAATTTATGCCGCGCTGCGTCGCAAAAACCCGGTAGCGCGCGTTCGTGGGTCCCTCTTTTTCGGGAACTTTTCCACGAAAGCCACTTATATTCGCTACAACCAGTAGGTGACACCAGCTACCTGCCCATAATAAAACACGGAGCTATCGCACATCCTGCCCTCGTCAAACTTGGCTAGGTACCTGTAGATACCTAGTAGGGAAGGGTGGCTAACTTTTTACCGCGGTTAAAGTCGACTGGCTTCGGGCAAACGGGCCCAGGGCGCTCTCCTCATTCGCATTAAACAGAATGACGGCAAATAACCCCTGGGCCCGTTTTCTCGTAGTACCTAGGAGAGGGATTCTAAAATCACGTGACTGGCTCGGTAGGGATGCGGGGAAACATGGCGGTGCCCCGGTGAGTGAGCGCCGCTCGCTTTAAAACTATTATGTCGCTGTAGCTGCAATATCGGGCGCGTTAGTGAGCAATGAATGGAGCAGGAGGCTTTCGCTTTGCCTTACCTCCCTTAAATCGCAAAGCATGAGCAATGACCTCGCCGCATTTTTAAAAAATCTTTCGATTCTGGCCATTCCTGAGCCTAAATGAACGCGATAATTGTCGGCATGGCAACGTTTTTGGAAAGTGGATTGCCTTGACTCAATCGGCCGGGTAAACGTCGGCGTAAACGCTCGCGTTGCATTATGGGAATATTGCAACTGGGCGTAACCGCGCGTTTTATTATGGGACAAGTTTACCTAAATGTCCCGCTAAATTTAGCGGGAACTTTTCGCTAAATTGCCCGCTAAATCTATCAGAAAAATATTGCGAAAATTTCCCGCTAAATGGAAGCGGAGCTGAAGAGGAGGAGGGGACGGTATGGAGGGGGAGGAGGGGCATACCCTCCCCACCGTACCCTGCCCTCCTCCTCCTCAAAAGCTGCGCTCTAATTCGGCATTACAGAAAATTGTAAACGTTTCATTGTTTTATGTATTCTCGGGAAGGTCCTGAATTCCCATAGTAAAGTATTTGGTGACGCCTTTTTTTTTCTTCGTTGTGAAATCGTTTTATGACATCCTTTTTTTCATCTAAGCCGTTTAAAAAAAATGTTTTTTTCTTTGCATGTGTCCTTTAAAGGGGGACCAGCAGAAATATTCTTCTGCCTGGCGGAAAGTCCTCCTCGTGCCTCGCCCTCTTTTTTAGGGGCAAAGCACCTTAGGGGCTAGCCATGTCCGTATGTTCGTCCGCCGTCGGGTGCTCGTGAGCTCCTGCTCGTGAGCTCCTTAGGGGCTAGCCATGTCCGTATGTCCGTCCGCCGTCGGGTGCTCGTGCTCCTGCTCGTGAGCTCACGAGCAGGAGCTCACGAGCACCCGACGGCGGACGAACATACGGACATGGCTAGCCCCTAAGGAGCTTCGCCCCTAAAAAGAGGGCGAGGAGGACTTTCCGCCAGGCTGAAGAATATTTCTGCTGGTCCCCCTTTAACGCACTAGCTTATTTTTAAGCAGTTTCCAATTTCCCCACATTTCTGTTGTTTCATCGCAAGGCATTTGAGTGCGCGAAAGTGTGGTAGCTGGCCGAATTGAGCAGAAAGACCAGACTTCCGATCGTCCCCTAAAAAGAACCGAGCCCCAGGCCCCTAGAACGTGAAAATGACGCTCAGCCACAGTGCAATAAGGAATTTGTTTTTTTATTGTGAGCAAAGGGGAAGACTTCTCAAGCGAAAGTTATTTCGTTACTCTCAGAGCTTGTAAGGGCTAGTTTACACCTATGCATCTGACGGTGACCAACCCTGTTGCAACTTCTTGTGGTTACAACGAGAGAACACTTGGGCACACTGGCGTCATCTATCAGTTGTCTGGTCATTAGCAGTCACAAGCTGTCGTAACGCAGTTGGTCACAGTCGAATGCAAACGTCTGAACCAGCCTTTGAAGTACATGTGCAGTTCTTGTCTCCTTTTCGCATGCATGTGCGGGTCGCGGCACAGGCGCTTATGTTCAGCGTATTGGAAGGTTTTCAGGGGTACACATTCGCTATTATGTGTGGGTAAATGCCCCTTCTCCGTGGCAAGCCTGCTTTTGTGCCTGGTACAAACTACACAATGGAGCAGTCTCGAAAGCACTTAACTGTTTCCTAAGGCAAACTCGCATCCATATGTCATTGTACAAGATGAACCTCGGTGTGTGTGAACATTGCCCTGTTTTTAACGCCCATATCCTGTAGAATGTACACCGTTTATTTTCTGGTTCCTGTCTTCTTTGAGTGTGCCTTTCAATCTTCCCACCCCTTTCTCCCAGTACAAAGTAGCCAGCTGAATAACTACTATCATTTCATTCATCTCTCTTCCTGCTCTGTCCCTTTCTTTATTCCCTATTCCTTCTTTTTGTCCATCTAAAATGACGACTGATCTGTTGGAATCTTTCCAGCGCTTGGAGGATTGTTATCTCAAGGTCCGGAACCGTACGGAACGGAGGTTCGGTGTTGCGCAGAGGCTGAAGGAGCGCAAGTTCCAGTCCTGGCTGGAGGCGAAACGACAGGCTCACCTGCGTCTCTTCGCAGGATCCGACCACTAAACCCGCCTTTGACAAGCAACGTTGCCCCATGATCACCTACAGCCGCAGCCACACTGCCCATACATTATACGACAGACACCGTGTTCACTCCAGACATGATGACAGAGTTGTGTGCGGACACGCGGCATGCACGTTTGAACCATGTGTGCTTCATTCTGATGTATGCTTCGAAGATGTCTGTAGCCAGTTTTGTATGACCAGTGTGGCAGGAATGGCATACAAGGAAACCGCACGCCTCGCACAATGTCTCCAGACTGTCTTTTGTATGGTGTACTAGTAGTGTGTCCGCGGGTTAATAGTATGACGTCTACAGTAATGTATCAATATATGTGGATGCGTACATGACACGGTGATCTGTACACGACTTGCGCCATGGGCAATAAAAAAATGAGAAGTAGAAGTACTCTCCCTCTCTTTTAACGAGAGTCAATGACAGATTAGAGAGTTTTAGTTAGAATAGCGTACGCAAAGAATGGCGTCGTCGCCACCGCGGATACGCCGAACGCTAACCGGGTTTTTCGCTTTGCGCTTTGCGTGCACCATTTCAGCGTACGCTATATTTTTAATTTTTTTTTTTTTTTTTGCATGCTTACTCAAAGAATTTTTGCGCTCCTCCAAGAAGGATTTCTGATGCGCGAGAAGTCGGCAAGACATGCATAGTAAGAAAATGGCGGCTCACCGGACCGCGGCTGCCGCGGCCGCGACCGCTTTAGCTGCAGTTGTCGTGAGCGCGACGTCGGCGGCATCCCCGCGACATTGCACTTCTACGGGAGGAGCACGTCACGAATGGTTTTGAAGACCCACCAAGCTGGGCTACGATCGCCGGCAACTTGCTGCATGCGACCAGCGAACGTTTCTGGACGAAGAAATAGGGTGTGGGAAGGTCAGTACTCCAGGCCTTGCCGAGGCGACACAATCGGCCACCACCGGCCGACCGCTCCCACAGGATTTTTATATTTAAACGAGGTATAAAATGTTACTTGGGACCAAAAAGCTTTTTTCTATAAAGTTACAGCATTTCATGTGTGACAAATATTCTTACTGTATCTTGGGTGTGCTGAAAACGCGAAAGTTTGGGTTTTTTGCGTCGCGGCGGAGAAACGCTGTTCTAAAACTCTCTTGCGTAGCGTGCGTTAACGCCTACGCAGACTATAGCGTGCGCTAAAAATACGTACTCTATTGTAACGCTCCTTATTAAGAACGGAGTAGATGCTTCGCCTCGATCTTGAGACTTTCCGCTTCTTTCAACCTGAGTTTCAATTTGCACAAATACGCTTTGATATTTTATAGTAGGGTGTACCCACATCTAGCTATACAATGATGATCCTGGTCATATGTTTTACATATTTATGTAAACAATGTATATGCAATAACCATGTTCTTGACGGTAGCATTCAGCTATATGAAAACGCCGAAGCTAATTTTCTTTCGGAGATATGAAATTTCGAACCGCGAGGCGTGGAGACTGCCAAGGTTTCACTACGGTGGTTTGCCCAGCTGTCAATTTCACGCCGAAGCATGCACGTGATAACAGTTTTTATATATAGAAACGTTTACAGCATGTGAAAAGAATATTTGAAATTACAATAAACGATATTGGTAAAAGAAAAACATTTCCGAGACACGTCAAATAAACACGTTTTAGAGACACGTTCACAAATCATTTATTAACAAACTACTTCATATTAAACGGCCCAAAGCATATAAAATGTGCATCTTTAATTGCATTGGACACGTATATATTAAAGATATGCTTAGCCGTTTTTGTAGTTTTGTCATTAGCGGGAAGGCAGCTCATTTCTTTAAATGTGGCGAAATTGCGCATCAATATACAAAAAAAAACTGCATATTTTCTTTTCTTTAAACTCTTCTTAGCCAATAACAGCGCCTTGAACTAACTTGAGATGGCAAAATATTGAGTAACATATCAACTCCTTAACAAACAAAATGACAACAAACCTTCACTAAGTTTGAGCTAGCTGCTTTTCGTTACAGTAACTTCGGCGCACGACATCGACTCCAATAAGACATTTTCTAGAACCGACAAAGACTGTACATCAGTGCTGCTCCACCGCAGGGTGGAAAACGTTATGCTGCCCTAGTTTATCTTTATATTTGTGTTTTCTTGCGTTGCCTCTCAAAACCACCTCCCCCCCCCCCCCCCCCCTTTTTTTCGGAACGCGTCCAAACTGAGCGTAATTTCGGAGCACCGTAAAAGGCGGCGTTTGTCTTATATTTTAGTAATGTGGGTGTACTTAATGGTTTCTGATTATGCCCCTATGCTTCTAACTTAACTTATACCTTGAAATTTATTATTTATAAAATAAATTACTAAAGTACTTATTAACCTAATTATATCAAACATTGATTTTTTTCCCAAAAGATGTCCTTTGGTAGAGACCACTACAGTGATGTCTCGTTAATGTGGACAACTCCGTTCCCGTAAAAAATCGTCCATAATGTGAGTTGTCCATAATAACGAGACAAAAATGCATGTATTTTCCCAACGTGTCCCCGAAAGTGGTGTCCATATAGCGGGGTATCCATATTAACGGGGTCCATATTAACGAGACATGACTGTACAACCTTTTTTCTGTGCGATGCGTACTTTTCACAGGAGCGATTTAGCCCCCGTTTCGTTAATCACCTTGTATGTATAGCTGAGTGCTTCTATAAAGAATATGACTTTTATATAGGATATATTTTTCAAAAGTTTACAAAATATGACCCGCATCTTCATTGTATCAACTGACATAAATAAACAACAAAAACATGTGGTTAACTACTTTTATCTGCCATCAACAATACGCGGTTATATCATTCTAATTAAGTGCAATATATTGAAAAGATGTGGCCCTACGAAGCGAGACACGCAGCCCTACAGTCACTCTGAGTGCGGAAATTGTTCGGACCCTGGAGGCATCTCGGCTCCACGGGGTCCACGAGCCTGCATCCAATGTGGCCGTCCTGGTATCTCCAAGAGTACGCGGGGAAGCGAAGCTGGTCTTCGCTGCACCGTTCCGCGACGGGTACCACGCCACACAGGGAGTGGCTGTGTTCCAGGCAGCCCTGGCGACAGTCCTGGGCCGTTTCGAAGGCGCTCAGGCGCGCGCTGACGCAGTCGCCATCTGGGAAGTCCCATTGGGAGCACGTGCCGTTCAAGAAGAACCACCACCTCCGGTTGACGTGCGTCTGGGAGCAGCGAACCAAGTCCGGCTCTTCGGCGCAGGACGGCTTGGGGAATTGGCCCTTGCATGAGGACCTGGGTTTGATTTGGACGCTTAGAAAAGTTCACTTTCCCCGCAGAGCACGCACGGCAGCCAATCACTGCGAACGAACAGCGAGAGAACCTCGGCAAACGACGAAGGCCAAAATACGGTTACAGCAACAATACGCCTGGGCATGAACAATCACCACCATGGAATGGATATTCTCGAGACGCCGTATTGTCGGTCGTTGTAATCCAGCATATGCTCAGAGCTATAGCTCCCATCATCTTCATAATATCTCCCACCATCATCGCAGTCGTTTCGTTTTCACTCCCGTGACACTCTCCTCCTTTTGTTCTCCTCTTACCCTAACCCCGGTGCAGAGTAGCCAGCTAGGACAAACGTCTAGGTTAACCTCTTTGCATGAACGTCGTTAAAATCGATCAATCAGTCGTCGTTTATTGTCTGTCGATGGAAAGACCTTGATAGGTTATGATTGCGCGAGTCACGACTATGCACGTTGAATGTGCCGTCCTCCAATACCACCTAGAAGACAAGTCCCGCCGTTGACGTCACCATTCGTGGATTTCCGACCCGCCCTAAGCGGCAGAGACGCTAAAGCTTGACCAGAGTAGCCGGAAAGCGGTAAACATGTCCGTCGTGGCGTCGCCGCGTACTGGCGTCGCACTCGTGAGACGCTGGAACGCGGCGACTCCGCGACAGATGGGTCTACCGTTTTGCCGCTACTATGGTCAAGCTTCAGCCATAGACTTATCATAACGCACGCTAGAGGTTCAACTGGCGTTACTGTCTATACGCGATTTCCGGAGTGCAAATTGAAGCAGACAGCATGCAGTCCACTTTTGCGGTGCCTTGCTATCGGAAAACGCGCGTGATTTTATTTATTTATTTAAGTGCTTTCAGGGCCGCTGGGCATTAGAGAGGGGAGGGGCAATATACAGTACAAAATTCTGTAAAAACAAAATCAAATACAAACGATGTAAAACATGAGCAATCAAGGTTAGTGCCAACAAAGATGGTTGGTTATCGCAGTTTTGAACGAATCAGGTGAAGAAATGGACACTAAAGATGCGGGAAGGTGATTCCACTCGGAAGACTTTCTGAGTATGAAGGAGTCAATGTAGGCGTTGGTAGGACACTGATGACATATCCTACTTTGCGTGGATGTCAGTGCGAGCTGTGATATGCGAAGGAGGAAGAAGAAACTTTTTTTTTTTTTTTTAAGAGTAGGGTTAGAGTAATACGTTTTGTGAAAGAGACACAGACCAGAAACTTTTCGACGCAAAGACAGAACAGGCAGAGACAAGTTAGTCTTCATTGACGATACACTTGCGGTGCGGTGATAATTACGAGAGATGAATCGTGCGCCGCGATTTTGTACGGCCTCAATATTAGATACAAGTGTTGAGTGACCGGGATCCCAGATTGCTGCAACGTATTCCTAATTTTGAACGTATCAGTGTTTTAAATGAAATGTAATTTTAATGACACGGGGGTAAACGTAAAATTTCGTTTTAAGTAACCAAGCATAAAGTTGGC
The DNA here is from genome assembly GCA_013358835.2 of Ixodes persulcatus. Classification (NCBI taxonomy): domain Eukaryota; kingdom Metazoa; phylum Arthropoda; class Arachnida; order Ixodida; family Ixodidae; genus Ixodes; species Ixodes persulcatus. The sequence goes on from JABSTQ010009708.1 coordinate 455,396, forward strand.
GTTAGCAGAGATGTGATTCGTCGGAAATAACGTGGATTACTTTTGTCATTTGAACCGTACCGAATATTGTGTACCTTCACTAGCATTGTAAAAGAGTAATTGCTTTAGTTACGGTATTTTTATCCATCAGTGAACGGTGTTACTCTTGGCTATATTTAGGGTCCAAACCTCCGTTCCACAGCAGGCGTATACAACAACGAGCGACAAAATAGCAATTGAAAGAAATGTAGAGTGTGTTCAAGATCCCCCGCATTCCGGTGAAGCTTATAATATTGCTAATAGATTAGTGTTGCCATTACATGGAGATGACCCCGTCGTACATCGATTTTACGAGCCAATAAAAAGATTCAAAACGTAAAACAAATAAAATGAAGTACGTGGGCTACAAAGCTTCGTCTTGTATATAGCATTTATCCCCTCAAACCAATTCGTCATTTTTGGCAAGTGGTAAAAGGGAGCTAGTTCTAAGCTTGCGCTGCGATCAACGAACAACGTATCGTCCCGTGAATACCCTTTTACTGCAAATATTTCTGAGGTGTTGTCAGCCGACAGCTACGGGGGAAATGGGGGAGACATCATGTGTGAAGAAGACCGATCTCTCCCCTTTCTTGGTGAAACACTATCATCTTCGGCTCGATTGTGCATAAACTTATGGATTCCTAAACACCGTTAAATGTTTACAAATCCACAGCTTACCAGGCGGGTGTCTGCCAGCTTTTGCTAGTGGGCGAAGCAAACGTCATAGACCCACAAACGGCAAAATAGCGCAAGCCAGAAGTAACCGTTCGCATGCCACGTTAAGGTCAAGTTCGCTTCAGTGTTCCTTAAAAAAAAGTACCGTTATGTCGCCTCTGACCTGCAGTGGCTGATGGATTGGAATTTGTTCTGGCCCCTGAGGCACTGCGGAGGCGGCAGAGCCGCTGATGACATGCAGCGGTGTCCGTCGAAGAAGAAGCCCGGTTGCCTTCCTGAGGGTTTCTCGCAGAGACTGAACCTCGGTGGATGCTGACACCTTTGGTCCTGTGCGTCAAAAGATGGTCTTCAAAGCTCGCAGATCGTGGTACACTTTCGCAAACACGAGATTTGCTTACCCGATATGCGCAAGCAAATCTGGGAGCCGACCAAAATCTAGTGCGTGAATCACTCACGCGAGTTTACTTACAAAAACACTGACACCCCCCCTCCCCCTCCCCCTTTGGTAAGCGATTTATAATTGTGTCAGGACACTAGCCAATAAAAGTCTCGGTGAGCATAAATACCATGTCAGTGTCCGTTTAAGCATCAATGCTCCCTCCCCCCTCCCCTTCCCGTAAACAAGGCGATGTTACACTCACGTGAACGCAGCAACGAGTGCGCCAATATTGGCCTGTTGAATCCATAAGCTTTCCTGAATACGCAGCCGGGACGTCGTGCTGGTAATGCACTGTTTTCCAAATCACCCAAGCACCAGGCAGAATGCTGGAAACGGAGGTACTCGTGCCGCTCGTGCTCGCCTTATTAGCGTGAAATATTTGAAGAGAACAACGTGCACAGGGCCATTTGTTTCACGTATTTGCTTTGCAACAGTAATTGTTCTAGACGCGAGCACGCGCAGTGAGTGTAACTACAATCGCACCACGCTCCTTGGCCTTTGAATGCGCTTTGATAATTTATCACGAGCTATTGGCGACGTGAGCGATCGAAAGCGTCACTGTGGTCGGCCCACCACAATTGGCCGAATGCTGACTATGACGTCAGCAAAGAATGTCTCATCGACGGAAATAAGAGGAATGTAAGAACTTCAATTTTGACGGTGTTGGCGGTGTTGCTTTGAAAGCGCTATGATTTCAGGCTTCCACCATGCCCATTACAAACACCATCGAACTTGTTGTTCACAAGGTAATGACGTCACGAAAGGTAACCGAACGAGTGCGCCACCGAAACATCTCGCCGCTAATATTGTGTTTCTCTGACATTTTAAAATGAACCGAAGAGCGCGCGTCGCGTGCCTTTGATACGCCAGCGCACGGGAGCCCATAGGTGTGATGTGACTTCATTGACACGGAAAGTGGCCTATAAAGGCTGAACTCCATGGAACGAATTATGCGACGAATAACTGGCGAACGCCGCCCGACGGCACGCTCGTTTTGCGCGCGACGTAGCAGCCACGGTGTTGATTCCACGCGCAGAGCAAAAGCCGCCGGCCAAAATTCGTCGGTTATTCGCAGCATATTCGTCCCATGGAGTTCAGCCTTAAGTATAGTGTATCTTCGGCTTCTCGCTTCACAACCCCGTTTGCTTGTGAAAAAGAGACGATGATAACGAAATATGAGAAGACTGGAATCGGCGTCTTAGCCACGAATTAAGATACCCTTTAGGTGTGTACACGTAACACGGCAAACGCTAGACACGATCGACCAATTTCCTATTCGCGTGCACTCGAGAAGCCTGTGCTGACAGTGTCTCCACCGGCAAGACGGAACAATTAAAAAAAAATAAATAAAAAAAAACGTGTCTTGTTGCCGTGGCACCTGGGTGCACGCGTTTTCTGCTCGGCACGTCTGATTTGGCCTTGAGAAACGCTGACTTAAAGGAACCCTGCAACGACTTTTTTACTGTTTCCTTTTTTAATTTTCACCGAACTTGGCCGCACTGAACGTAGTAACTTCTTGAACTTTTTCTTTTCTCCAAATTCCCTTTATTTTAAAAGTTAAAGGCACATTAAAATTACAAAAAGAAGCCGAAAATAACTTTCTTCATGACGTCCTTGGTCCTCTGTCCCTTTTTCGCGCCCGCGGACCGCGGTGACTGAGGGATGTGGGGAGGGAAGGAAAGACAGGGGAAGGATGTGAGGCGGAGGAGAGAGAGCTGCCCGGGAACGGGGCAGCTCTCTCTCCTCGGCTGACCAGGACCAACAACGTCACGATTTCGTCACATGCCGCCCGCGTTCGACACCACGGGCCACCCCCGTAGGAGAACGGGGTTTCCGCGTCTTCAGGTCAAAATATGACGCACTGATATTTAGTTACTCTCTCCGTGCACGCTGGGTTGCCCGAACCACAAGGGACGTAGAAACCGCAAAAAAGGTAGAAGCTTGGATAGGATTGCAGGTCCCCTTTAAACAGGGCGCCACAGGTGTCTCCTACAAAGAAGCTTGGGAAACGGTGCTCGTGACAGATTACTAGCCGCTTATTGAAAACTCATCTGGTGGTGCTTCGTGCAACCAAGGCAAGGAGAGGACTTCTATTTAGCAGTTGCGACGCGCGTGGTGCCCACACTCATGTATCTTACACTGTGGACGCGGTTAAAGTGCCACTCAGCTCATGCCCTGCCGTTGGCAGTGCTTTCTTTTACACAGTCTTAGCTAAGACTATGGTGTAAGATATATAGGTGTGGACACCTCGCGCGTCGCAGCAGATAAAGTCCCCTTCTCGCCTTGCTTGCAAGCGGTGCCACTAGATGAACCTCCGATAAGCGGCAAGTCGTAGCCTGCCGCAGGCCCGTTTTACCATGTTTCTCTATGGGAGACATGCTTGTCGTAAATGTAATAGCATTTAATATAGCGGAGAGATCTCTGGGGCAGTGCTCAAGACAGTGTCCGTCGAGGTCAGAGCAGACGTGCCTTGCGGAAAGTGTATGCGCCCGGGTGCCATGGCAACAAAGCACATTTTCTTGTTGCTCTTGTTGTTGTTTTCAGTTCCGCTTTTTTTGCCGGCGGATAGGTTGTTGCCGTAGGTTACTCGGGTGCGTGCCGATAGGACTTTATCTGATCGCTTGGGTCTCAGCATTCTCAGCGCTGTTATCTTTACCTAAATGGTATCTTACACCTTGGCTACGATGCTGCTTCCAGCAAGCCGGCCCATGGGTGACGCAGATATGTCTATGTTGTATGGAACGCGTCATCGATTGGTGTGTTTCGCGTCCTATAGACAATGGACCTTTTCCGGAAATATGTGGTGCCCCCAGGGTCTGCTTTACGCATTGTTACGTTGAGATGTACGGCACGTGAAATTATCCAAAAAGCGAAGACGAAGTTGACGTTGGTTTAGCAGTTCGTGATTTCAGAACGCAGAAAAGGCGGAAGGAAGGCAAAAGAGAGTATGTGATAACCTTATTTTCCGTTCGCTTAATTTTTCTTTGTGTTCTGAGCTTCTAATGATAAGAAGTAATGAATCCTGCCGCTACCAGGATCCACCAAGCGTTCGAGCCGGCACCAGCGTACATCCGAACAGCCCCACAATTTCCCTCGTTCCAAGGTCTCCTTGGATTTTCTGGAAAGGTCTATACGGCGAGCAAGTGTTTCAAAATGCGTCTTTGGCGCATAGGAATGCGATGAGGAGCACGCCGATCAACGGGCAACACAGACAATTCACAGGGAACGCGCGATGACGCGGCAGCCAAGCACGCACAGCCATAGGTCGAGGTCGGGGGTAAACAAAAGAACGTGGGCGACTTTGGGAGGTAAACGAATGCAAGAGGTGCTCAAGGAGCAGACGAACCTGCACGCTGTATTCCAAGCTTAGCGCCCCGACTGGTCTTGCGCGTGAACGTGACCTTGTCAGGCTTGCAATTGCATGTGCCTCCCTGCATTTGCAGAGAAATGGCGGCGGCCAGATGCACTGCTTACAATCGGCTGTAGACCTTTTTCGTTTACTCTCGCCCAGTGTTTACGGTAACGCGTTAAGGGGTATGCAACCTGGCGCCATGGTTCGTAAAGCCCACTCGGCCACCGATTCCCTGGTGGCCGAGTGGGCTGGCGCACACCAGCTCGGAACACTTGGAGTGGAAGCTCCCACAGCAGAACCCAGGGATTCTAGGTTCAAACCCCACCCCTGCCCGTTTTGATGTAGATGAGCATCGTACCGGCGTGCTGTCAGTGTATCACTACTGCGTGATGCACGTTATACACCAGGCTACCGGTTCTACTGCACTGGCTCAATTTCTCATCTACAGCTGATAGACAAGTTGCCCGTCGAGGCAGACTAAGTTCAGGCTGTGTAAACATACCCACACCCCTTTTAATTCGAAAGCATTAACTGTCCAATGAAGCAAACCGGCATTATCAGCTCTTGAAGCCGCGCCAAACAGCACGTAAACTCCCCTGTCTCAATGGAGACAAGTCTGTCGTCTGTAGCAGCGCTCTGATGGATAGGCTCCCATTCGCTGGCGCGCGTCATAGTTTCAAGGAACGAGGCTCCTATTGGCTCCCGCGCGGCGTATTTCCAAAGACCGCCACTAGAGAAGCCCTTGTGGCGACGCACAATCCCCAACAATTCGGCGCAGCCCTCGCCTCGTCGTCGTCTGCTTCGGCGAAGCACGGCCGCGCTTCTTCACGCCTTGTGGCTGACCGCTACGTCTGGCGGTAACCGGACAAAAGCTCACCGGACAAAAGCTCATCGGACAGAAGCTCACCGGACAAAAGCTCACCCGTTTTTTTCACAAACCCGGACAAAAGCTCACCTCATTTTTTTTTTTTTGCTACCCCGGGCGAAACACGGGCTGGGATGAAGTGCGGACGGGATGGACATTGCACCATTTTTAGGAGAACTGGCATCTCATCCCATGCAAAGGTTTCGACAGATAAGCCAAAACAAAGTCTACCAGTGACATCGGCGACCTTCTGGATTACTTTGATTGCACGTATGTCAACGGCCTCCTTCCGTTGTGCTTCTGTTCCTTCTGCGGCGACACCCTGAGCGCATTCTTCCCTTTGCCTGACTGTGTGCCAACGACGACCGGAGTTTCCCTCAGAACGGGGGAATATGTACGACGCCACTCTTCAAGATAAAGACCGGACATACACCTGCGAAGGATGGAATACCGAGTTCCAGAAGTTTAGCCGGCCACGCCCATCCAAGCGTCTGGATGCTGATTGAATGCCCACAGGAAATTCAGACGTTCGTTGCCACGGCATTGACACAAGCCCGCAGAGGTGAACCCTCAGAGAAGCGGGCGCGAAAAACTACTCTGCGCCTGCAGAATCCTGTGAAAAATATTTTCGAGATTACAGGTACACCCAGACCTACCAAGACTGCTGGGGCTAGTGGGAAACTGCATTCGCTTCTAACCAATCGAGAAATAAATTTGTTTGCCCTCTAAGCAACAAACCATGCGTCCTGACAGATTTAATTTATCGTTGCATTTTAGTGTCGCACGTATGTACAGTCGGGGACAAAAGTCCCCAGGACGCACGAGCTGCGACTGAAACGCATTGCTCTGCCATCTGCCGGCGGGTCGCCTGGTTTCGAGATCACACAAAAGCACATGCGCGTCCTACACTGCCTGCAAACATGTGCGTTTTCCCGCTCTTCTGCGGCGCGGCCCCTAACTCGGAATCGGGCGCGTGGTACCGCCTTGGAGATAGCGCTTACTGACATGGCACCTATAGACCTTTTCTGTTTCCTGTCGTTCTCAGTCACGTGGGTTCCATATCTGGTATGCGGGGCGAAAAAATAATAAAACGTTTGAATCTGGAATATGCGAGAAAATATAGCTGAGGCAAATCAGGAATGTGTGACAATCACGCATTTTTCGTAAACACCTTCTAGCTTCGGGGAGAGATCAAAAAGATGTTTTACCGCATACCAGAAGTGACGATATTCAAGATGGCTGCGCGCTTGTGGAAAAGGTGTATAGACCTTTTTCGTATAACCTCAAACCAGCCAGTAACTGACGTACCCTCGACCTGGTGCATTTTTGGATTGGCCGCTGACACAGGGTATGCAACCGCCAAGGGTATGGGCGAAAAGGCTTAAAAACAGACGTCGTGCATGAGGTAGTTCCGAGTGCTCCTTTTTACCGTGCTGCAATTTCCGAAAATCTACGGTTGTCTGGCTACCACTGCGTGGTCGTCGGATGGATAAATAATTTTAAAAAGCATAAGAGCAATAGCAGAAAGTGTGCCATGAGCACAAGAAGCTGCAGCGCGAGTGTGGCTGCAATGTTATCGAGCTTCGCATTTTCCCCAAGAATCCTTATTTATGAAGTCAGTCGATTGCGAGCTTGAATCGCGAGAGATTCGTATCACACTCAACGTCACGTTTAAACTCACGACCACTTCGTTTACGACAAGACGACCGATTTTAATTCCCGGTGCAGGTGGTACAATTAGGTTATCACTGCAAGCCCCATGGTATGTGAAATTTATAAAAAAAAGTCTTCATGCCACCACTCAAGATGGAGCTATCAAATGCCGAGAGCTTACCTGCATAGACTACATTAAATGGCTAATATATTCTTTCGTTGTGGAAACTCAATCAAAACACCCCACCGTCTTCGTCGTCGTTCTCTCGGGGAGGCAAGGTGATGGCCTGTGAGTAGCCAGCTGGATTCAACCGGACAAGCTCCAACCAAGTTATTGCAGCCCACCATAGCCAAGTCTAGCCAAGTTCCCCCCATACCCACACCGTTGCCTACCGAGATAGCTGTGCTGCCAGAACTAGCCGGTATTTCTTTTTCTAAGCCGCTAGACGGCGTCGTCGGCGCCGCAATTCGCAAGATGGCGGCGCCGTTAAAGAAAAGGTCTATAAAGCAAGGAGTCACGGCAGCCCAACTGAGCGATAAACTCAACTGGTTATAAAGCAAGCTGCGCTGACACGGCGAAATGCGGTGCAATGCCGCAGGCGGTATCTCCTGTTTCGGAATGTGTAGCAGACGCTCGTCAGCCGCAAGCGCTATCTCCGAGGCGGTACCATGCGCCCGAATCCGAGTTAGGGGCCGCGCCGCAGAAGAGTGGGAAAACAGACATGTTTGCAGGCACTGTAGGACGCGCATGCGCTTTTGTGTGATCTCGAAACCAGGCGACCCGCCGGCAGATGGCAGAGCAATGCGTTTTAGTCGCAGCTCGCGCGTCCTGGGAACTTTTGTCCCCGACTGTAGCTATGTTGTCCGCACACGTGTTAACACCAACATGGAATTTTCTCCTGGTGAGCTTTTGTCGGGGTCTGTAAAAAAATGGGTGAGCTTTTGTCCGGTGAGCGTTTGTCCGGGATTCACGTCTGGCACTTCATGCAGCGTGACTGCCGCAACTGGGCGCGCTCCTGCATTCAATGCCAAAGCGCCAAAGTCACCAGGCATGTCACATCACCGCTCGGACCATTTCCTCAGCCCTCTGGTCGTTTTCAACACGTCCATCTTGACATCATAGGCCCGTTTCCGCCAGCCGGACCTTACCGCTACTGCCTCACCGAGTCGTTTTCAACACGTCCATCTTGACATCATAGGCCCGTTTCCACCACCGGGTTCGAGCGCTTGAGGACCACCAGTTACCATCCTTGCGCCAATGGGATGATTGAGCGCTTCCACCGACAATTCAAGGCAGCCATCGTGTGTCTCCCCGACTCAACCTGGCTCGAAGCAATTCCAGCAGTCACCCTAGGTCTTCGCGCCACCTTCAAACCGGACATTCAAGCTACACCCGCGGAGCTAGTCTACGGGGAACCCCTTCGCCTACCAAGGGAATTTCTTGCTGCCTCACAATCCACCACCGCCACATCAGACCCCACAGATTTTGTCACCAGGCTCCGACGCACCATCGCCGCCCTCCGCCCGTCACCTGCTGCGCCTTTTGTTTTTAAGGATCTGGCAACGTGCACACACACCTTCCTCCGCGACGACACCGTCCGCACGCCTTTTCAGCCGCCTTACAACGGACCCTACCGGGTTACCCGTCGCGACGAGAAAAATGTCACTCTACACATGAACGGGAAGGACATCCGCGTTTCTATCGACCGACTGAAGCCAGCATACATTCTTTCGGAGGAATCAAACAACCCGAGTGCATCCTCAAGCGTCCAGCCACAACCCCCGACACCGCAGCCCACGCCAGTCACTACACGTTGTGGACGTCGAATACACTTCACGGGCTCTCCACTCCGCGGGGGAGTGATGTGGCGACGCACTATCCCCAACATTTCGCTCGACGCAGCCCTCGCCTCGTCGTCGTCTGCTTCGGCGAAGCACGGCCGCGCGCTAAACTGCTACCCGGGCATGCGATGCACCGGAACGTTGGTCGACCGCCGCTGCCAAGGCAATAAACCGGCCGTTCTTTTTCTATGTCGGGACGTGTTCTTCACCACGACACAGTATCCCACACCCTCACCATGGCGGCGCTGCGGCGCGGCCGCCGGTAAGACGAAGCCGCTGGCCGCAAAGCCAGCAAAGCCCGCCCGTGCAGACTCCGGAGAGGCTGCACGGAAAAATAAAGAGTACGCACGAAATGATGCGAGAGTAATCCATAGCGTGTTTATTTGAGCTATACGTCGAAGAAAGTAGCAAATAGAATTGACGAGTGTGTTTCTGCAACGAGAGCGTCCGCCACCACCGCAGAACACTTAGAAAACGACAAGGGGACGACGAAGAGATAAGACTCACCTTCTAACTGGGCTGAAGAACTAGGTCAAGGTTCAAACTATTCATACAGAGTGGGTCCACTCAAAATGTCGCATTGTTTCACCACAATGTAGAAAGATACTAAAGCGATCGCTGTAGCACGGTCGCTCAATGCGGGTGGAATGCTGCCGTCACGTACCTGAGGACGGAGGTGCGACTTGGCTAATTCCAACTGCCGTCGTGGTTCGCGTCGTGGATGCCACAGACGACCGCCACGAGTGCTCGGTGATCCGTGAGGTAAGTGGGTAAGCGCGGTGGAAGTTTCTAAAACCATCCAATATTTCGCATAGCAACTGGATACTGCCAAAGTGGGATTTCGCATAACGTGAGTAATGTTTGAAAAGTCTTTCAAGCCTACGACAGGAAGACTCTCCCTTCGTCGCGTCGTTATTGGCGGGATGCCTGGGCTCCCGGCTCTTCCCTCTCCACTCTGCGCGGCCTACGGGAAAACCCGACTTCTCTGGCCTCGCGCCAAAAGCGGAGAAAAAAAAAGTCTTTCCCTTTTTCGCTCGCGCGGCGGCGAGAACCGACGAGGTCTAAACCTCTGCAAAGTGCCACCTATAAAGCTATTGTCATAAAAAAAACAAAAGGCGTCCGGGCGGTCGTAGCTTTTTAACATGGCACCTGGTCGCAGGCAGCGAGTGACGTGCGCCTTGCTATTGGCGACGTCAGCGATCGAAAGCGTCGCTGTGGTCGGCCTTCCACGATTGGCCGAATGCTGACTATGACGTCAGCAAAGGATGTCTCATCGACGGAAATAAGAGGAATGTAAGAACTTCAGGGACAGAACGAGCGGGTTGGTAGGGATAATTAAACTTGAGAAAGAAAACGAGAGGGGACGGACAAACACAACTTCCACGAACTTCAATTTTGACGGTGTTGGCAGTGTTGCTTTGAGAGTGCTATGATTTCAGGCTTCCACCATGCCCATTACAAACACCATCGAACTTGTTGCTCACAATGTAATGACGTCACGAAAGGTAACCGAACGAGGGCGCCACCGAAACATCTCGCCGCTAATAGTTCGTTTCACGATAACTTGGCGAACTGTGGAGCTTACGGGCCTCGCGATCCAAGAAGAGTGTCGGAGCGAGGCACGTGACACCACGTCGCGAGAGCGTTAGTGTCATTGCGCCAAGGAACCGGCTGTCGTCCGCTGGCCAAGCATCCCTGGCCAAGAGTGAAACCAACCAACTTTGGATTAACGTCCACCACTGCGACATTGCCGTCCGCTAAAGAATAAAGACCTCTTTGGGAACATTTCACGAGACAGGCATACGCTCGATTTACCCGCGACTCTGTTGCGGGTGCTTATGACACGGCGATATTTTAAGCGGAAGCGCTACGATAGTCAACGGGACCAAATACGGAGGTGGCGTCACTCTCTTGTTTTAAACATAATAATAGAAACTCACAAATTCGTAACTAATTAATCGGTTTTTTTTAATATATTCTCAATAGAGATAGAATCGCAGTTATGTTTGGAGGTTGGCTGGTCGGCATTGAGATGGAATCGCTTGAGTTCAATTACTGTTAAAAGAAACCGAAACCTATACTCCGTTTCACCTTACGTGCGGACGCAGCGGACGCTAAGAGCTATCCTAGCCAATCCCGCCCTGTGCACGGAGCCCGTGATACACTTTCGGCGCGTCACTGTGCCCCTTCTCTAAGGGTCACGTGACACTCACACGGCCTTTGATTGGCTGCGATGGCTCGTAGCATCCGCTGCGCTTGGACGTAAGGTGAAACGGAGTATAGAACTACTTTTTCTCGCGAGACGGCGTTGTTGCTGTTTCAGCAACGATGCCTCCGTGGCCTCGACCATGGCGTGTTATGACGTGACTTGCTCCGACGCTCTTATTGGGTCGTGGGGGCTGCAGCCACCACAGTTTGCCAAGTTATCGTGAAACGGAGTTTAGGCCCTCCGACCCACCTTGCTAGGCCTTCACGCCGACTTGAGTGGCCGCTCAAGTCGGTGGAATTGTTTTCGTTGTTTCCGGAATCCCTGAATCGAGCGGCCTTCAGTGAGAATTGTAGTTTAGAGTACGTATTTCCTTTGGTGTGCTGCTTAAAGTCGGGAAGCGCGCGAACAGCACGTAGAAATATGCCCGTTGGTCTCCACGACGAAGTATCCAAGCGGTGTTGGCAGCCATGAAGTTATTGTAGAATTCTATCGCTACATACACACAACGTCTGATCGTTTCGCTTGGCGTATTCGGATTTGTTATTAGTTTTCGTTCTACGCACATTTTGAGTCATAGCGAAAAAATCAAAGCCGTTTACAATTCTCTGTAATGTTGAATTAGAGCACATCTCTTGAGGAGGAGGAGAAGGAGGGGAGGATCACGTGTTACGTCATGGGGGTAAATGTTTCCCGCTAATTTTAGCGCTAAATCACAATACCAAAGCAAAGCAAAGCGGAGAAAATACCTGGACCCCGCCACGTGATACTGGTCACTACGTCATCATCGAGCCATCGCGGCGCTCTAATCATGGGTCCCGCTCGGGGCTAATACAGAAGGTATTTGTCGTGAGAGCCACAGTGTGAAGAGGGCGCCACAAGCCAGGCGACAAAGAAGCCAGCGAGAGGACTGAGTGCGAGAATCCGGGACAGTGAACGCACACACGACGGACGTACGCGCACGCGGACTGATGTGCGGGCTCACTGCTCATGTAACCATGTAACCATGTATCGTACCGTTAACCCGAATTAAACGCCTCGTTTACGCCAACCTCGTCCCGACATGGTGGCAGCGGAGGGATGCTGTGGAAGACAAGCCAACTAGCTACAACAGCAACCGCTCCGGGGAGGCAAGGCACGGGAACGCTCGGAATCCGAAACTTTGCATCGCCACGCCAAGGTACGTCTGCAACGACCACGCCGACCGGTAAGCGATGGCCACTGGGCAACAAGCCGCGCAACAACCAACGTCGCTAAATCCTTTCGTCGTTGAGTTGCCAGAAAAGTTGGATTTTCGACGTCCCGAAGATTGGAAGCGTTGGTTCACCCGATGGGAGAGGTACCGGGTCATTTCTGGGTTGAAAAAACAAGACGGGGAAACCCAAGTGAACATGTTAGTTTACGCTATGGGCCGCGAAGCAGAAGATGTCCTGGCGTCGCTGAAACTGACTGATGCCCAGAAACACGACTACGATGCAGTGACAACCGCCTTCGGCAGACACTTTGTCCCTCGGACGAATGTCATCTACGAACGTTCAAAGTTCGACAGGCGTGTGCAGGAAGCGCACGAAACGGTCGACGCCTTTGTGACAGATCTCTACAAGCTGGCAGAGGTATGTGCATACGGCGACCTAAAAGAAGAGCTAATTAGAGACCGACTCGTCGTGGGACTTGTCGACGTCAAGCTGAGTGAGCATCTTCAGCTCAACCCTGAACTAACGTTGGAGACGGCGATCTCCAAGGCTCGAAATTCGGAAACTGTGAAACAGCAACTCGAGGAACTGCGACCACAGGCACAGCCGAACGCGATCGTAGACGAGCTTCACTCCTCCGCGCAGCGGGCCAAAAACAAGAAGCAGCTACCAGTCCGCATCAAACAGAACCAAGCTTGCAGATGGTGTGGTTCCACGCGCCCACACTTGCGTGCCAAGTGTCCTGCTGCCGACAAGACATGCAATGGGTGTGGAAAAAAGGGCACTTCGTGTCAGTGTGCCTGTCCACAAAGAAGAAAACCCAAGACAGCCAGAGTCAGCGCCACGCCGCACTCGAAGAGGTTTACCTGGGTGAAGTAACAAATCAACTCGGATCAGAACCATGGAGGATCACAGCTTGCGTCAACGGCTCGCCCGTAGAGTTCAAGGTGGACACGGGAGCTGACGTCACGGCCATCCCGTCCAGGGTCTACAACAAGTCGGTCAGGGGACCACTCAGCAGACCTACGAAGGCACTCCTGGGGCCCGGCCGAGCCAAGATTCCTACCGTGGGACAGTTCAAGGCGACCCTGACGTGGAATGGACGATCGTGCCAGGAGCAGGTGTTCGTCGTGGACAAACTTTACGACGCGCTTCTGGGCCGTCCAGCAATCAAGTCTCTACAAGTCCTGTGCAGCCTGTCGGTCGTCGAGGGATCCGAGGTAGACGACGACGACACAGCAGACATCTTCAGTGACTACCCCAAGCTGACTGCGGGTCTCGGACTACTAAACACCGAGTACAAGGTAGCTCTGCTCCCCAACGCCAAACCGTATGCGGTAACGTACCCGAGGCGCGTCCCTCTTCCAATGCTTCCAAGTGTCAAGCAGCAGCTGGAGCGGATGGTGAGCCTCGGAGTCATCGCAAAGATCGACTACGCAACTGAGTGGTATGCACCGATGGTTGTGGCCAGAAAGAAAAACGGAGAACTACGCATCTGTGTCGATTACAGTGGCCTGAACAGCTGCATCCTGAGGGAACGAGTCTTAATGCCAACTGTTGACGAATGCCTTGGAAAACTGGCTGGAGCAACCTGGTTCAGCGAACTCGACGCCAGAGCGGGCTACTGGCAAGCCCCACTGGCAGTAGAATCACGAGAATACACAACCTTCCTGACGCCATGTGGTAGATTTCAGTTCCTCCGACTACCAATTGGTATCTCCACTGCACCCGAGTTCTTCCAGCGTGAGATGCTAAGAGTACTCGAAGGGCTCGAGGGTCAAGCTTGCCTTCAAGACGACATCATCGTGTTCGGAAGAACGAGAGAAGAACATGACTCACACTTGCATCGGGTACTCCAGCGCCTGCAAGATGCGGGCATAACTCTCAACAAGGACAAATGCGTTATTCACAAACAGTCTGTACAATTCCTCGGACATGTCGTCTCGGCCAACGGGGTCAGTGCGGATCCAGTAAAGATCAAGGCTCTCGCTCAACTGACGCCGCCAGGAGATGTATCGGAGGTCAGGTCGTTCCTGGGTATGGCAAACCACCTGGCCAAATTTCTCCCTGGACTCTCTCAACTCACGAAACCGCTTCGCGATTTGCTTCACCATGACGCTGATTGGTGCTGGGGGGAGTCACAACAAAAATGTTTCGACTCCGTCAAAGAAGCACTGACGACCACACCGGTACTGGTATACTACGATCCTCGAAGTCATCTCACAGTCTCAGCAGATGCATCCTCGTACGGCCTTGGGGCTGTCCTCCTTCAGGAGACGTCCGGAAAACGACTCCCTGTCGCTTACGCATCACGGTCACTCACAGAAACCGAACAACGCTACGCCCAGATAGAAAAGGAGGCGCTGGGAATCACATGGGCATGCGAGCATTTCCGCCAGTACTTACTCGGTCTGCAATTCCACATAGAGACCGACCACAAGCCGCTCGTGCCTCTGTTGTCATCAAAGCGCATATACGAGCTGAGTCCACGATTGCAGCGTCCTGCGAATGAGACTGCTGGAATTTGACTACACGATCTCCCACATCCCCGGAAAGGAGATCCACACAGCTGACGTACTCTCACGGAAGCCGCAAGCAACAACGGACAGCAGCAGTCCAAGAAGTCTCGAAGCAGCTTTGACAGAATACGATCGCTACTCAGCGTAGAAGTCCTACCGGCCTCCACCAACATGCTGGAGAGGATCAAAGAAGAACAAAAGCGAGATCCAACTATCGTGACTGTCATGAACCATTGTTCTACGACGTGGCCATAGGGCGTGTCACTGCCACTTGCAGTACAGAAATATGCCAATGTGTCCCAAGAGCTCACGGTAGTTGAAGAACTTCTCCTCAAGGGAAGTCGCATCGTCATCCCGCCAAGCATGCAGGACGAGGTGCTGGAAAGCCTGCACACGGGTCATCAGGGCGTAGGTCGTTGCAAAGCTCGGGCCAGTCAATCAGTTTGGTGGCCTGGCATCAGCAGGAGTGTTGAAGACTACGTCTGAAGATGTCCAGTGTGTCAGACACACCGAAAGCCTGGCGCAGAGCTCCTGCTACACACTCCACTCCCAAATCACCCATGGGAAGTGGTAGGCGCGGACCTCTTTTACGAAAATGGCGAGAACTATCTTGTGGTGGTAGACTATTTCTCTAGGTTCTTTGAACTTGAGAAATTAAGAAAGACAACAACCCAAGACATCACACGCAAACTGAGCGAGATATTTGCCCGTTTCGGAGCACCCGCCATCATTCGGTCAGACAATGAGCCCCAATTCGCTTCTGCCGAATTCACAAGGTTCGCGAAGGAGTGGGGATCACTCCATGTAACAAGTAGTCCATATTATCCCCAGAGCAATGGGGCGGTGGAAAGGACCGTACAGACGGCGAAGCAGCTGCTTAAGAAGTCGCCGAACATCCACAAGGCGCTGCTTGCTCATCGGGATACCCCTGCAACTGAAGGGTACTCCCCTGCGGAACTCATGATGGGAAGGAGGATACGGACAAATGTACCAGCTGTGTCCAAAGCGTTCCAGCCTCGGTGGAACAGCGAGCCCTTCGGAAAAAGAATCGTGCATACAAAGCCAAGCTGGGTGCACATTACAACGCCCGTCATAGGGTCAAAGAACGAGACCCTATACCTCCACATACAGCTGTGCGAATTCTGTCAGGAGCAGCCACAAGTGGGACAGGGCTGCAACCAACCCAGTCTCCTAGGTCGTATGCGGTGAACACAGCCACTGGCATCACTCATCGCACTAGCAGACATCTGCAACCTTGGCAGCCTGGAATAGCCGTCACAGGAGGTGGACGAATATCAAGACCTCCAAGCCGCCTCAACCAGTAGGTGCTGGGAGCCTTCAAAGAAAGGGGGGTGTCGTGAGAGCCACAGTACGAAGAGGGCGCCACAAGCCAGGCGACAAAGAAGCCAGCGAGAGGACTGAGTGCGAGAGTCTGGGACTGTGAACGCACACACGACGGACGTACGCGCACGCGGACTGATGTGTGGGCTCACTGCTCATGTAACCATGTAACCATGTATCGTACCGTTAACCCGAATTAAACGCCTCGTTTACGCCAACCTCGTCCAGACAGCATTGATATGGCTTACCATTTCCCTCTGAAGCGGCACGGCAGCAGTGGCGACCTCTACTGTCGACGTGACGTTCTCTGCTTCCACACCACGTAACAGCTCCAGGTCTTGGCGTGCCTGCAAAGGTGCCTGACGGGCCATTGACGGGTACTGTAACAGCGGCTGGTCATCTTCTGTCGTCGCTGTCGTTGAGACTCCAGTGGTGGTCTCGAAACCCTGGAGACCGTTCATGGCGAAGAAGCAGACCGCGATCGCGGACGCGAGGGCGACGCAGGCCGCAATGGTTCGAGCCACGTGCCAGAGGCCTTGACAGGAACATGAGGCAGGTTGTACTACGTGTTTCAGCATTCTGCAGGATCTCCGCTTCCTCTTCACCGTCCCCTAGAGACGCTTGCAAATATGGCGTCCCTAGTGCCACTAAATAAACTCTAGTGGCTATAGGCGTCCCGACTGATGCCCTACTCATGCAAGCACGTGAATCGTGTGCGATTGCGCGTGTTTGCTCACGCGAGGACGAACGTGGTGGCCACCAGATGCCTTGCTTGCAATCATCTATGGCTGGCTTTACAAGGATGCGATCGTAGCACATCGAATTGAGCAGGGACAAATCACACGCATCATATCTCCCTAATTCTTCCTTTTCTACTCAGCTACTACCAAGCAAAATAGCCAAATCTTGATTCGATTGGCTACGGTCGCATCCATGTAAACGCAGTTCATACCCGATGGGCGTTCCGCAACGTTCGCATTCGGGCACCTTGAGTGCCGATCAGAGTTGTGCACGCGAACACTTCACTTCTTCTGATAGTCACAGAAAGTTGTCCGCGTGTATAGACCTTTCTAAAAAAAGGCTTCTGGCCGGGGCCATTTTCAGCATTCGTGCATGTGGCGCGTCTTTGGCTCGCATTGCTAAGCGACGAACATGCACGTGCTGGGCTGTAGAGATCGCACGCATGTCTGTGGATATGAAACATTGTAATGATGTACGCTTTGCAGCAGCTGTGCATGGGCAGCACCATAAGCGACCTTCAGTTTTCTATTCCTTGAATTCCATTTACTTCACCCCATCATTACCAGAGCAGGACAGGTTATTGCCATTGTAGATTTGTTTCTGTCCTTATTCCCAGCACACTCCCTTGTGGAGGCCCGTCAACGCCCGCTTCAGTGGTTCGGCATCTCGGAATGTCAGCAATGGCGGCTGCAATCCGGCGTGCGTAAAGTATCTGGAACACGTAAAGAGGAGTCTCACGCTAAAGACTCGAACACGACGACCTCTCTGATGGACATTTCGGCTTGTACTTGCACAGAAAACCAAGTTCTGTGTTGTGAAATGCACTCTGTTGAACAGGGGTCTCGAACCCACCTGAGTGTGGGGGCCACATAACCTACACCCTGAAGAGTCGAGAGCCAACGTAAGGCGTAAGGGGGGTGTAAAATTGCATTAATAAGGAACCTCGTGCTTTCTTCTTTTTGTAAACTTGCAGTTTCGCCAGTCACATCTTTAACTTTGATTTGTTTATAGGTAGAGCCCTGCATATCCGCGGATTATCCGCGGATATCCGCAGATATCCGCAGTAAACTGGCGGATGCGGATAAAAATTAGACGGATTTTGGCGGATTGCGGATCGGATGCGGATGTCAGGGGCTGCGGATGCGGATATCCGCAGATTCAGATCTAAATTTTTGCTCGGTGGCATTCAGTCCGTCGACTGACGTTTCATCTACAGATCGTTTCGTCGACATGCGACGTTTGATTGAAAGGCTTCCCGTGTTCGTCTCATCAAAAAACCTGAGGCGTTCTGTCGCGCACAACCCTGGTAACAAACTTTTTGCGTCTCGCCTGGATTACAAGGGGGAGGGGGACATGCTTTGGTTAAGCACGCCTTAGTGAATCGCGCGCTAGCTTTTAGCGGCTTAGTGAAGAAATGCGTTGTCGACAAAACGTCGCAGGGGCATGTGCCCACAAAACGTACAGCGTCGACGAACCGTGTGTCCATGAAATGTATGTCCGTGAAAAGTTATCCACGAAACGTATTTCCACAAAACGCGTTTCGAAGAAACGATAGGAATCCTAAGAAAGATCTGATACGTACTGAAGGTCGCTTCAGTTAGTGCATTTCATCTCGTCAAAAATGCTATCTATAGAAAGCTAGCTAGCTCTTTGGCAGGGAAAGAGCGCAAAACTTTCGCCGGGCAAAGAGAACCTCAAACGAACACGTCACAAGAAAGTGGAAGAAACCTCCCCCTCTCCGCAGAGAGTGGTGTGGTCACGATACCAAAAACAAAAGAAGTGCTTCGACAGCAAGCGCGACCCCGTGGCGCCACGGTTTGCAAAGTTTCGGAATCAGCGGCGCACGCACATAGGCAGCCCGTAAATTGCCTGTTTCTTTTTTGTACGCTTAGAGTTCTAGCCAAGAAAGTCTGGTAGTTCATATTCTTCCGGTTACTACGCCAGGGCGCCAGCGATGCCAGCGGCTGACGCGCGCAACCTCCGTAGCCGCCCCAAGCAAAAAAAAAAAAAAAAATCCTCTTAATATATATATTTGGGCGCCTGCAGGCCGCGATCTTTCTCGAATAACACGTTAGTCGATCCGATCAGGCCTTGGACTCTGACTTAGCGGCGCATCTGCCCGCTGGCTGACACGAAACACCGTGAGACTCGAGGCGGCCGCATACGCTCGGTAACATCACAGAAAGGATTTTGTCTTCCTACCACTGCTTCTCTTCCTCTCTTTCCGAACTTTTTTTTTTATTATTTTTTTAGGCGTTCAGAATTCAGGGGAGACAGGGGAGAGTTAAAGGGGAGATGTAACAATTTTTGTACTTTGCGCAAATACCGCTTAGAACGGATCCCTGACGTTAAAGGGATACTGAACCAAGGAATTCAGTGCCCATAATAAGTGGCGCACGTTCTTTCCACGAGCCAGCAGCCGCCGGTGTGCGCGAGCACACGCAACGAAAGTGACGTCAAAGATCTCCATTCGCGCTTAAGAGGACAGTGAAATGCATGGGCTTCGGGCCAAAGGAGAATAATTACAGGCTTTTCATCTCTACAAGTGAAAGCTACGTGCTTGTTAGACCAATTAATCGCATACCTTTTACACCAGACACCACTGTGTAGATGAAAAACTTGTCTTTATTCTCCTTTGGCCCGAAGCCCATACATTTCACTGTCATCTTAACCGCGAATGGGGGTCTTTGACGTCATTTTTGTTGCGTGTGCTCGCGCACACTGGCGGCTACTGGCTCGTGGAAAGAACGTGCGCCACTTATTATGGACACTAAATTCCTTGGTTCAGTATCCCTTTAATGACCTATGAAACACGCGTTCGTTTTTCACCCCACGCAATAGAAGTACCAGAAAAATATTAAAGAGAAACGAGCAGCGTTCATTCCCTCAACTCGCAGCCTGAACAAGCGGCCACGTGATCTGGAGCCGATTATATGCCGCCAATGTTGATCATAGCCACGCGCTGGGGTTGTCAAAGCACAGGACACGCGCTAAGTTCCGACGTGCGTGATCGAAATCGTCGCTGTGGTCGGGCTTACACGATTGGCCGAATGCTGACTATGACGTCAGCAAAAAAAGTTTCTCATCGACGGAAATAAGAGGAATGGAAGAACTTCAATTTCCACGGTGTTTGTAGTGTTGTTTTAAGAGCGTAATGATTTCAAGCTTCAACCATGCTCCTTACAAGCGCCATCGAACTTGTTGTTCTGAAGGTAATGACGTCACGAAAGGTAACCATATGAGGGCGCCACTAAAGCATCTCGCCGCTAATTGTCGTCGTTGCAGCGATTGGACACGGGCCACTACCCCAATGCTTTTCAAGCTAGTAATTATCACGAGCCCAAATCGAGTGCCCACGCAGTGCTCATGTCCAATCTATGAACCGCATTCAAATATCGTCATTGGGGTGTACTGCGATCCCCACGTTACGTCATCAAATTTTGCAAAGGAGAGATTGAATGAAAATTATCGCTTTTGTCCTTGAAATTACACCGCAACAAAGGGGTTTCTTGGCCAGTGGTGTTCCATGCGAGTATCTTCGAGTCCCACTAGTGCCAGTAAGCTCGTGTAAAGTGAAAAACATTTCAATTGAATATCGTTGCACCAGTGAAAGTTTCCGATTCTGCTTGCGGGGGGGGGGGGGCGGGGGGGAAGAACGCGGTCGTCATGATTTCCGCTGATTTTGCTAGTCTAAATGTAATCGTAACCTCGGGTGGTTAGCAAGAACATCGACATGGTTCCACATTTTGCGGATGCGGTTCGGATACGGATACAAAATATGCGGATGCGGATCGGATACGGAAAAAATAATGTAAAAAGTTTGCGGAGGCGGTTCGGATGCGGATACAAAGTCTGCGGATGCGGATCGGATACTCAAACTGTTATTCGCGCAGGGCTCTATTTATAGGACTAAATTGGGCCCTTACCTGGTGGGATAACAAAAGTTAGAAAATGGCGCCGCCCCACTAACGTGAACGCATTTTTGAATGGAACAAAAGAGCAATCACACTGCTGTTCCCGTTGCTCATTCACTCGGAAATGAATCAAACTTAGCATGTCTGGAAAAAATAATCTGATCATATGAAATTTTCTGCTTTTCTGACGATTTAATGGCAGAAATCTCTAAAAAGGATATGATAATAACACGGCAAAACGCTAGAAAGCTAAAATTAAACCAAACACAAGGCGATTGAAAACTATAAAAGCAGAGCTATGTTTCAAGCGGAAATGAATCGACGACATCAGATAATTATGCTGTATGGCATTTCTAGCTCTCCAGACATGGAAAAGGGGGCTCGCCGCCGTTCGCCATCGGGCCGCGTCCCAGCAAGTGGCTGGCCGCGTGTTTGAGACCCCTGATGTAGATGTTACACGCTGAGCAGCATGACAACCACAATGGTCACTGATGTAGCCTTTCAATTAAGCTTATCAGTAGTGCGTTATGAGAGCGTCTTATCATATGTAATATTCTAGACAATAATACAGCATTATTGTCTAGAATTTGAAGTTAATTACCTCAAATTAGTACTGAACGCGTAAGCTGAAAAAATAGCTGAAATTGTGCGCAATGCGAAGTAAAAGTTACTTAACTCCTCAGCCTTCGCTGCGGTACAACATAAGGTGAAACGGAGTATAGTCAAGATCATAGAAACAATAGAACGCCGGGCTATATTTTTATACAACCTTGACGTCAGGGGTCACGTCATTACATAACGTCACCGCGACCGGACTTGTCGTCACAACGCCATGCGACATTACGGCGATGCATCGACGTTGACCACGTTGATGTCCGTCATGCTGAAATCGACGTCGATAACCTCGGCGTTGTCGACAACGTCGACATCGATAACGTTGATGTCCGTCATACTGACATCGACGTCGTTGACAACGACGTCCATGTCAACATTGACGACGACGATGACCATGTCACGCGACGTCAAGATGAGGGCGTCCTTGTCAATGTGACGTCTTAAATACGCAAAAACGCTTGGTGTCAGGTCGTCGACGTCTCTGTCGACATGGCGCAACTCGACGTCACGACGATGTCCCGACAACCTTACGACGTCGACGTAGACGTCATCGTCGACGACGCCGGCGTTACACGACGTCAAGACTTTGTCGTGACGGCGTTTCGACGTTGAAGTTGACGGCGACCTCAGGACGACGTTAACGTGGCATCATAATGATGTTTGACGTTGTGTGGGGCATCGACGTCAACGTCTGCATCGACGACCACGTCCACGTTTTCCTCCATGCGGTGCGACGTCATGTCCGCGTTACAACGGCAACTTGATGTCATGCAACGGCGTCGCCTTTAACGCGACGCGATGTCTCGACCGTGTTAGAACGCCGACTTGATGTCGCGTAATGGCGCCGTCCTCAACGCGACGGGATGTCACGACCGCGTTACAACGGCAACTTGATGTTGCGAAACGGCGTCGTCCAGGATGAGACGCGATGTCACGACGGCCTTACACGGCATCTAGGCGTCGAGTAATGGCGCAGTCGACGATGACGTCGTGACGTCGTCCTAACGTCAAGTTGTCATGATATGGTGTTTCGACGTTACCCCTGACGTTAAAATCATGAAAAAATACAATAAAGCCAATCAGGGGCTGTATCACCCATATGACCTTGACCTGTGTCGTCGCTCGCTTCGATCGCAGTGAAGGTGGCACTGCGATCGAAGTGGCTTGGTTCCACCTGATCGCTTTTCACATTTTGAGGTGCAACTGAAAGTATGATCTGAGCCTGTAGCTCGCCCCACTCAGTCGTTTCTAGTTCACTGTAGTGACACTAAAAGGGGCCATTAAGCGATTATTTTAACTTCTTCCTCCTTAGCTTTAGTCCTCAACTCAAAAGCAAATTGAGAACTCACATCGTCGGGACATCCTAGGGCACCGGTGCGATGATTCCAAGCTTCCGCCGTGCTTTTTAAGCACACCCACGGCCTGACTGGATACGCGCTTGCTGCCCTACGGCCTATCTAGTTAGGCATGGTAACACCTTTGTTTTCGAAGCTGCACTGGCACCTAGTTAAAGCCCCTAGATGTTTTTTTACAAGTACCGCCAACCATTGTTGTGGAAACGCGCAAGACACTTGCTACGAGCGGGTGCTCCGCCGCCATTCGCTTTCAAGGGCTTCCGGAGAAAACGACCTATGTGGTCGTCGCATCCCGTAAACAAAGAAAAGCTGGCATCGCCAGTCAGATGTACTTAACGCTAGCAGGCAACAGAATCCAACCATCTACCTCGATCAGAATACTCGGAATGTACATCGATGAAAACTGCTTGAGCAGAACCTGGATGACCAAGGTCAGCCAGCAATGCAAGGCAATCATCCATGTCATCAGAAGGATATGCAGCTTCCGAGGCGGTGCGAACGAATGAATTACACGTCAGATGGTGAGGGCACTTGTCTTTTTAAAAGTCTGCTACTGCGCTTGGTATTACAACATCTCAAAAAGCCAGTGGAAAAAACTGGAAACCATCAACAGACAAGCCGCACGGGTATTTACCGGCTTGCCCCGATTCACACCAATAGAGACACTCATGGAACATGCCCAGCTCTACACCTTACAAGAAACTGTAATGGTACAGTTTGTCGCCCACCGTGAACGACTACAACACTCACGACCCGGCAGAACCATTCTCTGTCTGATTCAAGCACTTAAACTCCCGCTTACCGACTTCCTAGAGAACGACCCTCCTTGAGTAGAATAGATCGACCTCGTGGAAGGCAAGCCCATCCCGAAGAACGCGAGTTTCAGACATCCAGATCGTCAGACATCGCAAGCCAGTAGCCAAAACAAACGAATACAGGCCTGGGAAAGCTCGGCGGAGAAGCTACCCGTCTACGCAGAAGCGGCTTTCGCGACACTCCCAGACCAACTTGCTACGGTCGCAGTGGAAATACCAGGAAAATGAATTATACCTTCCAAGCAATTACCGAACAGCACCTCCTTCAAGGGTGGTAAACTCGGAGCGATCCAATATGCGATTGAAACAGTCCTCAACGACACAACCATTAGACCAAAAGAGCTCCACGTTTTTATGGACTCGGTAGCCTCGCTCACCGAGTGCAGAAATAAGAACCGCCGTGCAAGAGAGCAAAATCTATAAACAAGATGGCCCTCCAACTTTCTCTGCAAGGTACAAAAGTCCAGCTGTCCTGGGCGCCCGTCCACGCAGGCATAGCTGGTAATGAGCAGGCCCGCTCTGCAGCTATCGCGCTAAGCTACACTCCGCGAGAAGCAGAAGCCGCCCAGCCACCTCCATGATCACGGCTACGCATCTTCCTCACCCGAAGACGAGGAAGACGAAGACGACTATGACCCCGACGAAGCTAAACAGCAGATCAAACTTTCGTCCCGTACTGCGCTGAAGGAACATCTTCCACCCGTCTCCGACCCACTGCCGCGAGGCTTTGGGCGGAGAACCAGGGTGCTCTTAAGGCGCATTAGTACCAATACCGCCTGCACGCCGAACAGAAGAACAGCACGGGAAAAGGCGCGCACACCACCGACATGCTGCTACTGCAAGGACCCCCAACACGCGGTCGACCTAGTTCACCTGTTATATTGCCGCAAAGGCCTTGAGGCAACAAGGTAGACGCACCTAAAGGCCGGGGTGACATCCATGGAGGACTGGGTCTTTCCCCCAGGCCACAGATAAGGAATACCAAACTCTACGCACGCTTCTGGAATATATCCACGAAGCTGGCATCCAGGCCGCGATGCCATTGGGCGCGTTCAGTAGCGGCCCCGGAGTCAAGGAGTCACTGACTCCTTCCACTGGACGGCCAAAAGTCACTTCTGGTGCACGTAACTCCGGGGCTTCGGAGTCAAGCTCCGAAGCACCGAGTCCGGAGATGGTGCACGTAGAGTCAAAGAAGCTAAAGATGACGTCATTTCCTGACTGGTGACGATTTCCGGCGCTAAAAGAGAAAAAAAAAAACAAAATGGCGGGATAAGCTGCGTCGGTTCTGTCGCGGGTGTGCGGTTAGCTCGCTTTTGTTAATGAAAAGTGCTCAAGGTAAGACGAATAACGCGTTCGAATTTTTTTTTCCAGGTAAGGCTCTTTTCAAAAAATGCATTGGACCATATTTTGTTTGGTTTCAATATGCTAATAAACAACGTAAACGTTCATTTGACGCCGTGTCTTGATCGCCGCTGCACGGAAACTCGGTGAATATCGACGATAGTCCTGTCCGCGCTGAACAGAGCAAGGCAGTGTGTGAACGCCAATTCGGTAGCCGGTTGGACACTCACGCGGAGCATGATCCCGATTGATGTTTTGTTTGCGTGGCTAAATCGGGGTGCACGTTGGCTGACGCTCGCTTCGGCCGACAAAACCTTGATCGCCGAGAGCGGCCGAACTTCCTCTACGAATAGGAATACATTTTATAGGAAGTTCGTTACGAAGGGTAAAACAAACGTATGGCCGTATAAAAGTATCGCAACCGGCGGCGTAGATTCGCCGAGCTCTATATTTTGCGTGTGGTGACGACGTTTTTGTCGGTGTTTATAACAGTAGCTGCCTTTGCACTGCCAAGTGAATGGCTCGATCGCGTTGCATCGCTTCGAACAGCAGCGCTGATGTGTACAGTCACTCGCTTTTTCTTCAACGACCTAGTAAAGACTTCTTCAATACCGGCGTCGAATAAAAGCGATCGTGCTCGCCATCGTCTGCTTCCAGTTTATTCGGAGACCGTCTGGCACAGGGGAGGAAGCGGAAATTGCGTAGAAGCAGGTTTGGAGCCGCGGCTTTTTTTGCCGTTCAGTAGGCGCTCCGATGACTCCGACTCGAGTGACTCCGTTCGGAGCTAAGGGAGCCGCTACTGAACGCGCCCATTGGCTCATTTCCCTCCCCCTCTCCCTTATAGCGGTTCAAATAAACGTTTTATACTACTACTGCTACTTCCAAGGGCCGCTTATATCAGTGCTGCGCCGCCATTTGTTTCCAAGGGCCGCTCGAGACACGGTCCTCGCGCACTGGCGCATTTGACGCCACTTGCAAGACAAACGCAAACACATCGAGGGGCTTTACACCTAGTCAGTTTATACCTAGTTAGAGTTCCTGTATAGGGAGTATTCACTGGCGGCCATAGCTGTGTGCTCGGCTGCGGAGCGCGTGCTGACGGCGAGCTTCCACAGTTCTTTCGCCACGTGCATTCCGCACCACCAAGATTGCCGGTCTTGGCAGCCTATTAATGCGAGCTCGTTCTGAGCATGCGCTCTAAACAGTGACCTCAAATATGGCGGCCAGTGGATACCTCCTATAGGCTCCCTACGGGAGCCAGAGTTGCGCGTCTGTTTTCCACGAGCCGCCGCGCCGCTATTCGCCGAGATCCGATCACGTGAGGAGCTAGATCAAGTGCCGTGCAGGAAAGTAGACGTTGCACGCACCCCGGCGTACGTTCCCCTGCTATTGAGCGCGCCGCGCGCCTCGAACGCGCGGCGCTGCTATTCGTCGAATTCAGTCACGTGAGGAGCCGGATCAACATGCCATGCAAGAAGGACGGAGATGAACGCGCAACTCTGGCTTCCGTAGGGAGCCTATAGACCTTTTCTTTAACGGCGCCGCCATCTTGAGAATTGCGGCGCCGACGACGCCGTCTAGCGGATTAGAAAGAGAAATACCGGCTAGTTCTGGCAGCACAGCTATCTGGGTAGGCAACGGTGTGGGTATGGGGGGAACTTGGCTAGACTTGGCTATGGTGGGCTGCAATAACTTGGTTGGAGCTTATCCGGTTGAATCCAGCTGGCTACTCACAGGCCATCACCTTGCCTCCTCGAGAGAACGACGACGAAGACGGTGGGGTGTTTTGATTGAGTTTCCACAGCGAAGTATATATGAGCAGTTTAATGTAGTCTATGCAGGTAAGCTCTCGGCATTTGATAGCTCCATCTTGAGTCGTGGCATTTAGACGTTTTCATACCTTTCACATACCATGAGGCTTGCAGTGATAACCTAATTGGACCACCTGCACCGGGAATTAAAAGCGGTCCTCTTCTCGTAGACGAAGTGGTGGTGAGCTTAAACGTGACGTTGAGTCTGATACGAATCTCTCGCGATTCAAGCTCGCGATCGACTGACTTCATAAATAAGAATTCTTGGGGAAAATGCGAAGCTCGATAACATTGCAGCCACACTCGCGCTGCAGCTTCTTGTGCTCATGGGACACTTTCTGCTATTGCTCTTATGCTTTTTAAAATTATTTATACATCCCACGACCACGCAGTGGTAGCCAGACAACCGTAGATTTTTGGAAATTGCAGCATGGTAAAAAGGAGCACTCGGAAGTCGGAACTAACTCATGCACGACGTCCGTTTTTAAACCTTTTCGCCCATACCCTTGGCGGTTGCATACCCTGTGTCAGCGGGCAATCCAAAAATGCACCAGGTCGAGGGTACGTCAGTTACTGGCTGGTTTGAGGTTATGCGAAAAAGGTCTATACAGGAACTCTTAGCGCTCCCGCTTAAGTGCGGTGGCGCGCCGAACGCGGTCTTGAAAATGTGTGCAAGAATGAGGACGGTCCCTCGAGTTCCTGGTCTCATATATACTTCGTTTCAGCTTAATGGGAAGCTGAAGCGGTTTTAAAAATGAGACAAAAGACCTGAGCCTAGTTAATGAGACCTCAGCCCTCACGAATACCATATTCGTTTGGTCATTTTCTGCGCGGATTAACCGGAAAAGCGCCTTCAAAGTAGCGCCAAAGCCATGCCTCTCCGAAGCAGAGGGAAAGGGGATAGAGGAGGAAGCCCGTCAGCCGGCGTCACAAAAGGACCGGCTGGGGGACCCCGCCGCGGCTGGCCGCGCTTTCCTCGTAGGCTGCTCTAGTGTCTTTTCGAGCCGTCGTCGTTCTACCGCTGCATAGCGCTTGCTTTTATCCGTTGACCGGTAATCGCCTGACGTGTTGATTGTTCTCTTGTTTGTTCATGTGTTTGCAGAATTCTCGTGGCACCGAACCAACTGACTCGTGTTGTTGCATGATGCCGTACTCATGTGTAGCCGCCAGCTTTCACGAAAAGCGCTCGTCGCCAGAGTGTCGAACCGGAACCGAACCGAACCGAAAACCGGAACCGAACCGTTACTTTTAGCCGAACCGGAACGGAACCGAACCGAAATCTTTGCAGCCATCTTGGAACTGAACCGGAACTGAACCGGAAAAAAATATAACGGTAACCGGTTCAAAACGGTTCACGGCAATTTTTTTTTATTACAAAATGAATGTTTGAGACACAAAAATTGGCAGCTGTATTTATAAGTAGTGATCAAATTGTCTATGCCGAATCGCAATCCGACCGAAGCGCTCAAGTTTCGCCGCTGACTACAGCGCCATTCCAGCCCCTGGCGGGACGCCCCAATCCGAGTGGCTCGTTGTTTTTCGCCTCGCTTCTCCGTCGTACGCGGTCGGGTACGCTAGTCAATAATAATGATTGCGATAAAGCAGATATAAAAGCCCGGCTAGCACAAATATTTCGTAGTTAATCGCAGTAACAACCTCCAATATTGTTGTAGTCAGTCCTTAAAATTCTACCGCTTCCCTGAAAAGCCGTACGAGAATCGAACGGCGCCAAGCCTGAACGGCACGGCAGTGCTCCGACAAAAGTAAGTTTCTCATTCGTTGGAAGATCAGTTTTGCTAAATACGCCTGAAAAACGAAATAGAATTGGTGTCAGAACAAAAACAGCATGACTACCGAACGCGTGAACGTCAGTTGGCAGTGCCTGCGTGACGGAATATTTGATTTACGTGCGCGTCTGTCGCTTCTCTTGAAGTGTTTGACGGGGCCTCGGTCGCGATGTTGGATCCCTTTGGCACGAATATTTCAACTATACTTCTTCTCACCCTAGCATAGACTAACCGCGAAGGCTGTGCTAGCGCGAGCGGCCAGCCTTGACTGCCTTGACTAGAGCACTTGCTGCGCGAGCGCTCGTGCAGTCGCCGCGGCTTCATTCAAAGCGACTAGATCGCGGTTTTAGCACGCGCGGCTAACAATAGTCCATACTAAGGTGAGACGTAGTATAGACCCTTTCTTCAAGGGCGCCGTCATCTTGAATTGTCGTCACTTCCACTATGGGCGAAAACACTGTTTTGCCGTCGCCACGCCAGTAGAAGACACTTTGGATATAAGCGTAACCGTCAAACATTATCTTTTTGCCTCCCCCTTATTTTTTTACCAGTTACAGGTTGAAACGTTTTAGTATTTTTTCGTCGCCCATACCGGATACGCCTATTAGGTGCCTGGAGACGAGAGTACACAGAAAAAGTCTATAGAATCACCGACAGTATGAGAACGGCAGGGAGGAGCTTCAGTTTCTCCAGCACTAGCTTCCAACCTTCGAGAGGGCTTCTGTCTCGCGAGCCTCCAGTGTGCACGTATACAGCCAAATCGCAGTGAAGGGCAACAAAGACGTGTTGGAGGTCGGCCGTTCCAGCGGCCGTTCAGAAGAGACGCCCTTCCGTTCTTACCGCCGAATTCAGAAACCTCACTCTAACTACACTCACACTTAAGGGCCGCTCCACTTCCTCGAGGAAGGCGCGAGGGCCGGCGCTGGCCAATCGCGAGGACGGACCCGCCGTCGCGCCTTCCTCGAGGAAGCGGAGGGGCCCTTAAGTGTGAGTGTAGTTTGAGTGAGGTTTCTGAATTCGGCGGTTACTTCAGCTTACTTACGTCAGCAGTCTTGTAGCTAGATGGGGGGGGGGGGGGGGGGGGTGCTTTGGGAATTTGCGCGTACAGCTTTGTCCTGCCGTGTGTGTTTCTTAATCGCTGCTCCCGTTTTTTGAGCTGTTTATAGCCATCATGTACAACCCTATAATATACACATGCATCCCCCCCTTCCAAACAACACACAAGGAATGCACATCCAAACCGCCTCCACCATCCCCCCCCCCCCTTAAAAAAAAAAAAAAGCCTGATTTCGTTTTTACTTGTTAGGGACAATAATCGTTTTTATTATTTCGTATTGATTTTCCTCTGATCACACCAGAGGTCTTATATTATTGATTTATTTTTCAGTGGGGGCGGTTCAGTTTTGATTCCGCCAACGAGGATCTGCAGCGTGCACTTCGTGAACACCTGCAAGGACGACGCTGAGGCTCATGTTGCAACAAGTTACTAGACGAGATGCCAGCTGAGGTGTTGAATAAAGACTAATTGCAGGGAACCTACAAACCCTGTAATTGCTCGTGAAAGATTCTTAGTTAATTTAAATTAATTTTCACTCCCTCGCTCGAAGATACAGGTGACCTTTCCTCGTCTATTTTGCATTCTCTATATGTGCCCAGTTCTTAGCCAGTTAAAAATATCGTTAGGTGATTGGCAACTTCTGTAGTCTCTTCTGTCTTCGAGTTACATGTTTTGGTTTAGTCGGTACCCTAAGATTCAGTATAGCTTGGCTAAAGATAGATAAGCTTAGGTGATGACTGCTTTCTCACGAACTGGGAGACATCTTTCGTGAGATTTGGAATATCATGAACAGCTGATCTGCCGTGCAAGATCCCTGAAATAGTCGGGGTTCTCGGCCCTACAATTTCTTTGACAGTCCTTGCTTCTCGAGATGTGTACATCATCTGCAAGTGTCCTGCCGGCCGTACTTCGAGTCTGCGCCAATGTCACCGTGTTAAGAGCATGGGAAGAATTTTTATATTGTCGCAAGGTTGTGTGTTTACCTATACTCATGGTTGTGATAAAACTCAATAAAAATCTTTTTCAATGTCAACAAAACATTTCTGAAAGCGTTGCATTATGCTGCTGTACCATATTTTCCAAACTATAATCTGCAGGGGCAAATTTGGGGTAAAAACAAAAAGATTTTGCTTAGATTATCCACACGCGGTGCATAGTCTGCACCTGATGCTTAGTCGTCACGAATATCTTCTCATAGACGGCACATCTTGAGAAATGTCTGCTTTCTTAGCTCACAAAAAAGCCTATAATATACATAAATCATCATTAACACACTCTTTTATTCACAAAATCCGTCTCGTCTCATCATAATCAACGATATTGAAAAACAAAAATCCCACATAGTCCGCACAGCCTAAAATTTCAACTTTTAAAAGTATTGCCCGGAAAATACGGTACATTACTGGAAACGCTTGAAAACACGCAATGAAACAAACTTTATTCAGTGAAGCAGCAATTAAACACTGACAGGCATGGACTATTTTTCCAGAAAATAAAAATTGTCCTAATAATGGCAACCTATCATGTGCCACTGGTGTTTTCTTTGCTACACAACATTTTCCTCCTAAAATGTCCTACACAGGAAAGTATGCATCAAGCCCCCACTCAATATTTGAAAATCTTGCAAGTGGATTGGACACCTTGAACCTGAAAGAGAAATGAAGTTTTTATAAATCCATCCAACTGAACATTGTCATGAAAATTCGACTAAAATTATGTGCAGTCATCTGCATAGGAGACATTTATGCAGGAGATTTAGTCTAGGGTAGCCTCTTTTCATTTTCAACTGTTTTGCCCCTCTTTCTGACAGAATCTCGCGGCAGATTATTATTCAAACTCGCAGAAAAAGCACCATTAATCAGCAGAAGTAGGTCTCAGTAACTGCAACCTATTGCCTCAGTGAAGTGGAACAAAAACATCGGGTAATAAATCTATTAGTGAAAAGACGGTGAGTGTGCAGGCGAGCTGGTGGTAGCTAATCATGTTGTATTACACCTGAGACTGCGGTGGATGAAATCGGAAGAACTTTCAGTAGAAGGAACAGACACAGAGAACGTCTCAAACTCAGCTAACTGGTTTATTTCTCAAACAGCCTTTAAGTACCCACGGAATGTCTACAACAAAGGAGTTTATCTGTAGAGTGTGGTTGGGAAAACGTTCCGTGGGTACTTAAAGGCTGTTTGAGAAATAAAACCGTTAGCTGAGTTTGAGACGTTCTCTGTGTCTGTTCCTTCTACTGAAAGTTCTTCCGATTTCATCCACCGCAGTCTCAGGTGTAATACAACATGATTAATAAATCTACGAGGCCTTTGCTCAGGTCGTGCCTTGGCGTTTTAGTTCTCTACTGCTGAGGCAGGATGATGCAGGAAGCGTGTTCATAATAAAATTAAGATCGTCGGCACAATGCTCGCACCGGTCTGCGACTCCAGCCCAGCGAGAACCAGTCGCAACTGTACGCGGGGACTTATCTCTTCCCGGAATTATCACCCTATGCCCGCACGATCCCCGACACGTTGATATTTCTTTGACGTGGACGAGCCCGAAAAGCTATCCCACTCGTAGCCTCTAGTGCGAGAACGTAGTCTGCCGGTGGTTCAGCGACCGAAAAATAGTATCCCGACGTCGTCTAACAGGACTCACGAGAACAGTGGTTCATTGTGATTAGTAATCTTTCTTTTAAGAGGAGAAGGCACAATGTTATTACAGCTCAAAATTTAAACAAGTGACGCTCACCTGTAAAGTTAACTCGTAGACGCCGCACGGCCGTACTTGCGAGGCGGACCCGACTCGTTGGCGGGGAAATCAACCACTTTCTCGGCGGAAGATGCATGTTATTGAAGCTTCTCTGTCGTTTCTTGACACACCATGAGAAATAATTCTCGCACGCTTTCTATCCTTCTCTAAATCTTCACCGTACGCTCGAAACACCTGCGACGCCAATGCAACGCTACGAACGCGACCAACGCGACACGGCGACACGACCATGTGTTGTACTGCGGTGGCGCTACCATCGCAATTTCGAAGCGACCCCTGGTTGGGCGAATCGATTCTATGTCTGAGAAGTTGTGGGTTTTCGTGGCGCTCTTATATTGGACCTATGATTAATCATCTGTCACGTGGTCACGTGACGTCATGCTGTCAAGACACGCTGTCAAGTAATGTCACGTCATGTGGTCCCGTGACGTAGTCACGTCATTCACCGAGTCAAGTAGGACGGGCCGGGGAGGAGGAAGCAGACGGAACGCTAAAGAAAGAAGGAGGTTTCCCCCCTCTTCTTTAGCATTCCGTCTGCTTCCTCCTCCCCGGCCTAGATTACCCGCCCTACCTTCTTGAGTAGCGCTCTCAGGGCGGCGTCATTTTGTTCGACCGCAGCGCCCTCTCCACACATCCGGGGAAGTTCAGCAGGTTCGGCGGGGTAAAACGAGAGAGAGGGCATGCGCCCGATTCCGCTAGCAGACGACAATCCGGGAGGTTGCTGCTCTCCACCTTTGGGCTGTACCGGCGGGCTGTACCGAACATCGAACTCTCCCTTGTGGCTGCCGTTGTGAAGTGGTTCGCGTTCTTAGAATATGTATGGCTACTCCAAAGTCAGCCTATAGCGCTCTGTTGTTTTATTTCAGTAAATGATCAACAACATTTTGTTCCGTTACTTCAATAGCAGTGGAGTCAACTGGAAGCACTGCCCTCAACCACTGCATCTATTGAGTCAGGAAAGCACGTTTTTATTTATTATTCCAGATTTCCACTCATTGTCGCAAAAAGCCTACAGGAGTGCGAACTTTGTATAGTAAAAAAGCTACATCAACCGGATTTACTTTTCGCCGGAGGGCCGGCCATTCTGACACAATTTTTTCATTTGTTTTTCTTTGCACGCAGGTAACAACACAATTAGATGCGGTTAGTGTTTTTATCGAGCATGGCATTACACGATAACTTGCATATTAAAATCCACGCATCTGCGTTTGAAGTTTTCAAAATAACACGATTTTAAACCGAGTTTGAACGCCAGCCTGAAGTTAGGTACAGGGTACAGCCCACTCGGCGGAGCAGACGATGCGCGGGGTGAGAGGGGGAGGGCATTTTTTTTCCTCTCCGATCTTCCTAGTGGAACGGTCTATAGATTTGTTAGCGTTTTTGACGCCGTGACGTCACATGGCATCACGACTTTTCACCGCGAGTCACGTAACACCGTGATGGGCAGTTTGATACTTTATACCCATGTTGCGGATAAAAAAAACAGGACGCGGGATGGCCAAAAAAACATGCTTTTCGTGTAAGGCTCGTCAAATTATGAGGCGCTGGAGAAATGCAGCCTTCTGCGTTAAGTCCTTATTTCAAACTCTTTTTGTTCGCCTTCCGCCCATTGAAGAGCATGCGGGAAGGGCCTTACAACGCACCTGGTATCGCTGCGCCGCAGCACCATGGCACCGTCACCATGGCAACGAACGCCGAATGAATGGAAGCACGCACGGTACCGCCGCGTGAAGCTAGCAACAGCTGACGCCATTTTACGAACGCCGTCTGCTAGCCAAAGCCGAACGCGGTATGTCAGATTCATTCGTTCGTTCGGCGTTCGTTGCCATGATGACGGCGAGGAGCGCAGACGAACTTTATGTTGCGGAAGAACGCTGCGGCGCAGCGATACCAGGTGCGTTGTAAGGCCCTTCCGGCATGCTTTTCAATAGGCGGAAGGCGAACAAAAAGGGTTCGAAATAAGGACTTAACGCAGAAGGCTGCATTTCTCCAGCGCCTCATACTTTGACGAGCCTTACACGAAAAGCATGTTTTTTTGGCCATCCCGCGTCCTGTTTTGTTTATCCGCAACAGGGGTCTAAAGTATCAAACTGCCCCGTGATGTACTCGATTGTCATGAGAATGAGTCGAGCGCTCGGGTTTATGACAATAAGCCTCGCAAAACATTCGGGTAATGGCTCGTATATAATCAAAGATGAGAATAGCCGAGATCTAACGATGTCTAAAGGTCGGTTCTCACATGCAGCGAAGCGCTGATGTAGCGCTCCTCACTTGCCGTCAGCTACTTATCGTCTGCCATGAGCAACAGTTTTGACGGTGCGATACAAAGCTGGTGAACGCTCCCGTCAGCACGCGCTTAGCGCGAGGTAAGCGCTACGCTTGTAGCGCTCCGCTGCATGTGTGAGCAGGCCTTTAAAGGCCGGTTCTCACATGAAGCGAAGCGCTGATGTAGCGCTCCTCACGTGCCGTCAGCTACTTATCGCCTGCCACGAGCAACAGTTTTGGCGGTGCGATACAAAGCTGGTGAACGCTCCGGTCAGAACGCGCTTAGCGCGAGGTTAGCGCTATGCTTGTAGCGCTCCGCTGCATGTGTGAACAGGCCTTAAAGGGGTCATGAAACGATTTTCCTACTTCTTCCTCCTTAGCTTTAATCCTCAACTCAAATGCTAATTGTGAAATCACGTGGTCGTGACATTCCTTCGGCACCGGTGCGATGACTCCTAGGTTCCACCGTGCTTTTTATGCACCATAGAACTTGTCATTCCCCAGTGACAATAAGTTCCGTCAGGGCACTCATTGGCCACGAACGCGAATCCAAATATTCGTCGACGGATTTAGTGTTGACGAGCGCATACGTCCGAGTGACGCAGTTCTCGTGTCCAATGCGTGAGCTGGGCTCTGCTGACGTCAGTTTGGCGCCGGTGACGCGCTTTTGGAACCGCGGATGTATCATAGTGAAAAGGCGGAGAGCTTTCGAAGGCAAGAAGGTACAAAATAGTCCGCTATATTTTCAAATTTTCGTACCGAAAAGCTGGCTTTTGACTTGCTAGCCTCTTTCTTTTGGCCAACTAAACGATATGCGATTAGTAAAGTCCCAATTTAAAATCATTCATCCCAACCCAAAATTCGTTTCATGGCCCCTTTAAGCTGAACCCATGCTTTATTGTTTGCCAACCCCAGCGCATGACTATGATCAACACAGACGGTATATAATTAGCGTCAGATCACTTGGCCGCTTGTTCTAATATCGAGTTGAGCAAGGGAAAGCTGTTTTTATACTTTACTTTTTTGCGTCTGCTATTGAGCGGAAAGGAAAACTAAAGGGTGTTTTTGCAAGTTGTCATGCGTCAGGCATTAGCTCTTAGCGGTATTTATTGAAAGTACAGAAATTGTTGCACGACCCAGTTTACATGTACACATCATTGAAGCACCCAAACATGTTTTCGTTTTTGCTGAACTGTTTCAGAAAGTTGTCCCCGAGGATAGAAGCATTGGAAGGACTAATTAATCCGACAATAGATAGAACTACAAATTTGTACAAGAGGGATACATAAAAAAATAAAAAAGATCTTAGTGGCTTTAGAAGGACTGCCGAACTTTGGTGGCCGCTTTAAATCTCACAGGAGTGTAGTTCTCAAGTTCTTCCCCAAACTTTGACCACGTCAGTATATTGTTTAAATTTCACAATTTTAAAGCGCAACATTAAAAAAATTGAGGATTATTGTTAACAAATGACACAAATACAATCGTCGAATTAACACGCCAAAACGCAGGCGGGAGTCCCTCAGGAAAAATAAGTATTCTCTAGGAGAGCATCAAAAAAGATTTAAAGAAAAGGGGGGTGGGGATCTAAAAACATACTGTGTTGTAAAGGTTCCCCAGCTCCGCATTTTCGGCACAGGCCAGAAAGCGTGGTCCCGGAAAATACTTTGTTAGCAAAAACACTGCTGCCAGAAAGCGCGTTTTCGTAGTGCCAGACGCTCGCGCCGTTCCTCACAACGCTGCTCCAAGCAGGAACAATATGTGTCTGCATTGACCGCGAACCTTCTGCAGCGTGCATTTTACACAACCGAATTTGATTTTCTCAGCAAGAACAAATCACAATGACCACCAGCATAGAGTGCGATGAATGCGCGCGCAAAACATGTTAAACAGTTCATGTTTCTGGTGAAATACGATGTTCTCAACACTATCAAAAGTTGATGACCAAACTGTAAAGTTGTGCATTATATATCACTCTCGTGATGATATGCGGCAGCCTAATAAAATGTTAGAGCGCGCATGACTGATAAAGCACAGAGCCGCAAAATGAGGGCCCAAAACAAGTTTACGAAAAACCGAATATAGCATTAGCTTCCTGAGACAGTATTTTGGGAAGTTTCGAGCTTGCGCAAGAAGATGTCCAAATGTGACTTATATTATAAATATAGTGTCTGTCCTTCGCGACATTTAAATGTAATTAGGAATATCATTGCATGCATCTCCATGTATTCATTTTGGCAGTAAGGTGTATGGGACTAGTTTGAAGAATACCATTTCGTATTCATCTTTCTGCACATTTCGCGTATTTTTCTTCAGAACTATTATGTGAACACACAGTTCTTTTTGGCACATCCCGCAACCCGGTGTTTCACAATCAGCGAACAAAACAGCACGTTTCCGCCGGCTCAACCACTGGCGTTTTTGAGTATCGTCCTCCCGAGTCGGTCTCAAGGCCTGTTCACACATGCAGCGGAGCGCTACAAGCATAGCGCTAACCTCGCGCTAAGCGCGTGCTGACCGGAGCGTTCACCAGCTTTGTATCGCACCGCCAAAACTGTTGCTCGTGGCAGGCGATAAGTAGCTGACGGCACGTGAGGAGCGCTACATCAGCGCTTCGCTTCATGTGAGAACCGGCCTTTAAGCGGCTATGTGAACCTCATGCAGTGAAATTTATTGATGAAAATAAAATATATTTAATTACTAACTGACGAGTCGACAACATAAATAAAGAACCGATCACCACATCATAAATAAATGCACCCCCAAACTATCTTAAATATGCTCTGCAAATGTTTTCCGGCGTTTTTTTTTTCTGATTTTGAAGCTGCTTTAAATAACTGTGTTTGTGACAGATATCGAACATCTCAAACATATAGAGGTCTGTCATTGCATCTTTTATGTGATAAACAACACATTTATGTGAATGTGAAAGTGCTGGCGGTAATCCGTTGCAAATGACGGCGTTACCAGTAACACGTTACATTTTTCGGTAACGTAGTAACGTACACTCGTTACTTTTTC
Source organism: Ixodes persulcatus (assembly GCA_013358835.2). NCBI lineage: Eukaryota > Metazoa > Arthropoda > Arachnida > Ixodida > Ixodidae > Ixodes > Ixodes persulcatus. Next base: position 492,972 of record JABSTQ010009708.1, read on the forward strand.
AGATCAGTAACGGGTGACGTACATACGTTACTTATTTCAAGTAACGGGTAACGCAGTTACGTTACTCCTGGAATCATCTCAAACACTGGGGAAAAAAAAGCACACTTAAAATTGTTTTGTGTGTGTTTCTATACTTCGTGTTACCTTAAGTTTAGACGCAGCCGACACTACGAGTTGATGTTACCAATCAGACAGAGTCAAAATGCCACCATCATGGTGTTCGCCGTGTTCCTGAACGTATTCTATCATCGCCGAACCAATCACAAACATAAAAGACCCAGTGACTTTCGCTTTCCACGCTGCTTGATCGGTCCCAGCAGCTCGTAGCGTCGGTTGCCTCTGGACCTAAGCTGAAACGAAGTATAGGCGCCAAGTCATTACTTAGTGCACTCATTCCACATACCTTCAAAATTTTGCCTGTCTTTTCCCCACGCAAAAAGTCTTACTTCAGCGAAAACCCCGGCGCCCGCGCCTTTTGTCCCAGTGTCAAAAAACACTGTCGAAAAAAAAAAACCAAAAAAACAAACCTGCTATCGTCAATCTATAAATAAAAAGTAACGCAAATTAAAGTGCATTACTTTTTATCCGTAACGGTTACGCATTCCTTTTATTTTGAACTTACTTAGGTCAGTAACGCGTTCCTTTATGTTGCGAGTAACGAGTAACGTATTCGGTCACTTTTTTTCGGCAACGCCTACAACACTGGTCTGTGGGCTCGACAAAAAAAAAGTACACAGGGTCGCGTGGCGGAACTATGACGATTGTGTACGCAGACCGCCAGAAAGTGTCCATTTAGGTAACTGCAATGTCGAGAAGAGTATGAAATACTACTTTGTTTTATTTAACAACAATTCAGCAAGGGTTAGACTTACTTGCAAACTGAATTAACCGCCATTTTGTCAGGAACAAACCTCAAATACTAAGTTATGCCGAAAATATTCACTTGGGTGCGCGCTATTTTAGGGCAGACTCGATCTGAGTACGAAGGTGCGGATAGATTAGAGTAGACAATTTTGATCGTCCTTTTCTGCATGGTTATTCGCCTGCATCACGGTGCTGAATGAAAACAATGTTTGTCAGGACAACAAGCGTTGCCATTGCCACTCAGTGTTTCTGTAAAATTTAGACTGCAAGGGCTTTTCCAAGGACTTTTGTGACAATTTGAAAATATTATTGCTTTTAGCTAAGTTGCGTCGTCATCATATCTATTGCGAAACGTATTTCATAAACTAGATTCACGATATGTATGACGAGGAGCTGCCCATTGCATGATTTTATGAACCGTAATTATTTCCTAACTTTAAGAGCACAACTACGATTTATCTTTTAATACTGCGACGCAAAGTTGTACCAATCACGGGTATTTTAGGCGACCTACCAGACTAATAAGCTTTGGATTAGAGTAAAATTTATGCAACTGAGGTAAACAAATACAGTAGATGTTGAGCTCTACAAACACGATGTTTTGTATATTAACCTAGCTGTTCTTTTACTTGTGCATCGAAAGTCAATAATTAAACTTCTTATTTTTGGTAATCGAAAATAAAAGTGGATTTTACGAATGATAAAAACCTATGAAGTTCCTCGTTTTACGGTTAAAATAATGCCTCTTGCCAAAACAACTCGAAAAATTAATTCTCAATTTAGCGGTTCAAACCGGTTCGAACCGGTTGGAACCGGTTTTGAACCGTTATTTTTGCTCCCCGGAACTGAACCGGAACTGAACCGTAAGCCGTGAACCCGAACCCGAAGCGAACCGATAAAAATTTCCGTTCGACACTCTGCTCGTCGCAGTTCTTCCCGCTTACCGTCTTTTCCACTTACCGTCTTTTAAAGGGGTGGGTGGGTTTGAGCAAGTGCACCGTTTTTTGTTCGAAACGTGTTTCGGACGGCGCATATGAAAACTATATACGTATGGGTTTGGGTCTGAAGAAGGCTCGCCTGAACCCGACGCTCTGCCGACCATCTTTGAAAGTAAGAAGGCAATTCAGCGCATTAAAAGTCACAAGCAAAGAGGAAACGTAACATAGGAATTGTAGGTCGACTGTTCTAGAAAAAAGCTATTACGTTATTAGAGTTGTGCAGTGTGCTAGAAAAGCCGCGATCATTTAGCCGAATAGCGGGTTTCCACTGGCTGTCTTGTGTTAACCGCCTTATATTAGTGTTTTAGTGTTGGTTTCTTATATTGTTGAAGTGACCCTATTTTCCGGACCGACTCCGGTCCGGAAAATCTGGGAAACAAAAGAAAACAATCTTGGGTAGCCCAAGATTATTTTCTTTTGCTTTTAATCTACTCGGCTACCCAGCCACTTGGGAGAGGAGGGCTTGCTCTAATAAGTGGTCATGCAATTCATAATGCGACTTTCACGGTGCAACTTGTTTTAGCATAAACTTTTTTTACACTTGCTGACATTATTTGAGGTCACATATTTTTTAAACGTAAACATAAATTTTGTTAAATTTTCCTTCCAAAGGTTCATATTCTCTTCAGGAGAGCTTTTTGGAAATACAAAGCATGTGACCTTCTGTTCTGAATTGAGTTCTTTTTTTACAAGTTACGCAGTGTTTTCCGTATAAAGTTTGTGTCATGCAACAATTCTTTGTGCCGTAGAAATTCGATCGGATGATGCTAATGCTTGGTGGTGGTGGGATGCAGTCAACAAATCTTGGTATGAGTATGCGAATCTAGAGGCCGAGGAAGCTTTCACGATTTCGACATCAAATTAAGGGCTGCCGGGCACACATCTCCGCTTTTTCTAAAGCGATAATGGCGTGATAGTTTGTGACAAACAAACTAAACGCAGCAGAGGGTACCGCTATCACAAGGATGGACCTTCTGCGCACTTATTCGCATAGTGCGCAAGGACATGGCGGTGGCAGAACGGCGACCCTGTCTTATCACCCGTCTCATCTCAGGAGAAGCTCTACCGTCGTCCGAAGCCGATTATACTATCCCTTCAAACCACTTCAGCCTTGATGAACAATGCAACCTGCACGCTCACGCGTCCAGCAGCTGGCAAGCAGGAAGGCCGATGTGTGCAGACTTCTTGTCCTCTGACGACCGTTTTGGGGAGGGTCACGCTAATCCGGCTTGAGGAGTCCCGTCAATAGCACTCCGTTTATTCTCAACGTTTTACGTTACAATAAGTAGCAGTCAGTACGTTCCTGAAGGAATGAAGCCGGCCATGTCGCGTCCGCGCAAGCGGTTCCTTGTGTCTGCGTTCATTACTGCGGGGGATCATTTTCCTACTTTGCCAAGGGTTGGAACAATACATGTACTTAACGCGTTACAAGTAACGAGTTACTTGTACCTAGTTACTATTTTCGGTAACGAGTAACGTATTTAGTTACTTTTTTGGAAAAGGAACGAGTAACGATATTTAGTTACTTTGAAGGACAAGTAACGAGTAACGGTATCTCGTTACTTTTGAGGAGTAACGTGTACAACACCGCTTAAACGGCCTTGTTTTTACTCTAGCCTGAGTATGCGTCTATTGTGACAAAGGCAGATGGGCAACCCGAAAAACAACTAACCAGTATGACAGTACTGCAACGTATATCGCTGAACACGTCAGTCGAACGGTTCGACTGATGTGTCCAGCGATAAACGTTGCTGTACTGAACTCTACAGCTCGGAATGTCCTTCACCCAGCGAGCACAATCAGGTTCGTTGGTTGAACCTTATAGAAACGGGTACGGACCGAATGTAAACCCGGACGTTGCAAACACGGGAAGGCACATAACCCATTACCCGCTGTCCTCAATGAAGGCGCAGTTCTCGAAGATTCACTAGCTCTTCCTGAAGCACAACACTGCCGTTCCTTCGAGCGCGTCGGTAGAACGACTCTTCAGCGTCGCCGGAGATGTATTTTTAAGGAAGCGGGGAAACATAACTGATGAAAACTTCTACAGGCAGCTGCTACTGAAGGGCAATGACTACTAAAAAGAAAACAATAAACCATGAAACAAAAACAGTTGTGTATTTGGTCGTCAAAGTAACGTGGAAAGTAACTCACTACTTTTGAGGTAACTCACGCGTTCCTTTTGAGAATCGGTAACGAGTAACGTATTTAGTTACTTTTGGAGCGAGTAACGAGTAACGGTATTTAGTTACTTTTTTTGGGTAACGTGTACATGTCTGGCTGGAACGCGTACTTTGTCACGTCGAGGGTCGTCTTGACACATTCCTCTTTCGGATCCACCGAAAGATTTAAAAAAAATCAGAAGCCGTATCCGATTTAGAAGAGCAGAAGACCCGGCGCCCGGCTACTTCCGCAAGCGACGGATCAAACGAGAATCGAGATGGTCCTTTTATGACGTAGTGGCGCGTCACGCGTGACTAGCCAATGGCGTGCCGCTGCGGCAATCTCTTCTGATTTCTTTGCTTTTTTCGCGTTTAGGTATAATTTTGGGTCAAACGGTTGTGATATTTGGACTCAGCAGGCACAAACGCGTCAGAATCAACCATTAACTCATTTTTTTCGAAAAGCTCTTCAGCTTCCCTTTAAGTTCAGACGCAGTCGAGGCTACAAGCGCGAGCATGTGGCGTTTAACAGTGCTTGCTCTGCACGAGCGCGCGTGCTTGGCAGGAACGCTGAAAGCCCGGAGCTCGCGCTTGCAGCATCGGCTGTGTCTGGACTTAAGCTGAAATGAAGTATAGCGCCCCTAGCGTTGTCTGACGAAATTCAGAGCGTACCTTGGACACACTTGTATGGCGAGACGGCACCGTTCAGACAGACTTCTTTCACCGTGGTCGCTACTTTTCTTATCCAAGTTGCACGAAACGCGGGTTGCATGCTACTTGCGCGTTGCATGCAACTTGCGCGCTGCATGCAACTTACGCGTTGCATGCAACGCGCATGGCGCGCGCATACCAAGTTTGCATGCAACACGCGGGTTGCATGCAACGGCGTAACCGCGCGTTGCATTATGGGTAGTTTCCCATAATGACGTTCCCAGGGTTACCCTCGTCATGGTTACGAGGGTTACTCTCATGAGGGTTACGAGGGTTACCCTCACGAGGGTCACGAGGGTCACGAGCGTTACCCTTACGAGGGTTGCGAGGGTTAGTTACTCTCAAAAGGGTTACCATCACAAGGGTCACGAAGGTTACTCTCACAAGGGTCACGAGGGTTACCCTCACGAGGGTCACGAGGGTTGTGAGAGTTACCCTCACGTAACCCCCCCCCCCCCTGATGTCACGTGACCCCCCTCCCCCCGAGGTCACGTGACCTCAGGGAGTCACCTATCCCTCAGTACCCTTCCATCCTCCTCCTCAAGAGCTGCGCTCTAATCCGGCGTTACAGAGAGTTGTAAACGGCTTTTATTTTTTTGTTTCCGTCTTTTTTGTTTACGTGTCTCTGGTTTTATTATGTTGCCTAATATTCACCAGCTCTCCTGCGCCCTCAATCCCCTTTCAGTTCTCCGTTACATCATTCCTCCTTGTCTTGGGGTTTAGATATCTATGTGTGTATGGACCTTATTTTTTGTCGACATCGGTTATTGCCAATCGCATTGCGAGAGGCGCTATTGCGTTACGAAGAAAAACAATTGTTGCGTGTCGCTCTTACGTACCAAGTGAGACGGAACATCGTGATAGGCTTAACGCGGACGCCATCAGCTTTACCAGCGCCTCCTATATAGTTACAGAACGCCTGTCCCTCCGAGCAGCGGCCATGGAAAACGAGAAGACAAGTAGTACTCGTGGCTACCGCGTGGTGGAGCCAACTATCCGTTCAGCACACACCTGTCGTGTAATGAAGCCAACCATTTCCTGCACAGGATACTCCATGATCATGCACCGACTGTAAGGTGTTCTAGAACGGGTGGTGTGTAAAGCGAAGGCTTGCTCCTGGTAAGCGCGGATGTCGCATGGTGGCGCCTTGGAGAGGGGCGCTGTAAACGTCTCGGGAAATGCAACGAGCAAAAGCACGGCGGCTGCTATTTCTTGTGTGTTTTGCAGCTGTTGGTTACATCGGCCTATTCTAACATTTGGGGTATTATTTTTCGTGAGTGTTATCAACGTCGCACTTTTGCTTTTTTTAAGCAATTGTAGCGGTTTCCACTTCATTAGCGCAAGGTGGTGCACAGATATACCCACCTGTCGTCAAAATGCCTTTCGCATACGGCGGAGTTTTCTTCGAGAGCCTTGTCCGCCCTGTGGATCGCGAGGGCCCACTTCTGAAACGCGTCGGGGTTTCTCGGTGCTCGAAAAAGGAATAACTTATCCCACACCACTTGTATACTCCATCTCACCCTGGCACGAAGCACCAGCGTTGCGTTTTCTTCAATTTCGTGGATCGCATGGCATACCACCACGAAAAAACCGAGTAAACACCGATGCGACCATAAGCCTGACAGCTTCAGGAGCCACGTATAAGGTGTTCTAGAAGGGTTCTAGAAAGGATAAGGTGTTCTAGTACACCCTACCACGTAGCAACTCGACCGCGTACAGCGCCCCTGGGTACAGCGCCAAATTCAACCCTAGTGGCATCAACGCGCGGAGGGACCACACCGCCCTACGTTAAAGGGCCGCGCTTTCCACACCTCCCCTTCTAATACACCCTACCGACAGCAAGGCATTTAAACCTCCTTCACCAACAGTCTAAAGATCTACACCAGCTCATGGTTTTCAACGAAATATCATTTTTATTCCTTTTTTATCATGCACCCGCAAACGAGTCGGCGCTAACAATTTATTTGTGCGAAATTCACAGTAACCACCAAAACCCCAAAATGCCGCAGAATTTTATCAACTTAAGATTAAAAACAGAAATGAGTGGACTGCGTTCACTTCGACCAATCGCCTGACGAGCCTCAATTGATGTCACACTCTACGTCTTCCAAAAGTTGGCTTTTTTCGCAGTCTAGGGCGTCGTGGTCATCGGTCTCAGTGTGATTTTTGCTGGATCTGTTAAATTACTTTTGGGGCACGCGAGCGCAACTTTTGGTTAAAACTACGTCAACCTTAACTGGAATACACATTAATATTATTTCATTCGCTAAATTGAAGCTCCAAATCGTCGTTATGGTTCCTTTAACTGGTCTATAACAGATCATGCATTAGCTTGGTTATATAGGGTGCACTGGACGGCGTCAGCGGATGTTCACAGCCACGGAGCCCACGTGCCGTTGTGATGCTCCGGGAAAGACCTGGCATCCAATTCGTAGACGTTTTCGGGGTCGACGGCAGTTGTGGCGTAGTCTTCCAGTCTCTTCAAAAGTTGGCGCAAAATCTGCGGAAGTTTAAAAATCAAGTTCCACTAAATCTTTACGCGTTACCTATGACCTGAATGAGTGATTCCCCGGATAACACCGTTTTTTAGATAAAATTTGGTTTTCATATGGAAATTAAGGGCCCTAAAAAGGCCGAAGAAACTAGCAAAGGTTGAGCCAAACTTCATCTTATTTGGCTAGAGTCTGGGTATCCAGGCCCTAAATCGCCACACAAGTGCCTCCACTTCTGATTGTTCCGATTTCATGTGGCAACTTTGAGCCTAATTGCTAGTGTTGTGCGATTATTCGAATTTTCAATAGTAGTTCCGAATAATACGCTATTCGATATTCGTTTTAGAGATGAACCGTGATATCGTTACTTTTCGAAATATTGATTGCGGCGAGTTAGCCCCGTTGAGTGCGCTTCCCACCGGGCACACGTGCAATACGGAAAAGCAATACCCGCCGAGCTCGCGGCCTCCGGGGCTATTACTTCCCCGTAGTGCTTAGGTTCTCGGTGAGAAGCGCACTCGACGGCGCTAACCCATCGCGATTGTGCAAAAGCATGGGAGTCCAATAGAGGATACTTCAAAAATCGTGAGGGGACACGATTCCGACATAAGTCGTGCGGCAATCCGCTACCGCCCTTTTTCCTTTCTTTTTTTGTTTCTCTGCCGGGAAAAAGGGGGGGGGGGGGGAGGCGGAGTTCTTCCCGTGAAATCTCGCCCGTGTTCTTTACGGGGATCTTGAGCATGCTCATCACGGGGATCCGGACATCCACTCACAAACTCTGATGGCCTTCGGTCAATCGCTCGAGGCCTCCGCTGCTCTTCAGGTCCCCAAAACGGGAAAGGGAAGGTCTGTGTTCGAAATCTTACCCAAATAGATCCGAGCGACTCCGGCGGGTCGTGTCACGTGGTAACACAGATAGAGCGACGCTGGACGCGGTAAGGTTTTCGAACGCAAAGGTACAAAATCCTTAATCGGGAGTAATATCGAGTACATTTTGGACCACTGTCCAGCGTACCAGGGCCCGGCAGAAGAGATGGACAGTATTGGTAGGCGGGGAGCAAACTTGTACCGTACGCATTACAAGTAATCAAATTACTTGTAATCGATTACTTTTTGGAGTAATTGTGTAATCAGTTGATTACTTTTATTAGGCAGTAATCACAAGTGTAATCTGATTACTTTTTGAAGTAATAAAATTACTCGTAACCGTTACTATTTTTCCACGGGACCACCCCCCCCCCCCCCCGGCACACACCTGTTTTTTTTCTGAAATGACAAAAATAAAATTTGCTTTTTTTTTCGAACGGAAAAAAGAAAAATTTTTGCGGAGCTGTAGGGAACGAGGTCAATCTCTTTCTATGTACAGTTTCTGTGGAATGTCCGTTTTTTTTTTTTTTTTTTTCGAGCTGGGACTGGGAGTGGGAAGCCCCAGGGAAGCCACAGTGCGTGACAAAGGCCATTCAGGGCGAAGTTTGAGGGAGCAGAATGTAGCTTTGTAAGTCCTTCGTTCAAACTAGCCCCCTCACGCACACACACACAGAAATAAAAAAAAATAAAAAAAGATCCTGCTTAGAGCACCTACTCGCAGCCCGTGGGAGAACCAGAACCGAAGAATGCCTAAAGCGGATGCAAAATATAACAAAGCCAGTTGAAATATTTCCCCATTTCCCCTACGTGGTCTTTGTGACAAGCAATGTTTCGAGTTGAGAAGTGGTCGGGGCGATCTCTTCCGCTAATGGATACTACACTATGATCCGTTTCAAATCCTGGAGCTGCTGCTCTTTTGTATTACATGCGAGCTCATCCACATGTGAATAATAAAATGAGCGACGCAAACTTTGAGCGACAACCCTTGCTCAAGCTTAACAAGATCTAGAACCCCCTCCCCCCCCCCCCCCCACACACACACACACTGGCGAACGCCCAAATCATTAAACTTCTTCAAACGAATTCTATGCTTGTGTCCGCATTGTGAAGGTGCAACGACCACGAAGTGGGCACCAGTTTTTCTTCTTCAATACTTGTGCAAATGTGAAATATAGATTGGAAGTAGTTCATTGTTATGAGCGCTAAAGATGTGTCTTCACACAATAAAGTATTCGGAAAAGTAACGATTACTTCTTTAAGTAATGTCCAATTACTTTTGCCGTCGAGTAATCAAGTAATCTAATCGAATACTTTTTAGCCAAGAGTGATAGTAATTGTAATCGATTACTTTTTTTTAGTAACGTGTACAAGACTGGTGGCGAGTGACGTCGATCCTGACGAACACCGAGGTCACCGAAAAGCGGAGGAAGCGAGAAGGAAAATCGTGATGTTGACTCGGTGGCGTTCAAACAGACATCGGACTGCCGGACTGCTGGACGCTTCACTTTCACGATTTTTGCCGGAGTCGTTTCCCTTTACGATTTCTGAAGTGCCCAGTTTGGATAGGCCTTTAGGCTGCGATTTCTTGACAACATGTGATCATCATTCATTATCGTTTTCTTTAGCCAAGATTAATATTGAAGAAAAAATATTTGCGTTAATATTTTAATATTAATATTTTTAATATTTATTAATATTTAATATTAATAAATCCCATAGTTCATAAATGCCATAGTTTATAAATATAGTTATGATAAAATTCACCGAGCTTAGAAGTGGTCAAGTGAAAGGTTTCAATCAACCTGCACGAGTTCAGTTAGATTTTCGTTTAGGCATGGTGCACGGTAGTAAAAGGCTTGGAGAACCTATGCGATATTCGATTTCAATATACTCGCCCAAAACCACTATTCGCTTCGAATTCGCTTCGAACTCAAAATCCACTATTCGCACATGACTACTAATTGGCAAACAAGGGTCGGGTTTAGGCTACACTCTTCTTTCCTCTGTTCGTACTTTACATATTTGGCTCAAGTCTGGCACTTTGGATTTTATGTGGCGATCGAGAGAAAAGCCGTACAAACTTAAAAGAAACGTACACTGAAACCAACTAACGCCTTCAAGGAAAACGAGAATAGGCCCAAGTTAGGACCCTAGCACCGCGAGGCTCGTGCCAAGCTAGGCGTTTCTCTGCCGTGCTACCTGGGCACTGCTCTGAACTAAAAAAAAGGACAACGCACCCGGCCGAAACTACAATTGTGTCGTTATAAAGGGCACAGACTCCGAGAAGAACTCGATCACTAACGATGACGTAACGCACAGGCTTTCTTCTCAGTGGCACTGGCCAAACACATCCACCAGAAGCCCTCTTGTGAAACGGTGACTGAGAACGATACTTACTTCTGGATGGTCCGGAGCGAGGTTGTTCAACTCGCAAGGATCCGCCGCCACGTCGAACAAGTAAGGCGGGCTCGATGGTTTCACGTTGTCCTTCGCTAGGTTGCACTCTCCGCATCGCACTGTCGCCCTCCGTCTCCAACCAGCTGGAAATTCTAGGTCATCGGTACGGTAGAGACGACGTAACACGTCAGCTGCCCTTGACCGCTTCGTCAGGAAGTCCAGGTCGTCGACAGGACGCCGGCGTCCGGTCGTCTTAAAGCGATGATCGAAGGATCCGTTGTGGTACGTGCCGAGCACCACCTTGTGGTTCTTGTAGCGGAGAGAAGACGTGTTGAGGACCGGGTCGATGTTCAGAAGCATTTCTTCGCGAGGAGACTCGGTGCCCTCCGAGAGCGCCTTCCACATGTCGAAACCGTCCTGCTCGCCAAGGTCGGACAAATTTCCGCCTGCAACGGACAAATGGTTTGTTTGCACGTTGCCCGAAGACAAGGTGGCCCCGAAAGGTGTCTCCAGCAGGCGTGTTTACGCTCTAAAGCCGCGATCCCACCGTTCATACATCGTACAGAAGTCAGTCTGCGGACACTGTCTGAGCCGCGTTTCTTCCTTGTATGAAGGCCCCGACACATTGGTTACACAAAAACCATTTGCGGACGTGTTCGAAGCGCACAAATGTACGAAGCCGACATGGTTCGAGCATCCTTGAAGCGTGCTCCGCAGATAATGAACCCTTTTCAAAACACCATTGAAGAAATGATCGGTCGCCACCATTTCTTGGGCACGAGGAGTGTGACTGGATCCAAGTCCACGCCGAACGATGACGCAGCCCTCGCGTCCAATAAACGCCCAGAGTTTCTGATGAAACAATGACGAACCATGGCCTCCGAGATTCCAAAGCGCGCGAACGCGCGCTTCTCCGACCGGGTCCATTCGTGCGGAAAGGGCGTAAGCGGAAAAAGAGGAGGAGGAGGCGTCTCTCCGTGGGGAGGCGCTCTCAACCCAGGTATCGAATTCGCTGTTTCAGTGGTTTCAGCATGGCGCGAGGGAGAAGATTCCATGCAAAAGTCGTGCTGGGTCGAATTACTGCTGCTTCTACTTAAACAAAATTGTGTGTTTTGTGGTAGAACGGTGAAAAGCTGCTCTGGCCAAGAAGATAGACAAGTTGTGATGCCAATTTCATTTGAAATTTTCATCTGCACATGTGTGCGGCTAGCGCTACGAGCGCGCCTTTTGATATATTTGATTGCGCTCTGTAGTGCGTCCGGATTTCCAATAAACCAATCCGGATTTCCCTAAATAAAAATAATCATGCTGTACTTTTTTCTTTTTTTTTAACCTCCGCACGTTTTTTGGCGTAGCTTTTTGAGCCTGAGCACGAGGTTTGATACTATCAAAGCGCAGCCCTCGTGTTGTACTTTTAACATTTTTTTTATTATTTATTAAGCAATCTATGCGGGTCATATTGCGGTGTTTGCTTGTACTATACTCTGTATGACCTTATGATGTACCGCAGGAAAGGCTACAAGCGCGAGCTTCTTGCTCTGGGGCACATCTCGGCGGCACAAGCTCTCGCGCATTAAGGGCAGCTGCCAATGCTATGAGCTCGCGCTTCTAGCCTTCGCTGCGGTACAACATAAGGTGAAACGGAGTATAGAAGCACCTTTAAGCCGGGTTCACACGGCTTAAGGCCGGTTCAGACACTTGCGTTTGAGTGCGTTTGACTGCGTTGCGGCGAGAACCGAAAGCGAGTCACCGGCACATCTGTGCTTCGTATGAAGCGTGGAATCCAATTCAAGGAATCTTCTTGGCACGCGATATAAGCAGCAGGGATGTCCTGGTGTCTCGCTGCCGCAACGCAGTCAAACGCAGTCAAACGCAACTGTGTGAACCGGGCTTTATGCATCATAGAAAAGACAGTCTGCAGATATCAGTCACTACGATATCCGTGGTTCAAATGACGTGTGCCAAGCTTCTCCTTAAACTCGTTGCCATGCAGCATTCAAAACACGAATCTCGTGGTGATTCTCGTTCGAATCTCTTTACAGACTGTCTTTTGTATGATTTATAAACAGTGTGACCCCGGTTTTCAGCCGGGGTCACACTGCTTAAGCATCATACAAAAGGCAGTCTGCAAACACGTGTCACCGAGGTATCCGTGGTTCAAATGCCGCGTGCCCAGTTACTCCCTGAACCTATTGCCATGCGGCATTCGAAGCACGGATCTCGCGGTGACTCTGGTTCGAATCTCTTTACAGACTGTCTTTTGTATGATATATAAGCAGTGTGACCCCTGCTTTAGGTAAATAATTATGGTGGTGAGATACCACTGGCTCGCAATGATTTCGCCTCTTTTTTATAAACTTCGTGATGATTGTAGGTACTGATTCAAAAGGTAGGGTGTTATCTAGTAAACGTCTAGTTTTTGGCACGTGCAGCACAAACCTCCGGATACTATTATGCACCTTGTGATGTAACGTAATTGATATGCAAACAGGCAATCGGATCTCAAGAAAAATAGCTGCGGCTTATTAATTTATAGATTCCAACCTTGTTCCTATCTGGTGCATTCGGCATTCCAACTTCTAACCTGCTTTATTTACAGATTCCAAGCCTTGAATTTTTAGATCAGGCACGAAGTACTTCGCGAAGCAGTGTCTTCGAACAGTTTCTTTCGAAACGCTACCTTGTCTGTCATAGTCACGCCTTTGTTGACCAGTAATGGCCATACAACTTTCTCTATTACAATCCTAGACGTTTTTGTAACATGTTCATCTCTTGGTGGGCACGCTAGAAGGGGAAGCAACGGGAAAATCAGTGCAGTTAACTTTTTAAGAACTCTTTGCTTTAGGTGGAACATCAATGCCAAGAGCTTTTTGGCAGTTACCAGCACTGCTACAGGTGACGAGCGCGTTGGCGAATGTTGTCGTTGGTCGTCTGCAGGCATCTCTGTCCTTCCTCCGGCTTTCTCCCTCACCACGCTAAAACGGTGCGCATTCGCACTTGCGACCAACGACAACATTCGCCAACGCGCTTGTCACGGGGGTGTCCGTTATTAAATTCCAAACGCTCCCCATGGTTTGAGGCGGACGTCCCTTTCTACAATCTTGGGTCTCTTCGCAATTACAGAGATAGCTACGACACCTTATCGAACCTTAAAGTAAAGATGGAGGGAGCCAGTCAAGCGTGCCAAAAGTGCATTGTCACAGAACTTGTAGTTTTTGTGCGTTTCCCATCACCGCGGACAAACAAATCACGCAGAGAGAAGAAAACACAGAACCATAGCGTATTCACTGCGCGTGATTGGTTTGTCGTTCAGTTTGATATAGCAAACGCACATAGATGACGTGATCCGTGACGATGCAATTTTGCCACGGCTTGATTGACTCCATCGCGTCGTAGCGTCTCCTGCGTCGGTCTTAAAAAGAAACGGAGTATAGACCTTTGCAAGAGTCGCCTTTTGAGGAATGCCTTTTGAGTGCATTCCTCAAAATGCACTCAAAAGTGGAATGCCTTTTGAGCATGCGCTGTTGCTCTGCTGTGCGGTATATCAGACCCTGCGCATGCGTCCACAGCTCAGTGACTCAGCATATGTCTCCTGGGTGATAAGCGATGCAAAGGTCAAAATGGCGTTTGCGAGTACTGCCTCTGGGTGTCGCCATCTTGCTGCTGGTGTGGCTAGGGCTGTGTTCCACCCCGTGCGACCGTGCACCTTCCCCGGGAAGGTATACATGTTATTATGAGTGTGCGAGCGTAAACGGGATCTTCTCCGCATTCTCGTCCTCGGCGTTGGAGGAAATGCCGTATTCTCACGTTCAAGGCTGAAAATGTTTTAACGCAGTAAATGATAAGGTAGTATTTTTGTTTCCTCCAGAGTGTTCGTAATGAGAGGATAACGCTTGTAAAGCAGTGAAGGCTTCAAAGATTTTATTGTAATCATATTCGCGTCAAAGCGAACGTAAGTTTCATATTATTCTTGAGAAAGCACCCTCGCGCTGTACCACTACACCGTGTGGAATCAATTTCTGCAAGACATAATCGGTACAAATTACAATGCTTGGAATATATGCTTAGGGCGCTCGCGCTGATTAATAAAGACACATTTTTGATGTTTTACCGTAAGGAGTAAGTAATTTTCATCTCAATATACAGCTCATAAGGAAGGTGAGTAAAAGGAGCTGGTGGATCCACCTCAAAAAACACCGCGTTGTCATTGATATTATCGTCTCTTCGAGTGCTTTCTTCATCATCAAAACAATCGTCTGCTATTTTCTCCCATCGCTGCTGTGTTTTCTTTTTGCCATAGCCCAAGACAAAGCCAATCCGCGTAGTATCCAGGTGATTATCCCGGCCGTTCCAAAATCGAGTCGCGGATCGTTTACTCGCGATGTCACGTGGTATTACCCGCTGACGTAGGAGGCAGGTTACTCGGGTAAGATTTGGAATATAGCCTAGATCGCACGATAGTCAGGCATTGCTGAGGCCGTGGTTACGCCTCAGCAATAGAGAGTTTTAGGGAACCGGAACAAAATACGATCGATAAACAAAAACGATCGATACCTTGGATCGGGCGAGTCGACCGATCGTGTGCCTCTAAACGGCTTTGGGGGAACCGTATTTGCAGACGAGAGCAGACGATCGGTACAGGTCGCGCCCCCTGGCAACGGAAACCTGCATCGGCCTCGTTGAGAATGTAGATATTCGCGTTTGTTTGTACAAATCGCAGAAACTGAAGCAAATAAAAATCTCATCCTAAAAATATAGAGAACCTAAAACAATGTATAGCTACTTATAGTTCGTCTCGATTTTTTTTACTGGAATGAATGCGCTTACGTAATACAAAACCTGGCGCTCCATGGCGTGTCGCCACTGGCGCTGCGAAGTTCTAAAATGTTCGTCTGCTAAAAAAGCAGACGAGCTTTCTGACAACAAAGACGCTCGTTCTTTTTGACGATGACTTGGAGTTGGCTCTATTCGGAGAAAACAATTTACAAAACGTTCTTTTGTACGACTGTCTGCGCACTAAGAGAGGCGCTTGTTGGCGGCAAGGCATGGGACGTTCAACTTAGCGTCGATGGACGAGGAGGACGTCGTACGGCTGTTCAGGTTCACAAAGGAGGATCTGCTTCATCTCCGATCGGCGCTGCGCATCCCGGAGACGTTGACAACCAACGGCTGAATCTGGGTGTCAGGAACTCGTTTGCCACCGTATTTTTTTTTTTTTTTTTAGTTTACCCGATTCATATCCTCGGGAAATAAAATAGTTCCTCGATCGTACGTGGTAACTTGTTTTGTAAGTCATACGTTCTCAGTGGGAGAGCTTTGGTGTTTTACATCAACCAAATATGATGTTTACTTCAACCACGTCCTGATATGCTGAAAAGTCGCCGACAGCAAACTCGATTTGACACACAAATAAGAACACGCTCGCGCGCGCTTATCATCAACATTCGAAGTCGTCTGCCAGCGATCCTGTGTCTTTCCCTCGAGGCCCACTGCAGGGTCGAGTATTCAGAAAGTTATGGACAAATAAAACGGGTAATATTAAATCGCGAAGAAAATACAAAAATAACAAAAATATACTCGCTTTCTCAAGTTAAGGCGGTCATTTTTCTTGTACAAAGTTACGAGGATGTCAATCCGTTCCTTCGCTCCTCGCAACGAGAAGTTCTTTTTTGACGCCGCGTTCAAGCCTTTAAGGACGTCATCCCAAAGGGATGGAGTAAAAAAAGGATTAGCGCCTAGCACCTCCCGAAGTAGGAAGATATCATCTTCCGCTGAAACCCGCTTGCGAGGACGAGGCGGAGGGACGGAGGTAGATACGGCGCTCATGTTGCTCTCTTACGGTTAAGATAGCAGACGATCACGGTCGGACGCCCGCGAACCGATCGTTGTGCCGTGTACGGTACTACCACGGAAAAAAAAAAATAATTAATAAAGGATAACCTGTAACTTTACTGCTGTGCATTTATTAAAACTATCACTCAATACTTAAAGGGCTCGTTTTATAGAATATATGTGATTAGCATTAGAACTCAAACTTTTAATTCATGCAGCATTTTTAAACTAAAAAGTATCCAGATCCTTGATCCAGAAGGCTGTTGCTCACTCTGTTGACACTACAGATAACCCTCAGCCATAAAGCAGCTGTAAAAACGGGTGATAAGAGCTCGGAATGCACATCCCAACGTTTGTATGGAAAAAAAAAAAACTTAAAATATGAAAAAAAACTTAAAATATGAAAAAAAACTTAAAATATGAAAAAAACTTAAAATATAAAAAGCTTAAAATATAAAAAACTTAAAATATTAAAAAAACTTAAAATATAAAAAAACTTAATATATAAAGAACTTAAAATATAAAAAACCTTATAATATAAAAAGCTTAAAATATAAAGAACTTAAAATATTAAAAAACTAAAAATATAAAAAAACTTAAAATATAAAAACTTAAAATATAAAGAACTTAAGATATAAAAAACTTAAAATATAAAAAACTTCGATATAGAAAGACCTTAAAAAATAAAAACAAATTAAAATATGAAAAAAAAAAAACGCGGAAGGGCCAGCCGGATTCGAACTCTCCACTCGGCAACCCTCGAGCTCACGAAATAAACGCTCTAACCCACTGCGCCACTGAGCAGACAGTTTTCGCTCCTGCTAAACATTAATTTATTTCTATTGAGGATGTCTTATTGCGTTTTAATCTGTATTTTCTTTTTTATTTGCTGATTCCAACTTTATGCACTTGCTGTCACATATGGCGCTCCTGCTAGGTACTACCACGAGTTATTTTATTCATGTTTGAAGCCACGGCACGCTCTCTCCGCCAGCGAAATAGCCGTTTTGCTAACCAAGCGAGACCGTCCATGTCGGCCATTGGTCGTGCCGGTCGTGCCTACGGTTCGAGCAGCGCATTACGGTAAGATCGCGGAACACAAGCGCATGCGCACTTCGTACCGGAGGGCCCATCGTACCGTATCGGATGTGCAACAACGGTTCCCTAAAACTCTCTATTGCTTGACTATCAGACGATCTATACCCGCACCAGCAGGAGATGGCGGCACCCAAGAGGCCATACTTGCAACGTCTGTAAGCGAGGTGACTCACCGGCAACCGAATAGAAGGTCGGCAACCAGTCCACAATGTGCATCATCTGGTCGGACACGCGGCCGCTGCTCTCAAGGAGCGGGCTCCAGATGAAAGCGGGCACGCGGACGGCTCCCTCCCAGAGGGTCTTCTTGGCGCCACGTAGGGGCCAGTTGAAGCCTTGGTTGGGAAACTCGATGATCGGTACGGCAC
The DNA here is from genome assembly GCA_013358835.2 of Ixodes persulcatus. Lineage (NCBI taxonomy): Eukaryota > Metazoa > Arthropoda > Arachnida > Ixodida > Ixodidae > Ixodes > Ixodes persulcatus. Next base: position 510,758 of record JABSTQ010009708.1, read on the forward strand.
CGTTGTCGCTTGAGAACACCACGATCGTGTTGTTGAGGACGCCCGCGCCCAAGAGCGCCTCCACGAGTCTGCCGAAGGCGGCGTCCATCGAGTCCACCATTCCTGCGCGGGTAACGTCAACACCTCCGAATTCACCCGATAGCCTAACAAATATCCTGTCAGAGTGCCGCGACCCCGACGGACACTAGAGCCGCAGCCACACTGCCCGTGCATCTTCCAAGGGACACAGCGTTAGTTGCAGACATGATGACTTAAGTATCTGCGGACATGCCTCACGCACGTTCAATGCATTCTGGCTTCGTAAATATGTACGTTTCGAGCATGTCCGCCGACAGACTTTTGTTTGGACAATTAAAGAGGACCGTCATACAGGGAAGAGTCACGCCTCAGACACTGGGACACTGACATCCCCAAAATATTTTTCTGACTATTTAATATGGTGTCGGAAGACTGCCCAATCAATATTTTTGCTACAGAGCCGCGTATATTTTAATAAACCAAAAAGAATCTGCTCGAAACCGAAGCATGACTACGGAGTAATGGAGCGAGATGTCAACACCTCCTAGATAACACAGCCGTGGGTCTGATAGATATTGCGTCATCAGCGAAGGCCAACGCTGGTCACAGATTGGACATGACAATTGCGTCAACGTTCAGCTCAAACTTAACTCAAAGTCGAGCGCTCACGCCGCACTTATTTCCAACCAAACCTGTGCCCTGCGTCGGCCTTCGCTCGTGACGCAGAAATATTAGCACACCGGGTCTTCTAGGTGGTGTTGGACATGTCCGCTAGAAAGGAGGGAGAAATATAGAGGAGGAGAGAGTTAATGAAGGTCACGTGACGACACCCAATCGCGTTCTTTTCTTCTTTTTTTTCCCTTCGTTTTTCTGGTCGTGCGAAACAAACGACAGTTTGAACATTGTAATGGGCAAGCACACTAGGGGAAACTTCTTGTTCGCAGTAATGAGGCCAGTGGACTGTAGATCAGAAAGTTTGCTGCCGATTCCCTGTCGCAAGGGCACTCCCCAGGCTAGAAGTCGGGCAGCACCACGCAATGGCCACAATCCCACCCAGTGAAGAAATCGTACGCATGCCTATTCAACACCAAGTACGCACTTTGTGCTCGACGTTTGCGCGCGTTTCAAGCTCGTATACCAATTCGTGTTCGTAAGACGAGCGATGTCTTCAGCCAGGAGAAGGCGCGACGACTCGGCGACGTCTTCGTGCAAATCGGCTGGTAGTCGGGCGTGTTGTAAAGAATAAATCCCTAATTGTTTGATTGGTAAAAATTTCTTTTTTGAAGCTAGACAGATTTGCCGGTACTGCGAACGACTGTTCTGAAGTGGAGGTCCCACGCCCGTCGTCCGCCTCCATCGCTTAGTCCGCTTCGTCCAACCGTCCAGCCCGCCACTCCCGCGATATGGCGCCATGTTGAGAATTACGTAGAGAATGCACAGAATGCTCCTGGTACTTTGTGGAACTTTTCTTTTTTCAATCAGAGTATTAGCAGTTTTTGAGAAATTACAAAAAATGGATTTAATTTTTTTTTTTTTTTTCTATAGGGTGGTTCAAGTCACCAGGACTCGATCTAAAATGGACCGTGAAAATCGACGCCTACACGTAGCCATCTAAACTTTTCGTCAAAGGTGTATTTCACAGGTCGGTTTTTTCTTGTAAAATTGCAAAGCGTAGCTCTCTTTTACTAAAAAATAGGGCCAAGAAACTTGCCGGGGTCTACGGCGGGCGGCGACCCAGACGACCAAGTCTAGTATCGGGGTGTGTTTGGCGCTCGTATTGATAGATGGCGTCGGGAGCAGCGTCTGAAGGTGCAGCCGACCAGCGAAAGATAGCAGACGACACGCAGACGAAATCCGTTGGCAGCAAAAGCACCGCCGTTATGAAGACGCGTTTTTTTTTTTACTTTACGTTTTGCTTTTATTGTTCGCATTTAATCTTTAAGCGGAGGTGCATTTCGAAAATATTATATTCATTTTAATAAACCACGGTGGTCGCGAACCGTCGCTACTGGTCGCGATAAGGAGGTAGCGCCATCTATCAATACGAACGCCAAACACCCCCGCTACTGGACCCTTGTCGTCTTCGTTGCTGCCCACCTTAGACCCTGGCAAGTTTCTTGGCTTTATTTTTCACAAAAGGGGAGCTACGCTTTGTAATTTTACAAGAAAAAGCCGAGGTGTGAAATACACATTTGACGAAAAGTTTAGATTGCTACCTGCATGCGTCGATTTTTACGGCTCATTTTAGATCGAGCCTGGTGACTTGGACCACCCTATATAATTAATACTGAGTGTGTGCTTTCGATGACCCACGACCCTTATTAAACAGTATTTGGTGTTTTTTTCTAAACGGCACGTGACCACGGAGAAAAGGGAAAGCTTGATTTAAACCGGTCAGGGTACCTAATTTGGGTACTTGGTGAAAAAGTCGGCGAGAAATCCGGCAGCCGTGATTGGCCAACGCCGTGCTTGACCTTGGCGCCGGTCAATCATAGCCGCCGGATTCCTCGCCGACTTTATCGCCAAGTCTCCAGATTAGGTTCCAGATCTCGATCGGCGGTTTTCGGGAGGAAAAAAAAAACGAATTTTGAACCGCAAATTGTGGATAGCTGGGCTGTCATATCTCATGTACAAATCAAGACCTTGGCGAGCAGAAATACCCTGTAAGTGTCCCACTAAAGGTACACTTTGCCAAATCACAGTGCTTTGATGCGCATAAGAAACGAGATTGTTTTTCTTTGCTTGTATTTTTAGTGTGAGACTTTCTTTGGCTAGTTGCTCCGGATTTCGTGAAGTCGCATGTCGGGAAGCCGTGGCCTGTGACGTCCCATAATGCAACGCGCGCAGTGTTGCATTATGGGACGTCGCAGAACTACATACCGATTCAGTTTATCCGCTTGAGAATTTGAATTGGTGTATAGGTCACGTGACATTAGGTAACGTGACGTCATTTTCCCAGCTAAATGTAGCGGGAAAATAGACGTCACGTGACCTGATGTCACGCGATGCTAGAACGTTTCACGTACGCAACACGTATAGCAAGAAATTTGCCACAGGGATGATAACCACTTAGCAGGTAGATGTATCTTTTTGTGGTCAACGTAGTGCAAAAGTATGTCCTCACCGGCGTAGATGGTTCTATTTCTCTCTCCGATGTACCCAAATTTGGCGATGTTTTTCTCTGGAGCCTGCAACGGCGCACTGGTGAAGGCACTGTGTGCACTCCGATGGCTGAGGTACAGGAAAAGTGGCTGGAAGAGGCGGTGGTAAGTAAACAAAAATGGACACCCTTCTTTTCACAACGGTGAATAGAACGCGTCTCCAACTGGTGTGTCTGGCGTCCTATTCCGCGCCCATGCATCCAAGTGGTCGGGAAGTAGTCCACAAAATGACGTTACAGGAGCCACAACGCCATGCTGTCGGACGTCGCGATCCTGGCGGTTGGTGCTATAAGTCCCGGCAAAAAGGTACGAACGAACGCGAGTGTCGCTATCCTCGCAGGTTTCAAACTCCTGGCTGCCGAAGCTTCCGTCGACTGTCAAGCTGGAGAGCAACCCACAGCAGAACAGGCACCTGCCACATCCTCCACCGCTGGTGTACATCCGCCAGGACCGCGGCCGGCGACGGCATGACACTCTTATGACGTCATCAGGCGGAATTCGAGAGAGCCCATTTTTAGGGACGTGTTAGGCACGCCCAGTGATGACACGTTCCGGGCACTATATTTTTAATGGGTCTAAAGAACGCAAACGCGTAACGTTCCAAAGCCCTTGCAGTTCAACTGACCTAGAGTCAGTGGACAACTTAAGACTGGGGACTTTGAGCAAACTGTTACCGTGTTAAGCGTACCGCACTACCGGAACCTTTGAAGCATGAAGTACTAGCCACCAAACCAAAGAAGTTTTGAAAAATAATCGATCCGGCACTATTACTTCCATTGCAATTTGTAGATGACGACGGACTTCCGCTTTCAGATAAACATGGCGCTCTCGCTATTAACAATTTCTTCTGTTCCATCTTTACTAACGAGGACTTGCTAAATATTTCCGACTCGTGTCAATCCATTCACCCTCTTATGAATCCTACCTTAATTGACCAAACTGGAGTACTTAAGGCGATAGATCAACTGAAGGTGTCCTCCAGCGCCGGAGATGACCAAATTAACTCTAAGGTATTAATAAACACTAAACACATTTCTTCCACTTTCATTTGTGACATATTCTCTCAATCTCTTAAACTCTCTGAAGTTGCATCCGACTGGAAAATTGCTAACGTCATACCCGTTCATGAAACAGGCGATCGGCAACTAATCAGCAACCACCGCCCCATCTCGCTCACCCGCGTTTCATGCAAACTCTTAAAGCATATTCTCATATTCTAACAAAATAAACTTTCTAGACTCTCATAGCCTCCTTTTCAAGCACCAGCACGAATTTCGCAAGTCATACTCATGCGAAACTCAGCTAACAGCATTTCTAACTGACGTTTACTCAAATTTCGATTTCAATGTTCAAACTGATGCCTTCTTCATTGACTTCTCCAAAGCATTCGACAAGGTCCCTCATCATCGTCTTTTAATAAAACTAAGAGATATTAATCTTCACCCCTCTGTAGTCAATTGGATTTCTGAATTCCTTACTAATCGCACTCAGTACACTTCTATTAACAATGTAAAATCTACCACAAGCACAGTAACGTCTGGCGTCCCTCAGGGAACCGTTCTTGGCCCCCTTCTTTTTTTAATCTACGTTAATGATCTCCACCATGGCATCACTTCTGAAGTACGTTTGTTCGCCGATGACTGTGTCATCTATAGACCGATTCATTCACGCCAAGATCAACTAATCTTGCAGAACGATCTCCAACTTATAATTCAGTGGTGTCATAAATGGCAAATGGCTTAAATATATAATAAATGCAAATGGCAATCTTTTTCCCGCAGTTCACATGTTCTATCCTCCTCTTACCACCTTTCTAGGTGGTAAGAGGAGGATAGAACTTTCTTTCTATAATCAGAAATTCCTTTGTCAGCAGGCGCCTTGGCTGCACAAGCTGCATCGTCCGAAGCTATCCGGTCATTCACACTTGTTGTCAAGAGCAAAACCTTTACATATAACTCTAGTTTATTGTTTGTGTGCTCTTTGGGCACGCATGCGTTCATGTGTTCGCTTAGCCATTCAAAGCATTTAGTTGTGTGCGCGCTTTTTTTATGTAGGAATTACAGTGAGAATGTGAAGGGAAACTGTTTCCGTGTTTTGTTCGTACAAACTTCCTTTCTCTCTTTTTACGTCAAACCGCACCACGAAAGAAAAAAAAAAAACTCACCCTGAAACACATTTCTGGCTATGCTACTGGGCATCATCTACTGGGGCCTTTGCGGCCTCTGACGGGTCACCTTCACAGTCGACGGTTCGTCTCAAATGTGAACAAAGACCGCTATCTATAAAGGTCGAGTAGGTGGGTAGGTAGGTATTTATTTGCGCTAGTAAGCTCAGGCGTCACAGAAAGGCGTGCAATCCGTTCAATAAATGCATGTGAGGCCCGTCTAAGGGGTGATAATGATAATACAGTGAGGTATAATGAAGGTTGGGCAGTGATAATGTGCAGCGGGGCATCACGAAGGATGGGTTCACGTTGATCCCAGGTGGGCGGTAGCTTCACGAAAAAGTTGCAGAACCAGCCGATACTCCTTTAAGCTGCTGAGCACTTTGGCTGGCGCACTGGATAACGACACGCACAAACCTCGAGCGATCTTGGAAACACTGCTTTTACGATTAGAAAGACATTGGGCGAAAGTTCATCAACATGGCGTCTAGGGAGAGTTCAAGCACAACCACTATGGTGCCAGGAAGGCGTCTCCAGTGCGTTCCTGACACCATAGCCCCAGGTAAGTAAACAGGAGGTTCCTCGATCGGCCGCTAGTCAGCACCGCTGGTGGCCAAACTGGGAAACCTTGGTAAGGCCAAATCACCGAACGATTGGGCACCAGCGCTGCATCAGCGTTTGGCAGTGCACCCGGAGATTCGAACTCAACGGTCCGTCTAATGATTGCGGTTACGCGCCTTCTCAGAGTTGCGAAACTTTCGCAACAAATGGCGCACCCTGTCAAACCAAACCTCATTGCCTAGTGGGTATGGTATGGTATGGTAGTAACCATGTGTCTGTTTTTACCGCGTCCAAAGAAGAGGTCCCTTCAGTTCCGCCTGATGACATCATACAGGTGTCATGTTATCGCCGGCTGCTATCCTGACGGTGCCACGGCAACGGTGGTGGATGTGGCAGACGCCTGTTCCGCTGCAAATCACTCTCCAGTTTGACAGTCCACGGAAACTTCGGCAGCCAAGGCTCTGTTATTCTCCGACGTTGAGCGCAGCCAACGTAGCGTAGCGCAGAACGTGGGCTTTTCATTGGCCGGCGAGCAGGAACTCGATACCTGCGACCAATCAATATTGGTGTCCGCTGCGCTACACCGCGTTTGCTACGTTCGACGTCGGAGTATAACAGAGCCTTCAGGGTTTGGGACGCCGCGACAACAGCGACACTTGCGTTCGCTCCTGCTTTTCGCCATAATTTGTACGACCAACCGCCAGGATCGCGACATCCGGCACGTGGCAGCCCGGCTTCTGTGACGTCATTTGTTGCCTCTTCGTCGGTCGGGGATGCACTAACAATGACGTCATACGCAGGTCTTATCTTCAAGGCGGTATTGGCTCGATCAGCCGGCACGTAAACGAATGTCACGTTACGTGGATGAACCAATGAGCGTCGTGGCGGCGTCAGACAATAATGGGGAAAACGTGCATTACTTTGAGCGTATGCGGAGCGCAGAAGTTCGTGTGCTTCTTGTGCAGGGGGTGCGGTGACGCCTGAACGCCGAGCTCTGATTGGAAGGATAGGGGGTAGACTCATAGCCTCCTCTATACTGACAAAACCTGGCAGATCGCCATGGGACGCGGCCGCCGAAAGTGAAAATGTAGAGCAGCAGACAACGGATGAGAAGAGAGTCATGTAACGGGCGCCCCGCAGCGGCGAGACGCCGAAACACACTTCTCCCGAGCGATGGAATGTCTCCTCGTGCTCCTCGCGTTCCTCGTTCGTCCTCGCCGCTGCAAAAGCTGTGCGCTCACTACCAGCTTCCCCGAAAACTGCTCTGTGCTACCAGATCCTTGCGCTCCAAATCTGCGACCGGGCGCTCTATGGCTCCGTCGTCGAACTGCCAGGCTTCGTGAGTATAGAGGAGGCTATGGTAGACCTCAAGGCAGCTAGCATTGAGGTCTACCCACTATCCTTCCATGAGAGCCAATCAGAGCTCGGCGTTCAGACGTCACTGCAACACCTGCAAAAGAAGCCGACAACATTGCGCTCCGCATAGCTCTCGGTCTACTCTATAGGCGCGACGTACCTTCGTTGTGTCATGAGACGCGATGATGGACACGGCCTTGCCCGTCAGCATATCGGTGTCGTAATTCCCAGATTCGGTTCTCACGGCAACTTCGTTGTCCCACAAGTCAAGTCCAATATGGTCGTCCTACAAAGCTCAGAGGGAAACAGGAAATACTAGCGATCTTTATTCCCAAAGTCTCATAATGTATGACATATATTAAACGGTCGTTTCCGGGAGTGAAGAACATTGGTTATTTATTTTCTCGCCAAATTTAACGTGGCAAAGGACATCATGTGATCCGCCGGGACGCGAGACTTCCCCGGTTTATTTAGCGTGAAAATAGGTCAGGTGACGAAGTAACGCTAAATTGTTTTCATTTAATTCAGCGCAGTCCATAGTGCATGAAGTTGCATTTTCGAATCGCAACGATCACCAGTAGGCTTTTAATTATTTTTTTTTTTTTAAGTTTATCAAGCAGCATTGGCAGTCGCCATTTCTTGGGCACGAAGCGTGTGATTGGATCCGAGTCCTCGCCGAACGCTTACGCGGCACTCGTGTCCAATACGAGCAGAGCAGATTTCACGCCGAATGCCGATGCAAGTCTCGCGTCCAATACATGCTCAGAGTCTGTGCCTCAACAATGGCGGATTCTGATAATTGGTGCATCGGATACTAGATGCTGCGCGATTTTGAAAATGTTTGTATTGCTGAGCTGGCCAGAAGAACATATTCGATGAGCCATGATAAAAAAAAAAATAACTAGTTTAAGTGAAGGGCCGCAATAAAAAATGAATACAATACCTTTAAAAACAAATTTTTTTTTTAGTTATTGGTCATGGCGAATTTCACTGGTAAAGTGACTTCTCAGTATGTTTCTTTACTGTGAGTCCCGGTTCGTAAAACAGGTACGTTGTTCGTATGTATGATAGCACAAAACTGCCAAAACGCAAGCTGCCTTTATATTTCTTTTTTCTACACGTCTTCTACAGGGAGTTACTGTGAAAAAAGAACCGTGTTTTTTGGCCCGGATAAATAGACTATCCATTACAGAAAGGTCGAATTCCGCTACAATGTGAAGCTAGCAGTTGGGATAGAACGCGAAAGCTTGATAACATGACGTTGAATGGATCAAAACATAATTGAGAGAAACGAAATTTATCTATGAGCCGACGTCCCAATATCGTCAAAACTAAAAATGATCTTGTCAACGCTTGCAGGATTTATATCAGTAAAAAAACAATTGTCAACAAGAAAGAGAAGTGTTGTTTTCTTGCTGACAAATTTCATATACTGAAATATATGCTACAGGCGCCCACAACGTCGATTCTTATTTTTACATTAGGCTTATGTGGGCGTCGGCTCATAGCGAAAATTTGTTTTCCTCGATTACCTTTTAATCCAGGGAACATCATGTTCTCAAGCTTTCGCGTTCTATTCCAACCGCTAGGGTCAACTTATCACGAAGTTTGAGACTTCTGCGATGCATAGTTTATTTACCCGGGACGAAAAACACGGTTCCCTTTTCTCGGGAACTCCCTGCAATGCAATCCTACAAAGGTTTAATTAGGCAGCCGCAAGACGCACCCCAAGAGCCGCATGAGGCTCGCAAGCTGGGTTTGGTCACCCCTGGTCTATTCTGTCTGCTCTGCACTAAGAGCCAAACTGGCGGCGCACGCAAAAAAAAAAAAAAAGGAAAATAGAGTGCTTGCGCGGCTTTTTTAGTAACTAAGTGGCTAAGTTACTTAGTTACTAAGACTGAACAAGCTAAACGTATCCTGTTTAGTGACTCAAATTCCAACCTGTTTCAAATTGCCCGAAATAGTAATAAAAAACGGCACAAGAGTGTTCATTCATAACAGTATGATTCTTTTTACGGTGATGTCCTCTGTCAGGGAGGTTTAGTTGATCATACTGATACGTCCGATAACGATACCCAATAACGACCTCAGGGAGTTTAAGTAGATGGTTCTGACACCTCCGATGACGATACCCCATAACAATTCGACCCATGCGCAGAGGCGTCGCCGGAGTATCGGATGTCGTAATCGGAGTTAAGGAACGATTTACTAAAAATCCCTGTTGGCAAAGCTTTGTCAGCGGATCCTGCGTGTGTCTTCAGTAATTACGCCGTGCGCCGTTAAATTTAGCGAAGAATCAGTGTCGTGACATTGTGATGTCACATAGAGTAAAAATTCTCCCGCTAAATTTAGGGGAGTAATGTAGCGGGAATTAGTGTGTCTCCTCAAGTCATGGTGCCACATGAAGACCGATTGCTATAGACCCTTTCTTCAAGGGCGCCGCCATCTTGAATTGTCGTCACTTCCAGTATGGGCGAAAACATTGTTTTGCCGTCGCCACGCCAATAGAAGGTATTTAGGACATAAACGTAACCGTCACACATTCTCGTTTTGCTTCCCCTCTATTTTTTTACTATTTGCAGGTTGAAACGTTTTGATATTTTTTCGTCGCCCATACCGGATATGCCTACTTGGCGGTCGGGGGCGAGAGTAAGCGGAAAAGGACTATAGACCTTTCCAAAAAAGGGCACTTGGCAGGTTCCATTTTCAGTGTTCGTGCGTATGGCGCGTGATTTGCTCGGTTTCCGAAGCGACGAACGTGCGCGTTCTGGACTGTGATTTAACACGTGTGGACTGTGATTTTTGTAAACAGTGGAATCAAGGAGAATGCAGGGATTGGTGTTCCACGCGCCGCACGTGCTGGCCTCAGCAGCAGTAACTTTTCTAAAGCAAATACCTAAAACAAATGGCATCTTGCACGCGAGTTCGTCAACGCTTTATTTTGGTTATTTGCTTCGAATCTTTTATACGGGGAAGGCGCGCGCGTGTGGCGCGTGAAACACCAATGCCTGCATTCTCCTTGATGCTTGGGTAATATAGCAAATGGTCTATTGCGGCACGTGACGTCACAGTGGCATACGAACACTGTCTGCTAAATTTAGCGGGGAATCATAGTAGGGAGTTTCAGAATAACGTACGCAATTTTAGCGCACGCTAGCGCTAAATTTAGCGCTTGCTTTAGCGCACGCGACGCAAGAGAGTTTTAGAATAGCGTTTCTCCGCCGCGACGCAAAAGTCTAAGCATCTCGCGCTTGCAACGCCACGAAGATACAGTCACGATTTTTATTTCACACACGAAATGCTGCAACTTGAGAAAAAAACAAGACTTTTGGTCCGGAGTAACAATTTTACATTTGTTTAAACGTGAGAGTGCGACGCGAGCGGTCGACCGGTGGTGTCCGCCGCATGCGTCGCCTCGGCAAGAGTGTACTGACCTTCGCCGATATCGCTCGTCGCAAGCATCAAGTTGCCGGTGATCGTTGCCCACCCTACTGGGTTTTCCAAACCGAGTGCGATGTCGTCCCGTATTGAAAATCGCAGTCGCGAGGATGCCGCCGACGTCGCGCTCACGACGCCGCCAAAGCGACCGCTTCAGCCAACTTCTCATCACGAATCCTCCTTACAAAAGCGCAAAGACCCTTTGCGTACGCACGCTATTTCCGAGAAATAGCGCACGCTAAAATTGCGCACGCAAAGCGCAAAACCTGGTTTGCGTTCAGAGCATGCGCAGTGGCGACGACGCTATTTTTTGCGCACGCAAAGCTTGTGGGAACCACGTGTTCCGCGCATCCCTATCTAGGCCTAGCTCAGGCAGGCCGTGGGACGTCGCCACGTGGGGCGCGTCCCGGATGCGAGGGCGAAGCCGTATTCCCTGGTGGGCGGCTTTCCCTCGTCCTTCTCGGGTGATTTGCCGAAGGCACACCCCTCGGAATCATGACTTGGACGCGTCCGCCCCTCCGGGGAGCCAACCTACATCCGACCCACCCTGGGCACGTCCATTCCCGCAGGCTATATAAGACGGCCCTAATCCAACGGGCAGGACTCTCGCTGGGGGAGGCTCTGCTCGACGGAGCCTTTCTTTCTTTTCCTGATCCTCCCCCTTCGTGGTACTGTCAATTGCGGCAGCGCGGACTCCGACTGGCGATCCTGTCAAAAGAGACAGCGCCTCCATCTCCAACATTGTTGGCCCTCAGGGCAAGCGTGTGACACCTGAGTCAAAAAACACATTATTATCCGGACCCAAGGAACCTTCTGTGTTTCTAAGTGGCATCCCCAAAAAGGGGAAACCCGCAAGCTTTAGCGTACGCTATTCTAAAACTCCCTATTATCGTAATAGATTGACGTCACGGTGTCGCGGAACAATAAATTAAGCCGAAAAATTAAGCGGGAATCTGGTGTTAAGTGAAGTCATGGTGTACGTTACAGCGGCACAGGGACGCCGTCCGCTTTAATTAGCGGGACGCAAGTCCGCTAAATTCAAGCACGGCGGTGTAACTGTGGGCAGTGGTGTGCAGCGCCTCGGCTGTTGTTTGTTTGTTTGTTTGTGTGTTTGTGTGGTGTTGTCCAGACAGAAGGAGAACAGCCGGGAGAGGGCACCCTTGATGCATTCCGCATTCTAGAACAAACTTTGGCTTTGAAAGATTGAGACACAAGCTACCTGTTCCCTAGACACTCTTAGTTGTTTTTTTAGGATTAATTAACTTCACTGTGTGTGTTTATTTATCTCACATATATGTATATATGTATATATTGTTTCTAAGCACCGCGCGAATTATTCTTTAAAAAACAAAAACAGTATTTTGTTTGTTGATTTGTTCTTGCCTATGGGTAGAGGCATATGTATATGTATATTTATTTTATTTCTCCTTCGCTCTAGCCATTATGGGGGCGTTGGAACCTGTCAAACTGCAAACAGTCAGCTTTTCTCTTTCAACGCCCTTGTCACAATTGTACAGTTTGTGGCAAAATAAAAGTGATTTAAAAGTAGAAAAACGATTTTGAAGGGGGCCTTGGCTATCGGTCCTAGTTCGTTTGCAGAACACGGCAAAAACCACAAAGTTTTTTTGTTTTTTTTACAACTTTGCGAGTAAGTTTTTGTGTGTTTTTTTACGTACTTTCTGCACGAGGTGTCGGAAATAATCTCCAAATCCATTGTAGAACCCAAAGAAAGAATCGAAGCCTCGGTATGTCGGTGTAAACTCCTTCTTGTAGTAGCCCAGATGCCACTGCAATGAAAACGTGAAGCTATCTATACCCAGGGAACGTTGGCAGGTCAGCGAGGTAGGATTATGGTTCAGTGTTTTCGTCGAGTATTAATGTAAACACGGAAAATTAACCCCAGAAGCACGTTTCATCATATCCGAAAAAAAAACGATAAAAAAACGAATTAAAAAATTCTTTAACCAAACAAAAAAAAAAGGTTCCGGGGAAGAATTTTTAAGCCGCAATCACACTGCAAATAGATCACACAAAAGACGGTCCGCTGACAGGTTCGAAGCCTAGATAGAGAGAAGCAGGCGTTTATTAAAACAGTGATGTCATCCACCGCTTTGTGCTGGTTTGCTACACTGTGTAATGAACGGAAGAACAAAAAAAAAATAGAAAGGAGTAGAAAAAGGTAAGAGAAAAATTGTTATAAAGGAAGTATAAGAGAATATAAAAAATGATACGAGGGAAAAATTAAAAATAAATTGAGATGTGAGTGTTTCAATGGCAAGCGTCATTTACCACTTTAGTTCACTTTAGAACACCACAGCCTATGCTGTAAACAAGTATTCTTCAGAAACTTCAGGAGAGCTTATGTGGCCTTATAACCGTCAGAGGATGTCATCCAGGGACCAAACACGATGTCGATGCTTATTTGTTCTTCCTCTTTGACGCTGAGGTGTTTCTTCATTAACTCCTTTTCATGGCTGTACTCCTCGCACTCGTAGGCCGCGTGTTGGATGTTATGGACGCCGCCGCACGATGCACATTCAGGAGACTGAGCTTTTCCGATTTTATGAAGATAGCTGTTGGTGTACGCAAGGTTCGAAGCCTACAAATGTATGAAGCAAACCTGTTTCATACATGCGTAATGCACGTCCGCAGATAACACTATCATCATGTCTGTGGCGAACAGCGCGTTTCCTGTATGACGTATGAGTACTCTGACAGCGGCTTTACTCTGCGGCTTCATTATGTGTTGAAAAAGCTCAGAGCCGTCGTGGAACCGTCCACGCTTCTTTCTTCGAGAACCCTCGTCTCGTTTCCAGTAGACCCCTTTTCGAAAACTCCATTGGCGGTCACCACTGCTTGGACACGAAGCGCCTGATTGGATCCGAGTCCTCGCCGAACGCTGACGTCACACTCGCTCTCGATTCGAGCTGAGCCGAGTTGACGCCGAACGATGACGCAGCCCTCGTCCTCGGAGTATGCGAGCGAGCGATTGCGGAAAGGCGTTGACGCGTATATTTCTGAAAAGAACGTCTATTATCTTACCGATACTGAGGGGTCATCGTCATTTTGGCCGATTGTCGCATTGGGGACGAGCGTGCATTGCGGCTGAGAGGGGCGGAAGGGTGGCTTTGAGGCCGAATAAGGCATAACGGCCGATAGTCTCTGAATGTGCTGGTGTGGCCGCCTCCTCGGGATTGCCTTGACGACCTTAGTTGCCACCATATTGGATACATGGAGCCACATATTTCTTTTATTTGTCAGTGCACATTCAATCATACGAACATGCGAACTACGAACCACATACAGGGTTGGCACCGCTCCCTAAGCGTGAGGTTTCAATGCCAGCCAAGAATGCCCCTAGTCAAATTCATGGTCGACTTCCAGAGGAACATCACTATATGACACATGCAAAAAAAAAAAAAGTTAGTTATTCATCACCATCAAGTTAGAAGCGATTGTATAACGCACAATCGCGTAGCAGCATCATATAATTTCAGACCAGTGCAATCCAGCGTGTATGTCATCCCGAGCAAGGCGCTTCATGAGTTCAGGGCCAACGCCAGGGTGGAGTGCATGCTTTTATTTTGACGAGGTGTATACACATTTGCCAACAACGCGGTTCGTAGTTCTCCGCCCCTGCCCTACTCGGCCTCAGAGCCACTCCCGGCCCTTCCGCCCCTCTCGGCTTTAATGCACTCTTGGCCGTAATGCGACTCTCGGCCTTAGCGGGGATGCTCCTGATACAAAGACGGCTTCTAAGCACTTGGGTCAGCCGGTTGTTGCCTGTAGGTATCCAGAAATTGCGAGTCCCTGCCCTATTTTCTTGAACATCAATTCCAAAAACCACTTCTTTTTTTTTTTGTTTGGGGGGCACATTAAAACGGGTCACTGTTATTTCGGCCGATAGTCGCATTACGGCCGAGAGTGCATTACGGCCGACAGGAGCGGAAGGGCCGGGAGTGGCTTTGAGGCCGAATAGGGCATAACGGCCGAGAACTGCATTAAGGCCGATAGTCTCTAAATGGGCTAGTGTGGCCGCCTTCTCGGGGGTCGCGTTGTGGTTGATGACTTTAGTTGCCACCAAATAAGATAGATGTCGCCACATATTTTTTATTTGTCAGTGCACATTGTATCTCTCGGTGACGGCAAATACTGCGGCTTTGGTTTTATTGCTTCATCCTTTACGATTAATTAAATATGTAGCGCTTTGACCGTTTCGACTAGCGTTTCTTTTGTACTACACTCCTTGTCAAAATTTTTCAGCAAAGGGCGAAGGCTATGCCCTCGTGAGCCAATTAGAGAGACGGAACGAAGCACGTGACCTTCTTCAAGGCAAGAATGCACTCCGACGGTGAGTTAATTGTCATGTCCACACATTCTGATGGCCCATGTGTTTTTCATATTTCCTAGTATGTGCTTTCTTCAACGTTTCGCTGTGAAAAAAGATCGCAAAAAAAAAAATTTAAAATCAACCTCACTTATTGTTTTCGTAGCCGCCCGGTAGAATCAGAGACATAACTAATTTAGTTAAAGTGCTGAAAATTAAAAAGACAGAATAAATGTTTCACTGAACTCTTAAAAAGCCGATGATTAAAATATAGGAATGTTTTACCAAAAAGGCGCCCTAAATTCATAGCATTTATTTGGAAATATGTGTGCGTGTGTGTACATAATCCAAATATGCAGATGAAGGAACTACTGATCAAACGAATAAGAAATGATGAAGCGCAGAAAAGGAAATAAATAAATGAAAAATTCGGGTAGGCAATGCCGGCGTACCGACTGGTGCCGGCCGTGAAGGCTGGAAATAAACCCGAAACCGCAGTATTTGCAGTCACCGACAAAACCACTCGTAAGAATGTCGTAAGTCTACTTTCCCGCAGAATACTGTAAACGACTTATTTTTCGCGATTAGGTCAAAGCTGGATTTTTGGAATAATTTGCTGGTGCTAATTTTCGCGACGCGGTAAGATCTCAATATAAATTCTAATGCGTTTAGATTTTAACGGCATTGTTCGCGGGACCTTATTTTCGCGAATTTTAGGCAATTGGCGGAAATTAGGTCCTCTCGAAAATTAAGTATTTTACAGTATTCGGAGCGACAATCATTGTAATCTGAGAAGAGACCACGCTGATTGACGAGACTGAAAAGATGTAAATTTCATCCGCCATGCTCAATGTGGCGCCATCGATCTTATTTGGCTGGCAACTAAAGTTGTCAACCACAACGCGACCCCCGAGAAGGCGGCCACACCAGCCCATTCAGAGACTATCGGCCTGAATGCAGTTCTCGGCCGTTATGCCCTATTCGGCCTCAAAGCCACCCCCGGCCCTTTCGCCCCTCTCGGCCTTAATGCACTCTCGGCCGTAATGCGACTATCGGCCTTAGCGAGATGCTCCCCATTAAAACTCGGCATCAAAAAACACCGAATGTTTAAAAAAATAAACCCCCCAAAAAAGAAAATTACCAATGAATACGAAAAAAAAGAGTAATCTCAAAAACACGGGACCCTATGTATGATATAACAAACTGGCCAACCTTTCCAACCATGTGTGTCACGTATCCAAGCTTTTTAAGATGTTGTGGCATCAGTGTAAAACGGAGCGGCAGTCCCCATGCCTCGCCTTCCTCAATGGTCAAGTGCTGGAGACCTGGCGACGCAGACAAAATCAATCCAGCAACCAATTAATCAATCAATCAATTTATCTATCGACCTATCTAGTATATATATATATATATATATTATATATATATATCGAAAGAGAGAGAGAGAGAGTATAAGTGACTAGGAAGAAAGAAAAACACGAAGTAGGTGAACAAGTGAACCACTGAAAGTATTTCTTCTTTATATTATATGCACTAAAATTCGAAATAAGCAAAAAATAAACTCACGTACATGAATATATAAAAGAGTAAAAAAGTATACATGCAAGAGATTAGTGCAAAATATAAGTGAAAAACGAAAAACGGGCTTAGCGGTCTGGTGTCGACGTTTCGGCAGTGAGACTGCCTTCTTCGTCTTAGCATCTCATCGACACTGAGACGGCTTCTAAGCGCTCGGGTCAACCAGATGTTGCCTGGAGGTGTACAGGAATTTCATGTCCCTGCAGTAGTGTTACAAGACTGCACGCGCCGGCACGACGCTCATCCAGATTGAAACAGGCAGGGGTGAGGGTTCAACCCAAGATCCCGGTTGTGCAGCGCGAATAAAATGAGCAATTCTAAAACAGCTGCAACATATATATATATATATATATATATATATATATATATATATATATATATATATATATATATATATATATATATGTGGTGTGGTGTGTGTGTGTGTGTGTCAATCATATGTTTACCTATCTATCAATTTATCTTTTTATCGATTACAGTGGTAGCTGTTAGTGCCCCTTCCCGGCAAAGAATGCTCATGTACGAAAGCAAAACACCCTCTCTACAGCAGAGGCACCGCTCTTCCTCTCCCCGTCCGTCTTTTAAACACACGACAAGGCCTCTCTCCCACGTGATCACGGAGAGAGCGCTCTTCTCCTCCTTATTCTTCCTGCTGCATCCACGCAACACCTCCTCGAAAAAAGGCCGTAGTTCTCCGACTGGTTATGACACAATGTTGGAGAAGGAAGTCCATAGCGCAACTACGTGGAAACTTTCTGGCATCGACGTGAAAAAAATACGTTCCTTGTCGAGTGGCACGGTGGTGTTCGTGAGCGTTTATCCGACATTAATATATGTTTTAAAAGCGCAGTCTTGTACAATTTATTATATATATATAATGAACGTAACATACAACGCGCCACCAAGGTTGGAAGTACCAATTTGATATTTATGATTATCCCCGTAACCGCGGGACTACGTGCAGTCCCGCAGCTCCCCACACTTTTCGAATGAACCGGTCCGCTCCGACGTTTTCTTCCCTCGTACGGGCTCCGATTCTGGTAAATTTACGTTGTGTGTGAGCTGCTGACTGTCTAAAAAGGAAAGCTGAGACTTTCAGAAGGGAAGGAAACCGAAAAAAAATCAAGTCATCGCCGCAGGGAGCGCACACGAGCAAGAGATGGGGACAACGTCAAGCCTCTTGTCCGACACTGCTGCCGGTGCGGTGGTGCGGTCGTGTGTGGTTTTTTTCAGACCTCTTTCCTTCCCGTCGTTTCTCTGTCGTCACCGCAGTCTCAGGTAGTTTTTTTTTTTTTTTTTTTTCGCTTGATACTACGGCATTTACGTGGATTCGCAGAACAAGTCCTGCTACGGTTTGAGTGACATGTGTGCCAACTAGTCAACGATAATAATGGCCGATTATCGATAGACCTCTCTCTCAACAGAGAGAGATTTCTTGGAGTTCGTGTTCAAATATTTTCGTGGCGGATATCGCGGGACGTATGGATACGATCGACAGGTGAGAAACACTTTTTGCAGATGACTGCGTAATTTACCGATCTGTATCTAACCTGAACGATAGCATAACCCTACAAGCTGACCTTAACATAATAGCCGACTGGTATAAAAAGTGGAAAATGACAATTAGCTTTCCTAAAACAAATCTCGTATCCTTTACGCGTGCTCATAGTCCTCTCTCTTTTACTTACACCATGTGCAGCCAGGTAATTACCAAGTGTCCATCTTACAAATATCTTGGCGTTCACTTATCTGACGATCTGTCATGGAATACGCATATAACACACGTGCCGTCTAATTCTAACCGCTCTCTTGGCTACCTTCGACGGAATTTAAAACTAGCACCATCATCAGTGAAACAACTAGCCTACACTACACTCGTAAGATCGCAACTTGAATACGCGTGATTCATCTGGTCCCCTTGGCAACATTCATTGATAACAAAGATAGAGGCACTTCAAATCGCGCGATCAGATTCATTTTTTTTAATTACTCACGAGACACCAGCATCACTTCTTTGCGAATGAAAGCTAACCTTGATCTGCTCTCATCTAGAAGAAAATTATCACGCCTGTCTCTTTTTCACAAGATTTACTATCATAACCATGACATCAGAACTTCACTATTATTCCCACCCACTCGCATATTTCCTCGCATTGATAACGTCTGTAAAGATCGTCCAATTTTCGCCTCGTCAGTTTCGTTTCTTAACTCCACCTTGCCATTAACAATGACAGACTGGAATAGCCTGCCTAACAGCATCGTGACCCAGACAGATCATAACACATTCATATCCCAACTGACCATCCATCTGCAGTTGCACAAATAGCAAAGTCATTTCGTGTTTATAGAAATGTTTTATTTGTGTATTTTTCTGTTCAATCAGCTGTTTTTTCTAAAACAAATGTTTTGAGTGTTTAGTTTTTTTCCTGTTTTTGTTGCTTTAACAATGTTCTCCAGCATGTAACCCACTTTTTGTTTGTTACTTTATATAATGTTTCTTCAGCGAGTGCCCCCACCTTGTGTAAGGCCCGTAAGGGCCTTCAAGGTTTAATAACTGATGAATGATGATGATGATGAACTTATCTACGGCCTTTCTTGGTCATGTAGGACGCGAGTAAAGTGCTGCAGTCGATTTTTTTTTTTTTTTTTTAATCTCGTGATAGAATGGAATCTCGTTCTTCGTCGCTATCCGTGTGCTGTTGCGTCGACATTATGAACATGCGTGGTAATCTTGTTTTTACTGAAATGTGAATAACAAGCTTGTGTGATTATCGAAAGTGCGTTCTTCGTCCTTATGTGTTTATTTATACTAGTTTTATTGTATTGCCTTTACCGCGTTTATACTAGAATCTTAACTGTATTAAGGTTATAGTATTATTGCGTACAAAATAAGTTATATTTTGTTCTAAGGCAGCTCGAGCCCATAGGGAGAAGTAAATTAGTTGACTGTAAATAGTAAGTTTAGTACCCCTACCACACGGAAAATTTATTATATTTTTATTAAATGATATGGGATTTAATCAGCTCGCGGTCTTGAGTGATTATAGGAGCGTCGCAAGCTGATTTGTTGACCCCATAATGTAATTCGATCGAAATTACATTAGTTTTGCCATGTGGCCGGGGTATATAATGCAAGAAGTCAATGACTGCACGCGATAATATCGCTTGCATGCTCGTAAGTGACACTTGCCTTGCCGTGTCCGCGTTGACTATGTCTACCTGATTTATAACTGTGATCTGTTTTGCTGTGTCCAATCACTGCGTGTCTCGCCATTTTGTAGAAGTATTTCTGTATAAAATATGCATTCCTGCAGCAATAATTGCGTGACTCAGTGTTTTCGCTTAACACAATCGCATTTTTTTATAGACGTCTCATACGCATACCTCGTGCCATTAAGTAACGATTATTTATCGGTGTAATGTTTTTCCCGTCTAATAAAATGTTTTCTAGACCCGTTGCTATGTGTAGCTTTCATTTGTTTTTTGGCTAACAAGACACCCGTATGTGACTAAAAGCGCGTTACGACGGTCGATCCACGCGCGTTGCATTCGCTTCGACGCGCGCCCCCGATGGCCTTCCTTTGCGACGTCACGAGAAGAGCGCTACGGCCTTAGTTTCTAGGAGGTGTTGATTCCCACGTTCCTTTCCACGATACCCTCTCTTCTTCCCACGCCTCTGGCAGCCGCCACTGCGAAATACCCTCGTGGTCGAGCTGTGCCAACACCACCTAGAGGAGAAGGCCAGAACACGCCTCGAGTGACGTCACGGCAGCGGGCTGACGTGCGCCGCGCTATAAGCTGAGCTGAAGGCTTCGCGCGTAGGTTTTACGTCGTAGAAACGCGGGTTTTCGCACTATTTATTTTTTTTTTTTTAGCTAACATAAGAGCTGTGAACGCCGAGTGATTTAAAGAACCAATTTTAGAACGCAGCAAAATTATTATAACCTTCAATTATCGTAGTGAAATACAAGAAAGTGATATCTTGAGACAGGTGTGTTCTTTTTTAAGTGATAAACTGGGTGGTGTAGTTGTCTCTGAACGACATGGGACTTGTTAGAAAGAAGAATCCATGTGAAATGGCAATAATCGAAGTAATGGGACCAGATAAAATGAACTACAGTAACAATCGGATAAATGATGCAGAGGCATTCATTTAATTTCATTTCATTTTATTCACCTCAAAGGCATCTGAAGACGCATTACATGAGGGGGATTAAAAAAAACAGACAAAAAAGTAATTGAACATAAAAAATAGACACCAACAAAAAAAATCACACACACACACACACACACACACCAAAAACAAAAACGCTTATTAGCATGTTATTGTTATGATGCAGTTTTACAAATCAAGGTTCAGTTAAACAAATTAATGCACTTCTTATTAAATGAAATGGGATATCTCTCAGTTACAATATGGTCAGGTAGTTTGTTCCAGTCAGTGGTGCAAAGTACTAAGGAGGAAAAGAGGAAAGTGTAAGTATGGCACTGAAATGATCCCATCTTGCAGGAATTATCTAATATGGATTATGTAAAATTGGCAGCCCAGCACTAAGTAGATTGAAAATTGGAATCTGAGTAATATACAGCTTGAATAAAACACAATCGGGCTATCTTTCGTCTTCTTTTTATATTAGGAAGATTTATGCTAGCTTTTAAAGCGGAGACACTAGTTTCGGATGAATAATCACTGCATATAAATCTGGCTGCTTTGTTTCGAAGATTCGAGCATCGAGATTAGGTAGCTTAGGTGTGGATTCCAAATTATGCTTGCACATTCTAATTTTGGGAGGATAAATGTTTTGTATGCGAGTAGTTTTGTTTCAATGGGAGCTAGATCCCTTATGAAAAATCTCAATTGCATGAGACATTTCTTTGTCCAATAAACACATATGAATCAAATGAGATATATAAGAACATATAAGATCTATATAAGAAACTTGTAAAACGTTTCTTATACGGTTCTTATATATCTTATATAGTTCTCAATAGTTCTTAGTTCTTCTCACACAAATGGCTTTTTCACAAACCAAGTGTTTTTAGTGCACTATTTGTTATTTGCTCAATCCATGATAATGAGTCTGTAAACTACACGCCCGAATACTTGTACGACAATGAGTGTTCTAGTGGTTGTGAAAGTAATAAGTACTGGGTTAGTGTTTTAGTGGAGGACTTAATTATGGACATTTGTTTGCATTTACGTGCGTTAATGTTCATCTGCAGTAGGGAACACCATGATGATATTGTATCTAAATCGTCTTGAACAATATTGTGATCACTATAAGTGTATTAATTTCCTGGTAGATAACTCAAGCATCAGCGAAAAGTCTAATTGTCGATTTAATTGATGATGGTAGGGCAATGACATATATTAGAAACACTAGAGGCCCGAGTACACAACCCTTAGGGACACATGATGCAACAGCAACAGGACCGAAATTGCCAGACAAGTATAAAAGTAAAAACATTCTAAAATTGTGATGTGCTGGTTTGAAAAATGTATTGCACATGGTTTGAAAAATGTATTGCACATATTTTGACAAACTTTTTTTAGACCTGTAATAAATCTGTATAGGTTCAGCAATTCAATGAACTCTGCCTCTTCAAATATAGTACTTGTTTTGCAGCAAGCAACCTATCCTATCTGGTTACTACATCGAAAAAAACACCTGTAACCTATTTCTTGGCAATTTCATAATGTGAAAACTTTATCTTTGCAAAAAAGTACCGTAATACCCCAGCGTTGCCCCATACGCTGATGTACTTCAGTACCGAGTCTGTGAAACGACACAGTTAGGGCGGCTAAAAACAAGTTTTGTGCACAAAGAGAAGTGGGCATGGGAGCTTCATATTCAAAGTTGCTTGCATTTACAATACAGAAGAGAGTCGTAAATAAGAAATTGGTCACCTTTGAACACTGCGAAGCGAGCCTCCTGGTATCCATAAGTTCTGCAAATATCCGTCTTGAAAAAAAAGTGATACACATGCATCTTAGATGCTGTAGATTTTGTGACACCAAGACACACAATATCTGTGCAGCATGTCGGCATTTACGCTGTAGCACCACAAGATACCTAAGACACTGCTACAAGGACACCGACTATCTTCACACACACACACACACACAAACAGATTCACCGAGTTCAGAGAGCAATTGCCTTTGCATGAGGATGAAGCGCAAGCACGTTGCTGGCCGGACAGGAACTAATTTGTTTTAGCGTTGACCCCTTAGCTTTGTTTTTTAGATTTTGCACTGGCACTTTTCGTATTGTTGTCCTTGCAACAAAGGTTTCTCAGTTGAATGTTTTCACTGCAGTCCAACACATGCTTCAGCTCTAACTCACAATGGGTTTACCATCACAGGCATCAGACATACTCTTCCTTGGTCTGAGTTCGCTTCTTGACATCTGTGACGGTTGGCAGCGAATGTCATTGATTGCAGAGTTTCAGCTTTCAATTTCTTTTGTTTGGCATTCTTGGCATTAATGCGAACATTCATCTTGCTGCAAAGATGCCACAAGAAAATGATTGTGCATTTTCTTGTGACAACAACACGTGTTTTAAGATGAGCTCACTCGTATGTTAGTTTTCACAGTAGTCGAAGTCCGAAGTCTCCTTTTCGGCGAGTAGTTCCATTATGAGATATGTAACAAGTCGGCACTGGCTGGGCATCACCAATTGGTGAATAACATAGTTGTGTTCTACAGCATTTACACCAGGAAAAACAAGCCCTTCTATAACGAGTTTCATTGCGAGAGTACAGTCTTCCTGTGCGAGCAAACTGTAGCCAACTTGTTTCGTGCTGTTGATGCGGCCTTGCATTTTTCGCCCCTTAGGTTTTTCAAGGTGGTGTAGACTGCATGGCCCAGGGCCGGGAGGCCGTGTCTTATTTTTTACAGCCCAGGGCCACATTGCAGGTATATCACGTTGCAGGTAGGGCGTCAAGTATCCGCTCGCTTGGGAAGATCTTCCTAGTTTCCATCCTTGCTAGCTGTAGTGATCGTTGACAGAGTTCTCCTCAGCAGTATTTTGTTTTCATTGTCGTAAATGTGCCTTGTAGACACGTGATATTAGAAGCAAGCCAGTTGACTATACATTCCGAAGCACTCTTCTAAGCTGTCAGTTTTCAGCTTGTCCCATGGAGGCCGTACAGTAGCCCGAGTTCATCAAAGCAGTATCCGGGATGTGTATTTGACTGCTTCTGCAAGAAATAGAACGAAAAAGGAGGAAATCATATTAATCCAAAGAAAGGTAATATAATCAAAAATGGTTATAAAAATACAAAAAAAAAACGAAGAAAAAATTCCCTTTTTTAAAGTGTAGCTGAAGTGGTACCGTATTTGAGAGAAAACCCTGGCAGTGTTTCGATCTGGTATTTCGGATCACAAACATTAAAATTATTATTGAATTTGATGTGCCGAATGCGCTATAATAATAATAATAATAATAATAATAATAATAATAATAATAATAATGCTTATTGCATGAGCACATGAACCAGGTACAAAAAAATAATAATAATAATTAATAATATGCTCCCTACAGTTTCCTGGTGTGTGTTGGGATTCCTTGGGGAGCCTGAAGGGGCGCCAGCTAAATTGTTAGTATATGGCTCTGGTGAATGGATAAGTAAACTGGTCAATGAACCATAATCCGGCTTGCGTGCACTCCGAACTACAGCTCAAAGACCCGCTAAAATATAGGTCTTACTAGTTAGTTGCGGCGGATCATTTCTGCGCTCCGATGAGGATACACAGAAGCGACACGATGTACTTCTTTTTTATTTAATTTTTACATTGATGTGCTGGTTGCAACCGCGATAACCTATCACTTGCATACCTTGCGAAAATCATTCCAATCTGAACTCATAAATCAAGTCATTTTTATTTAGGTCTGCCCCTACAAGTCGCGCGAGCATTTGAATATGTTGCTTCCAGGCCACAACCAACTCACTCCCATGTATGCATTCAGCGAAAAGTAAAAACAAGAAACGAAACCACGATCATAAAAATTGAAAAGTTCTCACCCTGCCATGCCGTCAAGGAGCGAGATCTTCCCGTCGATTCGCTGTATAGTCCACGCTTTCGTAGTCATCTTTGCAGAAACTCAAATATGGACACTTTCACATCCAGTTTTTCGCCAAAGCGCGGATAAACAACATCTGTACGGAATGACAGCACCAGTGGACAGCACCGACAATCGAAACGTTCACACAAGAGGCCGCGGTTGTGTTGAATTCCAAAATGTGCTCGATCTCACTCGAGAGTTGAACTTCTGACCCTCGGCGTCCAAAAACCTACTCGCTTCTAGAGTTGTTCTAGTTGATTCCTCCAGCCTCATTGTCACGTGACCCAACCCGCAGGAGTAACTAAAAAAGCCGTCGAAGAAAGGAACGCGACGGACGACCGTTGGGGAGAAAAAGTAAAAAAGGAAAAAAAAAAACGCAACGCCGTGGCGCTTTTTTTTTTTTTTTTTTTGTTTGCACCGCGCCAAGCGTAGAGAGAGAGGGAAAGTAAAAGAGAACGTGCATTGCAAAGAAGCTAACTGTCAAGGGGAGCCTTGCGGAGAAGCGCACTACCAGTTCAGCCTACTCATGCCGACGCTCCTTGAAGGGAGAGAGGGAAGCGCTACGGCCTTAGCTCTAGGTGGTGTTGGCTGTGCGGACACGCTCCCTGCCTCCCCTCTACGGCCGTTCAGGTTCTGTCTGTCTATGCTGGAAAAAGCGATGGAGAAACTTCATCGTGACGTCGCCGGTGGGAGGAGCCTAATCTCAATCGGCGGCGAACTCAACTGGTAGGGAACTTCATCGCGGCGCGTTGATGACGTCGACGAAGAGTGGCGATTGAGTTGTAACTTCATCGGGATTTGTACCCAAAAAGTCTCCCTAGAGGGAAATGCGCAACGCCGCATCGGAGGGTCTTGTAAAAGCAACATTTTTAACTTCTGAAAGTGTAAAATTCGGTACAATTTAAATACAATTACCGGTGTCAAGTTTAGGTCGCATGAATCATGTCTTTTTACATAAGTGAAACAATTTAGATGATCGCATTGCGTGAGCTGCATCGTGATCGCGATGAATCGTCATGGCCGACGGTGGATGTCGCGCGTAAAGTGCTCGTGTGTCCGTACCAAGTAGGTTAGAAGTATTAGGAGGGGGCACGTTGCAATATTGGTGAAGCCTAGTCATAAAAAGTTTAAACGATTTTGTGCCCAGCGTGACCGCAGATCGCTCTGGCGATTGGTGCGCGTAACATGTCACGTGCAAGAGGGATGGTTGATTGTAGGACGATTCCTTGTAGGCTTGCGCGCGCTCCGTCCGGTAGGTTTTATCAGATCGAAGGCTAGGCTGTGGTGTATTCTAGTACACCATAGCTAGACGAAGGCTATACCCTGTTTCACCTTGCGTTGTACCGCAGGAAAGGCTACAAGTGCGAGCTGCCTGCTCTAGGGCACATCTCGGCGGCACAAGCTCTCGTGCACCAAGAGCAGCTGCCAACGCTATGAGCTTGCGCTTCTAGCCTTCGCTGCGGTACAACATAAGGTGAAACGGAGTATAGCTACGGTCTCGTGTCGGGCTGATAAGTGAGGAGAGTAAGGAAGAAAATGAGAAAGAGACGAGGCGTCAAGGGAGCATGGCTTGTGGAGGCTACGCGGCCGACGTCATGCCCTCTCCTACCCTTCTATCCTCCTTGGTCCGTACGGAGATTTGCCTCCCTTTTGGAATTTTAGCTGTCCAGTCGGTCTTCTTCAAAGGTTGTCACGTCGCGATTGCCACACAGCAGTCCGATGGAAGACGTAATCCAAGTGCCGTCGCTGAACTCGAGGAGTAGGACAGAATCCTGGCCCGCGAAGACACGGAAGAAGGCGCATGATTTCGAGAGGGGACGCGCCTCGTCCGTCGCCACACGGCATCTCGGCTGCAGTGTTGGTAAGTGCTGGGAATCGCGATAGGCGGTTTTAGCATAGCGTTGCCGTACGCAGCGAAATTGCTACAGGTAGCTCGCGCTGTAACTTTAAAACATGCTTTTCAGCGCGCTTAAAGCCTTACCAGCCGTACCGTGGCCACCGCAGAACACGGTAACGGTCTGCTAAAACGTGCTACTGGTAGTGAACAGACACCGTGTTGTTTTTGGTCTTATTGACTTTGCTCGAGTGTGCTGCCTTGTAATGTTTCTTCGAAAGCTCGGATCGTAGCACTCAAGCTCACGAGTTAATTTCTCTAGACCTGTGCATGAGGCAATCCGATACCTGAATTCTAAAGTGTAGGCAAGGGGCATTACATAAACGCGTAACCAGAAAGGCTGTCAATTTGTTGTGCCTTAACTTGTGTTTAACTGGATTTTGTAGGACTCATCTGCTGTGACCAAAGGTGCTAGTGAGGACCCAGCAGAGGTGGCAGCTCCACCACCACTACCACCGAATGATAAGTATAAAAAAGTCTGGACTCATCTCTATGATACGCTGTTTGCACCTATGTCGCGTCATTAACATTATTACGCACGAGTGCCGTCGGTAGTCTCATGCTGATGGCCACTGATGGTCCGTGGTTGCAGCTTTGCTACACTGAGATCATGGTGAACTCTGCTGGCTCCAGTGACCCAGAGTGAGAGTTTTTGTGCCCATCTCAGCAATTGCATAAAACTGTGACCAGGGGCTGATCAACGGGGGGGGGGGGGGGGCGACGGGGGCTGCCGCCCCCCCCCCCCAAACAAAGACCACGTCCCCCCTCCCCCCCCCCCCTCTTTGGAGGGCAATTTGACATGGGTGGACCCCCGCTGCACAAGAAGAATGGGAAAATAGTATCCTTACAAATTCCCCCCCCCCCCCCCCAAAAAAAAAAAAAAAAAAAAAAAACGGAGTTCTGGATCCGCCCCTGACTGTGACCACTATCTGCGCCGTGCATAACTACGAGGAAGGTCGAAAAAGCTGTCATAAACATTAGTGTGCCTTGTCGGTAACTCCCAAGGTGGCTGTAGGTCCAACCGTGTTTCTAGCAAGGTGACACCTCAGCAAGACTCACAAAAACTTAGGTGTACACATGGTGCAGAGGCGATCCACACATGGTTACTCGAGTTGTGTGTCGAATAAGACAGCAGAAAAATGGATAAGATTATGTGTCAGTTTGCAAAAAGGATGTGGCTCCGGTTATCCGTTTCCCAACAGTGGCCTGCTTCCACCAAACATTCCCACTGTGTCTCCGGTCCCATTTCCCAACAGCGGCCTGCTTCCGCCTAACATTCCCGGCAACACCACAGCTACCCACCACTCTGAAATTGACAAGGGAATGACACTAAGACAAAACTGGCTCACCAATTCCAAAATTGACGTCTGCTATTTATAAAGAAGGTGCAAAGGGCTGTGGGAGCAGGGCGCACCTAGCTGGGCATTACCTATCGAACTCGGCAAAATCGTCGTCATGCACTTTTGCATATTCCTCGTAATATTTTGCCCTCGGGTTTTCAAGTCCTCCACCTTTGGATAGAGATCACAATCTGTCATAGTCCAGTTAAGAGTAAGTAGCCGATGGTTCTTGCCACCACACAGGGCAATATGTTCTGCATACTGAACTGGAGAAATAAGGGCAATGTTTGTCCTGATCACTTGACGGTTTAAACTTCTGCCTAGACCTAGCCCAAGTTCCTGCACTAGCACATATTGCCACGCACGTCTCCGAGCAGGCGCGCTTGTGGCGGAGTGATTGTCATGCTTGCCTCCCTTGCAGAGGTCCGAGGTTTGATGCCTGGCCGCGCATGCACCGTTTTGTTAATGCCCCGCACCTCCACCAAAATGTGACGAATGACAGATGAGGAGGTGACGAATGAACAAAAACTAAACATTTATTTTGGTGAACTTGTGCCAAAACAAAATACAAAGAGGTAGCTTTGCAGGCATCAAGACGGAGTAGCACGATCGAGCGTAAGAGCGAGACTCCGTATCGCCTCACCCTCATATACGTGGGTGTCTGGGACAATCGGCGTAGAAGGTTCAGCGCATATAACATTTGGACGTCGAACAAGCAACAGGGTTCTTGAATTTACCCGAATGCGACACTTACAGAAACAACAAAAAGGTGCCTGCGCGGCCAGGCATCGTAGCTCGGCCCTTTGCGTGGGAGCTAAGCACGATAACCATTCGGCTACGGGCACACTTGCTCAGAGACGCGCGTGGCAATATCAGCAGCCTCTGCCATTAACCGTATCTGACATGTACCGAGTGGTGGCCACCACCACGGCGCCTAGTGACATGAGATCACACGCAAACCATGTATGCGTGCTACTGAAACTGTGTCATGTTGTCAGCCGTGCACCAGTCATCAGGTAAACTGCCACCCTCGATGGTGAGGGCCTGAACTGCCCCCAACTGCACTGTTTAGGACCTCTCGCCCACTCAGCAGGAGCAGCTGGTTGCATTGCACATGCTGCTGGAGTGCAACATAAATTCCCTAGTTTTAGAGAAGTGCAGTCAAGGTCCAAAATTGGCTGGTAAGCACTGTGTAGAGAACCGTGGAAATAAAAACCCGCATCATATGGAAATAATGAGTTATTTTAAGCCGCGTTTCTTCAGCCTTGCTTTATTCAGTTACATCCAGAGCAGCTCGTGCTCACATCCTTCGTTGCTCGCTCAACTTAATGCGGAAGAGCTGGACTTGCACAGCACCAAGTGCATTGATGGGAACAACAGTTAGCTTGTCATTGGAAATCAGCTATGACAGACAGTTATAGCGGAAAGGAAGGCGAAAGGAGCAGTCTTGTGCTTTCCCTCCTTTTCCTTTTCTGACCTTTTGTTGGGTTTCGAAGTGACCGATTTCCACCAGCTTGTCCCTTTCCATTTTTTTATGTGATCGACAGAACAATCCTGTCTGCTGCAAAGTAATTAGATCAAGCTAGATGCACATTGATCAGGGATGCCTGTCTCATAGGTTACGTGCTGTACTGGAAAACCTACAGCATGAGTGTGCTGGTCTGAGCACTTCTTTGGTTAGGAAGGTGCTCGCATGTACTAAACATCTTTCCAAAGTCTTGCATTCTTGCTATTTCCAGTACTGCATGAGAGTTATGAGAAAAGGTAAAAGCAGCGGTATGCCACACACTACTGCTCACCACACCACTGGGATAATATTGTTCTATGCAATTTCTCTAACATGCTGTTTAAAAATTTATGTATTTGTAAGCGTTAGCCCCTTTTGTGTACTTCGTCTGCAGGCTGTGGAGGGACAAGCAGCTGCACATGCCCAGCAGTCATCTTCACTGACCACACTCGTGCTGCACCTTATGGTGGTGCAGAATTATCATCTACAATACAAATGCTCCCAATGCACTATTTTGCTTCTGTCATGATTTCAGTATAGCATGGAAACAAGATTTGCAGAAGTACCTTGGTCATACCCGACAAAATTGTCATACATGGAACATAATTTTTGGGTCAGCAAATCTCGGTGCAATTGTTTATGTACCGACACTTGTACCGCAACTTCTGGTGTCAATGTAAATTTCGTATACAAGAAACCAGAAATTTCCCAATTAATGGTGGTACGGTGGTGGAGCTCCGATAATCCAGATGCCAGCAACCACAGTTAAATCTTCACCTTTTCTTTCTTTTGCTTAGAACAATGCACTGTTCGAGCCGGAATGCTTACACAGTCGATAAGAAACAAGATGCCACCCGTGAGGGGGCACTGCTTTTGTTCTCAGTCGTAATGCTTCGGGGTCTCGCTTATGCGGTTTGCATTTTTGCCAGGTGTTAAAAAGTTTTTTTCAGAAACAGCAACTTATTACAAACATATAAAGTACTAATTTTAGGTAGCATACCAAAAAATCTCTGACAGCACATGCTTGGTGAGGTGTTTCTTCAGCCCAGGCACCAGAGCAATAAAAAGAAATATACTTGTCATGTCTATTTTTTTCTAACATGAAACAGAATTTTCTTAAATACCAGACTTGCCTGCCATGGGCTTAGTGTAAAACGTTTTAATGCATATGCAATTTCTTCAGGTAAAGAAAAGTGTCCTCGTATCTAACTGCTCCTTCATCGATAATAGGTAGTCGATAAAAGAACCCAAGAAAATTGAATGCCGCTTGTACTGTCTGCTAGGTAGACCGCTCTGCAGTTAAAATGGACTTGCCGTGTCTACTAGATTGGGCAAGTTACAAATTATGACGCAAAATTGCAAGCAGATGCACACAAGTATATTTCAGATGTGACGAGTCGATAAACAAAGCTCGGTAACAGGCTTGACAGCTGTCAGGCTGCAAGTTTGACCAGGGCGACCCATGGTAGGCAGCACATACTTGGGGTGCAGATGCGGCCACCTTTATTATTTTCAACGCTGCACGGCTTGTCCTCTGCTGGCAAAGATCACACCGTCCTTGGGGTCAAACGCTTGAGGAGCAAGGGGCTTGGGAAGATACTGTTATACGAGCCCGCCTTGTGCAGAAAGGCAAATGATGTTGCTGCGCCCAGAACCTTTCCAACCACTGAACCTGCTTTTGAGCATCCTATTCACTGCTCCCCAACAGAATCTTAAGCAATGCTCTTTGTTAAGCTTGGCCTTGGGACAGCACAGCATCCTTTGGGATTGCGAGGAATTGGTGTGCAACCACGGTTTCAGGAGTTAGTCGCAGTCACCTTCACACAACGGCCTCTGACATTAATGTTTCATAACCTTTTCAGCTGTCCAAAAGCACATCAAGACTAGATAGATGCTTTCTATGCTAATGCAGTCTGTGCTTGTAACTAGTAGCATGTAGGTTTTTTATAACACCCCAAAGAGCATGCAATATAAAGATAATAATAATAATAATTGCGAAAAATAATGTGGAGGTATTTACACTTGGCTTGCACAATACCAAAAATCATGTCTTGCAGAGCAAAGAGATGCAGCGTGAATATCAGGCAATCAAAATTATGTACCCTGATCTGTCCATACAAACATAGTTTGGCGAGTGTAAAGTGAAAACAGACACTGCGTGCTTAAGCTGAACAATTTCCCGATGTTGGGGCCCTAGACCTTTGGATGAATTATACACATGCAATCAATAGAGTAAGCTTGATTGTGTGCTTAAAACGATCTCGCACGACACTCATCGCGTTGAATGAGGCGCCCGTTTTCTACCAAGAGCTGTCGTGCAAGCACGTTGAGAAAATGTTCAATTCAGATTGTATTCGAACACAGCGTATTGATACGTACGAGTATTTACCGAGCGCACTGCTGAATTCGCATCGCTAAACTTCTTGGTTGTCGTCTCTCCGTCTTCCTTTCGCGCGAAGTCCACCCACCTTGAACCCCAGGTGATCGATTATCGCCTCTGTAACATCCAACAGAACGCGACTCGCAGCGCACCGATGCACGGTGAGGTCTTCGCCGCACCAAAATATGCCTCCAGTAACTCAGAAGCTGAGAGCACTTGCTGCTCGGCTGTCAGCACATGGGGCCCCTCGCGACGCCGTCAAAGCTTCCGCGGCAACTGTCAGAGCCAGCGAGTGTCGGGTAGTATTCCCCAATTACGTCCCCGACGAACCTTAAACCGAACATATCAAAAACGTAGCGATGGTCCGTGAAAGATCGCTTTGGCTCGCCCCGTCCGCGAGCGTGTACGTCGCCATCTTCATTGAGTTTGGCAACTCCGACTGCCTGACAACTACAAAGTTATCTCAATCGCCAAACTGAATTGTGACGACATTTTGACGTCACCGCTAACTTTATTATTTCACCAGCATAGCTCGAACTCCATCGGAATCCGTAGGGAAAAACTCAATCGCAACGTCACATCACGTGACCAAAAGGACAGCCAATCAGCGACCGATTGAGTTAACTTTATCATTGAGTTTGCGATCTAGACTAGACAGACTGTTCTCGTGTGCTCTTCGCGCCTCAACAGAACAACCCGCGTACGCACTTTCGCTTCGTCCACCGCAGGCGCTGTCACGGGCGCCCCCGCACTAAAACAAGTTAAAAAAGCACGTCTTTGTGCTTTTTTTAGCACATGCAACATCTCGCGAAATGGTTCCACCACAGCACACATCTCACACACGTTTCCTACATTAATTTCACTGAAAGCAAAAAAACAATAAATTGCAAACGTTGTACAGCACACTGGATCGAGGCAAATCGCTGTTAGTCGCAGCACACAATGCGTGGTAGTTTGCAATGTTCTATCTGCCAGCCTTCATTTCTGTTCCAATTTGTACCGATTTCTACGGGAATTTCCTGCACAGGGTACTTGGCGAAATCATCCTGATTTTACACTCAGACCCCACTTTTTTTGTTTGAAGCTAGACTGATTACGTCAGCGTTTTATTGTGACTCCAGCGCTCTGTACGATCACGACCATTTTTGGAAATCGCTGCTTCAGGGGTTTCTGGTATGAAAATGTGCGAACATGCTTTCCAGTGAACACAGATATTCCCTCAACCAACGAAGCTAGATCCTGCTGGCTTTATTGAGCTACAGTGACCTAGATTGGGCTTCCCCAAACCTCCTTGTGTATCTATTGTGGCTTAAAGGGATACTACAACAAAATTTTGGCGCTCATTTTTTGGTCTATATGTGTTCAGAGGAGCAGTATCACATCGAACATACCAATATCTTGTTAAAAAAAGTCTCGAAAAGGAATTTTAAAACGAATTAAATGGCTGGCAAAGAGCACCTGGTGGATGTCGCTAACGCCTAGCTTGTAATGCCCGTCTAGGAACCTTGACAGCTAGTGACGGTGAGTGTCTCGCCTCCGGCCACGACGAGAGAAGAGGGGAAGGAGGAACTCCCCTCTTCCCGAGAATGCCTTTTGTGTGTCGCAGAAGTCGCTATTGTCACCCTACAAGATTATAGAAGATTAACCCGTCACTCAAAATTCGTACAAAAGCAGCCGCTTCGGTGGCTGGAACGACTAGGCCATCCTCTCGACGTCAGCCTCGCCGTAGCTTTACTCGTCCCGAGATGAGCTACGTCACGATTGCGTTAGATGTCACGTGGTCTCCGCTGGGCCTTCTCTGAGCGCTTGCCAGAGTGGGCCGTTTATAACAAAAAAATACAGCCACCAGGCTCAAAATACAAACGTGCGATTGTCATTTACGGATATTGTGGATCATATTCAACCTATTTTTAAACACGACGGGAATATTTCAAATTTTTTTGAAGTATCCCTTTAACCTTTGCTCCCAAGCTCGTTAAAAAGTGTTTCTTTCATCTACTTCCGAATGCGCACATTGTTTCTTTCTCAGAATCCTCAAACCCAGCTTTCCACTAGCTGGCGCCAGTAATTTATAAACTGGTAAAGTCTGATTCTGGAATCTTGACCTCGATGCGTCAACAATGGTTTGAGCTGTGTGCGTAAGGGAATGGGGATTAGAAGCGGTTTTGTGGACACTCTTGTGTTACTTGTGTTTTCTTCTTGATCTTCCTAATATCTTTTGATAGTTTGAAGGTACAGGCGCTTCTCCTCGCCCTTGGCTGGGGAGACAAAATACTCGTTCTTGGTCAGCGACAGAGCATGCTGTCATCGAGCAGGTGTTTCTCCTAAGCGCGTATTTGTCGTTCCCTCGCGTACTCCTCACGTCTGGCTGCCTGACCAACTTCTAGTCCGACTGTTAGGAATGCACAATGCCGGGCTATGTGTCGAGTCCCCCCGAATCGCGTCAAGGAATATTATGAACTTATTGCGGAATGCGTCATGAGCCAAGCCTGCCACCAAACTAAATCACGCCAGTTGCCAGGCCTACAATACGTGAATCCCCTCTTCCTAAAATCTTTCAGTACCCATTGCGTTACATGTCATTGTTACACAGTACTAATTATTTTTTTCTTTTTGTGTCGCGGAGCGTTTTTTGTTAACAGCATGTATTTGATTTGGTCGCATGGCCACACATACAAGCAGAATGTTGCTTTTGTGGGCCAGCTCTTTATTTTGTATGACTTGATTTGAAATAAAAATTGAATTGAATTCAACTGATTTATTTCAAAGTAAACTTCGACGACAGCAGCTAAGTCACTTCTTGAAAGTCCAATGATTATCTGCGAAGTCGTCACAAGTAAAGCACCCCTTTTGACTTTTGTATTCTTATATTACCGGCTAGCAACCTACTTGACAAGTATATATCTTCGGATATGATTGAATTACTTCTTCAAATCATTTCTACTCTACTCAATAGAGTTCGTAGTAAAAATATCGTAAATACTACCGTAAATATATTTTCAAATAGGTATTCATTAACTTATCTTAAATACTTTTGTTGAGTATTTGGCGCAACACTGATTGTCCTCGATCGATCTGCAATAAATAAGTACTGCTCAATTCTTTCTGCTCGTGAATATGTGCGAGCCCGATAGAAGCTGCCCAGCACAGGAAATATTAAAAAATAAAAAAAAAACACCTTTCATAGCCGACATACTTTATACTTTACGCTTTGTATGTTTTTAACCGCTCGTGAAGATGCACGAAGGGGTCGTTTGCATATTGTGACAGGACGGGAACATTACCAATATATGAACGCAGCCAGAACACAGGCGAACTTGGAGCTCACTCTACACTCGTTCCGATAATTCTTTTGCTTAGAATCGTCTCTCGTTTTTTAAAAACCTGCTATGGGACAGAAGTTTGGGCCTTAAATATAGCGAATCCTAGCAGTGTTCACTGGTGAAGACAGATACTGTAACTAAAGCAGTTACACTTTTGCTGTGATAATAAAGGCACATACTATTCGGTACGACCAAAATTACAAATGTGATCCACGTTAATTTCCGTCGAAGAGACAAAATGCACGCGCGTTTTCCCATAGGAATGCACAGGAGCAACGCAAAAGTAGCCATGGGTGGTGTTTGCTTCAATTTGTATCCCGTCAATCGCATAGAGTTTAGCGCCAATTGAACCTCTAGCGTACATTATAATAACAATATAGTTTTTTTCATTGCAAATCATGTCACTGGTGTCCAAAGTGCCAGGTGGCAATGCACTCGGTCGCAGGCAGTAGCTAAGAGGCCTAGATGTATAGCTCTTAAGTTTTGAGCATAGAGTTATTACAATAAACGCTAGAGGGTCCGGTGACGCTAGTATGTTGTTGCATATTGAAGCAGACAGAAAACATTGTAAATTTGACTTCCGGTAATGCGCTCCTATGGGAAAACGCAAATGCGTTTCCTCTGCGCGCTCGATGATAGGAGCAAATATTGCTTAGCGTTGTGACAGAACAAAACGTTTGGAACGTTTTAAAATCGGATGTACAAAGGGGGTTTACTACGGTTGATAGAATGCCATTTCGTCAAAGCACGTTTTAGAGAACGAGCACGTTTTATTGAAGCACAGTTTAGAGAAATGCCGTTTATGGAAAGGGGACGCTATTTGAAAAAGGGTTTTCTACTTCGCGCGTGTATCACTGGTGCGCGTGTTAACCCAAGCCCCCGGCGCTGCGCTCCTGCCGCTTCGCGGCGGCAGTCTGCGGCGGCTCATTACGAAAATGTTAACTCAACTGACTTATCCGCACACGCCGCTTCGCGGCGGCCGAATTCGCTAAAAAGAGGCTCATCGCCATTTTCTCTAAACTGGATTTCTCTATAAAGGAATTCGATAAACTGGGGTTGGTAAAACGGCGTTCGCTAAAACGAGCTTCTCTAAACCGCATGACTCCGGTACAAAAGTATGTCAGTGAGAGCGTCTTTCTTTAGAATTCATGGCGTCGAACACTGCGCTAAAATAGCCCAATACACATGTATAATACATGTTAACTTGCAGACTGCTATTAAAGGGAACGTATTTACGCATACAGTCAATGCTCTGAAGCACATAGGGGGAATCAGCTTGACAAAACACCAAAAGAATGCTAATATATGCCAAATCAAATAATCAAAAGAGACGACAAGAACGAAGCGTAGACTTATGGAACGAAGAACACGTACTGGATAGTAACAAACTGTGCGTGAATAATCAAAATAAAGCAGTAACCGAGTGTTGTTATTACAGCTTGAATAAACCCTACACACTTTTTAATTGTTACTTTTTGGTTGAATCGATATCTTGTATTGAGATATGCTGTACAACATACATTGGCCTCAATTTTTGCTAACTTAAACATCGCTCAGTAATAAAAAAAACATTAACTAAATAAATGACATTTTTATAATGTGAATTAAGCTACATTGTACCCGTTACGAGTAAAAAAAACTACGCTCATTTCTATTATTTCCTGGCGAAAAGAAAAGTATCATATCCGTTTTCCCTTGGAAATACACAGGAAGACTGTAAAAGTAGACTGGTTGCTGTCTGTTTCAATTTGCAACCGGAAGTCCCGTAGACAATGGCGCCAGCTGAGCCTCTAGCGTTTATTGCAATAATCGATGGTTTTGAGCGCTGCCCCTGGGGAACAAATTTAATATTTTTAGGTCACGTTTAGATTGCGCGGCACTACGCCTTGGTCACAGTGCTTATGCATCATACCAAAGACAGTCTCCAAATATCTGTCATCCGCGATATCCGTGATTCAAATGCCGCGTACCAAGTTTCTCCTCCAGCCCACTGCCATGCGGCATTCCAAGCACGGATCTCGGGGTGACTTGCATTCGAATCTGTTTCCAGACTAGCTTCGTTCACGGGAAAGAGTTGAGCACGTTGGTTAAACATATTTAGGAGACACTAGCTCAACAAACCAAGTATACAAATGTAAGGAGGATGAGAGAGACGCATTCAACCGCTGGACAATCAACTGCATTTAATGAAACACTTCATCTTCATTGACAGGCTAGGATCAATCAAACCTAGCTTGCTTCACTTCCTTTTTTTCCTCATTTTTAAACTAGGGCATCCTGCTCGTCTGTCTATACTTGTGGGCGGTACTTCCACCTCGCAAGAACGTCCACTCTTCTCTGGTTAAGGTTAAAGTCACTGAATCCTGGGAAAGTAGCGCCATTGCCTTCCCTGCCTGCTAGCCTAACATACTGACATACAAATGATCAAAACCTCGCAAGGCGATTGGTTAATCGGTCTCCATTGCCATGACAATCGCCATTTTGGCCCCTTCCAACCTCCGAAGCTTCGAGGGGATCGTTCTAATCCACTCGCACAAAGGTCACCATGGAGCATCATCGTACTGAAGGCGTTCCTCGCCAATATAAGCTTCCTTGGCAGTGTGTATGCAATCAACTTATCAATCATGCCAATTTCCACGGATCTCTTACAATTATATTGTTCTTCTTGCGTATTTGAAAACAAGAAAATTATTTTTCAATGCTTCCAAGCACCGACGCCGCGTGTGGTTGTGGTTCGAAGATGAACGCTTGTTTCGCCGGTGTGTGGATAGAAAACTTTTGGTATAAAAAAAACATGTCAATAAAGCTACCCGTCACCAGAGAATTTCGATCGGCTCCCCAAGAATGGAGAGGTCAAGGAGAAATTGTTAATTTCAAGGGCCAAAATGGCGACCATATGAGGAGCTTGGCGCTACTTTCCCACGATCCAGTTACTTTAGTCATGCTTTAGTTAAGGTCACAGATGGTGAACTAACACACATGTCCTCTTTCTCTTTTATGTTTAAAGCTTCTGAAACCACACGTGCAAACCGGTTTCGATGGTGCAGAAAAGTGTAGGGCAGTGTACTTCCGGTTTGTGTATTGAGAAACGACCGGAAGTTCACCGCCCTACATTTATCTGCACCGGTTCAAGACGAGCAGGTAAATCGAATGAAGCTAGTGCCTTTTGCATGATGTATAAGCAGTTTGACCCCGGCTATACGTTGCTCACGGGCACTATGAACGAAAACAAAAGAAACAAACCAGCTGAAAAGAACTCGTTCTTGGCGATACAATAAAACGCCGAAGCCACAAACTGCATATTTTTGTATGTTATCTTTATTTTTATTTTACGTGCGTTGCAACAAGGTAGAGGGCCTTAGAGCGATAAACTGGTATTCCGTTCACCAGGCAAAAGTGACCCTCACTTAGCTACCGCCATGTTGTACGAGTTTGACCATTAGACACGTGACCGTACCAAATCGTGAGGCTTTTACTCAAAAGTGATCCAAAATTGGTATTGCGATCGCTGTAAAAAACATGATAAACTATTTTTCCAACACTGATAGCCCCATATATATCAGTCTCCAGCTCCGATAAAAACCCAAAATACAGTCCCGTGGGTTACGGCATCTAGCGGAGGCATTGCGAAGCTGCCCGAGTTTTTGTTGTAAAAGCACATTTTGGACTTCAAACAAAAGAAACATAACTTATCTGGTCAGTCCTGTTAATAAAGATGAATAAGCAATTATTTGTGCGCTTTACTTAGTTAAAATCCAGACGTAAAACTATAATTCACGTGTCTAGTGGTCAGAAATGTGCAACATGGAGGCGGCCAATTGGGGGTCACTTTCAGGTGCCAGTCTATCGCTCTAAGGCCCTCTACCTCGTTGGTGCTTCGTTAGCGCGAATAGACAGACGCGGGAAGACGCTTGTGTTCAAAGGTAGCTCGCGCATTTACTGACGCTACAGCGCCGCCTTTGTGGTCGCGTCTTGGAGGCGCTACAGTCAGCTTTACGTGATCGCGTCCTGAGGACGCGTTTGCGCCCCTTTTCCGGGAGAAACAGGCCATGTTGTGCGAAGCAGCCTTTATCCTGTGAGTGATTCTTCCCACGTACCGGTGTGTATGGGGTAAAGTCCGGTGAGAAGCGCCGCCCTCGACGGCGAACACAAGGGCTGAACGTAGTAGTTGTTCAGAATGATGCCGTCAGCTGCGAAGGCGTCAAGGTTCGGCGTGGGAATTTGCGGTGATCCGTGAAAGCTCACGTCATCCAGACCCTAGAAATCAGGAAATAAATACGTATTTTCGGCATCGAATTAATATAATATTTTGTTTTCAGCCATTCGTGTACGGGCACGGTGTAAGATATTGTCACGAATGGCAATTGACGAGGCGACAAATGACTGAAGGAAACTAAGCGTGTAATTTGGCGAACTTGTGCCCAAAACAAAATAGAAAAAGGGTAGGCCTACCAGGCGTCGATGGCGGCGTAACAGCAGAATCGAGCACTAGGGCAAGACTGACTCCAGCTCGCCACTCGGTGTACACGAGTGGGCTTCTGGAACAATCGGCGTAGAAGTTTCGGCGCGTAGAACATTGGGACCTCGAATCAGCAAAAGAATTCTCGAATACACCAGAACGCGACATTTGAAGAAAGACAAAAAAATAAGCCCTCTCCCAGGCGTCGAACCTCGGCACTTTGCGTGGAAGCCAAGCGCGATAACCATTCGGCCACGGTGCCTACTTGGCCATCTGCCCGCGCGGTAATATATCGGGTGTCTCAAATAGCGGTCAGGCTCTTTAAATCGACAGCAAAAATCGGTTTCTTAAGCAATCGCGTTACGATTTTGTGCAGAATTGCCCCCAGGTGGTGCATTTTTTTATAAAATTTGCAAAAATCAAACTTACCTGAGGAAAAAGTAAAAAAATAGAAAGGCTTAACTCCTATCAAAACGCAGCGAAGCCACCGGTTTTCAAACAATAGGGCGCCCTATTGTTTGAAAACCGGTGGCTACGCTGCGTTTTCATAGGAGTTAAGCCTTTTTTCTTTTTTTACTTTTTCCTCAGGTAAGTTCGATTTTTGCAAATTTCATAGAAAAAAATGCACCACCTGGGCAACGCTGCACAAATCGAAACCCGATAGGTTAAGAAACCGATTTTTGCTGTCGATTTAAAGAGCCTGGCCGCTATTTCAGACACCGGGTATACTGGCATAGGACACACAGCACGCCGAACTCTGCGACCCGATCGACCAAATAAAGTCCTATATGCGTGTAGCTCTCAAGTTTTGAGCAGCCAGAAAAATCGAATGTTTTTAGGTCGCCTTTCGATTGCGCGTTCCTACGCTCAATCAATTTTCTGAAACGGTCTGTGAAATGAAACATGAACAAAACAGCTGAAAGGAATGCATTCATGGCGTTTCAATAGGACGCTAAGGCCACAATGCTGTACATTTTTTTTTTATTTCGTTTTTTTTTTTGTACACATGAACAGACGCTAACAGA
The DNA here is from genome assembly GCA_013358835.2 of Ixodes persulcatus. Lineage (NCBI taxonomy): Eukaryota > Metazoa > Arthropoda > Arachnida > Ixodida > Ixodidae > Ixodes > Ixodes persulcatus. The sequence continues at coordinate 551,356 of JABSTQ010009708.1, forward strand.
CGCTAGCATTCAAACATGGCTCGTGCATGAACGAACGTTACAACGCCGTCTTTAAAAATCTTTTCAGCCCTATATATGACTTCTCATTTCTCCGCAGTAGAATAAAATAAAGATGTTTTCACCACCTCTTCTGCGAGAGAACATTGCACGCCAACCACTTGACAAACCAGGCATCGGCTCTTTCGTAAATTAATGGAGCTCAACACCTGTTCCGTAATACCAGACTCGAACTTTGTTTAGACATTTCACTTCTCGTCTTCAACAGATCGCCCACGTGAGTAGAACTCCGAGAGTAGCCAGAGCTAAATTCAATGTCAAAGACAAATATAATGTTTATGAAAAAAAATCAGTGAAGCAATTGTGTACAACAAATCCGACTGCGCTAAATATCGAATATAGTGCTAGAATGTCCACTATTTTTTTATATATTATTAGCGCTCCTCTTTGCACGGATGTCGTAGTGGTCACAGCCGGCTTGATTCTGCTCTTGCCGCTCATGATGCTGTTCCAGCTGCTGAAGGATACTCAACTCTCAGCACGCGGCTATTGGCGACGAGCGCGATCAAAAGCGTCGCTGTGGTTGGCCCTCCAGGATTGGCCGAATGCTGACTACGACGTCAGCAAAGCTTTTCTCATCGACAGAAATAAGAGGAATGTAAGAACTTTAATTTTGACGGTGTTGGCAGTGTTGCTTTGAGAGCGCAATGATTTCGAGCTTCCACCAAGCTAATTACAAACACCGTCGAACTTGTTGTTCGCAAGGAAATGACGTCACAAGAGGGAACCATAGGTGGGCGCCACCAAAACATCTCCCCGCTAATAAAGTATTCCGAGCATAAGTGAAAATGTTTCACGTGACACTAGTTCTCTCGGCACACAGCTCGCGCGAAAGCACATTGACGTGGCTGGCCTCAAAAAAAAAAAAAAATTGGGTTGTGTGTGTGTTTATAGACCTTTCCAAAAAGGAGCGTGTGGCCGGTGCCATCTTGAGCGTTCGTGCGTATGGTGCGTGCTTTCCTCGCTTTACGAAGCGACGAACACGCACGTGCTGGGCTGTGAAGATCGCACGCTGGACTGTGATTTTGTAAACATTGGAAAGGTCTATACAGCCTAGAACTTACTGCTGCTGGGGAGCGCTTTTTTGTTCTCCCATGAAAACGAGGGTGAAAAAGAAGCTTTTTGCGGCACTGTTTCTACAATCTACCGCGGAGCACAGATTGCTACCCATTGCAAAGACACTTTTAGCCTTGAAGCTGCGAAAAAATAATCTCGATCGCTGGCGCCCGGAAAGCCACTTCGCGGCTGCCCTGTTTGCTCGTCCGCCTGCCCGGCGATAACGTACGCAGGTAGGGAAAAGTAGGGATTTTTCATTGTTGCCAGTGGAGCGTCGCCTCCTGGTCCCCTCGCGGCCGATGTAACTTAAAAATTTAATAAATTCGCGAAAAAAGTTTAGTTTTATAAAATATTTTAGAAATTAGTTGAGAAAGGGTTTTATACGCGGTCTGCCAATTTCTAGCCAAATAGAAAACTATCAAAAAAATCGGCGGAGTTCCCCTTTAAGGGCACCGCACCTAGAGGGAGTCAAACCCAGAAAGTCGGACTCACCAGATCGTCGGCCAGAACGAAGACAATGTTCGGTGGACGACGGTGGAACCGCGCACCAGCAGGCAGGGCGAACGTGCAAAACCAAATGATTGCAAGATTCATACTTGTTTTTTTCTTTTCTTTTTTTTTTGTGTCACAACAGAATTTGTCGTGTTACCAAGTCGATGTCGAATCCTCAGTACACAACAGAAAACCACACCGATCAACAGAGCAGGATGGTGGATACTGAGACTGATTTTCTACCTCCGGTGCGACAGCCTGTTCCAGGGATATATACACCACCCACCTGCTCCAGCTTTGCGCAACATACAGAGCGTGTTTAAAAACAAAACACATGCGGCAGCTCTTTGCTTTTTTTTTCGTTTTTTTTTTTCGCGAGGCAAGTGTTTAAAAAAATATTACCGTGGCGTCCGGCAGCCTTTTCAGCGACATTCGCTCGATGATGATAATGATATATTTACTTGCCATCAAAGCTATGGGGAAGTTTGGGAAACAAAAAGTTTAAAAAGCAGCTTGAGCGCTTCCCACGTCCGCAGAAATTGTAACAATTAAATATTTAAAAAAAAAGGCAGGCAGTACACGTACGATATTTTCCGCGGATTATGCATGTTTAAAAGTTGAAATTTCCGGATGTCCGATTATCTACGCGTGCACACTAAACAGGAATTTTGTTTTGCAAGATCGTTGATTATAACCAGACGTGGCGGAATATGTGAATGAAAGAGTATGTTAATGATGATTTATGTATAATATAGGCTTCTTTGTGAGCTAAGAAAGCAGACATTTGTCAAGGTGTGCGGTCTATGAGAAGATGTTCGTGTCGACTAAGCACCAGGTGCGGACTATGCACCGAGTGCGGACTATGCACCGGGTGAGGACTATCTAAGCAAGAACTTTTATTTATGACCCCAAATTTTCCCCTCCGGATCATACACCGGGTGCGGATCCGGAAAAAAAGCAGTACATTGCGGGCAAACCACTTAAACAAAAGAAAATATATAGAGCACGATGAAACCACTAGTCCATCCCAGAGATAGCTTGAAACAACCACTGATGTTACAGTGTGGCCGTGAGACTTTACGATCACTGGGGCTGCAGTGAAGGTCGTTACTACGCTGTGTTTTATGTTCCCGTGAAGCACGGAGGGCGCTAATGTCGCGAGGCCATATCCGTAGAAGGTTCCGACTCTGCTGGATATCGTGTGCGCTGGAAGCACTCCGTTTCGACTTGCGATGGAGAGAGGACGCCACGAGCTATCAAAGCCAATCCGAAGCCATGTAAGCACCACGTGACCTTCTGGAAGGGCGCAACGACGTCGTGCGGGGTGCAAATAGTCACCTGTCACGTTCGCGTTGCTGGATCGGCCATATAGGGTGGCTCGTCCACTGCGTCCAATCGCACGATGAGACGGAGTATCCACCCTGTTTCACCATGAGTGAAAACGAAAACGACACTGTATACGCTCGAGCACAGCTGGAGAATAAAAATCAGGAGAGCCGTACTTTTCCGTCTACAAGTCGCAGCTTTGCTTAAGTCGCACTTGTTCAGTGTTGGAACTAACGCGTTACAAATAACGACGCTACTGGTAACGCGTTAGTATTTTGACTAACGTATACTCTTTAGAATACGAAATGACTGACCAGTAAAGTAATGTCGTCATTATTTTAATTACGTTACCTGTTACTCGTTGCTTTTGGCTAAAAATGGCCGCACGATTGTTTGAAAACAAACTCATTTTTATTCTGTACACTACGTAAAAGTGGCAAAGAAACCTCAAGAAAGCTATGTATAAGCGGCGTCATTTCAAACCCCTTCGGGAGACACTTTTAACGTTCCCACGACCGGGCCCAAAAGACGCCAGATTATCGCTGCGCGGAACCCCTAATGGCGCGTTCACACTGAAGCGGATCCGCGCGTTCTCAACCGCAAAGCGGCTGGGATCGAGCGGTTGGAGCGCGTTTTTGACAACCGATTCGGGACCGATTTGCCCGAACCGCTTTCGCGAACCGCAAAATGTCAACCAATCGCAATTTGACGCTGACGTGACGTCGGTGGCTTTCGATTTCGAAACAAGATGGCATATGTCGCTGGTGAGGCGTCCAAGGCGCTGTAGTCCTAGCGTTACAGCAGACAAATCAACGGAGAATTGTGATCTTCAGGTCCGTCACTTGAATCAACCGCGAAACGAATTGACTCGTAATCTCAACGGGCTTCGCACCCGTGATTTGGGTCGGGTATGAGGTTGTTTATTATTCCGGGTGCCACAGCCCGAAGCTCGCTGCCTTGTTAGTCTTTACCCGTAGAACGTCGTAACCCGCCCCTGGTTGACCGAAATGTCAGCTTTTTTACCCATTAAAACAGCCGCATGACATAAAGCTTTCGACGCCGTCATGACCACCACGAAGGCCGATAGACATATTGTGAGCCTGATTGCGTAGCCAACGCACAACCGCGGAGCTGGCAGGGTATACCTGCGTCAGCTCGACCTGTAACGTTCACTATACCACCAAAAGAAATAAAGGGAACATACTCAAGAAATAAAGTGTACGTACGAGATGAGGCAGAGGTAATCCATACGGCGCTTATTTGAGCGTCAGACATCCATCGACGTGCGAGAGACGAGAGGAGAGTCCGCCACTATACGAAGCCACGACCGGCTATAGTTGATTACAAGTCAAGAAGGTAGCGGCAAATGCCTCTCAAATGGAATCTTGTATTCCTCCGCCAAAAATCGCGTCCCATTGTTTCCATGACGTCACGACCTGCGCGAACGAATCTTGCTCTTGCAAACGAATATTTTCAACAAAGCTGCCGGGCAGATTTTCTACGACTACCCTTGGTGAAAAGTCATTCGAAATCAGTATACTGAATGTATACTAATAGTGAACTTCGCGTGTCCACTAAAATTGTACTAGTTTCGCACTTTTATGAACCAAAATAGTATACTTTTAGTGCACCACAGGTCAGTGTTGGAACTAACGCGTTACAAGTAACGACGTTACTGGTAACGCGTTAGGTTTTTGACTAACGTACTAACATACTCGTTAGAATCCCAAACGACTAACGAGTAAAGTAACGTCGTTAATATTTTACGGTATCTGCTGCCAAATTACGTTACCCGTTACTGGTTACTTTCGATGGAGAATGACCGCATAATAATTTGAAAGCAAAATGATTTTTATTCTGCGCACTACAAAAAGTGGCAAAGAAACCACAACAAAGCTATGTATAAACGGCGTCATTTCAAACTCCCTCGGAAGACACTTCCAACGTTCCCACGACCGGGCCCAAAAGACGCGAGATTATCGCTTTCCGGAATTCCTAAGCGTCCTTGGTGTAGTCTTTGTATCGAAGCTACTAAGACCACCGTCGCCGGGCCCTGAAGGAGCCGCCGTCTCGCTGGAAAGAGACATCCGCTCAGAAGGCAACAGTCTGCCGCCGCTCGAAGGATTCTGCCTAAAGCGCGATCCAAACCAACGCGTTTTTGTGCGGCTGTAGGCCATGCGCGTGCCGGATGTGACGTATTTCGTGACGTTTTTGCTGTTTCCGGTGCGCTTTCTCAGTCAGAACCGTGCACTTTGGTTTGGACGGTGCAGCTTCGACGAGCGCGCACGCGCGCATGCATGCATGAGCGCACTCTGGCGGGGAAGTGACGACCAATCGAAATGCAGCGTTTCCAATGAAAACAAAACAGATTAATTTTCCAATGAAAATTAATCTGTAGGATCGTTGCGCTGGTTGCGCCGTGGGCGCCGTCTTCATTCCTTTGCTTTCGTGATGGCGTTTCGTGTGGATCCCACGTACGAAGCTGGGATTGCTGAGCTAACGAACCTTTGTATGGTAAGGTAGTACGTCAGCAATGCAAGAACCGTCCACATGACTCGGCTGACTGCTTTCGCGGCTGCATGTGAACAGTACTTGAGTATCAAGAAGAAGAAGCGAAGGGCCATCCGCACGCTGTTGAAGTCGAGAAAGACGCTCGGCGAGTACGCCACCACTGTGCGACAAAAGTACCAGCTAGGACCCCGACGGCCGGGACTTCTTCGAGTCCTTCCGTATGTCAAGAACCAGGTAAGTTATGCTAGCTTTTGTTTGGTATGTTTAGTATATTTTTCATCATATGTACCACCGCATAAATATTAACGTGAAGCGTGCACCATCTCAGTGAAGTAAGGTACTGTACTTTCGCGAGACGGCAAATTCACAAGGTTTAGCCTTGTAACACTAACGTCTAAACGCTTGGCTGACTGCATGAAGGTACTTTGCTTCCCCCTGCCCCCGCTCTCGCGATCGCGTGCGAGACAAGAACAAGCGATGTCTTTGCCTTTAGCGGTGTGTACTATTATAATTACTATCACGTGGGTTTAAAGGTTTACTATCACGAGGATTTAAAGGAGTCATGAAACGCTTTTCCAACTTTTTCCTGTTAAGCTTTCCTCCTCAACTCACAAATCGCGCATTCTACCAAACAGTTCAAGAAGACGAAAAGGGGGAGTCACCTCTTGCTCGGACTCTCGTTTCTCTAATCCGGACACATCTATTCTCCCCCTAGAAGATTAGCCGTCGCTCAAAATTCAGACAAAGGTTGCTTTCCCCACCCCGTTCACCCCGAAGCTGACAGTGCTGTGGAACCTACGTGCTCGTTGGCGCAGCCACACTTTTGCCACGTGATCACGCTCTCTCGCGCATACCCACGCGCAGAGAATGAGGTGAGGTGATGAAAGGGGAGCGGCTGATTGGTCCGGCAAGCGCGTAGCTTCCACCACAATGTCAGCTTAGGGGTGAACGGATTAAGTGAGCTCCGGTGTCGTGTGATGTTCGTTTGGACACGGTGACGCTCTGCGGGGTCCCGATGACGCGCTGCGGGGTCCGCGGATGTATCACAGAGAAAAGGCAGCGAGCTTACGAAGGGAAGGAGGTACGAAATAGTTCGCTGTGGTTTTCCAATTTTCTTACCTTAAAGGGGCAGTGCAACGATTTTCAGACTTTGGCAAATCAACTGCGGAAATTAATCTGCGTCGCCTATGGAACGAAAAACCAAAAACCGCATTTTCTTGCGAGCGCTAGTTCTTATTTAAAAAAAAAAAAAAAAAATTAAACAAATCAAAGGTCGAAGCGCCTCAACTCTCCACGCCGACTTTCGAGTGACGTACTCTGGGGGTTCACGTGGTTTCCCCTGGGGCCCTCTCTTCAGAGACCCCAGCCGCTTCCTCCGCGATTTTCGACTTTCAAAGGATTAGCCTCGTCGAAGGTCGCGGCGTGCGATGGACACAAAGGACGGTTCGCCACGGGGCTGACGGCGAGTGTAGCAGCGGGGGGGACAGGGTTTGTTGACTTCCGCGTACCCCCAGAGACGCTGTCATTTTAGTTCCCGTAGCCGCCACAGGCGGCTGCAGATCGGCAAAATTTCGTTTTTTGCCTTGCGATTACGCAGCAGAATAGCAGTTTTTCGGGGAAAGGTGACGCGTTTTTGGTCACTGGGGCTTGCATGAACAATGTAAAGAATGCAAACTGCCAATTGTTTCAACATTAAAACCGTTGCACTGCCCCTTTAAGTCAGGCTTTTGGCTTCCTACCTTTTTTTCTTTTGGCCCACTGAACGATGTGCTATTAGTAAAATACAAATATAAATTGATTCATTGCAGTCCAAAATTCGTTTCATGGGCCCTTTAAAGGTGAACACCGCAGGTGTATTCGCTACACTAGCTGTCTGGCATGCTTTCTACAGGTGAATAATCACAATCAGGGATCACTAATTTTGTCGCATCTAATGCAAACGGCTGAATTTTCGTGAATTGGTCCCAGAAGCTTTTGCCCGATGGAACGGGTCACTTTGAGAAATTCGTCAAATATCGAGCTATTGCAAATAGTCCTTTATAGTATTTGCGCAGGTGCGAGTGTTTTCAGTGCATGTAACGATGTGTAAGAATCGGTCATGCAATTTCGGTTCCTTTTTAAATTACATTTTGGCCTTCTATTTTTTTAAAGATTAACTCTGTCACACTTTACAAGCTTCTCTGCGTATTTGTTTTATTTTCCACTTTTTCTAGTGCTGTACGTCAACAGTTCATGTGTGTATAGATGTTTTCCTTTGTCCCATCTGTTCAATAGTGCATGTAGCCAGTTGTGTTTGTGTATTTTTAAGGTTTGAGCATCTCCTGTCTCTCGTTGCTCCACTGCTGACCAAGGAGACTCGGGGTGCCGACAACACTATCTCTGCAGGAGAAAGGCTTTGCGTATTCCTACGGTAAAGCGTTCTTCCATATTCCACCTAAATCACAAATTTTAATGATCTTTATTCAGAAGCCAAGCTTTGTCATAGGTCATAGACATGTCATCTTTGACGTTAACTGCATATAGCATCCTCAGATGCAATAAAACTGTGTGTGGAGCGTATGGTCCTTGAAGTACACGGAGATATATATCCACATGCTCTGTCAAATACCCTTTAGCTAACACTTGCAAAGCCGGAGTGGCTAATATTTAGCTAACACTTCCCAAGCCAGCCAGGGTTGTGTAAGTATGTTCCATGTGAACCCCGAGTGAGGTGCACATACTTTCTGCAGCAACACCAGTGTGGGTTTCGGATCCCACCCCGACACTGTTTGAGGAGGGCCACGTTGTGCTAACTGTTCTGTCCCCCCCTTTCTTACTAACAGGCGTTTGCTTGGAGTGCGTGTTCCGATTGTCAGACATTCAACCAGCTTTCACAGCATGATAACTTTAGTGCATGCACTGTATGCAGCATATGTTGCTTGCTGCCCAAGATGTTCTCTTTTCACTGCATAGCACCAGCTGGCCGAGGCACTGTGCTTCTTGGTTTGGCTCGTTGCTGAAAGCGCTAGGGGTGTTCCTCGCTCACAGCTGTCTTGAGCCACATGGCATGCTTGCTTTTCTAACAGCATGTCTTGGTTGTGGGTCTAAGGGTGCTTGCAGGTAACTTAGGTATGATGTTTGTTCTGCACGTGTGCAACAACATTGCGAGCTTCCTTGTGAGTGTCGTGTCGACAGTTTCAGAGCAGTGTTTTTTTCTTTGTGCTCATTCGTTATCTCGCCGGGGCACTCTGTTATTTGGAGAATCGTGTGCTGCAGTGCGACAGGGATCTCACTTGATCACAGCTGTATCGGGCCTGAGCGTTTGCCTTAAAATGCATGCGCTCATGTTCCCTGACAATGTCTAGGCACTTCAGTTGCAGCCGTTTCTTGGCAGCAGCATGGGTTTAGTCAGCTTGGGTTACTCTTGCCGAGTAACCGAGTAAGAGAAATGAGCACTCTGTCGACTGCTCAGTTCCGTATTGTGTCTAATGCTTGCTTTTCTTTGTTTCTTTTTGTGTGTATTTTGCAGGTACGGGCCTTGGGCTCTCGGCAAAGCCTGACTGCTGAAGAACGCGTCTCCCGCTTGGTGGATAGGAGTTGTTTATCACAATGGAGATCCATCTTTATCGAGCATCATTGGTGTACACACTGTGGATAAGAATTTGTTGCCTTGACTAAAACTTAGCAGTACGAGAAATGTTTGCAGCACAAAAAGCGAACCGGAACTCCATTTTGGTAGACTTGGTGCATGCACCCGCAAACCAACAGGCATACTGGTTCTGCTACAAGTCTTGCCGCGACGTCATTGTGATCCCCGCTTGCGAAAGAAAACTTTGTGCCCCCCCCCCCCTTCCCCCCAAGACCGCGTTAAACTTTGCAAGCATTGGCTCAACGTTTATATACGAGAGGACGCTGCGGCCAAATGCTCAAATGCGTATATAACCAAGGTCCATACCACACATTCTCTTTCTGACATGGACCGTTGACTTAAGCGGTGGAGATGCGTTCCCACGGCTTCCAGCGGATACAAGCTGATCCACTAGAAGAACCACTGGCTCTGCATTTCACCGACAATAAAGCAGTAATAATCAAGTCGAAACGCAACCCGGAACTCAGCACTACCTATGAGCCATAAAACAAAATCAGCACCATCAGCACTACCTATGAACAATAAAATCAGTATCATCAGTACCACCAGAGCTTCGCCCCAATCGACATAATTCAACACGGGGAGATGCGGTGATTTTTTGATTATATATATTTGGCTGGAACATATTTTTTTTTAAATTAGACCTGAGGGGGGGGGGGATGTGGTGTATAAAACGGGAAAGGGGGTTTAATGGCTATGCGAAATGATATTCTCCAGGCAGGGAAAAGACTCGCATAGCCAAAGGGGAGAGGGAAGGAAAGATGTGGATTGAGATGGGTTGAATAAAATATCTTGGAAGGGTTACAGGGGAAAGCGCCAATCAAATCATTTGTAGGGTAGAGGGAGGGGCAAAGCGTTGCTAACACACGGCTAAAACATGATTCAAAGTAAACATTCGATAAAACGCGCAAGTGCCAACAGTCGCTCAATCGCTCCCAACATTTGGTCAATTGCACAAGTACAGCTCGTCGCTGCGGAGCGGCGACGAGCTGAACCTGTGTAACATGTCGCGCCGCCGCGAAGCGGCGGCGAAACTTGTGTTTCACAGCCGCAGTTCCGCAGTTCTGCCACAACACAACACAGTTATGTTCACTGGAGTTTTGCATCATTGTCATATCGCAAACGTGTGACGAGATCTTTACCGGTTTCCGAATTGCGCGCGGCAGTTAGAGGCTGTCTGAAATCTCTGTCACATGCGCAAACTCGAGCACTGCACGGAATATGACCCGCGCCCGTTGCTTGCCACCAGTAGGGAATAGCAGTTCCTCTGTTGTGGACACCTGTGCCCCTGTCGCCCTAACCGACAAACATTCCTTAAAATCAACCCATGAAGTATTCATACAGCTCCCCAAAGATAATCTAGAAAAATCATCTGAATATTCAAGCAATCCCTTCTCTGTGACTTCATAATTTCCTTTGCCAAATATGAATACTTTTCTGCCACTTTACCTTGCACGAAATAGATTAGGGAGTGTTAAACTAGCTGTGACTATGCGTTGATCGCTAACTCCTGGAAAGATGGACACATCCTGAGCAATATCACTGTTGCACAAAATTGAATCAAGAACCGCCTCGGTGGCTCCGAGGCGAGAGCGCAGGCCTCCGGATCCCCATGTGGCGGGTTCGAATCCCGGCCGAGGTGCCCGCAATCTGAAGGAGGCTGATTGCGGAGGAGGCGCCGTGTAATCGAGCTTTCGGTTGCACGTCAAAAGATCCCCAGGTGGTCCAAATTAATCCTCATCCTCCGCTGGGGCGTGCCAGATGCCCGTCGTTGGATTGGCATGAAAAACCCCAAAATTTGACTTTTGGCCTCTTGTTGGTCGACAAACAAATTTTTCGAAGCCGTAGGTATTTAAAATATCTTTAAATTCAGGGTAGACAACACCAGATGGTACCCTATCGTGGTCACCTGCATATTTCAATTTGGCAGATTAAAATCTCCGGCTATTAAAATTTGTTCGTCAGGTAGGCCAGATAAAATATTGTTCAGAGCAGAAATTGTTTCGGCAATGGAACCGGGAGGGCGGTAAAACGCACCAACGGCCATTTCACTTTTGTTAGGAGTTTCCACATAAATCAACATAATGTTCAATGACCTCTTAACCAATAAGAACACACCGCCACCATGGCACTTCCTCTCCTTTCTGTACACATAATACGCAGGGGGGAAAACTTCAAAATTCAGAATTGTCTCATCTAACCATGATTCAGTTCCAAAAATAAAATCGGGATTAAATATATGTATGAGGCCATTGAACTCTTCAATTTTATTTTTTATTGTGCGACAAGTTATCGACAATATGGAGCAGTCTTTTTCTCCCGAAATTTGTTTAGGTGTTCGACCTCCATGTTCCACACTTTTCCCACTGCTATAAAGATGTCGGCCGTTATCATAGGTTGCCATTTGACAAGTAGGTTTACTGGATGAGTCGGTTTTTGGTGACCCAAAACTACCACGCATTCAGGCAGTTGGATTGTGCGAGACCAGGCTTCCGATTATCTTTGCGCGGCATTTCTTATCATCATCCCATACGTAGGTGTCATTATCAACTCTTAGACTATCGTTTCCAAGTTTTACTCTGGAGCACTGTGCCTTCACTTCACTTTATTACCTTAAAGGGGCCCTGCAACGACTTTTTCACTGGTTTTTAATTTGCACCGAACCTGAGCGCACTGAACACAGTAACTTAATATAACTTTTCTTTTCTCGAATTTCGTTTAATTTTAAAAGTTATAGGCAACTTAAAATTACAAAAACAAGCAAAAAATAATTTCCTTCATGACGTCCTTGGTCGTGGCTTGAGTGGCCGTTAACTAGAGGAGGAGTAGTGAGCTCAGCGAGCGCTCACGGCTGCCGCACTCCGTGTCGACGGCTCGAGAGGGCGCCACTAAAGCATGTGCTGGATAGACTGTACGAAGCGGGCGGCCAGGGCGGCTTAGATTGCATTTGCTGCACGATTAAACACTAATTCGGCATGTCACTTCATTGGTCACAAATGACAGCAAACACGGGGTAAAGATGAGTTCAGAACGGAAGCCACTTCACGCTGTTCATATTAAAAATAGCGCAAAAAAGACGGGACAATAAGACGAAGAAGCAAACAGGACAAGCGCTAACTGGCAACTAAAGTTTATTGAATGCTTCCAACTCTGCTATCGCCGTGCACGCGCTTAGTCTCGTCTCACCAAAAACACGGCGAACCGCCAAATCAGCAGATACAGCCCGCCCACCGCCTGTTCCAGAAAGTCAGCAAAAAAGCTACATCACCCCGCCGCACAATCCGAACGAGGAAACGAATAGAAAAAACGCCGCGTTAATATTTACAAGTTAGATAGTGTTAATGAAACTGTACTCTTTCGCCTGCATATACACTGATTCGACGCTTATGCAAGCGTCTTTGTCACAAGCATGTATTTTTGCCGCCTTTCGCCTGCATATACACCAATGCGACGCTTATGCAAACATCTTTGTCACAAGCATGTATTTTTGCTGCCTCCAGCAACTCTCGTTCTATCCTTCCTTTGTTGCGTCCCTCCACCTGCGCACCGTCCAGCGTGGGGGAACAACCACAAGTTTTACAATGCCCCGGCACTGCCCCGGCAAGTGGGAACCGTAATTGTTGCCAAGAGAAGCCGCATGCTCTCGAAGTCTATCATTTAAGCAACGTCCCGTTTGCCCTTGCAAACACGACCACACGTTAAAGGCATACTGTAAACCACCTCAGTGGCACAAGGCACACACTTTGTGACGTGTTTCTTGCTGCAAACATGTTTCTTCACTTTCGGCCCGCTCACCATAGCGCACAATTTTGACAATCTGCACGGGGCAGTGAAAACAACGTTCACGTCGAACTTAGACGCTATCCTTTTCAGATTGTGCGACACCTTATGATTGTAAGGTAGCACGACAAAATTCTTTTGGTTTCCTCTTGGGTACAACGGAAGAGCTTTTCAACTTTTTTAGAAGGGATTCCGCAACTCCCTGTATTAAAACCGAGGGAAACCCGGAGTGTTCCAAGCGAAGTGTCTGGAGGTCAAAACTGTCACAAATTGCATGTGGACAGGACTTCAACAATGCCGACCGGAGGCACTGCGAGGCGATGCCCCTCTTTATCAATTTAGAGTGGGCCGAGTCAAAAGCCAACAGGGCCTTTTTTGTGCGTGGCCTGTACATCCAGCACACATGGTCAAGGGAGTTAAAAGACAACCGGACATCTAAAAATTGTAAAAAACCTTCCAACGGAAGTTCGTAGGTAAAATTGTAAATGCTTAGAAGATCTGCTAAAAACCTCCAGAGTAGTCTCGACTAAAGAGACCAGGCTTTGCTCTGCAGGAACACTAACAAAAATAATAAAATTGTCGACGAACCTACAAACCTTCAAAACGGGGGTGTCAGCCAACTCATGCAAAACCGAGCGGTCAAACTTGGCAAGAAAAATCTCACATAGTACAGGCGCCACACTAGACCCGATACAAATGCCACGCCTCTGCACATACACCTTGTCCTCAAAGCAAACAAGCGTTGAGTTTAGGTAGGTGCACTTGCTGCTACCTAAACTCAACTGCACCTGAGTAACCTCATTCCAGAAGACCCATACAATGTGAGCAGTTCGGACCATCTCATCGACGTACTACGGGAGGGCCTACCTGGAGTCAGCATCGCTTTCTCCTTGGACGTTGAGGAATTGTTTTATTCGGTTCCACACGACGAACTTCTATTTGCTGTTCGGGAACTGATTGAGACATCGGGCGTTCTTGCATTTCAAAATGCGTGTGGGGTTACGGATGATGCCTTTCTGGAAGCGTTGGACTGCTACCTAAACTCAACGCTTGTTTGCTTTGTGGACGAGGTGTATGTGCAGAGGCGTGGCATTTGTATGGGGTCTAGTGTGGCGCCTGTACTATGTGAGATTTTTCTTGCCAAGTTTGACCGCTCGGTTTTGCATGAGTTGGCTGACACCCCCGTTGTGAAGGTTTGTAGGTACGTCGATGATTTTATTATTTTTGGTAGTGTTCCTGCAGAGCAAAGCTTCGTCTTTTTAGTCGAGACTACTTTGGAAGTTCTTAGCAGATCTTCTAAGCATTTACATTTTACCTATGAACTTCCGTTGGAAGGATTTTTACAATTTTCAGATGTCCGGTTGTCTTTTAACTCCCTTGACCATGTATGCTGGATGTACAGGCCACGCACAAAAAAGGCCCTTTTGGCTTTTGACTCAGCCCACTCTAAATTGATAAAGAGGGGCATCGCCTCGCTGTACCTCCGGTCGGCACTGTTGAAGTCCTGTCCGCATGTAACTTGTGACAGTTTTGACCTCCAGATACTTCGCTTGGAACACTCCGGGTTTCCCTCGGTTTTAATACAGGGAGTTGCGGAATCCCTTCTAAAAAAGTTGAAAAGCTCTTCCGTTGTACCTAAGAGGAAACCAAAGAATTTTGTAGTGCTACCTTACATTCATAAGGTGTCGCACAATCTGAAAAGGATAGCGTCTAAGTTCGACGTGAACTTTGTTTTCACTGCCCCGTGCAGATTGTCAAAATTGTGCACTATGGTGAGCGGGCCGAAAGTGAAGAAACCTGTTTGCGGCAAGAAACACGTCACAAAGTCTGTGCCTTGTGCCACTGAGGTGGTTTACAGTATTCCTTTAACGTGTGGTCGTGTTTACATGGGGCAAACGGGACGTTCCTTAAATGATAGACTTCGAGAGCATGCGGCTTTTCTTGGCAGCAATTACGGTTCCCACTTGCCGGGGCATTGTAAAACTTGCGGTTGTTCCCCCACGCTGGACGGTGCACAGGTGGAGGGACGCAACAAAGAAAGGATTGAACAAGAGTTGCTGGAGGCGGCAAAAATACATGCTTGTGAGTTGTGACAAAGACGTTTGCATAAGCGTCGCATCGGTGTATATGCAGCCGAAAGAGTACAGTTTCATTAACACTATCTAACTTGTAAATATTAACGTGGCGTTTTTTCTATTCCTTTCCTCGTTCGCATTGTGCGGGGGGGGGGGGGGGGGGTGAGGTAGCTTTTTTGCTGACTTTCTGGAACAGGCGGTGGCCGGGCTGTATCATGCTGATTTGGCGGTACGTCGTGTTTTTGGTGAGACGAGACTAAGCGCGTGCACGGCGATAGCAGAGTTGGAAGCATTCAATAAATTTTAGTTGCCAGTTAGCGCTTGTCCTGTGTGCTTCTTCGTCTTTTTGTCCCGTCTTTTTTGCGCGATTTTTAATATGAATGTCCATTACCAACTTCCCCAGCAGACCAAGGTTTTACACTTCACGCTGCCATACCGCCAAACGGCCAAACCGCAAGCCAAACCTCCTCGTCGAAGGCCTTCGAAACCGGTCGGATCCTCGAGCCCGTATACGACCGCAGCGCCGCCGCGTACATCCGGGACCTTTCTACGCTCGCCGCTCGTCGGTGTCTGATCCCACTACCCCTTTCTAGTATGCGCCGCCTTTCCACCGCTTGGTGGCGGGTATGTCGACGGGTCATTTCTTGTTTCCGTACTTTATAAACTGCTTTTGTTTCTTTTCTTATTTAAAATACTGAACAAAAACTACTTTCCTAAATAACTGAAACGGTTCGCGCCACTTACATTTTGTATGTCGACTAAAAAGAAGCTTTCAGCGGCTTTGACCAGTAGTAAAGCCAGGACCATATACTTCACATATCGCGCGCTTTCTGCACCGCGGGTCGCCCCCGCAGTTGAAGGAGGTTTCCGCGTCGTCCGGTTAAAATATGAGGCACTGGTGTTTAGTTACTCTCTCCGTGTTCGCTGGCTTTCCCGAACCCCAAGAGACGTGGAAACGGCAAAAACATTACACGCTTAAATATGATTGCAGGGCCCCTTTAAAGACCCCATTTTAGGGGGTGTTACATAAGGGGTGGGGTTACAAAAGATATTGAACGTAGCTGCTGGTCTTCAGGATGAGAGATGATCGGTAACATTTTCAAAAAAGGTCGATAGACAGGTAATGGCAGCAATGTGGTGGGGAAGGCCGTTCCAGTCTGCAGCTGCTCGGAAGAAGAATGACGCGTAAAAAGTGACAGTGTGAGCGCGTGGGCGAGCAACCTGATGAAGACGACTGGTGCGGTGAGGTATGCGTGTGGGAGGTACGCTGTAAGGTGAGATGCAGAGTGGGGAACCAACTAACTTGTGTGGCGATGGACAACGACAAACGAGGCTATAAAAACCTGATTTAGCTTTCAGGAGTATTGTACGAGTATGAAGAATGAATGAATCTAGTAGCGCGATTTTGGACTGCCTCAAGTGCGTTGATGAGGTATACTTGGTGAGGGTCCCAGAGTGCGGATGCATATTCAAGCTTTCATCTTATTAGTGATTTGTATGCGAGTAGTCAGTAGTCTTACTTCCTTAGGGGCGTGGCGTACTTTCCCCTTTCCCACAGGATTTTTCGTTTGTGTACTGTTATCTGTAAATAATTATTGGAAAGCAGATATCCTTGAGCCCTTCAGTTTACTGCAATGCTTAAACACATCGTTCTTTTCCTCGCAGTTGCTCACTTTCATTATGACTGGCCTATTCTTATCCGCTTTTTTCCCGCCAATCCTCTGTATACGTTCTACTGATTTTACTACAACGCCCATACGGTCTCGAAACAGTTCCTGAACAACCTTTTCTCTTAATATTTCGTCAGTCTCTCTTTTTTCTTCAAAGATGCCCAATACAAGAAGGTTGTCCCTACGGCTTCTGTCATCAAAGTCGCCAAGCTTCTCCTGCTATGAACAGCTGATTTTGTTAATATTTTTGAGGGCACCCTGGAGCGGTATTACAAGTTCAGCACCTGTGCTCAGCTTGTTCCAAATGTTCTCAAGATGTTTAGACATACGCTCAACCTGTTCACCCAGCTGCCTTTGATCTTCCTTCATTTCTAGAATGTCGGAGGCAATGAGCCCTTGTGCATCCAAGACCCTCTGAATCAGAGTCTTGAATTTTGACTGTGGCCCTTGGTTTTGCTCAACATCCCCGGAGAGAAGCAGCAACAATTTGCAACAGTTAGACGCTGGGAAACACAATACTGCAGGGCTCGGCACGACAACAACACACAACTCATTACTTCTAAAACATTTGGATTGCCTCTAAACAATAACCTGTCGATCGACAAATAGGAGAGGCTTCTCAGGCGATGTTACGGTGGCAGTGACGCCGAGCCCACTCAGTTTATTAATAACAATAATACAATGAAGATATTTGAATACGTAGTTTTTCAGGCTTTAACATAATTTGTTGCTTATGATCTAATTTCAAACGCGCGAACAAGTAGGGCGGTTAAAAGTGTCCAAATTATCATCACTGGTGCCAATTCCAGCATTTTAATTAACAAGTTATAAAATATAAATAGTCTAAAATGAATGAAAACATTCTAGCTCATCTAAGAAGTCCAGGTAAAACTATATTAATTGTGGGCAACGCATATGGTGCTCTCAAAGTCGCGACTGTTGACGATCGGAAAAACTTCCAATGTCGCCGCCAATCCTTTCGAACCAAATGCCCCCCCCCCCCCCCTTTCTTCCCCGCGAAAAAAATAAATAAAAATCCACCCAAAGCATTTAGTTGTTTTTTTTTTTTTTTTTCATTCTTAAGCGCCGTCGTATGACCAATCTCGTGCCTTTCCAGTTCGAAGGACGCCCGCCCGCTTGCACATCTGCTCCCTGCAGCGCGTTTCGTTGGCGTTGGAAACCGGTGAAACGGTAGTGAGGTTTAGTATTGAGCATACGAGCGAACGCAAGCACTGTGTGTTTGCGTTAGCGTTGCGTGTTCCACACTGCGCGTGCGCGTAGCCCAACATTGCGGTATTGGGTTGGAGCATGGCGACGACGCGCATGCGCAGCGCGGAGCACGCTACTCTAACGCATACACACAGTTCTTGCGTTTGCTTCTATACGCAATACTAAAACTCTCAGAAAAGGTGCAATTCAATTCCGGTGTAAACACTACATTGGGACCGTGAACAGTGTTGTTAGCATTCGGAAATTACATCTCGCGAGCCATGATCGCGAGCAGTTCCGCCGTACCCGCTGAGCAGGAGAACCGGGGGACCCTCACAGCGCGCTTCCCCTTTCTGCTGCGGGAGGCCGAGCAACGAGCTGAAGACACGAATAGGCAATTACTTCCTTTCTTGTGGATTTTCAGATGACAAGGCTCCCAGCATTGGCATTCTTGGCAATCGACGACACTCCCGAGGCCATCCAGGACCTGCTCGAGATTTCCCCACCGACACTTCTCTCGTGGCGGACTACTTCGAGGACGTGGACATGGGGAGACCCCGTCGAAACGGCTTGTCGTCGGCCTTCTTCCCTTCACTGGTTTGGCCAATTAGAGAATCAACTCTGGCAGAAATGCCAAGGACGAAATACAGCATCGAAGCGTGGCATCTGGGACTGCAGGTAGGAAGTCACCTAATCCTCTGAGAACTTGAAAGTTTCCTGCAACATATTTTCGCGTTTGTGGCTCAAAATTTCAGTACGGTGCCCATTCAAAAAGCTTTTTGTTCGTGAGCGTGCGTGTTCTTTTCTCTTTTCTTTTTATGTCAGTGCAATGTGGGTTGCAGTTCTCCGAATATCTGGGCGTTCCTGGGCTCCATCAAGAGCGAACAGTCCCTAACTGTGATGGAGCTGGCTCAAGCAGAGGGAGGCATGACATCTTCGAGGGTGTCGAAGAAGCACACACACTGCAACCGGCGTCTTCAGATAATTGTCAACCGCTACGATGGTCGAATGGTCTTGAAACCTTGAGGGCGACAGCTTAAATTTGTTGTTTTAATGTGCAACGTTGACCTGGTTGGATGTTCCCTCTCTTTGGTATAGTCCACTAAAGTGAAATACAACGTACTAATCTTTATTGCATGCAAAACCAAGTGAATGAGTTGGGCAAATTCGAATATCCAGTTCGACCAGTGAAAAACCTTCCTAGCGACAAATTCCCCAATGACAAATGATCCGCTCTGACGAACGGGCCTATTGGCGACGTGAGCGATCGAAAGCGTCGCTGCGGTCGGCCCACCACAATTGGCCGAATGCTGACTACGACGTCAGCAAAGGATGTCTCATCGACGGAAATAAGAGGAATGTAAGAACTTCAATTTTGACGGTGTTGGCAGTGTTGCTTTGAGAGCGCTATGATTTCAGGCTTCCACCATGCTCATTACAAACACCATCGAACTTGTTGTTCACAAGGTAATGACGTCACTAAAGGTAACCGAACGAGGGCGCCACCGAAACATCTCGCCGCTAATTGACCTTTACATCGTTTAAGCTTAAGTCCAAACGCAACCGATGCTAGAAGCGCGAGCTCTGGGCTTTTAGCGTCCCTGCCAAGCACACGTGCTCGTGCAGGGCAGGCATAGCCTCCTCTATAGACGATTGCAAACAGGGCATCTGGCGGCCGCCATGCTCTTCCTCGTGTGAGCAAGCACGTGGAATTCCAGCCCTGCCAAGGCCATCCTCACGTGCATGCTGCACGTGCTTGCACGGATGGGGCACCAGCCGGGACGCCATGCTTGCAAATGTCTATACTGACAAAGCCTGGCAGATAGCCCCGATACGTGGCCGCCGAAAGTGGAAAGGTAGAGCGGCAGACAACGGATGAGAGGAGAGCCACGTAACGGACGCCCCGCTGCGGCGAGACGCCGAAACACACTTGTCCCGAGCGATGGAATGTCCGCTCTCGCCCCTCGCGTTCCTCGCGCTATCGCTTCTTTTCTCGTCGGGTTTGAAAACCATGTTTCGGGTCCTCGCCGCTGCAAAAGTTGTGCGCTGAATAGTAGTGTAGAAATGCGTTCCTCTACGTCACGTTTTTTATTTACAATATTTACAGTATGGCTTACGTCGTTCTGAATGTCTCGTCTCCGCTGCTCGCGATCCTGGTTGCCGAGTTCCCGTGACCGCGTTTCCTTCTTCTCTTCTCCTCGTAAGCGGTCACTAAAATACAAGTACCCTCCCCCCCCCCCTCCCCCCCCCCCTAGTAAGGAGGCGAAGGTGACGAGCGTTTACGTTCCTGAGGAAGCCATTGTCGTGAGGCTTCACAGGTTTTGTCCTGACTCAAGTTCCATGCATTGCCTGTCTGGAACTGAGCTTGTCGAGGTCTTCGATACGGTGTTGCATCTTGCACACAAACATCGGAGTCAAGGTGGGCAGCCTTAACTCTGTCTAACGAGACGACTTTCTCGTTGCCTTTTACCAGAAGTGTCGTTGTTTTGTCACTGCGTCTTAGAACCTTAAACGGTCAATCGTATGTGGGCTGTAGGGGTTTCTTGACTCCGTCATTTCTGAGAAAAACGTGTGTACCGAGCAGAATATTAGCCGGAATGGACGTGTAACGTGTCGACGGTACCCTTGTGTAGGTAGGTCGGAGGTCCTGCATGGGGATACGGAGTCGTTTCACATAGTTTTTGGCACTCTCAATTTCGGTGTCACTTGATTGGTTGAAGAATTCTCCTGGCAGACAGAGTGACGTACCGTACACCAACTCGGCCGTGCAACAGTTGATACCCGTTTTCAAAGCTGTTCGTATGCCGAGCATAACTAATGGTAGGGCTTCCATCCACGCCATGTTGTTTGGCTGAGTCTTGATTGCCGCCTTGAGATGACGATGGAATCGTTCTACCATGCCATTCGATATCGGATGATAAGCTGTGGTGTGGGTGTGCTTGACTCCGGGAAAATGGGAAAGACTTCGAAACAGTGATGATTCGAGCAAGCGATGCGGCGAAACCGCTAGCTGCGTTACTCAGAGGGTGGGTTCTTCTCAGGACCAAGTCACCAACTTTGAATTCCAAGTGCCTATGGCTCCTGTCATACTGCGCCGCTTTCTCGATCTTTGCGGCATCAAGATTCTCTCTAGCATCGTGCAGCGCCCCAGACAAGCGGTTCGTTAGCTGTTTCGCGTACCTAGAGAGCGGGCGTCCTGGTGTTCCTTGGTTGCTCCGTAACTCGTTCTCCAGCGGAGACGGTATCTCTTTACCCAGGTTCAGAAACGCTGGCGTGAAACCAGTCGATCTGTTCACGGTATTCCGGATGGCAAAACCCATCTCAGCGATGTGCTCATCCCAGTCTCGGTGTCTCTCCGTTAGCGCGATCAGCATGATTTTGACATTCCGATTTACTCGCTCAGTGATATTTGCTTGGGGATGGTATGGTGTTGTCCTCTTGTGCTTTATGTTCAGCGCCAAGCAGGAGTCCACGAACACTTTACTAGTAAAATAACTAGCGTTATCACTAATGAGACACCTGGGTGTGCCGAAGCGTAGGAAAGTATCTAGTAACTTCTCCCAGATCCGCTCTGAAACCAGCTTCCTGAGTGGGTGCAGCTCTGCCCACTTTGAAGAATGATCGGTAATAACCAAGAGGTACTGGTTTCCCCGTGGACTTCTCGGCAGTGGGCCGATGATGTCGCAAGCGACGATCTCCGACGGGTAGTGACTCTCCACCGACTGCATCAAGCCCGGAGGCTTGCCCCCTCTGGGCTTCGCTTTCTGGCAGGCTGGACAGCTGCAGGCGTATCGGAGTGCGTCTTGCCTCATCCCCGGCCAGGTCGCGGCGCGGCATAACTTATGAAAAGTCTTGCTGCCACTGCCATGACCTAGCTGCCAGAGCCGAGTCGTCGAAGTACCCGATAAACCTCTTTCGTAGCTTCCTGGGAATCACCACCCTGAAGGGAGACTCGTTACCCTCCAGTTCATCGATCGTTGGGATGTAGCGAAGCAATAAGCCGTCTTCGCCCAGCAGATATGAATCAAATTGATCATTAACTCGACCGCCAGCCTTCCCGGTGTCAACCGCAATTTCCGCCAGTTTACCCAACACCCGCTGACAAAAACCATCTGCTTTCTGGGCCTCGACAAGCTCTTTCTTGCTGATCACTTTACCCCAAGCGACGATCCTTTGCTCCTTCGTGCCGCGCGCTAAGGCTGCTACGAGTGCCAGTTGCTTCGCCTCCTCCCAACCGTCCGTGAGGGACCCCACCCCTGCATTCAGAGACATTCTCCTGTTCTTCCCGCGCTTCTCGTTACACTCTGGTTGCATCACCTCCTCCCAAACACCATCCTGGGGCGCCCGAGAGAGCGCGTCCGCGACCTTGTTGGTCGATCCCTTTCGGTACTCAACCGTGTACGAGTAGCGCTGCAAGGTTAGTACCCAGCGGGCCAGCCTTCCCGCGGGCTCTTTTAGCCTCTGAATCAAGGTAAGTGTGCGTGATCAGTCTGAATAACGAAAGTCGTACCGTCTAAATAGAGGTCGAATTTCTTCAGAGCAAACATGACGGCCAACCCCTCCTTTTCCGTCACGCTGTAGTTGCGTTCCGACGGTGTGAGCGCTCGACTAGCGAATGCCACAGGGCGTTACTGTCCATCATGCTCCTGTAGCAATACTGCTCCGACACCGTAGTTGCTCGCATCTGTCTGCACAACAAAATGCCGATTAAGATCTGGTAACCGAAGGCTATCGGTGCTTGCTATTGCCCTCGCGAGAGAAGAGAAGGCAGCACCCTGCTCTGGACCCCAGACCCACCTCGAGCCTTTCCGCAGCAGCAGATTCAATGGCCGCGCCAGCTCCGCGCACATCGAGATGAACTGCCGGTAAAAGCCAACCATCCCCAGAAGCCTTTGAAGGCTCTTTACATCGTGCGGTGGTGGATAATCGAGAATGGCCCTCAATTTCTCATCGTTCGGCTTCAAGGTACCGTTGTCTACGACAAAGCCTAAAAGATTTACCTTTGAGGCGGTCAGTTGCACCTTTTTTCGATTAATTGTTAGACCGGCCTCACTCATTCGACTTAAGACGATCTCGAGATGAGTTAGGTGCTCTTTTAACGACTTGGAGAATACCACAATGTCATCCCTGTAGGCCATGGCGAAGTTAAATTTCGCATCGCCCAGCACGATGTTCATGAGCCGCTGGAAACTCGACGGCGAGTTTGACAACCCAAACGGAAGACGCGTAAACTCAAATAACCCCCTGTAACAGGTGAACGCCGTTTTTTGGACATCCTGTGGCGCCACCTGGATCTGGAGAAAAGCCCTGCTACAATCCAGCGTGGTGAAAACCCTCGCGCCTCCAAGCGAATACATTATAGACTCAATAGAGGGAAAAGGATACGCGTCCCTTCTAGTGACCTCATTAAGTCTTCGGTAATCAACGCAAAGGCGCGCGGTGCCGTCTTTCTTTGGCGCCAAAACTACTGGAAACGCCCTGGGACTCTGCGATGGCCGCACCGCCCCTGTGTCCAGCATCTACTCGAGAGCCGCGTCTAGGAGGGCCTGTTTATGTACGCTTAGTGGTCTAGGATTACACCCCCACGGCCTGGCCTCTCCTGTATCTATCCTATGTTGTAAAACAGTCGTAAGCCCCGGTCTCTCGGTAAACATAGCTGCGTGTTGGGACAAGGCGTTCGCTAGCATCCGCCGTTGGTCGGCGGGCCCATCGAAAGACGCAATTATCATTTCGACGTTCCCGGGCACGACTCGCGCAGCTAATACCTGCTCCTGAGGTGACGCAGCGAGCGAACGTTCCATTCCCTGCACCAGAGGTGATGGGGTAACAAAGGGAATAAGAGGGGAAAACGCAAAATAACGATACCCCTTGTTCCTCAAGTCCAGGATTATGCCCTCACGACAGACGAAGTCCTGCCCCAAAATAAGAGGAATTGACATACCGGGCAAGTAAACGAAACGTTGCCTCCTTCGTCTGCCGTCAAGGCCAAGGTGAAGGCGCATCGCCCCTTGCGCTTCGGCCAATTCCTGTCGCTAAACGCAGCGGAGTTACAAGTTCCCGCGCGCAAAGGTTCCTGTTACGGCAGTCCTCGTACACATTATCTCCAATTAGAGAAAGAGTCGAACCGGTATCAATTAGTGCCGAATATTCTCTACCACCGATCTCTACTCGCACGTACGGGCCCTTCTCAGGTGTGGTGCTCTGTGCCCGACACGCCGACGGGTCCATCGCCACGCGGTCGCCGGCAACAATTTCCGCGCTGTCGGTACACTGATGCTGGGCCTCGGCAGCGGCCGGCAACCTCGACTCAGAGGACCTGATTAGTGGCGCCGGCCTCTGGCGTTTCCGGGAACCCTGAGAACCAGACGCTACCCACGTGCAATGCCGCCTGATGTGCCCAAGACGGTGACAGTTGTAACACCTGCCTTGTGGCCGGTCGTTACGCGCAACCTGTCCATCGTTACCCTCACGCGACACTTCATCTGTGGCAAACTGCGGTGAATTCCCGCGACTGTCGTGACCAGTCGCGCCTCCGCGGTGGTTAACCGCTGCGCCACCCCTGCGGGTCTGCACTCGGGCCGAGTTTGCGTTGGCTGCCCTGCGCCTTTGCTCGTAAGCGAAGGTGTCCAAAGCCCGGGGCGTTATGGCTACCCCGTGACCGCGCTCCGCAACGGCCGTATACGCCGTGCGCGACTCGATGTGAGTGTCTGCGGCGCGTCCTGCCCACGCGCATCTTGGCTATAGGGACTCCTCGGCCCTCGGAGGGGGGCGGTACTGCAGCTCAGCGAGCAAGCCCGCTTGGACCGTTCACGCCTCTCTGGCAAGTGCCTCCAGATCCGCGAAATCCCGTCCGCGCAGATAGGTTTTGAATCTAGGGTGGCATTGCCGTATCGCTCTAGCTACCTTGACTGCGTCAGACGCGGATGGTTCGGCCCTCGAGTAGAGCTCCTGGAGCGCACGAACGTACTCCACGAGGCTCTCGTCGGGGTGCTGAGTGCGATTAGCTAGTTCGTCCCTAATCCGCATCTCATAATCAGGGGGCAAAAATTCCTCCCTAAACCGCGTCCGGAAGTCCGCCATAGATAGAAACGGTCGTTGCAACCGTCTCCAACGCGACGCGTCGCCCGTTAACGCGATCGGCACGATCTGCACCAAGGCCGTTTTGTCTGATGCTTCCTATGCGGCTACATACGCATCCAAGTCCTGTAAGAAATCATGGACAACCGCGGTCGGGGCAGAGACGTAGGCGCGGCACTCGCGACTCCTGGAACCGTCGCGATTTGTCGCGAGAACGTCTCCATCTTCGCCGTCATGGCGCGCATAAACTCGCCGATGTCTGCCGCGCCTCCAGCAGGAGCTGGTGGTAAAATCCCAGCATCTGGAGATGCTCGCGTACTAGAGCCTTCTCCGGCCCCCGCAGCGTCAGACGGTTCCTGAGTTCCGCTCTCAGACGAGTCATCCTCGTCCCTATTGGGGGTCGACCTCGTCTTGGGGGGCATCGTTAGCGTTTATCCCTCTACACCACGCTGAACGCTCAATAGATCTGTGTGACTCCACGGGACGAACAGAACAAGCAGCAGACCAATCGGGCCCCACGTTGGAAGCGCCAGTTGTGTGGGTCGCTCTACTAAACTGCTGCCCAATCGGTCCCTGCCTGGTCCGCCCTCCCAAGAAGTCACACGAGCAAGGGTAGATTCAAAACGCTTTACTGTTTCGGCGCCTTGGTTGTGGGCCTGGCTGTCGCAGTCGTTGTTCGGTTGTGTCGTCCGTCCCTTTCTCGGAACTCCTCGTGCCCTGACTCGCGCGCCGGGCCGCCGGTCACCGCTCCTGCACCCTCGCGCGCCGTCGTCCTCCTCGGCTTCCCAAAAGGTGCTGCAGCGAACTTCTGTTGGTGAAAGTTAAGAAAAGAATGCCACTGCATGCCAGTTATCTTCTACCTGCCGTTGTAGAACAGCTCCCACAGCACCATCAGAGGCGTCAACCATAATGGAGATGGGTTCGTGGCGCTTCGGGTGTATTAGAAGCGTGGCGTTGGCAATGGCATTTTTAACTGCCTCAAAGGCATGATGGGCAGCCTCATTCCAGTGCAGTAGTGACGTTTTCGTCTTGTTTCCTTGCAGCATTACGAAAAGTGGTTGACTTATATGAGCGCAATATGGGATGAATCGACGATAAAAATTAGAAAGCCCCAAGAACTCACGGAGCTTCGTTGTCGTCGTCGGTGTTGGAAAGTTTTTGATGATGTCGACCGACTCAGGCAGTGTTCGGATCCCGCGCCTATCTACGTAGTGTCCAAGAAAACGTATTTCCTTGGTACCGAACTTACATTTTGTCGCATTGACGGCGAGCCCCTATTCTTGCAACCGAGAAAAGAGCTGTCGAAGATGGTTGGCGTGTTCTTCAGGTGTGCGACTGAACATCAAAATGTCATCGATGTAAGCGAATGTAAATGTCAAGCCGCGAAGAACTTGATCAACAAAACGTTGGAAGGTTTGCGTGGCGTTCCGAAGTCCAAACGGCATTCTCAAGAACTCGAACAAACCAAACGGTGTGACGATTGCAGTCCTGGCAATATCTGTAGGTTCGATGGGGATTTGGTGGTACGCTTTAACCAAATCCACTTTGCTGAAAATAGTGGCCCCTTCTACCATGCCGCCGAGGTCTTGGATATGTGGTATCGGCTAGCGATCTGGCACTGTAGCCGTATTTAGTGCTCGATAGTGCCCACAGGGTCGCCAGTCTCCGCTTTTTTTTGGGCACCATGTGGAGTGGGGATTACCGCGGACTCGAAAAAGGCCGTATATAACCAAGTTCGAGCATGTGGTCAAACTCATCCTTGGCAATCCGAAAACGGTCGGTTATCAAACGTCGTGGTCTTGCGAAAACCGGGGGGCCCTTGGTCTCAATGTGATGGGTGACGTTGTGCTTCACACTTTCATCAGGGACCGGTGGGCGGAAGACTTGAGGAAACTCGTTGGCAACGTTCTTCCATGGAGTGTCCACTTCCGCTCGTGGGAGCGACTGACTGAGGGGTGTCACCTTTGATAAGAGAACTTGGACGCTAAGCTGCGTGTCGGTGTCGAAGAGCATGTTCCTTCTCATGTCAACTGTGAGGGCGAACCTTCGCAAGACGTCTGCTCCAATTATGGCTTGTTGGACGTCGGCGATGATGAAAAGCCAGCAGAGCGTCCTGCGGAGCCCGATGTCCAGTGTCACCGGTTTTTCTCCGTACGCCTTGATTGAAGACCCGTTTACTGCTTGGAGTGGTGGAGATTCTTGGCGTTGCCGACGTTCCTCCATCGTAGGGGGCACAACGCTTACCTCTGCACCAGTGTCTATCAGGAAACGAACCTTCGTTCGGCATTCGGTGTAGAATAGTCGACCTGAGGTGGGGCTCTCGATGCTGGCGGCCTTCAGCGCGTGCCCATGCCGTTTCCCGAGTAAGTACACGGCGGGCAACATTGTCTTGCGTGTTGTCCATAGAGTCGGTGGTACCAGCATACCTCTGACTCGGAGTCGGTGGACTCGTGGTGTGCGTAGTTCTGGTGGCGGCGGACATTCTCTTTCGCGGTCGGAGAAGGCGACGGTCGTACGCGTAGCCTGCAGAGCTCTTGACTCAGCTGGTCCACCCTGACCTCCATGCGCTTGTTGAAGTCCATGATTTGAGTGAGTTGAGTCCCAACCTCAGAGGGCGTAGGTGGCGGTGCTGATGTGCTTTGTTCCAGGACAGAAATGCTAGAACCACCTACATCCATAATCTGGTCCGCCATGCGAGCCAAGAGTGGCAATCGAATCTGTCGTTGTTGCGCTCAAGATCATGCGCACTTGGGCTGGAAGGCGTTGAAGGAACAGCTCCCTCAGAATTGCTGTGTCAATTGTTGTTGCCTTGTCTCCGAGGAGCTGTTCTATTCGTTGCAGAAATTCGGGAGGCTTCCGATCGCCCAACTCCTCGGAAGTCAAAAGCTGTTGCAGTCGGCGCGGTTCAAATTAAGTTGTGCGTCGTATCAGCTCCTCTCGTAGTTTCTCGTAAGGTTGGTCGTCTGGAGGTGAGCGCAGTATGTCCCGTACCATGGCCGCTGTTGCTTGCGAAAGAGCCGAAACCACGTAATGAAACTTCGTCGTGGACGACGTAATTATATGCTTTCGGAAAATGAATTCTGTCGTTAGAAACCATAGTTCGGAGTCGGCCGACCAGAACTCGGGAAACTTCATGGTCGTTGTCGTCGTCCCCAAGATTAACGGGGTCTGAGCAGAGCCGGTGTCATCGCCTTGACTCAAGATGCAAGTAGAAAGCTGAGCTCACCGAAAACCAAGGTTCTGGAGCTGTGTGGCTGGGTCAGGGCAGTTGTCTCTTGTTACCGGGTCACCAATGGACCTTTTGTAGAAATACGCGGTGCGCATGCGCGGAGTATTTCATGCGCCTGGGTTCGAGAGTATCTAGTTCCAAACAATCCGCCATCTTGCAATGGACCTCTTGGCGAATATCTGCTGCCACCTAGACACGCGAATAGGTTCGAGACTAGGTGACTGGAAAACAACGCGCACCCAAGGCCTCTCCCACCCGTTCCACACCCAAAACGTCAGCTACATCCTGTTCACCCATTGAGGCGATGTGACCTGGATACGGCTCCCCCAAGATCACCTTTGTCCCCATCGTGCGTAATCTTCCGCCCCGAGGTCGACACGACGAAACCGCTCAAAGGCGAGAAATGCAAGATGGCGGATTGTTT
This sequence comes from Ixodes persulcatus, assembly GCA_013358835.2. Lineage (NCBI taxonomy): Eukaryota > Metazoa > Arthropoda > Arachnida > Ixodida > Ixodidae > Ixodes > Ixodes persulcatus. The sequence continues at coordinate 579,890 of JABSTQ010009708.1, forward strand.
GGAACTAGATACTCTCGAAGCCAGGCGCATGAAATACTCCGCGCATGCGCACCGCATATTTCTACAAAAGGTTTTCGTTGTGTCGGCCTCGGGGCGGAAGATCACGCATGAAGGGGACAAAGGTGAGCTTGGGGGAGCCGTATCTAGGTCACATCGCCTCAATGGGTGAACAGGATGTAGCTGACGTTTTGGGTGTGGAACGGGTGGGAGAGTCCTTGGGCGCGCGTTGTTTTCCAGTCACCTAGTCTCGAACCGATTCGCGTGTCTAGGTGGCAGCACATATTCGCCAAGAGGTTCAAATTTTTTTTTATTTACAATATTTACAGTATGGCTTACGTCGTTCTGAATGTCTCTTCTCCGCTGCTCGCGATCCTGGTTGCCGAATCCTCGTGACCGCGCCTCTTTCTTCTCTTCTCTTCGTAAGCGGTCACTACACTAGGTTCCCCGAGAAATGCCTCTCTGCTACCAGATCCTCGCGCTCTAAATCTGTGACCGGGCACTGCGTAGTTCAGATGTTCAGAGCCGCATGCTCGTGCTACAGTGTTCTAGAGAGTTGTAGTGGCAAGAGCGGCGGCCACCACGTGAAGATTTTGCGCGTAGACGACACCGTACGCTGCCGTTCTGTACCCTAGGAACTGTGGCAAGAGGCTTGAATGAAGAAGAACGAAGCGCCGACGACACACGCTCTTCATGTCTAGAACCCAGCGGAGATGGCCTCGTCTCGTCCCTCCTATAAGGAGTATTCACTGGGCGCCATATTTGTGGGTGATGTCGCATGCTCTGAACGAGGCCATAATAATAGGCTGCTAAGACCGGATATGTTGAGGGTGCGGAATGCACGTTACAAAAGAACTGTGGAAGCTCGCCATCAGCACGCGCTCAGCAGTCGTGCACACAGCTATGGCCGCCAGTGAATACTTCCTATAGACGTTTGCAAGCATGGCGTGCCGGCTGGGGCCCCATCCGTGCAAGCACGTGCAGCATGCACGTGAAGATAGCTTTGGCAGGCATGTAATTCCACGTGCTTGCTCACACGAGGAAGAGCATGGCGGCCGCCAGATGCCCTGTTTGCAATCGTCTATAGGGAGTATTCACTGGCGGCCATAGCTGTGTGCTCGGCTGCGGAGCGCGTGCTGAACGCCACAGTTCTTTCGCCACGTGCATTCCGCACCACTAAGATCGCCGGAATTGGCAGCCTATTAATCCGACCTCGTTCTGAGCATGCGCTCTAAACAGTGACCTCAAATATGGCGGCCAGTGAATACCTCCTATTGGCGACGTGCGCGACCGAAAGCGTCGCTGTGGTCGGCCGTCCACGATTGGCCGAATGCTGACTATGACGTCAGGAAGGGAATTCTCATCGACGGAAATAAGAGGAATGTAAGAACTTCAGTTTTGACGGTGTTGGCAGTGTTGGCATCAGAGCGCTACGATTTCAAGCTTCCACCATGCTCATTACAAACGCCATCGAACTTGTTGTTTCCAAGGTAATGACGTCACGAGAGGAAACCTCACGAGGGCGCCACCAAAACATCTCGCCGCTAATACTCTGTTTCACCTTGTGTTGTACCGCAGGAAAGGCTACAAGCGCGAGCTCCTTGCTCCAGGGCACATCTCAGCGGCACAAGCTCTCGTGCACCAAGGGCAGTTGCCAACACTATGGCCTCGCGCTTCTAGCCTTCGCTGCGGTACAACAGAAGGTGAAACGGAGTTTAGATATTGCTACAGGAACGTGCCCCTGTCAGCCTCGTCGTCGGCGCTGTTCGGCGTGTACTACTGTGGTTCGACTGGAGCTTTTCGCGACGCAGAACAAGTGCTAATGTGAAACATTGTAGGTTTTCCTTCGCACTAATGCCTCTAGAGTGTGTGTTATCCTCTACTTTTATTATTAGCGTGTTTTTGATGGAGATAATTTGATTAATATCGACCCCCCCCCCCCCCTTCCCAGTACTGACAGGCCGTTCAGCAACGCTATCACTTGGGCTGTACGCTTAATAGCTGCAAAAGAAATCACGCGATACTGATATAACAAGGAAAAATAGAAAATAAAGCTCAATAAATCTCTCTCTTTTTTAATGGTGAGAGGAACAGTAAACTGGTGTATTGTTTTTTGTCATCATGTTGCTGATGCGGGGACCAGCGTTGTGTAAGGTGCAAGGCGGAGCGCGTTTGGGAACGGCCAAGGTGCCACTGCAACTGGCGAACATATAACAAATTGTTTTTTGTGGAAGGCAGTCTAAGAAGAAAAAATACCTCGATTGGGAGTACATGAAGCATGAAAATATGATATGAACACAAACTTCAACAACCCCTAATGTGAAAAAAAACAAATTATTCTCAACTCACTGCTTTATGACTTCTCAAAAGTGGTAATACACTTCATCGACATACACAGCAAGCACATGACAGATATCCAGCAACATAGTACGCAAAAAGACTACAAAATAATCATGACATATTGCGGCACAGAATCCTAACCTCGTCGCCATTGACGATGTGCACATAGTCCCGAAAGATAAGGCGCGGTTCAAAATGTCTCTCGCACACCGCTGATGTCTCGGCGAGGCGTTTATCTTCTCGATTAAGATTTTTTTTTTTTTTCCCCACTGTAGTCTGCACGACTCCTCCTTTGGCGCACGAAACCGCGACGGCTTACGATCGCTAGCGGCTGCCCTTGTTGACCGGGTGGTAGCCCGACTTACATCCCGGCGCGAAGCAGTGTGTTCGTCCGTCTTTTTCCTTGCATTTATGACCGAGACGGCAACGGAACGGTGGACTCCCCACCACTACACCACAAAGAAAAGTGCTACGGTGCTACATTCGGGAGAAGCGTACCGCCTTAGCTTCGTCGTCTTCTTCGCTCATCGCACATCTGCCACAAATTCTCCTAGGGCACGGAACTCCAGCGCCACTCTCGGCATCTACGTTGGCCGTCTTCACGCGGCCCATTGTAAGCGGGCGCCGCTCTTGCCACTACACACTCTAGAACACTGTACTCGTGCTTGTAGCATCGGCTGACAATGGCGATGGCGCCAACGCCGAGCCCGTTCTTTTGAATCAAGCACTCGTTTACACCCGGATTTTATTATTCTTAAAGTTTTTATAAAAACAAAACACTGGAAAATTAAGCTCCGAATTTCGATGAATTTGGAATTGAAGAAAAATAAACTTAGATGAGCTCCGAATTTTCGGGAAAAAATGAGCTCCAAATTTGGCGAAGCATAAACTCCGAAAACTCGGATTCCTAGCAATAACGTAGATTATTTTTGTTTATTTCTTATTAAACAGAAAGAAAACAAAACTTTATTTTGGGTGGGGGACAGTTCAGCTTCCGTTTGACTATACCTAAATTTTTTTTAATTTTTTTTTCTTAATTTTGCGCGCAGCTGCAAACCACACTTTTATAACATCAGTGTTCCGCGACATTTAGTGAAATCGCTGAAGTATAGGAGTAGTAGTTTAAACGTTTAATAAGCCGCTTTTAAAGGGTAGGGGGAAATGGAGTGTGCCGGTGGCTACGAGGCCTGGGCACGCGGTAAATCGTTCAAAGAACGTTGAGGAACGTTTCGTGGTCGCTTCAAATAGAAGAATGGACGATGCAGACAGTTCGTTATCGTTTTTCTTGGGGGCGCCGGGTAAGGGGAAGTGAGGAGAATGAAAGAGTAATTGTTACGTGTATTGTTTAAACAGCGGGAAGCTTGTCAGCTCCTGTGGGCATTTGGTGTCTTTGCTGTACCCCCACGAGAAATTTAGTCAGTAGTGAGGAAGGAAGAAGATGAGGAGCTGGAGAACAGGCCAGATAATCCGCTCCTTTTCATTTTAGTTTGTTTTTGACTAATTGTCTATTACTTTTGTTTAAGAAAAACAAATAGGAGGCACCAGGGACGCCTTCCGTTTTGCTCCGGGGCGGGCCACCATTCTGACCTGCGGTCAATCATGCCTCACGCCAACCTGGACGCCGACGCGAACACGGTCCAAGATATCAACTTGAGCTCCAACGAAGACGGCACTTCCTTTCAGCCTCCTGCAGATACGAATGACAATTCTGACTATCGCGGACATTTTAGGGGCGAAGCTCCTTAGGGTCTAGCCTTGTCCATCCGTCCGGCGTCCGTGCTCACATCGATTGCCATCCCATCTGTCTTTTTAAAAAAAGAAAAAATGTTGGCGCAATCGACAGGATTCGAACCTGTGCGGGGAAGGGATTTCTAGTCCAGCGCCTTAACCACTCGGCCATGTCATCCATCTGTCTGTCATGGATGAAACGTTGCATGTAGCCGCTCAACGTCTATACAGGAAAGGCGCTGCGGTCAAATGCGTATATAATCGCGTTAAACTTTGCATGCATTGGCTCAACGTTTATAGACGAGAGGGCGCTGTGATAAATGCTCAAATGCGTATATAACCACGTTCCATACCACACATTCTCTTTCTGACATGGACCGTTGACTTAATCGGTGGAGATGCGTTCCCACGGCTTCTAGCGGATCCAAACTGATCCGCTAGAAGAACCACAGGCTCTGCATTTCACCGACCATCAAGCAGTAATAATTAAGTCGAAACGCAACTCAGCACTACCTATGAGCAATAAAAAAAATCGGCACCATCAGCACTACCTATGAACAATAAAATCAGGATCATCAGCACCACCAGAGCTTCGCTTCAATCAACATCATTGACCACGTGGAGATGCGGTCATTTTCTTTTTGAATCGTCGGACACCGAGGTCCTTGACATGAAAGCACCACCTGACGGCGACATCGATTGGCAATCTCCGAATCCTCGCAAACGTCGATATCAAAAATGATCGCGTGTAACCTCCGAGACAGGGTGTGTCCGTACGCAGAGAAATAGATGTTCTAGCTCTACAAGAGTCAGGTATTTCTCCTGGAGACTGTCAACTTTCACGATATGTAATATATCTACGTGAATCAAGAGACGATGGCCACCCTCGAGCGGCACTCTTTGTCCGGGCGAAGATTCGTCAGGCGCCTTTAGACCTGTCCATGATTGGAAACGGAACAGCGAAAGACGTCGGTGTGAGACTTTACTTTAAGGGATAGAACTTTTTATAATTTATGTGTATGTTCCACCAAACGTTTGCTGGGACCCAGAAGAACTGCGAGAGATAAAGTGTGTCTCTCCAGGGCACCTCGTTATCTGTGGAGATCTTAACGCCCACAATGAAATATGGGGAAATAGGCTTACCATATGACGAGGAATTGAGCTGGAAGTACTAACATCATCTCTACTCCTCCAATCTCTGAATGATGGAACTGAAACTTTTGTCAGACAAGGAGTAAGCAACAGTGTCCTGGACCCTTTTTTTTTTTACCCCTGGACATCGCTGCAGAGTGGAGCGCTCAACCTGGTACATGAAGAATCGACCATATTCCGATTATTAGTGACCCTCCCAAACCTTCCAAATAAACGTACAAAGAAGTGCGCGTTACCAATTGGGACGCATTCAGAGCACGTATGAAAGGACATGTCATCCTCGCAAAGGAACCGTCTACAGCAATTGCTCACGCTATATCTCTGTCTATAAAAACAATCCGTGTTCCTATCACCCTCCCAGTCCTGATCTCACGTACCTCAACCACCGGGCGGCCCGGAAGAGAGCTCAGCGCCGCGCTCGGAGGACTGGCGATCCCGCAGACGGGATAAAACACAGACAGATTGATGCCGCTTTTCGCCGACATACCTTTAGGTTTCAACGGTATTAATGGGACGAGCTCTGTGTCTCCTTCGGATCACTGTCAGGTATTTCACGCGCATGAAAGAAGGCCCGAACGCTCTCGTCAGAAAAAAATGCCAATTCATTCAATTGCAGCCTTAGCAATCGCTCTTTGACTTACTATAAAGGAGACAGCTGAGTTACTTGTGAATGGCTTCTTGGCCCCAATTCCGATACCTCCAGGTTACAATGGCGGCAAGGAATCTGGTGTTAACGGTAGCAGATGGCCTCCGATTGCTCTCGATTCTGATTTTACGATATCAGAGCTTGAATCTGCAATCCGTCTATGTCGACGTAGAGGTGCCGCACATCTCGATGGGGTCACTTACCAGGGGCTGAGAAACCTTGACGCTTCACAATACTCAGCACTCCTAGAGTAATTTTACACAATATTGCGCAGGTCTGAAATTCCTGAGGCCTGGCTGACATATACCGTTGTGCCAATACGCAAGCCAGGGAAACCAACGGACAAGCTTGGCTCCTACTGACCCATCTCTTTGACTAGCTGCGTTGAACAGCTCTTGGAGCGACTTGTCTTACGTAGACTAACGTAGTGGAAACCGTAGGCGCGTTGCCTGAAGAGCTTTGTGAATTTCGTACAAAACGTTACATTGCCGATGCGATTGGCGACCTTGCCTCCACCTTAGAAGAGGCGCGATCACCTCACCAAACAGTACATTCTGTGTTCCTAGACATGCACAAGGCATTAGACGCCCTAACTCATACAACAATCCTCCAGCGGCTACAACATTTCGGCATTACGGGAAGATTGTACAATTACGTGTATGACTTGCTTACTGGAAGGACCTTTTCCGTACGAGTTCCTGGCACCGTCAACAGCCGCTGCTCTATTACGCAGGGGGTCCCAGAAGGCTGTGTTTGAGCCCTTTTCTTTTTATCTTGCAATGGCTGCCCTCCTTCTCAGTTTAACGACACTATCTATATTCTCTGCAATTGTTCATATTGCCATGGTGACGATACGGCACTGTGGTGCGTCGGTCCCTCAAAAGCTGCAACAACTATCGGATCACAGTTGCAAAGGGCGCTTGACAAGGTTATAAAGACCACAAAACTCCAAGGACTCACGCTTTTTGTCGACAAAACTGCATTCCTATGCTACCGCCCCAATGGAGCACCGAGCAGACCTGTAGCTAATGCACCGAAGATAAGTGACGCCCTTTTTTAGCATGTTACTACTCAACGGTACCTGGGTGAATTGACAACCACGTCACCTGGCTTTCGGAAGCGAAACGCCTGCTCAATCAGTGTCATCAATGCATGGCGTTTTCGAAGCTTTCGCCGGAGTAACTTTGGGCTCTCTCCACAAGGTCTCCTATCACACTCATACACTCTAGGATAATTTACACTGTACCACTCCTGAACCTCAGTAGGCCCCAAATACAGTGGCCCGAACGATTTCACCATTGCGCGCTGCGACTATGCCTTGGACTCCCACGAGTTTTGCATCTGGATAGGCCATTTACAAGGGGAGAGCTGGAGAGTGTCCTGCACTCTGGGAAGGTCCTACACCGCACCGGGACCCGATCAACTCACAATGAGCATGCAACGGAAATCGCCCGACCATATCAGACAAGAGTTCTTGCTGCACCAGATCAATCTGATCTGGGAGTCTGGGCAACTACCTCAAGATTGGAAACACACTGCAGTGGTTCCCCTTCCTAAGCAAGGAAAAGACAAATGCGACCTTGCATACTATCGACCCATCCCACTAACGTCGTGCACGTGCAAGGTCACGGAGAGAATGGTTCTGCGTCGTATCGAATGGCTCCTCGAAATGACCGGGGTTTTCCACCCCGCGCAGGCTAAGTTCCGGACCGGTCTGAGCACGCAGGGTAGCCTAGCGCTCATTTCTGCAGGAATTATAAAAACGACCTCGCACCAAGCCTTTTCATCATCGTTGCGGTGGACGTAAAGAAAGTACTTGATTCGGTTCCCCATGCCGCAGTCATTCGCGAAGCACAACATCTCTGCCTCGGTGGAAGGCCACTCAACTTTATTCGGGCCTTCCTTACAGGAAGAACGTACTCGATTCAATGTGGCTCCAGTCACCGCAAACCTAGGGTGAACTGGGTAGGGGGTCCTCAAGGATCAGAACTATTGTCTATTTTATTTAACATAGCCATGACTTAGTAAACAGGATAGCTGGGCGAGTTGGTATGGATTCATAATGGAACAGCGCGAATTTTTGCAAGGACAAAGGAAGGAACTGGACAGGACGAGCGCTGACTAACAACTGAAAGGTTTATTCTCAGGAAACCACGAAGAAAACACACGACAACACGACTCTCTAATCACGACAGAAATGCGCATGCGCCTCACAAAATTGGGTGCTATCTGTTACACAGTGTTATATGCGTCATCCCCGATCTAAAAATTCGACCTCACTGTCCAGCAAATTCAAGGAAGCCTGACTCACGCAGGCTGGCCCCTCCTTCTTTTTTCTATGAGCTTCAACAATCTCTCGAGCTTTTTGGTCCCTGTGTTTATACAAAACAATGGTTTTGTCAAGTAACGGTGTACAGGCGCAGTCCCTGCAGTGTAACGCCAAGTGGGAGCTTGCTGTTCCTGTCAAAGAACTACGGTGTTCCCGCAGGCGAATGTTGAGGCACCGCCCCGTTTGTCCGATGTATACCTTCCCGCAGGTGAAGGGTATCTTGTATACTACACCCATGGTGCATGGCACGAACTCAATGCGGTGTTTTATGCCGCACGGGCTCTCCCCCTGTTTCTCTACCTTGTTAACGCGCTTTTCCACTGCAGAGCAAATACTGCTTAGCTTGTTACGTGCCGAGAACACCACATCTACCCCGAACTTCGAGGCTGCTCTTTTGAAGCCGTGTGACATGTGGTGCACATAAGGGATGACTGTGACCTGCTTTTTTACTTTTTTTGCTACTTTTTCCGGTGCCTCACCTTTAATTAATGCTTTTCACTATTGCTTCCGCCGCCGAGGCGATTACCGATTCTGGGAAACCGGCGTCTTCTAGTCTGCCTACCTGGGCGACAAGGCTTTCTCCCACTCTGTGGTAGCAAGACTTTGTTACCGTGGACAGAATACATGATTTAGCAATGCCTCTTTTGACGAGCTTAGAATGCCCCGATCTAAAATCAAGGAGATTCTTGGTGGTCCTGGGATGATGCCACCAACAAACGTGACTCTGGCTCACATCCACGCTGAGATCCAAAAACTGGATTGTCTGGTCTTTTGGGGTTTCAAAAGTGAACCTCAGGCCCAAACCCTGCTCCTTGAACGTTTTTAGCGCGAAATCAAGGGTCCGACTAAAGTTACTTTTGTCGACGAAAACCAAATAATCGTCGACATACCTAAAAATCTTTTTAGCGGGGGCCTTCAACAGACCGTCAAGTTTCCTGTCAACCTTTGCAAGGAACATGTTACTCAGTACAGGTGCTACCCTGGACCCTATGCACACCCCTGACTTTTGCACATACACCTTGTCATGCCACCCGATGAAGGTAGCCCTCAAATAAAATGACAACACTTCTAGAAACCCTTCGACAGGAATCCCGCATTGGGACCTAAACACAACTTCATCGTTGAGGTCCGTAATGCACTCTTTTACGCAAAGCATGAGGTCATCATGGGGCATTGAGTAATAAAGATCTTCAACGTCTATGCTAAACGCTGTACATCCCACAGGGTTACTATTCGTGAGATAGGAAATAAAGGCATTTGAGCTAGGGATCACGAAAGGGTCCTCGGCATTCAACGTGTCCAAGTGCTTTTTGAGGTACCCAGACACAACACGCAACAGGTGTCACGCTCAGACACAATGGTGCGAAACGGAATTTCCGCCTTATGCGTCTTGGCCGCGAAGAAAACCTCCAAAGTGAGGTTCTTTTCCTTCTTTACCCCTGCACACACCTGCTTAAGGTTCAATCTTTTCAAAAGCTCCACGGCTCTTTCCTTAACCCTGGCTGGTTTTTCTGGGACCGCCTTGAAGTTCTTTTGCACAGCACAGGTCGCCTTCTCAGCGAACATGTCCTCCGGCATGATGACGAAGAAGCCTTCCTTATCGGACACAAGTGCACGTAGCCCACTGGTAGCGAGAAAGTCAATAACAGATTCCCCCCCCCCCCCCCCCCCCTGGAGCATTCACTGAACTGTCGACGAACGTCCTTGTAGGTATGCGTTTAGGTCCTCAAGCACTGAGAACATCCTCAAAGCAATTTCCAACAGAAGGTGCGTGTTTCCCGATTCCATGGCGCGTAGGATACCGCCAGTCTTAGCAGACTGCTTGGTCGGTGCTTCTTTCATCGATTCTTCTAGGGAAGCAATTATGGCCTCTTGCTCATCCAGCGCGGCAGATATCACTGGTCTTCTGCAAAAGAAGCGCGTTGGGCATAGGGGTTTGATGTTTTTACCCAGCTTTCTTTCGCAAAAAATCTGTTTGAACTTCCCAAGAACGTGCTGAGAGTGTGTCCAATTCCCTAACGACCATGAGCGCATCTCGAAGTTCTGGATAGCAGTTTGAGACGACAGCAGCTACAAGGTTGGAACTATGGAAGAATAGTAACGGCTAAAAATAATTTTTATTACTTGAAGAAGTAATCAGATTACTCTTGTGATGACTGCCTAACAAAAGTAACGAGCTCATTAAAAAATTACTTCAAAAAGTAATCGATTACAATTAATTTGATTACTTGTAATGCATACGGTACAAGCCTGAAGAGGACCAAGGACCTCTCTGCACCAGTGCCGCACAAACACGGGAGGGGTGGAGCTGTCAACAAGTTGTGCGCTTCGAGGTACTTGCACCTTTCAGTTCATCCCGTGTCAGGTAGCGTGCTGAGCGAACAGTTCCGAAACCGCTTGTTGTCACGAACTAACAATGAGAAAATATGTACGAAGAGTCTAGCGTTGCGTTCGACGTAACCCTTGCTCGGCGCTCGAGAACAATACCCCACTTTTTACCAAGCACGTTGTGGACGTGCTGGGTCGTGCCTCGGCACCGCTTTACTTAATGCAAAATAATACTTAAAAAGTTGAGCCGCATATTTACTTAGCCAGGTGAACACTGCAGTCGCATTTTGAAGCAGGGCAAGTTGCGCGACACGGAGCGCACAGCTAGCCGAACAACCGTAACGAAATACGCGCGCTAACGACAAAACACACAACAGAAGATGACTCGCTGTGCCAAACTAGAAAAATAGCACTGAATGCTGCTAAATAAACCCGACAAATGAGAAATACCTTCACAAATAAACCTTAGAAACGCGGGCAGACGGCAGGCAACACGCTACGCGGGTGGAAATGAGACTGCAAACATGGCTCCCGCGGAGGCCGATGCTAGCGCCCCTGGTTATGTGACGTCATGTGAATAGCACCTATAAAGTGGGTTAGAACTTAATAATGGCTCCCGTTGAACCTGAAATGGCAACGTAGCCCACAGAACCATTTATTTAAAAGTTAGTTTGCAGATTTTTTTTAGCTTCTCATACGTTTGTGGCGGTTATTCACTTGTCTAATAACTTAATAAGTGCAAGCCGATTGGGCTTGTATACATTAAGAAAGATATAGCGAAGGTGGCATCCGCTTAAGTGTCACTCGCCTTTTCTAATTAAGGCAAAAGCCCCTGTGTGTTGCACCGGTGTCACCCGAAAAACAAACCATAAAAAGCTCAACTTAACAATGTCTTTTGTGGCATCTTCCGAAGTATAGGTCACTTGGAGCTTAGCAGAAAGAAGGAGCTCAGCGAACTTTGTCGCTTTTGCAGCATCTTCAGAGTCCAGTTGAAAGTCACAGGCACAATAAGCCAAAAAGGTTGCTTTGCTGGTTACTATGCATTGTTGGCGGCACTTCCGTGGATGCGTGCAGGTGCCAAACGATCGATGAGGGTGAACGAAATTGTTCAAGCAGGAGGATAGGCGTCTTCGAGGACAAAAAATTGGGGAGAAAAGCCGACAAAAAAAGTGAGGCCGCCCGGTAAGAACTCAAATGGCACCCAAAGCTCGCGGGGCTCTCGTCAAGGCCAGAAACTGGTCGTAGATACGTCGCCTCCCTTTTTGAAAGACGCAGTGAGGCGACGAGGCATTTTGAGTCGCGTGCATTATCGCTTATTCTTCATAACCTCGTGGCTGTAGTGATCCGTTCGATCCGATCAAAGGGATGCTATTTTTTTTTTTTGTTGTGTTTGTTAGGAGTTGGAACTTCGAGTTGATTTCGAAATGGCGCTTGTTGACATTAAATTTGAAGCAGATCAAAATAAAGGCTGTTCGACTGCAAAATCTCGGGAAGGGGGGGAGACACTTGCAAGGGGGCGTCCCCCCCCCCCCAGTCTAAACACAGGGGGGGTCGAAACCCCCCCCCCCCCCCCCCCCGATTTACGCCACTGGGTGTGGCACTTCGTGTCTTAATACTTCTATATCCGCATATAGTTCACCACACTTTGCAGATTTCGAGCTTCCCCTCAACATCAGCAGTTATCTATTCCAACTTCTTGGTTTGCCGTCACGTTCAAAATTTTCTACCGGTTACCCTTTCACTTCTTCACTTTTTCTATTCCCTCTCCCCTGCTCGTGCGAGTCATTCCCTCGTAATGGGCGGATAACATTGGGGAATTGTAGTAGACCGTTTCCGCAGCCCGCTAAGCACCCGGTTAGCGCTCCGTAATCCGCCACAAGACCTTGAACTATGCAGACAAAGCTGGCGGCGCGCATGCGCAGCTGCAGCGTTCTCTTCAGGGATACCGTAGCGAAGGAGAAAAACGGTCTACTACAATTCCCTTTACGCACGGGCATTTCCTTTTTTCCTGTCTAATCATTACAACAACAACAACAGCACCCAGTAGTGGTGCACGACCGGACTCCGGTACGATGTTCATCCATTTCAAAACGGGCAGGAGTGAAGATAAAACCCATGATCTCGGAGTTCTGCGATGAATGAAACGGTTCACAGCAAGACACGGCTAGTTTCCGCCACAACCACCAGATGGCGCCACCTACTGCGCCGCCGCAAAAAACGTCTCCGATGTTTATAGTCAAGCAAGACGACGGCTCATTTCATTTTCAACTAAATTAAACGTCTCAACAAGTTTACAAAAAATCCATAAAAAAATCTTTTTTATTTATTTATTTGTTTTGACGTGGCATGTGTAATTTTAGGTTTTGTTTTGACTACACGAAAAACCACTAAAGATGCTAAAAAAAATGTTGCAGCCGTTATGCGTCGGCTATGTACGACGCAGCGTGGGTAAGTTGTAATTGTGTGTGTGTGTGTGTGTGTGTGGGGGGGGGGGGGGGGTTGTGTGTATGTTTATACAGCCTAGAACTTGGCCTGCCTCCAAGGGCGACGAGTCTCCCAGCTGTAGATGAGCAATTTAGCCAGTGCAGTACACCCGCTAGCCTGGGGTCTTTAACGTGCATCACGCAGTAGTGACACACGACCGCACGCCTGTACGATGCTCGTCCAGATCGAAACGGGCAGGGGCGGGGATTGAACCCAGTATCCTGGGTTCTGCAGCGCGAGCTTTCGCTCCACGTGCTCCGAGCTGGTGTGCGCTAGCCCAGGGTAAGTTGTATAATGTGGGGAAAAAAACATACTAATTTCTTGTATTGTATGATATTTTATAGGTAGAGTGCTGCAAAACATAAATGACAAAATAAAATCGAATTCTACCGCCTGTGGTCGTTAAGCATTAATTAACCCATTCTAACAATTTTAATAAAACAATTTTAAACCTGGAAAAAAAAACGAGAACAAGCGACACAATCTTTCTTATTTTCCGGGGAAGCAACAAAAGCATCACAAACTCTTTGGGGAAAAAATTACAGGAGCAAAACTTTTTTTTTGCGATTTTTGTTTTGCGGTATTTGGAGGGGTATCTTTTAGAGCTAACGTACTGTGTGTTGGCTTAGTAAAAAGTATTAAAAGGGGCATGAGTAGCGAGTATCTCAATATATATAGTCTTCTCAAAGCGCGTAAAACATGGATATAATTTGAATATAGCCCATGAATTTTTCTTTATGTTCAAAAATACTGATATAAAAACAAATTGTGATGTCGACTGCAGAGAAATGTCGCGGGCTTTACTTGGTTCCACTTATAACTAGGTATTTTAAAAGTAAAACCCGCTTGAGAAAAGAGGCGACGTTTTGAACGCTTTAGCAGACTTTAGCGTTTGTGCATATGAAACAAAATATAGGAAAGAATTAAACACGGAATCAACAAACATAAGAACGTGTTTGCTTTTTTTTTAGTTTTTTCCTCTATTTTTTTTTTTTTTTTTTTTTTGGGGGGGGGGGGGTATAATTGTTCGCAGACCGAGGTTTCATTCAGACACAATTTTTACAGGGCCATAGAGAACCGAAAATGTTTGAAGTGGTGCGGAGTTAAACGTTTGGAAACTACCACATCTCTACTGCTTGTAGTGAGAAACCATGCCGCAAACAGTAAATTGCCTGCACTTTTCGAGGGAAAATTATTCGGTGCATATGTGTTTTCCTGGTAGGGAGGTATAGCGTCGAGACGGTAGCCTTCAATCCTTCCATCCACACTTAGCGACGCATATTGAGTGTGTTGACAGAGCGATTTCATGGGATTTGACTAGAACGCGTTGTTTTTGCGCAACGCCTTGCATCAGCGCCTGGCGTGCCTGAGCACTGCAACACTTTTTTCCGAGAAGCCGACCGTTCGCAGTCGTCAGAAACTCCAACGCATCTTCCCTTTAACTAAAGCCCCGCGTTCTTCGAAAAAAAGCCTCCCTCCGGCATCGATCCTAGGCAAACGGGCACGTGTTCAGCTGACCTCGCCGCAGCAGACGACAAAAATTGCAGCAGACAATCGAAAGGAAAAAGGAGCGCCGCGCAGTCTGCGAAGACCACCAGAGGCGCCGCCTCGCACTCAGTCGTCGTGGCGGACTAATACAAACAAAAAGGCCCCCGAAACAAAGCACGCATCTGCGCAGCTGGGATCCTTGGGGTTTCGACGTTCGCGTTGTTTCACTTGGCCTCTAAACTAAAATCCTGCCGATTAGGCTAGCTTCCTCTTCGTTGCAGACCTCGGAGACGTTGAAGATAGACGACGGACAGGGGGTCGCCATTTTTTCGTCGTCTGCTTTCGTCCCAGCAGACTCGCGATTAGAGAGCCTCGGTTTCAGAGAGGAAGCAGCTCAAACAATGAAGAGCGTGGTGACTGGCGACACCTCCTGCGCCTCCTGCCCAGTTTGGTTGTTCATGGCTCATGCGCGTGCGTGCGTGCGTGCGTTGCTGCGTGACAAGGGGACTAGCGGGCGGAGAGGCTGAAAACAGTTTTTTGACGCTTGAAGACTTTCGCCTCCTCCTTGCCCTTGTATTGCAAACGCGGCTCACTCAGAAACCACGTGACCCCATCGTGCAGTTTGCAACACTCCAAAATGTAGGCAGACCAGGCGCGCTCGCAGCGCACCGCGCGCCTGCCTTCCTTCCCTTCATTTCCTCCCTCTATTTCTCCTCGCGCGCATGCGCGAAAGGCGCGTCACATGACACTCGCGTCGACCAATGGCGAGCACCACTGTTCAAGAGGGGAGCTGGGTGGAGAAGTGATCGTGCCGTGACCGTTGTGTGTGCTGTGTAGGCTGCGTTGGTGGGGTAGCCTGAAAGCGGAGGCTGAGTTCTGCTGTGTGGCGTCGGTCGGTGGATAGCCCGCTGGTGGATAACAACAAAACGACGACGCTTCTCGGGACGCGTCTACGGCTCATCCGACGACGTGCTTGTGTGCTCGTCGTCCCCTCTGTGCTGTGTTGTCTTCCGTCCGTGAACCTTATTGGATTTAAACCCCCGGCCGTTCGACGACGCCGACGCGGTATCGTGCGGTCCGCGCTGCCCAGATCTTCGCCTTCCCCTCTGCGTGAGTCCGGTAAGCCTAACCGCCTTCAAACCGCGGTGCTTCGTCGGTCAGCCTTGTTCTCGTGGATTCTGAGTGTCATAGAGGCCGACGTAGCTCTCGCGTGTGTGCATCTGGGATTGTATGAGCCTTGAAAGGAGTGCCCCTTCATTTGTGATAGAGGTACGCGAAGGGAGATGAGAGCGACCGCCTCGTTCAAGTGGAGGAGTTCGCCTTTTGAGGGGCCCCTCGCTTCGTCTTCGTCCCGATGCGGCCAAACGAGCACGTTCGCCTTTGCCTGCGGGCGTCGGCTTTCGTCCACCGACGCCGATCCGCTCCTCCCCGTGCCTCAGCGGCGCGCGCGTGCATGAGCACGCGCGCGCTCTCAGTTCAGCGTCCCCACCGTAAACAGCACTGGATGGACACAAGTCTGTGGCTGTCGTTTACCTCTTTAAATGGCAAAAAGGGGGAGGTTCTACCGGCGATACCTGTGACGTCAGCTTGTCATTTCTCCCGTTGTTTTTAGCCGCCTCCCTCACATTTGTTGTCTGCACTGTCTCTAATGGAGGGACTCCGGCCTCCGTTTGACAACTGCAACCGAGCGCGCGCGCGCGTCGCGGGTCTCGTTTGACAAGCGACGACCTCGACACTGGGGGCCTAACGCTCAGCGGAGACGGAACGAGGTCTCCTCGTTTCCGGTTCCAAGTCTCCGGTCCTAGTTTTTGCCAGGGCCGCTCGTCCGTTCGCTGACGATGGAGGGGAGCCACACTAAAGTGCGCTGGGGTAGCCACACCCATTCGGGGGGTCGTCTGTTGTTGGGGTCGTTGCTTGGCCGTGCCCTCGCCTCCCTACGGGGGTGCCCCGCCCTGACCCCTCTGCTACTTTTTTTTTTTTTTTTTTTTTTTTTGCTCGCGTCTTTTGCGATCGTCTGTCGACACCGCCTCGGTAATTTGGCGAAAGCGAGTCACTTCACTCGTGTAACTCGAATTTTGCAATCTCTTTTATCTGAATCTCCGTGTTATCTTGGCGTCTGTTTTGCTTTTGGGCGTGATGAAAGAGCGGCTGTGCGCGTATGTGCCCGGGATTGTAAACATTGCCAAATGGGTGTTTTGTTCGCGATGTTTTCTGGCCGCAGATTTTGTTGGCAGCATTAGCTTTTGTCGCGACTTCTTTGATTGCTATGTGTTCATGTCGTGGTGTCTTCCATTTATTCAATAGAAACAGTGAGGTGAGGACGTAAATTGTGTTTTCATTTGTGTTTGTGCATAGTTTCAAGCCGGTAATTTTTGAAGGGTGTTTACCGTATCTTCCGTAGTGCTGTGAAGTGTCTTACGGTCTGCCCGGAGGTACTATCGTTTACTCCGATTAAATAAATAGGCACGCAGTATATTACTGTTCGAAGAATGAAAGACGAGAACCAAGGATGTTAGTGGAACATTAACAAGACGTAAGGGGCCATATATACAACTCGAAAAGCCATTAGTTCGCTTAGAAGGATGATCAGATTATGCTCAAAATAAATTCAGTTTCTTTTTCCCTGAAACAAGCTTAATGTCACACAATGGAGACGAACGCATAAAAAAGATTATATGCACTAATTTAATTAACTGGAATGGTATCCCATAAGACAAGAAAGCAGTCCTGTTTCCGTGTCTTGCTCGAGGGTTCGGGGGGTGAGAATTAGTCGTTTTTGCTTCTTCGAAGTGGTTGCATATAACACAACCGAGACATTTATTGGCCGAGGATAAAAGACAGACTCTGTTGGCAGCGTTGCTCGAAGGTCAGTCCGCAAGACTCTTTTGCAACGGCTATGGGTTGCATCATGTTGCGACACACGCTGCTCTTATGGCCTAGAGCTCCATTATGGCCCGCTCTCCCTTATTGCAAATCCTCGTGTGACTAGGATCCATTGAACCTTGGTCGAGTAATGCATTCGATTCGCATGGTCAGTATGTGTGGTCGGAGTACTTTTTTTTTTTTTTTTTTTTGACGGCGAAAGTGTGCCGACAGAAACGTGCAGTGCTCTGCACGTTTCTGCTTAGTTACTCCATCTTTGAAGAAACAAGAAAACGTAGGCACCTCTACCACGCATATTCATAATATGATAATATCTGAAATAATCGTATGAACATATTTAGGATTCCGTGATTTCGGAGTTTATTTTTCGCCAAATTCGGAGGCTGTTTTTCGGAGTTTCCTTTTTACCGAAATGTCGGAGTTTATATGTATTTATTGTTCTTCGATTCCCAATTTTCCGAAATTCGGAGCTTAATTCTTCAAAAACACAGTGAGGACGCAGGCGAGCTGTGTAAGTTTACCATTTTGTTAAAACGCCCGAGACTGAGTGAAAAAATCTTAAACAACCAAAAGTAGAAGAGAGGGAAAGAAGTCAGTAAGAAGATGTCTCAATTTTGCGGGTTTTTTTTTTTTTATTAAAATTATAATAATAATAATACGTGGGTGTAAACGCGTGCTAGTTTCGAAAGAACGAGCTTGTATCAAGTAATAATTTTTAAACCGGATTTAGCGTTGGAGCCATTGCCATTGGCAATACAAATTTGTCCCACGACAAATGTTGCGGGCAAGTATTTCTTCGATAAATGTCGAAACTTTAAAATCAGTAAACTCCCGGAGGTAGTCGCTAGGAAGCTCGTCTTTATCCCACCCTATCCATCAGCCTACCCCGCGGCTGTGCTGGGAAGTGGTAAAGGGTCTAATATAGAGGCTTCAACAACCCGCTCCCTCTTCCCCCTTTATTGAAATCTCTATGGTTCACAGTTTTCCCTGTTACAAGAACACAACCCCATCTTCCTCTAAGAAGCACTATGGCCCAAGCTGGAAACCGAAACAGTGGCTTTTGTCATAACCCGAAAGACCTATTCTCCCGATGAGCCTTTACGACATAAGCGTCCGAGATTTGAAAGAAAACTGGGGTGACATTTTCTCAAGACCATTAACCCTGCGCGCTGTCCAAACTAAACTGTTAAATACGTTTGGTTTTTGTTTTTGTTTGGCATTGGTTTATTGAAATTTTTGAGTTTATCGGATAAATCATAAATCCGAATTGACAAAAATTTTCCCGGCAGATGTTTTTCGGAGTTTTTTCGGATTTATCCGAAAACACGGAACCCTATAGACGTATTACAAAATAACCTCGTTACAACAGATCTCGTTACGGCCGACATTTGGTTAGAACTTACAAGTTATGACATAACCATTTGTAAAGTTTGCTTGAAGGAATGTAGCCTACGTTCGAATATGATTGACTAGATATCAGAGTTTTTAAGTAGTTCACCATTTTATGATAGCGAATTCCTTGTCCGCAGTAATTATTTCGGACATTAACGCAGCTTTGGTTCGGTAGCTGGCATCCATTTTGCGATCTGCTGTCATAGCACTCGGCGCCTCACCAGCCTCGTATGACCCAAAGCACGCAGTGATGACGATCATCAGTACAGCTCATTAAAGAATCGCTAAATTTCAAAGCTCATTTTCAGTGAACCAGTTTCAGTGAACCGGTTATTTTCCAATATCGATCATCAGTACAGCTTATTAAAGGAATCACTACATTTCAAAGCTCATTTTCAGTGAACCAGTTTCAGTGAACCGGTTATTTTCCAATATCCATTCACATTTCGTCAGCCTCCGTGGTTAGTCCGAGTCGAGTCATAACCCACGTAAAAGTCGGTAGTCAGATTATCCGCGTTCTGCATACTCCTTTTACTACAGACCAAGATATTCATCGCTATCGCACTTTATTAATATGTATACAGAGTTCATACAGTACACTGGCATTTTTACCAAAGAACGCACAGCCATATGGCTCGCTATAATTTCCCTTTCAGATGGCCCATAAATGGCATCGCTTTGCTTCCACTGTTTTAATGTTTTAATTCGCGATGTTTAAATTAAGGAGGTGCGGCGCACAGCACCGACCATATTTTGTTTGTTTTATATGAATGATATGTTTATAAAACAAGACATATTGTCTTTAACCACTGAAAATTGTCTAGTCCGCTATACTAGTACTTAATTAACAGATTTTTCTTATATGGGTTTTTCATATGGTGTTATGGTAAGTAAGCCATAGGTATGCATACTTTTTTTTTGTAGGGTTGACACTAACGTTTTGCTGGCCACGGGAAATCTAGCGATTTTCAAAGGATCCGTGCAAACGCTTTAATTTTCCTAACTAATTTGTGTATGGAGCTATATGACACATCAAAATATGGCAAATTAGTTGTTCTTTCAAGTGGAACAGAGGTTAGTGTACTTTCAGAGAAATATTTTAATATTTGTTTTCTTGAAAATACAATGCACGTGGGGAAGGCCTATAAACGCGGAAACTTCTACAGCTATGTCAAATTAAACAACAAATAGAAATTCAAAATATACAGAATCTGCCCCACATCCACGGCTATTTCTTTTGAAAGTTAGTGTATCCTGACGTTGTGTAATTCTAGTTCGTCGGTGAGTTAGCCTCCCTAACACGTGTGATTTTCGACGAAGGAATACTTCTATTGGTGAAACGCA